>CM042011.1:94747857-95959107 GCA_023525715.1 Cichorium intybus
AACTTGATACTAAAATTCCTGATGTTTTTGAAAAACCTTGTGATGTTCGCTTTAAAAATTCTAGGACAAAGATTTTGGTTGATAAATCTATTGCATGCTTGTGTGTGTGTGGAAATAATTTGCATAAATCTGGACTTGGACAAAATTCTAATACTCTTTTAAAAAGACAGAGTTGTTTTAACTGTGGAATTGCTAGTCATATAGCCATAAATTGTCCCCGACACTTGTATGCTTCTCAACGTGAACATGTTTGGCAGAACGTCCCAAAAGGGAGATCTCATAAAAGAAACCCTCGAGGTCACATTCTAGAAATAAACATTGCAATGATATAAAAGCCTGAAATCAAACTGCTATAAACAAAAAGCATGTTTCTAGAAATAACTATGTCTTATCAAATTTTATAAGATCAAAGTCATTTCAAGAATCAACTTCAAGTAGTTCTGATTCTACATCTAATGCAAATGTTCCCATTTGGTCAAAAGATAAACGATTTAAATATCATTTTAAATGGGTTCCTAAAGGAAGTGTTAAAACATCTTCTAACATTTCACCATTACTTGATCAACGTGATATGAGTCTTGAATCAATTTCATGTATCGATAGTAAGGGTCAACCCAGTTTCCGAATGGACTGGGTGCCTAAATCTAATTGATCCCACAACTTGTGTAGGAACTGTTGGATTAGGTGTCTAAGCCATGACTTTACAACTATATTTATCTTGTTAATTGAAGCAAAGTCTATTTGGGTTGCCCTCATAGCCGAAGGTCAGGATAGAGTTCAGTAGAGTAAAAGGTTGATTTATTAATTGTATAATAAATCAATAGAATTAATTAAATGGTTTATTAATATATTTAAGTGTTAATATATTAATTAGAAACTATAATAATTAATTGAGATTTAATCTAGAATTAATTGGATTTATTTTAGTGATTAAATTAATTAATTAAAAGTGTGAGGACTAGTTTGTATTTATTCAATAGTTGAATAACTGGCAAAGAGAAGTCCAGGGGCCAAAAGTGGCGCCACCCTTGGAGGCTTCTCTAAGGTTGGCGAAAACCCTAATTAGGGTTTAGGGATCTGGTCCAAGTGGTCAACAGGCTTGCTCACTTGGAGGCTCCTTAGGGTTTCAGGTGTAACCCTAGGAGGCTATAAAAGGAACCCTCTGGCTCCCCATTATTCACGCCAACTTCAACCAAGATTACTCTGCTGGACTGTCTTCTCCATTGCTGTGGGTATGACTTGCATTTGAGGCAGGATACTTTTGCTGCTAGCTTCAAGAACAAGATTCAAAGGTTGGTTCTTCTGATTTAAACTTTAGAAATCATTGTTGGCCTTTAGGTTTTAGTTTATTATCTTCATAGAAGAAAACATAGATCTTTATAGGGTGCATGTGAACCATAAGCAATTTTTGTGTTCATTGTTTGCTAGAAAACCCTTCAGTGGTATCAGAGCATAGGCTGTTTTCTTATGAATTGATATAAACTGCTTAGATGATTTTTTGCTTGAGTGTTTTTGTGAAAAACCCTCTTGGGATGGCCTTAATTTCGTGGCCTAGGCTAGGGTTTCCTAACCCTAGCCGCCACCCCTTTTATTTCCCTTGATTTGCTTGATTTGCTGCCTTAAATAGTTGGTTGTTGTTTTGGTAATTATTGGATAATTAAATAACTGGAACCCCTTATTCTTGACATGTAAATTTCGAAATTTAGGGATTAATATAGGCAATTAATTTGATTAATTTTGTGATGCCTATATTTGATTTAATTAGTTTAATTAATTGTTTAATTAAAAGATCAATTAAATCAGCTTAAAGAATTAATTAAATTTTCGAAAAATAGTTTAAAATTTGCGAAAATTATGAGAAAATTAATTCTAAAATATTTTAATAAGATTAAAATATATCTTATATATTTATGATTAAAAGTTAATTATTTATATATAAGAAAATTGGTTAGTCTTACCGCAAGTAGGCCTCATTCACAAAACTGTCCTATAAAGAGGGTATAAGGCGACTGACTATAAAATGTTAGTCTAATGGGTATCTACTCTTACCCACCGCTCTCCTGGTCAGTCGAGTGTCGTTAGCCGAACGGGTTTGATAGAACCGCTAAGCCTCTTAAAAGTATAATGCTATAATTGAAAGTACTAGAACCTCAAACAAATCCCAATCTAGTTACTTTAGGTTTAAAAATGTGAATTGGTGCTAATCCATGAAATTGCACTTTGCAATTTGTGAAACATTGGTGGAGCGTGTGTGGTTAACCGGCACACCAATAGGGGTTCACAAAGACTTGCAATGGGTTTCTCGATTTTGTCATTATTAACGGAGCGTGTGTGGTTAACCGGCACGTTAATTAGAGATGACAATCGACTTCGAGAGTACCAAGCTAATTTGCATGGTTATTCACACCCGGTTTGTGATCCTCGGCATCCCAGTCACAAACAGTGGGGCACATCCGAGACTAAATATGCCATTGAACAGTTCAATGTGTCTCAACAGATCTAGGAATTTCATAAGATGAAATTGATAAGTGCATTATCTACCTTAATGACCATTATGTTGTGATTACGACATCCCTCCTCACACCATAGTTGGGATATTTTGGGTCCTAGCCTTATTAAATAATATATTGGGTAATTATTTAAAAGGAAAAACTAAACTAATAAATTCTGTTTATTGTAGATGTCTGAATCAAGTGTCTATTCTCCTCCCTCTCCTCCTTCACCCATTTCTGAGAGCATCAGAAAGCACCTGCTTAATATGGAAAGGCTGAATGGCCTTAACTGTAAGGAATGGCTTCGTAATTGGAGACTGGCTCTCGGCATTGCAGGCAAGCTTCATCGCACCGAGTATCCGATCCCGGTTCCACAGGAACAAGTCATTATAAATAGTTCTTATGATGAGGGTAACTTCTTAGTTGATGTATCCGAAGTAATTCGTGACCTCATGTTGTTGACCATTGACCCCGAATTCCGCAAGGATTTTGAATCCTTAGGGCCATATGAGTTAATGCAATCGGTTGAGGAAAGGTTCCGAAAACCGGTTGAAGAGGAACGTGCTAGGATCTTCAAAAGACTTGCAGAGTGTAAGTTAAAAGAAGGAAGTAGCATCGATTCGCATGTTCTTCAGATTGAAGCGTACATAGGCGAATTGTACAAACTTGGTTATTCCATGAGTCAGGAGTCGAGTGTTAACACTCTACTCACTTCACTGACTAGTAAGTACGATCTGTTCATTCAGACATATAGAAAGGAAGACCAGAAAAAGACCTTAATGGAAATGCGTCCACTGTTGACTTTTTACGAGTCACTCTTGGACAGGCATAGCTCCAATGGTTCAGCTACTTCTGGATTAAGTCCAGTGGAAAGACACAGCAAGAAACAATCCAGATCGTCTGGATATGTCTTAAGCTGGGAATCCACAGAATCGGATACAGTCGCAGAAAGATTGGAAGACGCTCCAAGGTCAAAAACTTTGAAAGCTCAGGTATATCTAAAAACCTCAAAACTCCTGTTCCATAATTCCTTGATGCATAATGTGATAGTCACATTTTGGTTTGCATGCAGGGAATCAGTAAGGTACGGGACTCTGGCGCATAGGAGCACATTTGGATTGGATTCCCGGCTCATGCGGTTTTGAAGTTTAGTTAGATATTGAAATAATGTTATTAGCTTATTAGATGCATATGACATTGTCTATCATATTATACATTGTTCAAGGATTTTGTTTTAATAAAATTGTCAATTTTCTTTTAACACATGTTGTTTGAAATATCCTTGAAATGTTGTATGATTGTGTTGAATGCATAATTACTAATAACTTGAATGTTGAATGCATCCAAAGTGTTTGGATTTTAGGAATTGTGCTCCTTATGATTGTTAAAGTGAATATTATAAGAATCAATTCAACCAAAGGTCCAGTTGGACAGGACTTTGGAATCACCTGACTTAGAGTCACCTGATGAGTTGAGTTCTTAATGTGTTAAGAAATGAATCAACCAAAGATCCAGTTGGACAGGACTTTGGAATCATTTGACTTAGAGTCAAATGATGATTAAGTTCTTTATAAAGCCCATGTGGCAAGAAATGAATCACCCAAAGATCTAAAGGATAGGATTTTGGAATCAGCTGACTTAGAGTCAACTGAAGATTGCAAGTCTTGAACAAAGTTAACAAAGTCATAAGATTAGGAGCAACAAACACATCAGTTGCTGTGTATTGCTCGAATCTTCAAATTGAACACAATTGTTTGTACTTCACGATATTTGTCAGTCGGTATGACGAATATGACCTCGCTTATCAGAACAAGCGATTGATTGAATCTTTGAACAGTTCAAGGACTTCAAAGGAAGTACAAGACCCACAGAACCTGAGTGACAACATAAACTGGGAAAATGTTTCACAGTTTATTCCCTTCCAAGAACATTAATAGTTATAATGTGTCTTAGGGAAGATGATGGAGCGTTGGTCGAAACAGTTCGATCCTCAATGTAAGAGATACATTGCCAATTAGTTTCCGATACATAGAATACTAAACCAGTCAGACCATATTCCAACCACATCCTTCGACTAAGTAGGTTTTGCAGACACTGTCTGAAATGTAAAGCTGGGATTGTCCCACTTGTACATTAAAGGTCCAGGGTCTTGTAGTGTTCGTCCGAACCTCACGACTGGCCTGAACCAAATCAGAAATGTCATTTCACTGGCTATCCCGCTGTACCTGGAAAAGAAAGAGCTCTTTTAGAAAGAACTCATATTCTAAGGAGACAGTGGGAGTTGGGACAGTCCTGAATGAGTTCAGGATTAGCCAAGTGAAATAACCTTTAGCCATCGCTAGGCTTAGAGCAGAAATCAGATTTCTATTTTAATACTGACATAACCTTCTCTTGACCAGTAGTACTGATCACCGTCATAAGTAGTTATGATCGGGGTGACATACCGAATAGTGGTAAAACACTATAATTGGTACGGATTTTCAATCCGACTACTTGGAAGCATTGGTGAGCCCGGTTGCTGCCAATTAAGAGAACCTTAGGACGAGATACAGTCTATGTGACAGTTTGATTGATTTTACAACTGGTCTTAAAACCAGTGGGAGTAATCATCAAAAGAAACCAACATGGACAGAAACGTACCTTCAGAACATCTGGTTGATTGAGACGATACTCAGAGTCAAGTAATTGACTTCGAGAGAAGCGCTCTCAATAGAAGATGAAATCCGAAAGGATACTGCATAATGTAAGTCATTAGTGGAGCGCGTGTGGATCACCGGCACACTAATGAGGACTCACAAAGAATATGTCAGTATAAAGGTACATGGGCCCGGGTTTCCCCGCGGGCATCTCGCAAGAAAGGATATTCAGATTTTCGAAATATGCCAAAGGATTGGATTTTGAGAATGAGCTGAAAGATATCCATTAAGATGTCAGAAAGGTTTGGATTCTCAAAATATACCAAAAGCTCTGGGTTTTGTGAATAGTCCATAACCGTGTCAAAGCCAGTGGGAGTATTGCTGTTATCTATCTCAATATGTGTGTTACATAATGTTTCTAGGAAACTTCTCTTTTCATTACAAAGTGTAATGACTTGGTGTTAAGAGACGGATCGCTATGAAAGACTTAATAAAGATACGGCATGCTCGGGTGGTTATAAACGTCTATGAGATAGATCAAAACTCTGCCATGATGATCTTGATGAGACTCAAGATGCATAGCTCAGGAAAAGAGTTTCCTATCATTGCAAGGTGTAATGATTTGGCATACAAAGAAGGTGCAGCATACTCACATAATCCATAGACATCTATCAGATAGATGTTGTCATCAGTATAGACCTGGCCATAATAAGCATGATCTTGATAAGATTCAAGATGCATGAGAAAAAGTCTCCGAAAGGATATAGTTATTAAAGGTCGTGACATAAGGATTATGAGTAATCCCAAGATTCCAAAAGATTTTGGAATAGGACTGGATCGAATCCAACAAGTTTCTTGGATCGATAAGAAGTGTCATGAACATGTCTTGATGACTTAATGCTTAGAGCATACTGAGTCAGATTCAGGATATGACCTGGCTGGGAATACTTAATGGATTTTGTACATACATGAGAAATCATTGGAAAATGATTAGGGGTGAATGTTGATAACAATTTGAAAAGAGTTTTTCAAATAAGGACTTAATGGTTAAAGAATTTCGTTGACATTCCGATGGAGCGCGTGTGGCTCACCGGCACATCGTAACACCTCGAAATAGTCTTAGGGTGCAGTCATGTGGACTAAAGATCCCGAGAACCATGGAAAGTCAAGATACATAGAATGGAGTTGTTAGTGAGAATGACGGTATGACCAAAATTGAAATATCATCGGAAAGATATCCGATCGGATAAAGTGTATGACATTTGAATACATAGAAAGAGTGAAGGGTCATGTAGACATAGATACATAACACGAATTAAATAGTTTACAAGGAATCTAGAAACCGATAATAGTTTATGTAAAATCCGACTTGGTGATTACCTCATGGAGACTTGGTAATTAGGCAATAGTAGCCACCAGTCAGATTTTAAGTTTCAATTTTGCATGTTTCACTTCCCGAATAATTTGATTATTCAAAAGTACACAGTCGATCATACTTTTCGGGAGTAAGTATGAACAAAGACTGTCGTGAATTGGTTGTAGATTGTCTAAGGAGTTAGACATTGCAGTAAGACTGCTACAACGTTCATGAGTACTTAGAAATAGAGATTTGAGTATTGGATAAACCCGCGCTCAACAGATTGCTTCATGGATTACATCACGAGCAATGTTGAGACGATAATATCGTATGATCTTGAAGCGGAGACATATGAGTTGAAATTTACGAATCGGTTGTGCATTGATAATGCGAAAACGCATCGGTAACTCGATGTTACAAACGCATTGTTGTGTACGATTTGATAAGTAAAAGACACAACCATATGAGTCAAAGCTTATTCGTTCCTTGACCCTGATGGGAAACAGATATCTGTAGGCCGCTCGATGATTTTGAAGTTGACTGAAGTGCTGGCCAGCCGGGACTAAATTGATGTGTTCAATTAGAAGTCTTAAAGTCATAAGCAGAATCGGAAATCGGGAAACAGAGTATCGGACAGAGATTGATCTCAATCCATGTCTCGTGTCTGAAAATATCTTGTTGGACGAAGGATCATATGATCACTTATCTTTAGACGGAACTGACTAGGTCAGAGTTCGGCAGCAGTTTCTAGGAAGCTGCAGGTTGTTTATTAATCAGAAGATAAATTAAAGTCATAGACTTATCCAAGTGGGAGACTGTTGGATTAGGTGTCTAAGCCATGACTTTACAACTATATTTATCTTGTTAATTGAAGCAAAGTCCATTTGGGTTGCCCTCATAGCTGGAGGTCAGGATAGAGTTCAGTAGAGTAAAAGGTTGATTTATTAATTGTATAATAAATCAATAGAATTAATTAAATGATTTATTAATATATTTAAGTGTTAATATATTAATTAGAAACTATAATAATTAATTGAGATTTAATCTAGAATTAATTGGATTTATTTTAATGATTAAATTAATTAATTAAAAGTGTGAGGACTAGTTTGTATTTATTCAATAGTTGAATAACTGGCAAAGAGAAGTCCAGGGGCCAAAAGTGGCGCCACCCTTGGAGGCTTCTCTAGGGTTGGCGAAAACCCTAATTAGGGTTTAGGGATCTGGTCCAAGTGGTCAACAGGCGTGCTCACTTGGAGGCTCCTTAGGGTTTCAGGTGTAACCCTAGGAGGCTATAAAAGGAACCCTCTGGCTCCCCATTATTCACGCCAACTTCAACCAAGATTACTCTGCTGGACTGTCTTCTCCATTGCTGTGGGTATGACTTGCATTTGAGGCAGGATACTTTTGCTGCAAGCTTCAAGAACAAGATTCAAAGGTTGGTTCTTCTGATTTAAACTTTAGAAATCATTGTTGGCCTTTAGGTTTTAGTTTATTATCTTCATAGAAGAAAACATAGATCTTTATAGGGTGCATGTGAACCATAGGATTTTTTGTGTTCATTGTTTGCTAGAAAACCCTTCAGGAACAGTTATGGAGGAATATCAGTAGACCTTGGTATGTTGATAGTGGCTGTTCTAGGCACATGACTGGCGACATGTCCCAACTACACGATGTTAAAAACTTTAATGGTGGATGTGTTTGCTTTGCCGGAGGTGAAAAAGGGATGATTACTCAGAAAGGGACTGTATCGAATGGTGTGTTGAAAGTTGAGAACGTTAATTTTATACCAGAGCTCAAGCACAGTTTGCTGAGCGTATCTCAAATATGCAACAAGGGTTTTTCAACCCATTTTAGGAAGAAATAATGTTTGATTCTCAAACCCGGTGTAGTTATCCTAAAGGAGTGGATTCTTGTTCGATCTAAACGGAAAAGCAACGCTTATATCATCGACATGAATCATAACACTCCGGACAACGTTACTTGCTTATTCTCAAAGGTATCTGAACAGAACGCCATGTTGTGGCATAAACGTTTCGGTCATGCAAATGCAAAGAATTTGAATCGTCTTGCAAAGAACAATATGGTTCAGGGACTTCCTATTAAGGACTTCATCAGGTTTGAAAAATGTGTTTCCTGTGCTCAAGGAAAACATCATCGGAAGCCACACAAGTCTAAATTGATCAATTCCATTGATTCGCTACTTCAGCTAATTCACATGGATCTCTTTGGTCCAGTTAATGTTCTCAGTCTTAACCGTAGTTCTTATTGCTTAGTCATTATTGATGATTACTCACGTTTTACTTGGGTTTTCTTCTTAAAGAACAAAAGTGAAACTGCAGATTTGGTCATGAGGTTCATCAAACTTATCGAAAATCAAACGAATCAGAAGTTGAAGGCTCTACGGTGCGACAATGGAACGGAATTCAAGAATGCGGTATTGAACAAGTTTTGTGCAGATAAAGGTATCTTGCGTCAGTTTAGTGCTGCTCATACACCGCAACAAAATGGTGTTGCTGAGCGCCGAAACAGAACTCTTATTGACGCTGCACGTACCATGCTGTACGATTCCAAATTACCGATGATCTTTTGGGCTGAAGCAATCAACACAGCCTGTTATGTTCAGAATCAGGTCATCATCAATAAATCTCAAATGAAAACACCATATGCGATTCTCTATGGTCGGAATCCCAATGTTTCATATTTTCGTACATTTGGCTGTCTTTGCACTCTTCTTCATCTTGAAGCTACTCCGAAGTTCAACTCCAAGGCGGATGATTGCTACTTCATTGGATATGCAAGTAAAACGGTGTATCAAGTATACAACAAGGCGACCAAGCAGATTGTAGAATCATACGATGTGTGCTGGCTAGAAGAGAATCCAATTGATGCCCGTGTTAGTTGGTTGTTTGATTATGCTGAACTGTTTAAACCATTTTATGTGCTTTCTAATGTTATTCCAGCTACACAGCCAGGTCCTAGTGGAGTTCACAAAGATGATGCTGAGGAATTTATTCCTGATCTTCTGACTCCATCAGTTATCCTTGAAGATCCCATTCGTAATGACGTTGCATCTCCTGACTCTACTGCTGTAACTGAAGATGCTCCTGCAGATTTATCCCAAGTTGTTGGCGATACCCCAATTGTTGACCAATCAGTTGCTCATTAAGATGTTATTCACTCTGAATCTGTTGATCTTTTTGATTATACTCTTATGGATTCTCTCTTTCCTGAAAGAATTCCTGAAGAGTACATTGCAAGTACCTCACATGACTTCAGAGACTCTGACAGAGGTGCTTCAGGCTCATACAGAGTTGAGAACATAACCAATCTTCCGGTTTCTACTGCATTGCTCCAACATGCTGTTCCTTCAAGAATTCAAAGGGACCACCCAATTGATAACGTTATTGGTCCTTTGGATGATTGTGTTCAAACCAGAAGCTAGAATGGTCAAGTAAATGAGTGTCTCTATTCGTGCTTTATTTCTCAAATTGAACCTAAAAACGTAGAGATGGCTGTCAATGAACCAAGTTGGGTGGATCCCATGCATGAAGAGCTCAATCAGTTCGAGAAGCTAAATGTTTGGCAACTGGTGGAACTACCCGAAGGTAAAAAGGCTCTAGACACAAGATGGGTGTTTCGCAACAAGCAAGATGATTCGGGAGTAATTGTATGCAACAAGGCACGCTTGGTGGTTCGTGGTTTTTGTCAGATTGAAGGACTTAATTACATGGAAGTTTATGCTCCGGTGGCTCGACTTGAAGCGATGCAGATCTTTCTTATGTACGCTTCATATATGAACTTTACTGTATACCAGATGGACGTCAAGACCGCTTTGTTGTACGGTGAGGTAAAAGAAGAGATTTATGTTGATCAACCTCCGGGTTTCGTCAACTCCAAGTTTCCGAATCACGTCTGTAAGCTCGATAAGGCTCTCTATAGTCTTCATCAAGCTCATCGTGCTTGGTATGCTACATTGACGGAACATCTATTACAACACGGTTACACTCGCGGGAAAATTGATCAGACTTTGTTCATTAAGCACCAAGATGCAGATCAAATTGTTGTTCAAATCTATGTGGATGACATTATATTTGGTTCAACAAGTGAAGTTCTGTGCAAAGAGTTTGAGTTAGTAATGAAGAAAAGGTTCGAGATGAGCTCATTGGGTGAGATGACAATGTTTCTTGGGTTGCAAGTTAAGCAAAGTTCAACGGGTATCTTGCTTCATCAAGCGAACTATGTGGAGGATATTCTTGCAAAGATTGGTTTAAAGATGCTAAGGAGGCTAATACTCCAATGGCTGAGCGACCTCTGTTATCTTCAGACTGATCGGTTCGCTGATGTATCTGACAGCAAGCCGACTGGATATCGTTTTTGCAGTTTGCCAATGTGCTCGATATCAGGCTAGTCCTAAACCTTCTCATCTTGATGCTTTTAAACGGATCTTTAGATACCTTAAAGGGAGACTTAAATTTGGTCTCTAGTATCCAAAAAACTGGGAAATTGACAGAAAGTCCACCAGTGCTGGATGTCAGTTTCTAGGAGACAGACTGATTTCTTGGCAACGCAGAAAGCAACAGACCGTGTCAACTTCTACAGCTGAAGGTGAGTATGTTGCTGCCTCGGCCTGTTGTTCTCAGGTCATCTGGATGCAACATCAACTCCTTGATTATGGTATAAACTTTCTTGATACTCCTATATTCTATGATAATGAAGCTGCTATCCAAATTGTGAAAAACCCTATTCAGCATTCAAAGACTAAGCATATTGATATAAAAATTCATTTTATTCGAGATTGCTACGAGCGAAAATTGATTCATTTGGATAAAGTTTACACAGATAACAATGTGGCGGAGTTGTTGACAAAACCTGTTGCAACAGCTTGATTCAATGTGTTGGTCGAAATGTTAAAAATCATACGTTTCACTGACTATTAAAACAGTTTTGTAAATTTTGTACATATTTTTTGTTTTAGTTAAATTTGTTCATGGTTTAATTTCAAAATTCTTTCCCATGCACAAATTTAGGAGGAGAAGAAAAACAAAACAAAAATTTTCAAATTTTAAAAATTAAAAATATTTTCGTTTATGTATTTCCTTTCAGAAAATTATAAAACTCAAAAATATTGTTCTTTTACATATTTTATACGATCGCCAATGTTCCTGATCAATACCAATCAGGAATACAGATCAAAACTTCATGTCAAAGATGTGACTCACTATTAACGTGACTCGCTAAGACATTCGTTACCTACCGACGATGCACTGAGTAATACCACTCACTGCTGAGGTAACACTTAAGTGCTGATGATACTTACTATTACACCATGGTAAGTTTGAAGCATTGACAACCATTTCTTGACCCAGTCCTAAAGTTAATTCTGCAACATCATCTTCTAGACACTTTGAGAAAAACCACTCAAAGTCGAGAGATAAAAAGTCTGTGCCGATGGTTAGATTGCATACCGTAATCTATCACACGAACCAATCCATTCTCAATCACCTATTTCTTTCTATTTCAAGAAATAAACGATTCATTACTTTAAACCAAGTAGTGATGATATTTCGACACTCTATGCCAATGATCTCTGTATTAGATGTGAGGCATCAATAACCATCCTTACCTACAAAGCTTCTAAATTCAAAGAGTTGGATGACTTAGTGTAATAAACCATACACTGATGATAATTTGAAAATCTAACCGATGGGTATGTCTAGTAACCAAGACATATTACACGCTCATACCGCTCTTGACCCAATCATCTTCTAATATAGATATTCGTGACTTAATGTGATTTTACCTCACATTGATGAAATATCGAAACTCTGGGTGAGTGATCGTTGTTGTTTACCACAATAACTGTGAGACCCCAACAACTTTACCAGGATTCAAAATTGGCACTAGGATGGTACACTCTGCAGAGTTTGGATACCATTGAACGTCTCGCCAAGAGCCAAGTCAACTTGTTGACTTGTCAACTGCATTGAGATCTTTGATCAAGGATATGCAGGGGCCAAAATCAAAACGGCCACGAGTAGTTCACCGATACTCAAACAATCACAGTGCGTTCCTCTGGGTTCACACAAATACTACAAGAAGTCTCATTCTGAGCCAAGGATGAATCCTTGAACAACTGTGGTGAGAGTTTATGACTTCATGATCCATATGATTTGCGGTCACTGTACGTATCAAGAAGCGCTAGTCAAAAGTATTGTTCAAAAGTTTCGACTCGAATTTTCTGTTCCTGAAGAAGGTGAAGCTGAATTCCATGTGACAGACTGTTGAATTCCTCCTCAGTCAGTTTGTTGCTACATCTACACCTGTATGTGATCAAGAAGAGATGAAGAGTCAGACTCCAGTCAAAGTCAAGGATAAATCAAAAACTGGATGTGCTTATTCAAGACACTTACTGAAGCCTGATTGCCTATTGATCCTTCAAAGTAAAATCTGAAGACATCCAATACCGAAGATGAAGTTTTTGCTGCAAATGTGCTGATCTTTATCAACATCTATAGCCGTCACCTGCACAGGGGGAGATTGTCACGTTAAAGGGGAGATTGTTGAAATGTTCTGCAGTGTTCAACTGAAGTCAAATCCAAGAGAAGCTTGAAGACTAAATGAAAGCATTAAACCAAGGGGGAGATTGTTAGGTGTGACAATTGTAAATTTCGGTCAACGAAAGTCAACTATAGTTAAACGAAGCGTACGTTAAACCATATATCGAAAAGTAATTTTCCATGATGTTACGATGTATTATTAGATATTATAGTACTACGTACGCTAATTCAAAACAATTATCGAGTAAACGTCGAAAATACGGACAGTAAATTACTGTAGCGTGAAAATTCGATAATCGTACAATTATTATTTTGAGAATAATAATATTCATAAAACGATCTACTCGTGAATACGAACCTGTGGATATATAGAACGTGGAAAACAGAGTTCGTATGTGAAAGTTACAACGACTAAACCACTGTGAACGGATAAATCTACACAAGGTTTGGACTCAAAATACAAAATGTGGTGTCTTAAACATCAAATATGAAATGACAATTCATATGATAAGTAACGTAATAATATCTAGTATTTAATTTCAAAGCTAAATACAATTTCCGGTAAAACGTCAAAAATCGCGAAATCGGAAGAATACTGCGCTTAATCGCGTATTTCGACATCCAACGAGTTATAATTCAATCAAAATAAATGATTTACAATGTTTTTATAAAAAATAATTATTTGGAACTTTGTTTCGTCAAAAACGCATAAAATTTCACTAAAACGGCTTACTATTTTATAAAAATCACCTATTTTTATAAGTATATTGCCATTTTTTATAAAGCTAACCCACCCCACCCCACCCCCCTACCCCCCATTGGCTGGACACCTTCTCCCCATGCAATCCAAGGCTTACTATTCATGATCTAGGATATAATGAAGCCTATAATAAAATAATGCAAGAAAATCAAACTAAAATCTAACTTAAATCCATAACAAACTAGGAAGACTTCATTTGAACACCATCCACCCAAGCTCTCTTCTCCTTCTTCTCTCCAAAATCGGCACACATACACCACCACCACATCTTCAACCCGCCACCACCTCAAGCCACCACAAACCACCACCATCTTGCACCATTTTAGGTGTAAAACATCCCATTCTTGGTAAGTTAACTTCTTTTGTGATTTTAACCACTATTACACAAGTTTTACACCTTTTACACACACTAACATCTATGAAAAATCATTGGGTAATAGCATTGTCCAAGGGTCCTCTGAGCTCCAAGGCTTGGATCTTCATTCCTACCACCGATCTTCCAAGAAATACCTAGTTTTTAAGTAAAGCACGCTACAAGGGTGAGTTCATACCCCTCATTTTCATTTTTTTCAAACCTTTTTGGGGGAGAATACAAGTTCATTTACTATAAATGTTGTTTTATACAAGTTTATATGTGTTTAAATGCTATAAGTAATGTTTTACACAAGTTTATAAAACTAGTTGTTGTGTAAAAATATTATTGACATGAAATATGGATAGATCCATGTATTATAAACACTATGATATATTAAGTTGTGTAAAAGTTACAAAACCACAAATAAAGTGTACAAAAATACTAGATCTTGGATAAAAACGTTATAAAAACGAAAACTAGTAAAAACTACGTTTTTATAAACAAAAGTACTATTTTCTAGCAAAAATGGTTATAACCAAGTTATTACACCATTTTTGTGAGAAATATCTTAAAAGATGATATTTATAATCATTTGAATAAGTTACTTCGTTATTATTCACAAAAATATGATTATTACGACGGAATACTAAAAATAGACTATTATTGGAATAGTTTATGAGCACAAGGTTAATATGACGTTTGAACATGACAAAAATAATTATATAAAATTATATAATTATTAAACATTACTATATTATCATGGGAAATGATATTTTTACAAGGAAATTGACATTTTAAACAATAATGACCATTTGGAAAGATTACCATCATTTTGACAAAATCACAAGATTTAAAATGTTGTCATCACTTATGTAAGATGACTAAAATAAATTTATTTGCCATGACATGTTGATAAACTTTAAATCTATCTTATTAGTATATATTTAGTGTCTTAGATGTAAGAAATTATAATTTTCAACTCATTAACATCTTTTAGGCTTAAATACGTTAACACAACGAAAACATTTATATAAATTATAATGGGTATAATTTATGGAACGAACGACAAAGATACGACATAAATACGAAAGATAATTATATAATTATATAATTATTACATACTATAATTATCATGGACGATTTGATAATTACGAATACAAAGGGTTTTCACTACATTTACAAGCAATGTTTTACACTATAATTATCATGAGTATAATTTGATAATTACGAATACAAAGGGTTTTCACTACATTTACAAGCAATGTTTTACACTATAATTATCATGAGTATAATTTGATAATTACGAATATAAAGGGTTTTCACTACATTTACAAGCAATGTTTTACACTATAATTATCATGAGTATAATTTGATAATTACGAATACAAAGGGTTTTCACTACATTTACAAGCAAGGTTTTACACTATAATTATCATGAGTATAATTTGATAATTACGAATACAAAGGGTTTTCACTACATTTACAAGCAAGGTTTTACACTATAATTATCATGAGTATATTTTGATAATTACAAATACAAAAGGATTTTATTACAGTACGAACTAGGATAAGACATCACGTTGGGTGGTTATGTGAGACATTTCTTCACAGTACTGAAAGATGTATGCATTAAGTCCTGGATTATAACCTTAATCATTCATGAGCGAGATAGTTGTGTATAGATCTATACGGGACTGACAATCCCGCACCTAAGCTGCTAGCTACAGCTAGACCGGCAGGTCTGAGGTGACAAATGTCTTAACATTGCGACGCCTGAAGAACGTCGTGGCAGGCCTACATACTAGTCACAGCAAGGTTATAATAACTCACATGAACGACAACGAATATCCTTAGTTTGGGGAAAAACATCTTCAAATGGTTTTATATAAATATAAAACTACATGTTGCTCTACACAAAATATAAGTATGGTTTTTACTTATACATACGGGTTTCATGGGATTAAAACCACATTCTATCAAGGTACAAATATAAGTACGGTTTTACTTATACATACGAGTTTTATGGTATTAAAACTACATTCTAACAAGTTACAAATATAAGTATGGTTTTACTTATACCTATGGGTTTTATGGGAATTAAAACTACATTTTATCAAGATATAAATAAAAGTACGATTTTACCTACGTAAAGGTTTCACGGAATTAGATGTAACATCCCAAAATTTTTGAGTAAATTTAAAAATTTTTAAACTAAAACTTCAATATAAGAAAAGCCACTTAATTAATTTTCATAAAATTCCATAACTTATAAGTTTAATGAAAACACCCCAGGATTAACAGAAGTTAACGAAATCACAATATAGCGGAATATTAATTCAAAAACAGTCCTCCAATAAAGCAGCACAGTGTATACACGTCACGCCTTGCCATCCATTGTACCTGATGTACCTGAAACAGTAGTTTATATAAGGAAAGGGTAAGCACGGAGCTTAGTGAGTTCCTCAAAATACCATACGATCCATCACATAACATACAACACATCATAACATTTCTTATGCTTGTGAGACTCGCGGGCTATCCCTGTTCCGCTGAAGACTCACGGGCAGTTCCCGTTCTGTCTTATCGCTCGCAGGCTTCTCCCGTTCCGTCTAATGACTCGCAGGCTATTCCCGTTCCGACTATTGGCTCGCGGGCTATCCCGTTCCGTCAACAAACAATCATTATCATAGCAATAATTCATACAATTATCATAACAGGTAAGATCACCTTAGTCTAACATATCTTCCTTCCTACGCATGCAACATCACCTATAGTATAGTGAGAAGACTCACCTGATTATAGTTGACTATATCGTTTATCTTTCTCGGCTTTGTATTTCCTTCAACTTTAACTGTTAACATAATAAGAAATCTATCATTTCTTAATCCTTAACTATATTATAGTCGCATCATTAAACCCTTCAATAATTCCAATATGATACTCCATGATTTATCAAGTAAAGAACGGCCAGGTAGAAGATTAGATGGGGTGGCAGGATCCTTTCAGCATTTTAGCATTTCGGAAAATCCAACAACCAGATCCCAAGTAATCGGCCTAGTCACCGTCCTCGTAAGTAAATCAATCGGTATTATTTTCGGAAATTACGAATTGTTATAATAACGACATTTTAAGGTTTTTGTTTACTATTGTTAGAAATGAGTATAATATAACATATGTTATACTTATTAAATATTCTACTTCTTAACAAAAACTATTTTACAATACCTAATTAAGCTATAGAAAGGTTTGTAGTTACCTTATGACCAGTCGTCGAGATCTATAACTCCTTCGTTAGGCTTTTAAGCTTCCTTCCGCTCACTTGCTTACACTCTAGTGCTTAGAAACCTCTATATATTGGATTGAGATTTAGTTGTGTGGTTTATGAGATGTTTTGAGGGGTATTTATACTTGAATTCTTGAATAAAAAATGGCATGACACTTTTGACAAAAGATTTTAATAATATAACTTTGTTGAAATTAATACCTTCTAGAATCAGTCTGTTCAAGACTGGTTTAGCCGACTTTAAACCAATGAAATTCACGTTTTTATTTGGTATTCTAGAAATTTATCTCAATACCTTTCCAGGGATGTATTTTACGTATTTATACGATTTTTCTATGATTTATTATGAATTTTTGAAAACAGACTATCTAATCTGTCAATTCCGAACTAATCAGTAAAGATTGCATTTTTTACCATAGATAATGTTATTTTCAAGCTTACTATTATTTTTGGTAATTGTACTAGAGTCAATTTGTAAACTTTGTGCACTGGTTTGAGGTCCAAACGATTTTTCTAGAATTAATTATGATTTTTCTAAAAACGACACAAAATGCTGATTTTCATATGAAATTGTAACTAAAGTTTTTCTTAGCTTTATAACTACCAATGATCATATAATTCCTAACACTCTTATTTTAAGTATATGTTATAATCAGGATACGGGTCTTACAAGTCTCCCCCACTTATTTGGATTTCGTCCCGAAATCCGCATTCTCGAACGCCTCTATGTATTTCCCATCGAGTCCTTGTGTCCTTCAAAAATCCTCCTCGTCTTATTGCCGAAACTTTACAAGATTTAATTATCTTTCCCATTCAACATTCACATACCTCTGTAATAATGCTTAAGGTCTTATTATTCTCATTCACTCCATACTTCTTTTCTTCTAATTACTCTAGATGTACAAAAAAAACTCTAACTGTTTCTCACAGTCCCACACATCGACTTTACCGGCTACTATCTACAGTACATATTTAGTACTTTCTAATCTACCTATATACATAGTTAACCTAGTTAACTTGAAATACCTAATTTTAACACTATATATGAATTCGTCATATTTCAACACACATCTGCCTCAATTCAACATTTCTTTTAAATACTTTTTGGCTAAATAAGTCTATTTTTGTCGAATCTCCAAATTTTTGTGTTTCACCGAAATATAAAATTTACATCATCTTTTGTAAGTTTTTTTTTTTTTTTTTTTTTTTTTTTGGATTACTGAATACTCTTCAAACTATTTCCATTATATGGAGACATAAAATTTTGTTTTATTTCAAAAGTCTCTTTATTATCTCGTTCTCACCAGAGTCAAGCAGGGAATTTTGAAAAAATGTCACTTGGGGTAGTGAAAAGTCGCATTTACAGTAGTTAGTTTGAATTTCGGTAATTAAAACATGAGGTGTCCTTTCAGTTCCGTGTGTCCTTTCGGTTCCAGCTGCAAGATACTATATATACAGGTATGTAGTATCATTCATTTTCAGTCTTATCCTCTCTTATCACTAGTTTGTTCGTAAACAAACTCATATTTAAAGCCGAGTCATGGAAAACATATCTTCAATGGGCGATCTGCCGAACCCTGGACCTGGTTTTCCGCAAGGAGAGGGTACTTCAAACCAAGAATTCTTAATAGAGTTTGGTGACTCTAACATTCTAGACATCTATCATCCATACTTCGATTACCTTTCTAATGTTTTGTTTGATTTTGAATTATGGTACAGTCTTCCAGATATACTACCAATAGAGCATCTCCACGATGAGCCGGAAATTTTTCCCGAGTTGAACATTAACTCAGATGATCCGGTGCATGCATCTGACTTTGCACTTGATCAGACTCCATGCCTTCTACCAGGTTAAATTCTTTTGAATGATTCATTTATAAGTATTCTATTTTGTTTTATCATTTGACATGTGTTATTTGTAGACCCATTTGTGGATGGTCTAACTGAGTATAATCCATTCATGGACGTGCACCCAACAAGCAGTGAGTTTGTCCCCATGAATCAAGAATTCACGGCTGGTATTTAGGATGAGAATCAATTACAGAGGACTCATAACATAAATATTGAATTGAATCCCGAGTTTGGGGTTGGTTTTCAATATCAAGATCATCTTCGGTTGATTCAAAGGAATCTAGAAGGATTTCAGAATCCTGAGATTTTAGTTGAAAACCAACAATTATTATCGATAGAGGCCACTAATTTTGATGAATCAATGTCCATCTTTGGGTTAAAAAATCAGGATCATGTTCAAATGATCCAGAATGATAACAATACAATTGGATTTGAACCTTCTAGTTTAGAAAACATAGCAGGTGGCAGTGGAAGAGGTTTCAGACATTTATTAAGTAGGGAAATAATAGCTAAACACTTTAACGAACCAATTGAGAAAGCTGCGAAGGAACTCAACATTGGAACGACACAATTAAAAAAACACTGTAGAGAATTAGGTATCAATCATTGGCCCCAACGACAACTTACGAGTTTGCAAACCCTTATTGATCGTGCTGAGGTAAAGAACTACATTTTTTTAAATTCCTTTATATCATAAGGTTGAAATTACTAAAGTTATTTGTGCCACAGGAATTTGGTAATGAATTTATTGAGGCAACAGAATTATCGGGAGATTTAATACCCAACCTAAAAAAAGAAAAAGAAGCGATAATTAAAGGGTCACAATCGGGTCTAACAGACGGGACAAAGAAGCTAATACAAGCTGCTCATAAGTTTGTATTTAGGAAAAGAAAAATTCAGGAAAAGGGGGAAACTTCATCAAGAACTCATACACAGCAGCAATCTCTGCCATCTAATTCTGGTATGAGTAGTATTAACCCTGGTTTACTCGAGTCTTCGAGTGAGGAGAATTTTTGAGGCTTTGTAGGTGACCTAGCCTGATTTCCTCCTTCTTATAGGTACCCCCAACTGGTTTCGAATTAGAGCCCTTCCTCATCACTGCCCTACTTACACACGCCCCAAATGAGTCAATATTTAGCCCCTAATCATGCGGTTACAGGTTCCAACCCTATCGAGACCCCATACCTTGGAGCTCCTCCTCCAATAACTGAAAGCATACCACTTCCAAATCCTCGAGAAGGTACAAGTCAACCTAATGATGACAAAGATTGGAGTGTAGAAAATCTTTTCTTGCTTCTTTCTGATTCTCTGGTTTAGGTTAGTAGTTCTGTAAACTTTTCTTAATGTATTAATATAAAGTTGTAGTAATGAATTAAATATATTGACGTGTTACTATATTTTTAATAATTTCATCGATTCAATATAATATTCATGTTGTTCCCTTAATTTTGTATTCCTCTCCCACTTGGACTAAAGTCCAAGTCTGTTTATTCGATTTATAACCTTTTTTTTACGATCCTTACTCTTGAACAAAAACCAAGCCCACTCTGCTCAGCCAACAACTTGCATCAGGGGCAAACACCATCTCAATAAACATGTTTCGATAATGTAAAGACGTTTACATCAACCACCATATGTTACTCATCCGCTTGCGACCCTAGTCAACACCTCTATCGTCAGTTACCTCAATCACGAGCGAGTGATCCAGACTCTCAACCCACATGACCTGATCAATCACTCAAGCAAGATCAATACAAGGGTAGGTAGCCCCACTATTACACAGCACTAGGCATGTACAGAGTCGACTCAAAAATACCCGCTATCATCTCAGGCGCCGCTTGCACCTCTTTGACCGTGAGTTGGAAAACTCACCCTTGCATCCTCTAATCCCTGTCTGACTTGTGCGCCCATTAGTTGCATGAAAATAGCTACCACAATAGCATTTTGGCATTCTCCCTTTCAACAGTCTTTAAGCTTAGTAATCAACTTAAGCATGATCGGTCCAACCAAACTGGTATGATCGCATCTTAATTGTTCCTACTGAACCTCAAAATCAACATTCAAAAATTGAATGGATAAAAGTTTACCACATTACACTAGCATTTAAATTAATTATGCTAGACACTCACATACTCAGCTCCTTGGATCCTTCGTGACGAACTCCCGACTCGAACATGGATCCTGTGCTTTCGATAGTAGGAGCTCTACTACTACCTTCCACACCTATCCATGTTCGTTCCAAGACCCGTCTCGAAATATCCAATTCGCTTCTCACCGATAATTTTAACACATATGCCCTTACAAGGCATATGTCAACCCTTCTAGGGATACTTGGAATCCCACCCCCACCCTGCTATTCTAACTAAGACGGAACTTCCTCCAGTGATGACAGATTGTTTCGCGAATGTAGTTGTATACAATATCGAACTAAACAGTCTTTCAAATAAGAGAATCTTCCCTAAGGCAACAACCAAACAAGGAACATGCAATAAGGTCAACTCACACATTCTATGACTATTCAGTCCATATTGTATACAACTTAGTGGAAATCTCTAAGCAATCTATCGGCACTAGCATACAGTTCTATTAGCAAATAGCAGATAATAATACAACAATGTGTGATCTCTACCAGGCATTTCAGCAAACATATATCATATGTTTTTTTTAACATCAGAATATTAAATACTTAACCCTTTTCTCATACTGGCGTCGGCTGGCGGTACACACTGTGTATTCAGTTCACCCTTCATAAAACATCTTTCTTTCGTAAAAATGTTTTAAGAAAACTCTTAAGCCTCAACTTGAGTCCAGAACTCACTAAGTGAGCCTGATTCTCTCAAGCTGTGCTCTGATACCAACTTGTAACATCCCAAAATTTTTGAGTAAATTTAAAAATTTTTAAACGAAAACTTCAATATAAGAAAAGCCACTTAATTAATTTTCATAAAATTCCATAACTTATAAGTTTAATGAAAACACCCCAGGATTAACAGAAGTTAACGAAATCACAATATAGCGGAATATTAATTCAAAAACAGTCCTCCAATAAAGCAGCACAGTGTATACACGTCACGCCTTGCCATCCATTGTACCTGATGTACCTGAAACAGTAGTTTATATAGGGAAAGGGTAAGCACGGAGCTTAGTGAGTTCCTCAAAATACCATACGATCCATCACATAACATACAACACATCATAACCATTCTTATGCTTGTGAGACCCGCGGCCTATCCCTGTTCCGCTGAAGACTCATGGGCAGTTCCCATTCTGTCTTATCGCTCGCAGGCTTCTCCCGTTCCGTCTAATGACTCGCAGGCTATTCCCGTTCCGCCTATTGGCTCGCGGGCTATCCCGTTCCGTCCACAAACAATCATTATCATAGCAATAATTCATACAATTATCATAACATGTAAGATCACCTTAGTCTAACATATCTTCCTTCCTACGCATGCAACATCACCTATAGTATAGTGAGAACACTCACCTGATTATAGTTGACTATATCGTTTATCTTTCTCGGCTTTGTATTTCCTTCAACTTTAACTGTTAACATAATAAGAAATCTATCATTTCTTAATCCTTAACTATATTATAGTCGCATCATTAAACCCTTCAATAATTCCAATATGATACTCCATGATTTATCAAGTAAAGAACGGCCAGGTAGAAGATTAGATGGGGTGGCAGGATCCTTTCAGCATTTTAGCCTTTCGGAAAATCCAACAACCAGATCCCAAGTAATCGGCCTAGTCACCGTCCTCGTAAGTAAATCAATCGGTATTATTTTCGGAAATTACGAATTGTTATAATAACGACATTTTAAGGTTTTTGTTTACTATTGTTAGAAATGAGTATAATATAACATATGTTATACTTATTAAATATTCTACTTCTTAACAAAAACTATTTTACAATACCTAATTAAGCTATAGAAAGGTTTGTAGTTACCTTATGACCAGTCGTCGAGATCTATAACTCCTTCGTTAGGCTTTTAAGCTTCCTTCCGCTCACTTGCTTACACTCTAGTGCTTAGAAACCTCTATATATTGGATTGAGATTTAGTTGTGTGGTTTATGAGATGTTTTGAGGGGTATTTATACTTGAATTCTTGAATAAAAAATGACATGACACTTTTGACAAAAGATTTTAATAATATAACTTTGTTGAAATTAATACCTTCTAGAATCAGTCTGTTTAAGACTGGTTTAGCCGACTTTAAACCCATGAAATTCATGTTTTTATTTGGTATTCCAGAAATTTATCTCAATACCTTTCCAGGGATGTATTTTACGTATTTATACGATTTTTCTATGATTTATTATGAATTTTTTTGAAAACAGACTATCTAATCTGTCAATTCCGAACTAATCAGTAAAGATTGCATTTTTTTACCATAGATAATGCATTTTCAAGCTTACTATTATTTTTGGTAATTGTACTAGACTCAATTTGTAAACTTTGTGCACTGGTTTGAGGTCCAAACGATTTTTCTAGAATTAATTATGATTTTTCTAAAAACGACACAAAATGCTGATTTTCATATGAAATTGTAACTAAAGTTTTTCTTAGCTTTATAACTACCAATGATCATATAATTCCTAACACTCTTATTTTAAGTATATGTTATAATCAGGATACGGGTCTGGAATTAGATCTACAATTATTCTACGAATAAACATGTATTTACATGGTTTCGTACAAAAATAAGACTATGTAATACTATATTCAAGTATAGAAACACGTATACATTTTCGGTCTTTGGGTTTTAAGACTACGACTCACTTATATGAAAATATTGGATTTTCTGGTTTCAAATACTATCTCTTTACAAGGAAAAAGGGACTACGGATTTTCTCAATACAAACATCTTATGAACTCACCAACGTAATGTTGACACTCTTTCAAATTACTTGTATTCTCAGGTAACAATTAGTCAAGTCCGACTAACCTTTTGGAATGGGACGCGAAGACGTCTCTTTTACTTATTTCTTTATCATACTGTAATTGGGTTGAAACAATACTATTTGAACAATGTAACTTTCCAATTATAATGTATGATGGTTGTTATCTACTTATGTTTTCAATGTATGCAATGGTTGTGATGCTATGTCCCGTTCCGCCCTCAGACGATTCCGCCATCGTGGTTTGGGGGTGTGACATTAGGATTAATTTATTTGGTTTAATCTTTTCATTTTAAAGGGACTAAAATGGAATATATCAAAGTTAAAAGGCTGTTTGAGGATTTCGTCCAGGGACCGAAATCCCCCAGAATTTCGGTCATGATGACCGAAAACCTAGGGTTTTCGGTTGGACTGGCCTGACCATTTCGGTCTGGACTTGGGTGCGTGGGCTTAGGATTTCGGTTGGTGTAGCTTAGGTATAAATACCTTTGTTTAGCCTTCATTAGGAGGTTGGTTGTTTTGGAGCTTCACTCTAGCATAGAGAGATTTTGTATTGCTCAAGCAACTTTGTTCTTATGTACGTGTCGATTAATCTAATATAATTGAGTGCATTGAAGAATTGTTTTCGTGTTCGTGTGATTTGATTGATACCGTGTGAAGATCTAGGATTGTTATAGGACCTACAATCGGTCATCTAGAGGTTGTCCCAAACATCAAGAATGCCATTGCGATGTTCTGTGACAACATCAGTGCCATTGCTATCGCAAGAGACCCAATGGTTACTAAGAGGACTAGACACGTTCAACGGAGATGCAATTTCACTCATCAGGAATTGGAATTGGGAAATATACGCATTGAAAAGATTCATACAAATGATAATCTAGCGGATCCATTCACGAAGCCCCTTTCTCAAAAAAAGTTTAAGAATCATGCAAAAGGAATTAGGCTTCGACTATCTAGTGATTGGATCTAAATCTGTACTTTATTAATATCTGGATATTCTGAACTATATATCAATGACATGTAATCTCTTTTGATATATAAGAGATCTCTTTTGTGTTAATGTTATTGTGTTCTATGTTAGCGTGTTTTTTATCCATGAATAAACTGGTTATTCTAAATCGTCCATAGTCGCTCATGGTTGTGGGAGCAACTATGAATTAATACTAATATGAATGAGATTGGATGATTTCATGAGATGAAATGGCAAAGTGTTGCATCCAAGTTCATATGTACTTGTTGGAGAACAACTATTAGATATAATCCACTTCAAGAATCACTTCATGGATCATTAATCATAAGTGAATTAATCTTGAACAAATGTAAATATATTTATGTCTTTCGACCTGAGATATATATTGGGGATTCGCGTATAGGAATTACTATGCTTTAACATGGTTTAACGTTGTGCGTAACCGTGCAGTTATAAAGGCCATTGTTGGGTATAGTATGAACTATACATGAGTACGTATGTAGTCAATATGTGATCTGTTCCTCTTACGTGTTGAGAGTTAGACATCTAAGGCGCCTTACTTAAAGTTGGACAATAAATGAGAATGATCGCGGTCTATGTCTCATATCCAACATGATGTCTAAAAAAAGAGAATATTGACAGACTTACGTTATAAATCAATTGCAGCTTTGAGCTCTTGGAATTAGATGTTGATAAATGACACCTCTTCATGTGTTGTTAGGGGCAGTAGTCTGTTGCTAGAAGTCAACTACTGCCTATGTCAATCCATAACGAATCTTTTGCAAGTGAGAGATTGTTGAATCTATATGCTCAAGAATGATGATGAAGTTATATTGCTAATAACATATGATCCTACATGATCACACCTTTATCAAGTTGGTACTTATTGAATATTTATTAAGTATTTTATAATTAATTAATTAATTCAACTCTTGTATTTAATTAGAGAATAATTAATGTTTTGTGAAAATAATAATTATAATGAGTTAAACTAATGATTATATCATATGGTATGACATATTAAGTCATGTTCAAAGTTTGGACACTTTGGGTTACATTAAGATGTAACTAGACTTAGTTAGTTGCTAAAGAAAGAGTGTTGGACACTCTTTTGTCCTTTTAAAGACCACACACTTTGGTTTACATTAAGATGTCAGTAGACTTAGTTAGCCAAATTTTGTGATGGTGTGGGCGGAGGTTGCTTTTCAACCTTCACCTTACACACTGATACCCTTTTAAATACCATACCTTTGCATTTAATGCAAGTATGGGTCATGAGACTCTCTTGTGGGTATAAAAGGAAGTCTTTGGCAAATGTTGCGAGAAATTTTCTCCTCATCCCATCACAAATTTTGGCTACAATTCTTCTCTCCCTCTCTTCTCTCTTTTGCAAGCTTTGTTGCAAGTTTGAGAGTTTAGAAGCACTTCTCCTTTAGTGCGTAACTTTTTAAGTACTTAAAGGCTTAAGAAGTTCTTTATACAAGAAGGAACTAGCATTCCAAGTGCCTTAACATTGGTGGTGGATACTTGTAGAGAAATCAAGCTTCTTGATGTTTCCCATCTACTTCAACACCCGAATACCAAGAGGGTTCAAAGGCTTCAAAGGTTATCTCTTTAAAACATCTTATGTATGTTTTATTATCATTCTTACCCATGTTAATGTATCCTTGATGGTTTTGTTTAAAATGGTTTTAAAATAAACTAGTTATTTTAAATAAGGCTTCTGTTGTCATTTTAACGTAAAACGGTCTATTTTATTTATCAAAACTCATCAACTTCTGTATTTCCTTTTGGACTATTGCAATCTTCTTCATCAAGTACTCCTATATAAATTCTAAAGAGGTGATTATAGGTTTGTCTCTCTGTTTAACTAGTTAGCTATTAAGGGTCTCACACGTATCGTTGGGATTACCCTTAACAATCAACTAGACTGTTAAATATATTCTAAATTTGTTGTAATTAAGTCTTGTAACTAAAAAAGCACAAACAATAAATTTAAGTTAAGTAGATACCTTTTGAATGTTGGAAACAAATGTAGAGTTTGAATTTCTTTGAAAATCTAAGTCATCGCTTAATTAAGAAAGAACCCATGTCCAAGACTTTATATTTTAGCCTCTACTAAGCCATAGGCTACAAGGTAGATACTATTATTAGGGTCGACAGCCTACTAGTAAAAATACTAATTATAATAAAACAAAGAAATAAACACAATATAAATGGAAAGCAAGGAAATAGATACAAAAATTTACAACTGCTATTAATATATGGCCAGAGTAAGAGCCCTTCATGAAGTACCCATCTAGACCTAACAAGTCTCTTTTTCTTGTCTTAAACCCCTTCTTCAAACTCCAAATACATACGTAAATCCTCTTGATATTCTAGTCTCTATGGTCGACATGTTTGATTTTGGATAAGCATCAATCTTCACTGTCGTGTGTTCATCCATGACTTACAATTTGAGGATGTAAGCTCTTAATATCACATATTGCAACTAGTAGTCACCCATAACTTGATTGTATGCCTTCATTTTTTTTCCCTAAATACCTTTTTAGGGACACCCCATTTCATATTTTCTTTCTAATTCTTCCTGAAGAGCCTTCATAGGTATGGAGGGGTTACTCTTGATTTGAGTCATGATCTGCGTGAAATATATGTTGCAATACAAGCTTTAATATTGGAGGCAAGTATGGTTGTCATTAAATGTTTTGAAAACCCAATCATCTTCCTCTCTCCATTTAGACATGTAAAGTACCCAATGACAAGACCTTGACATTGACTTCACCCCTTTGCCCTTAACTGTAGTACCTTTGCTTGGTCCACAACAAATAGAGTATGACAAGTCTGTGATGGTACCATTACAAACAGCCTTAACTAGGCATTTTTCATTTTTTTTGTCAAATGCAATTTCCCTCCTTCCCATTATTGCATAATTATTAATTGCTTCCTTGACTTCTATGGAGGTGTAAAAAGCTTGACTTACATAAAAGAGGCCCATTTTGAAATAGCAATCACCATGTCCTTGTTTTTTTTCCTCAATGCCCTTAGTTGACTCTTTCTAATTTTATATGTACCTTCTTCTCCTTCCGAAACGGAATCAAAATCTTCATTATCTATTATTTGTATCTTCTTATTCTCTTTATTTGTTCTGTCCCTCAAGTTGGATTTTTGCTCGGTTCATTTCGAATCTTTGTTAATAGTCACATGAACCTCCCTTATATCAACTTCTACATTTTGTAATAAGTCCTCCTCATTGACATTAAAGTCATCATCTTTAGTGCGATCTTCTTCATCTTTACTGTCATGTTCTTCATATTCATAAATTGGTTCATTATGAACAAGGATAAATTGTTCACTACCTAATGTGTTATCACAAGTACAAACTATGTTAACACGTTGCGTGACCATCCACTCTAATTCAAGCCTTTTTCCACATGATGGCTTTCCGTAACTGGAAGGTCGTGATCATACTCGGGTATCCTTAAGTGTAACCGTCATCTTTAATTTCCTGAATAATTTTATTACTAGTAGGGATTGAAAGTAAGTGTCAACCCTTGTGCTATCTAGTTCAATTTATACCTCTATCAATCTATGTTATAAGACATAACTTGTTAGTTTACATACATCACTATCACTACCTAACGCCAATAAGCCAACATCTAGATCATTATCGGGACTTATAAAATGGTGATACAGTTTCTTATTACTAGCATACCGTACTTGTAGCATCATGAAGTCCAATTCATGAATTGAGAACTCATCCTTGTCTAAGAAAATCAATGTACGAACTCCTTTTATTCATGTATTGCCTTCCAAGAAACTTTGATAATTCACCATCATGATGTATTTACAAAGAAAACATAGTTAGGTGTCCACCTATAATTGTTTTTGTAAACTTTGATTAACAGAAGTTGTTATGAAGAAGAAACCATTTTTTATTGTATAGAGTAGAAGAAAAGTTGAATAACATAGTGTAAAGGGCGTTGACATCTTCATGCTCATTATTAAAATGCATGTTCCACATTGTTAACACAATCTTCAACTTATTCTATTAAGATTCCACAAATCGCAATTAGGGTTTTTGATGGAGGCTTTAAGAAGGAAGGAACAAACTGATGAAGTAAGCATATGTGTTGGAATATGAAAAGAATGTTTAATTCTAGGGAGGATTGATGAATATCATCATGTTCTTACTTAAATTAGGCAGCAATAGGGAAGTGCTATTAAAAGACCATTTGTCTATCATGTGTTTGGCACGTGATTTAATTTACCAAGACTAAGTACCTATGTTGATACATGGGATCCGATTTGTGACAACAAAATACTTCAAGGATAGGTTGTGGGCAAAGTAAAAGGTCAGAACCTGATTCAAGAAAAGTATATAACCATCTAGACCATTTTTTTAATTTACTATTCTTTTTATTACAACATTCAACTAACATAAATGTCTTGGTATTTTAGTGTTCAAGGAGTAGAAATGATATCCCCTCCGAAGAAATAGAAAACGGATAAACTGTTCCAAAGATTGTGCTTTACTTAATCGAATTCCTCTAGAAACAAGTACAAGACTCATCTAACCATCAATTGTTATGATTACACAATAAACTACAACATAAAATGTCATAACCTTATCAAAGTCATTTTTGGTAAAATGACATTATGATTATTTAACTCATATAATACGCGTTAATCATAAATATGTGTGAATAAGCATTTAATGCTTAAATGTTTAAATGATTATTAGTTTAATGTTTATTTTAAGGGTTAATATGTATATATATATATATATATATATATATATATATATATATATATATATATATATATATATATATATATATATATATATATATATATATATATGCGTGTGTGTATGTGTGTGTGTATGTGTGAGTGTGTGTGTATTAGATACATATTGGTATATGTGTATATTCATTAAGTTAATAAACATGTGATATGGAGAATTAATAAGAGAAAAAATGGTTGACGCTCTCTCTCTCTCTCGACTTGTCACCTCACAGTTTGGAGACAAACCAAAGAGGACAAAATGTTGGACATGGAACCCATTCCATGTTCTTGATAATATGTCCATTTGTACTTAGCTGAAAGATTAGATTTGTGTATATAAGTAAAGTGTTTCGTTCACATACATACTCTTGCGTGCAATCAGTTTGCATACGCGATACACACATAGTTTGACTATCACCACATTGAGTGTTTTTAATAGTTGTTATTGGGTTAAAGAAAATTGGTTTTTGCTATTGAATCCAAGAAGGAATTCATAAGGAGGAATTAATATTCCAAGCAACTTCTTTTGGTGGACTAGTTTTTTAGGGAGGCTATATTGGCTCCTTACATTCGATGTCTTCATCTCGAGGACTGACTTTTGGACCTAGTCAACAAAGGTTGTAGACTAAACTCCTCAATCTATTTTATCTTTTCATGCATGCAAAACTTGATCCTAGAATGGGTGTGATTTTTTTCATGTTGTTCATCGTTTATGTCTTTCGTTGCAAAGTTACAAAAGTTTTATAAACTACAATAAACAAAAACCATCAGTTGGTATCAGAGCCATCTTTGTATGCATGTTTAGATAACAAGTATATATGGTTGTACTTGGTTTTTAGAAGCCATGGATGAAAATTTCTTGAGTGTTATGTTCACGCATGGCTTCTTTGGCAACTTGCATGTGTTGAAATCTATGATTTTATGTGACCAAATCTTACATGCATTTTGGTTACATATAAATTTTCCTTTGAAAAAAAGTGTTGTTTTGTTCATATTTCATGTGAAATATTGTTGATATTTTCATGTGAAATATTGTGCATAAAACAAGTCATGGACCATGTGTTGCATGTTGTGTTGATATTTTGAAATGGTTGTAATAATATCTATTTTTTCAAATGGTGTTGAGTCATAAATGAGATCGAGTCAAAGATGCGGATCTGATTTGTCGCCAGATTTTGTGCCATTAGATTAGCTTATCGGTTATGGAATGGGCCTGTCCTTCCATACTTAGTTTTATATATATATATATATATATATAGCATGCATGTACCCTAATTAGGGTTAACTTTTGTAATCACTTTTACGGCACTCATACATAATAGTTCTCATTGAATTGTTCTTGAGTTGCAAATTCAATCATTCGACATCAGTTCTACATAGCGTGTGTTCTTGTTTATCGTTCTTATTCCACATTGTTTGAATCCAGATCCACTCTTTTTGTTTCAACAATTGGTATCAGAGCGGGAGATAGTGCAATTCACAGATCTACCTCTGATTATCTTCATCGTTTTGATCGACTTAAGATATCAGACCTTGATTTTTACGTTAGAATCTTCTCTTGATTTATTATTACACTTCTGATTCAAACCATAAGCAAGATCATATGGCTTTTGACGATTCACACACTCAATCTTTCAATCTATCAAGCAGTATTGGATCCACCACCAGGACCCCAATTCTCTTTACTCAAGAATATGAGGTCTGGGTGTTGCACTTTGAAGATTATGTTCTTGGGATAGAAGAACATGGAGCAACAATATGGCAAGCCATTACTGAAGAAACCTACGCTCATACAACCACAAGGAGGGTTATTAAAACCCTAAAAGAATACAACAATCTTCTTGTCACTCACACAGATATCCCACAAGACGAAAAGGATAAACTGATGTGCAATATCAAGGCATTCAGAATTATTCGTTTTGCTCTTCAAGCAGACACTCTTCGCTTGGTAAGCTCTTGCAAAACAGCGAAAGAGATTTGGGACAGGCTTAAGGAATTGTACTCTGGAGATGCTCATCTAGAGCACTCAATTCAAACCACTCTTCTTTCTGATTTCGGATCCTTTGAACAAGGTTCAGAAGAAAATCTGACCCAAACATTTAATCGCTACAATCATCTTCTCAGTCGTTTGCTGAAATACAAAATTGCTCGAACTGTGATTGAGCAAAAAGTCACCTTTTTGGATGGTCTTTGTTCCGAATGGAAGGCCATTGTCTCAACTATCAAGGCGCATGAGCAGTTCAAAAATTACACTCTGGCTAAAGTGGTGGGAATTCTTAAGTCCCATGAAAAAGAAATCACTTCAGAAGCTAAAGCGACTGCTAGTCTGGGTTCATTTGCTTTAGTCGCAGCAGGAAAGAAGACTGCAGAAGTCGATTCCGAATCTGACTTTTCCGATGATGATCTGACAAGGGAAGATAAAGCCTTAATGGACTCAAATCCCAAAAAGTTCTTCAACAAAAACTTCTCAAAGTTCAAAGACAGAAGTCGACAGGGAGGCTTCAATTCTGAGAAGACATCGGAGGATAATCAGAAAAAGAAAAATGAAGAGGAAAAGAAGCTTGTAGTGATTCTGGTTATGACTGCAATTACTGTAAAGGCAAGAATCACTTTGTAAAATACTGCTTGCTCCGAAAGCAGACTGAGAAGAAGGACCAGGTCAAGGACGAAGCATACTACGCAAAGAAGATTGCGGAATTGAAAAAGAATGATGCTTCGACTGCCAAAGCAGCCTTTGTGGTAAAGGAAGATAGTGAGTTTGGCGCCGTTGAGGTCTGGTCAACGGATTCTGAAGATGAAGAAGTGAGAAACCCAACGCATGGTCGATGTTTGATGGTGAAGGCTGACCATTCCGAAAGCAGGGGGTACTCTACAGATGGGTGCCAAACTACAGCAAGCTGTTTCGCTGCCAAGCCTGTTTCGGAACAGGTAGAAGAATGTGAAGTCGTGGTCAACAAGGTACGCTCTATCCTAAAATCTTTAAATATCTGCTCTTCCAGTTATGATAATGAATTAGATGATCTTAGATTCACTGTTTCTAGTTTGAGTGATAGCTTAAAAAGAACACGTCTAAGTAACTCTAACTTAAATGATCAATTGACCAGGGTATCGAATAAGAATGAGGAAAGGCGAATGAGAATCGAGGCGTTGGATAGTGAGTTAGTTAGAGCAAAAGATGATATTATTTAGGTCAAAAGAGATAATTTGGTTCTTGTTAAACAGAGGAACATTTTTGTCTAATTGCAAAGCGTCTTTACAATAATATTACTCAATTGCATCTTGACTGTGATATAGGCAGGGGTTTACACAAAATGATTTTGCCCTTTCTTGAATTGAAAGAGGACGAAATGATGCTGAATGCTACAGGTGTGAAACCAGTGTTGTATCTGACGATGTTTCGGAAGCCTATCGAATTGGACTTGACAAAATTTAAAGTTACATCCAGTCCAAAGAACATAAAAACATGGTTAAAGAATATTTCTCTAAAAACGATCATGAGGAAATTAAAACAACAACCTTAAAGAACTTTCACTCATTATGCTCTAAATTCAATTTCGATAATACTCCCATTAATGAGAATATTTCTGATTTTGATGAAAGTGAAATGAGTGAGATATCTGTTGAGGATGAGATTGACTGTTCGGAATTCATAAACAATTCTACTGAATCTAAGAAAAATCTCAATTCCGAAAATTCAGTAGCTTTCGCAAGAATTGTTAAAAATAATGGATCACAAGCTTTAGACGAACAAGCCACTGTTTTCCCAAAAATTCAGACAGTACCAAATCAAGTTTTTGTTAAACCAGGTCTGAATTCTAAGGATGTAACTGAACTTAAAGTCCTGGTTGATAACGATAATTCCGATGTTTGTGATGCCTTCTTTTGGTCGGAACCAATTGACAACTCAGATGAGACCAAAGGTCTTTCCGAATTGACTTCTTGGAAGTCTCGTGGTAAATATATCTCTGGATCGTTGAATTGCAAAAATTCAGTTTCGCAACATGGCTCATGGGGCACAAAGAATTTTCCGAACTCAAAATCGAGCAATCCCAAGTCTGTTTCTAACGGTTGTTCAACATCTCGCATTCATAAGTCTCCTGAAGAGCTAATAGCCAAAAGGAAACAAATGAATGCCATGTACAAAAAGAATTTAAAATAAAGAAAACAATTTTGGTGAAACAAAAACGACTTAAACCTATCCAAGAAAGTCAATTCTATTCCGATTCAGAAATCTAAGCAAAATCCGATAACAAAACCTACATCTTCAACTTCCTTAAAGACAAAGAATCTCACTCATATCATCAGAACAAACTATTTAAAAGGGAAAGCCAAGCTTTACCCTGAACCTGAAACCAGGCAAATTCTCAAAAGCAACAAATCTCACCAAGTTGTTTCACCAATGCCAAAACCATCCCTCAGTCAGTCAAACTTCCAAAACCCACTGATAACACCTTAAATCAGAAAGCTTATTATTTTCAAGTAACCAAAACATTCATTCCTTCAAAATCTCGTTTTGCTAACGAAAGTTGGCAAACCACAAAAGTGAAAGTGTTTCAGATTGAAACTAAGAAAAATCAACCTCCTGTGAAAAAGTCATTTTGGGTTGAAAAATCAAGCATATTTCCTAATTCTAAAAAATTCTCACATGGGCCCACAATGGTTTGGGTTCCTAAATCTCTCTAATTTGTGCAGGTACTACGTGACGAATAGTATGATCCGAAATGGTATATTGATAGCGGCTGTTCACGTCACATGACTGGGAGAAAGGAAGAATTACGAGAGTATTGCTCGTTATCGAATGGAGGAAAACTTAGCTATGGAAACAATGCAACGGGTAGAATCAAAGGATATGGCATGATCACGAATGGCGAAATTTCAATCCGAAAAGTTGCATATGTTGAAGGACTTCAGCATAACTTAATCAGTGTCTCGCAGTTAGTGGTTGGAACTGGCCTTAAAGTTTCATTTGATGAAGAAGGTTCCGAGTTGATTGAAAAGGAATCTAAAAAGATAGTTCTGAAGTCAAAACGAAAAGGAAAAATGTTTCCTTTAGATATGAGACTCATTCAAGGAAAACCAGCCATTTGCTTACTCACAAAAGCTGCGAATGATGATAGTTGGCTGTGGCATAGACGATTATCTCACATGAACTTTCGGGATATTAACAAGCTAGTACTTGGTGATCTGGTTCGAGGATTACCGCTACTCAAGTACGATAAAGACCACTTATGTGATGCGTGTGAGCTTGGAAAACAAAGCAGAAAGAGTCATTCCACAATAATCAACACAAAGATCATCGAACCTTTGGAACTTCTTCATATCGATCTTTGTGGTCCGTCTGCAATCGAAAGTGTTGCTCATAACAAATACATTTTGGTCGTGGTAGATGACTTTTCTCGCTTCACATGGGTGTTCTTTCTCAAGCAAAAATCTGAAGCAGCAATCAAAATGATTAACTTCATCAAGCTGATCGAAACTCTGCTCCGAAAGCAAGTTCGGATGATAAGAAATGATAATGACACAGAGTTTAAGAATCAAATTCTTGATGATTTCTGTAAGACCCATTTTCATTTTGAGGTGCTTGCTAAGGTAAGTAGAGTTATTACCTTATAATTAGTATGGTTCTAGCTTTGAGTTATTAAGAGTTGTGTAGCAATCTTTTATAATTACCTTTGAGTGATGAGTTGTTTGATTTGGGAGAAGAGGTTAAAACCTTTCTTATGTACTAATCTTGGTGTGATTAAGATTAGTTAAGTTGATGTATGAGTTTGGGTGATTAGAAACCCATTTGGAAGAAGTTTGAGCCTTAAAAATGCCAAAAATGGCTTACACGGGTCGTGTAAATGTTACACGGGTCGTGTAATACACGGTAATTTTGTGTTTGCTGGTTACTGTAGCAAAACACGGGCGTGTTAAATTTTACATGGGCACTGTAGCATTACACGGGCGTGTTAAATTTTACACGACCGTGTTATGCGTGCAGAGCCTTTTAAAGTGCAGAAAACCCATTTCGAGGAATAACATTTCATTTTCGATTTTGAGAGCTTCAAATGGCGATTTTGAGTGAAACGAAGCCTGGAGGTTCGTGGGGAAGCATATAGAAGCATGAATCTAACCCCGTAAACGTGTTCTTGCTTCCTAATTCGTCGAGGTGAGTATCTCTCGGTTTTGGGGGTTTCAAACCCTAGTTTTCAATTTTGTGATTTAGCTATAAATTGTTATATATGATGTTAGTAGGTTGTTAGTGGATGCCTTTAGAGTAATTGGTGTGATTATTGTAGAGTTTCTACGGTTGAATGAGTAGAACCGTGGATTTGGAGGTTTCGGTAAATATAGAGTTGATATTTACCATTTGTACTCCTTTTTTCTGCTTTTGATTTATACATCTTTTGAGTTAGATGTCGTTGAGATGATCGTGGATGTTTGAGAATTGATTCATACTGTGGTGGTATAACCGAGTCTAGTGAACAGGAGCCCGATACATGTAACTCGGGGATTTCATATACTAAATTGATATCAAGTGAGTACTTTCTAGTACTTGAGTAGAGTTACACTTGTTTTACGCAGAGTATATATATTTATTTATATATTTCTATGTGTTATGTTGATTTCATGAGACTAAGTGGTAGAGTGATATTGTTATGGTGGATAATAAATGATGAGTTGAGTATAAAAAGTGATTAATAGAGAAGAGTAGATGTTAGCGTGACTGAGGTAATGCGTTATTGCATTTGATTATTTTAACAATGAGGATTGTAGTAATTGAGTTCATATATGATTGTGCTATGTTGTGGTTATGGTTGTAACCTTTGATTGAGCAAACCGTTATAAATAAGTAACAGTGGCCGAGTCAAAAATACATATTGATCGTATAATTAGAGTAATTGTTGATATGGTTGTGTTATATAGTTTCGTGTGGAATGGTATCGCTATGAGGGCTATTGAGTTTAGTAGATTGTTAAAAATGAGTATATATGAAATTGCAATCGAGTTTACGAGTATTACTGATTATGGTATTTGTGATTGAGATGATGTTACTAAAAATTAGCTAGTGTTTGTAAAGCTAATATGTTGCAGGTTCTGAGTTAAGAGAAGATGGATCTTGCTAATGAAAATAGCAAGAGAGGAAGATGAGGATGTTTATTGAGAAAGATTCGCGAAATATGATTTAGATTACTCACTAAGCTTTATAAGCTTACACTTGAGTGTTATGTTGTTTTGCAGGTATCTGTAGTTGTGATAGGGGAAGGCATGTGATAAAGAGAAATGGACAAGTTTAGAGCCCGTCCTTTAGTTGTAATAGATTTATTTGTAATGCCTGGTATGTAACATGAGGACCTTTGTTGTATTAAGTTCTTGATAACATCTTGTTTTCTATGGTTTAGTACAAGTATGCCCATTTTTGATGTATAATTTGTTGAAATTTTTTGGGTGTACTTTGTATGACAAACCGGGTGTTACAAGTTGGTATCAGAGCATGGTTTAAGTGAACTAGGTCTTTGAGTGTAGAGTCCTAGACTTAAACCGAGGTGAGAAAGAGCCCCTATCACATGCTTGGAAAAAGATATTGCTGCTGATTTTAGTTTATGAGTTAACTATAACTTTTATCTCATATTTGTTATTGTTATATTCTGTGTGTGAAAACAGATATGGACACAGATGAGGACGAGTTGATGAATTGGTCATAGCCGGTTGGACCAATATTGGATGATGATACGAGATTTTGACTGATAAGAGATATCAACCAACGAGGAGACGAGAAATTCAGCTAATTATGATATGTTAGTTGAATATGAGATGAGATTCTGCTGATGGCGAATTTCCAGATGATGATGAGCTGATAAGATGAGATCCCGGTTGAGACGAAATTCCAACTGATGATGAGGAAGAGTATGAACATAAGCTGAGTATAAACTAAGAGTTGAAACATGTGAGTGTAGTCGAGTACACTCAAGAGTTGAGATCCAAAGTATGCAAGTTCAACTAATGAGTAGACAAGATTTCTTGCTACAAGGTATGTAAGTAATTTCACTTAAAATGTTAATTGTAATAAGTTACATGTGTTTTAATTATTGATACTACATATTGTAGAATATGTGTAAAATATGTGAACACATAAAAGATTAATTGAAATTACATGTGCTAGAGAATTATGAGTATAAGGTGTAGTAATTGATATCGAGATGAGAATCTCGTGTCCATTTGAGGTAAAGTTTACATATCATATAATGAGTGCTTTGTGATTATGTATAACCGAGATTATAAGTGGTTGCTTGACGAGTACTTAGCAACCATGGAGAAATGTGTAAAATGAGCATATACATGGTAAGAAATATATAAAGAATGATATGGTATATATATATATATATATATATATATATATATATATATATATATATATATATATATTGCTTGTTGTTTCACAGATGTGACGAGATTTCTGTGTACAAGTATTGAGTAAATGTGACCGAGACCACATATTCAGTGGGGTCACATCTTGAGTAAATGTGATTGAGGCCACATATTCAGTGGGGTCACATATTGAGTAAATGTGATCGAGACCACATATTCAGTGGGGTCACATATTGAGTAAATGTGATTGAGACCACATATTTAGTGGGGTCACATATTGAGTAAATGTGATCGAGACCACATATTCAGTGGGGTCACATATTGAGTAAATGTGATCGAGAGCACATATTTAGTGGGGCCACATATTGAGTAAATGTGATCGAGACCACATATTCAGTGGGGTCACATATTGAGTAAATGTGATCGAGACCACATATTCAGTGGGGTCACATATTGAGTAAATGTGACCGAGACCACATATTCAGTGGGGTCACATATTGAGTAAATGTGATCGAGACCACATATTCAGTGGGGTCACATATTGAGTAAATATGATCGAGACCACATATTCAGTAGGGTCACATATTGAGTCAATGTGATCGAGACCACATATTTGGTGGGGTCACATATTGAGTAAACGTGATTGAGACCACATATTTGGTGGGACCACATGGCGAATAAACGTGGTGGAGACCACATATTCTGTGGGGCCACGTATTGAGTAGTTGAGGTTAAGATCACATATTTTTGTGAGAGCACATAACAAGTACCTTGTGGTTGGAGTAATGAAAATTGTTATGACTCAAATAAAAGGAGGAGTGACGGTGAGTCTATATGACTCGAGACCGTAGTGGAGACTCGCTAGAGTCAAAGAGGAGATGGATTCAAATCGGAGAATGGTACGAGATACCATGATCTGATCAGAGGACGGTCCGAGGTACCGTGAGATAGTGTTGAATGATGAGACCAAAGTATGGTACGAGGTACCAAGAGTCGAAGCAGAATGGTGCTATAGTGGTTGTGCTTGTGTGTAAACAGGCATGTACTTTATGATGATGCGGAGTAATGAGACATGTACTATCCTTGCGTGCGGATAGATATGAACGTCGTGGTAAGCTTGTGTGGCTTGAAACCTACGGGTTGAGAAGAGGACGAAACAGAGGTAGATTAATAGTACGGAAGTACTGTGAGATAATACAGTGAGTTATACTGTTGAAAAGTGATGCTATGAGTAAATATGTTTGTAATGTAGTCGTGTTGAGAATGTGTGGGATTTCTTGCATGTTACACGAGATAAAGTTGTATAATTATGTAATGAGTTAAAAAGAGGAGGAAAGTAATTGTGGTTGTGATTGATAGGATTCGTTCCTTAGCAATCAAATCGATTACTGCCAATGAGATAAATATGTGAATGTCGAGATGATAAAACTATTATTCATATAAGACGACGAATAGTAGATTTTGCTATAATAATGTTGAGTTATTTTTTTTATATAAGTAAATTGGATAATGAGATATGATCCCATTGTAGAGATTGCGGTGTCAAATTTATTATTTTGAGCCATGTGTAGAGATTTCGGTAAGTTGTATATATCACCTATTCTATGTCATTATGATGAATTGTAGATTGAGATGATAACGAGGGAGAAATGACGAGAAGAAAAATCCTTACTGATAGTGTGTCAGAAGGAATATATGTGGTTGTGTTGAGAATTTATTTGACAATAAATTATCGAGTTTAATAGAGTAAATGATTTATTGAGAATATGATGTGGATTTGTCCACATAAGAGAAAATATAATGAGTGAGTACATCGAGAGAAACAACATGAGGTATGTTGTTAAAATGGTATGAAGAGGAGCCACTTTGGTGGAGGATTGTTAGTTGTATATTGGGTAAAAACCTAATATGTGTGTTGAGGTGGAAACAGAGATGAATGAGCTTTCAGATAAGTTGCAATCAGTTGTATCGATAACACAACTGAAAAGAGTATTATATAACCAAAGGGTCGAGGGTTAAATACCAAATTAGAGGAGATGTGAGTGAAACTCGAAATAGTTTCTAATATTATATTATTGTTGGATTTACATCCTAGTGTTGATGAGTTATGCAACATGGGTGAGACAATTGAATATGTGTGTCTTTTATGTTGTTTGAGTGTTTCTCCTACTCTAAACAATGAGAATGTGCAATTCGGAGAAATCAATAACTAGCGTGTTGTTATTGGAGGAATAAATGGAGAGAGAAAATGAGCTTGAGATCGGTGAGACCATTATTCTTATTGAGTGAGAGTAAGATCATTTTGAGAAAAATTTGAAATGAATGTTGAGTTCCAGATAGCTATATGAGACAAGTTGAAGTTGGTGATTGGAGTATCACTTGAGGAGTGAGGTGAGATACCTTGATGTCAATGATGCTATAGAAAAGTGTGTGCCCTGAAGGAGTGAGTATTTTCCCACATGGCAATGATGATAGCCAATATGGCTATAGAAATCATCTTACGAGAATGATGGCGAGCGTTAAGATTTTGCGGTCAAAATATCCCTTTTTGTTTCAAGAGATTTCGAGGACGGAATCTTTTGAAGGGGGTAAGAACTTGTAAGACCCATTTTCATTTTGAGGTGCTTACTAAGGTAAGTAGAGTTATTACCTTATAATTAGTATGGTTCTAGCTTTGAGTTATTAAGAGTTGTGTAGCAATCTTTTATAATTACCTTTGAGTGATGAGTTGTTTGATTTGGGAGAAGAGGTTAAAACCTTTCTTATGTACTAATCTTGGTGTGATTAAGATTAGTTAAGTTGATGTATGAGTTTGGGTGATTAGAAACCCATTTGGAAGAAGTTTGAGCCTTAAAAATGCCAAAAATGGCTTACACGGGTCGTGTAAATGTTACACGGGTCGTGTAATACACGGTAATTTTGTGTTTGCTGGTTACTGTAGCAAAACACGGGCGTGTTAAATTTTACATGGGCACTGTAGCATTACACGGGCGTGTTAAATTTTACACGACCGTGTTATGCGTGCAGAGCCTTTTAAAGTGCAGAAAACCCATTTCGAGGAATAACATTTCATTTTCGATTTTGAGAGCTTCAAATGGCGATTTTGAGTGAAACGAAGCCTGGAGGTTCGTGGGGAAGCATATAGAAGCATGAATCTAACCCCGTAAACGTGTTCTTGCTTCCTAATTCGTCGAGGTGAGTATCTCTCGGTTTTGGGGGTTTCAAACCCTAGTTTTCAATTTTTGTGATTTAGCTACAAATTGTTATATATGATGTTAGTAGGTTGTTAGTGGATGCCTTTAGAGTAATTGGTGTGATTATTGTAGAGTTTCTACGGTTGAATGAGTAGAACCGTGGATTTGGAGGTTTCGGTAAATATAGAGTTGATATTTACCGTTTGTACTCCTTTTTCCTGCTTTTGATTTATACATCTTTTGAGTTAGATGTCGTTGAGATGATCGTGGATGTTTGAGAATTGATTCATACTGTGGTGGTATAACCGAGTCTAGTGAACAGGAGCCCGGTACGTGTAACTTGGGGATTTCATATACTAAATTGATATCAAGTGAGTACTTTCTAGTACTTGAGTAGAGTTACACTTGTTTTACGTAGAGTATATATATTTATTTATATATTTCTATGTGTTATGTTGATTTCATGAGACTAAGTGGTAGAGTGATATTGTTATGGTGGATAATAAATGATGAGTTAAGTATAAAAAGTGATTAATAGAGAAGAGTAGATGTTAGCGTGACTGAGGTAATGCGTTATTGCATTTGATTATTTTAACAATGAGGATTGTAGTAATTGAGTTCATATATGATTGTGCTATGTTGTGGTTATGGTTGTAACCTTTGATTGAGCAAACCGTTATAAATAAGTAACAGTGGCCGAGTCAAAAATACATATTGATCGTATAATTAGAGTAATTGTTGATATGGTTGTGTTATATAGTTTCGTGTGGAATGGTATCGCTATGAGGGCTATTGAGTTTAGTAGATTGTTAAAAATGAGTATATATGAAATTGCAATCGAGTTTACGAGTATTACTGATTATGGTATTTGTGATTGAGATGATGTTACTAAAAATTAGCTAGTGTTTGTAAAGCTAATATGTTGCAGGTTCTGAGTTAAGAGAAGATGGATCTTGCTAATGAAAATAGCAAGAGAGGAAGATGAGGATGTTTATTGAGAAAGATTCGCGAAATATGATTTAGATTACTCACTAAGCTTTATAAGCTTACACTTGAGTGTTATGTTGTTTTGCTGGTATCTGTAGTTGTGATAGGGGAAGGCATGTGATAAAGAGAAATGGACAAGTTTAGAGCCCGTCCTTTAGTTGTAATAGATTTATTTATAATGCCTGGTATGTAACATGAGGACCTTTGTTGTATTAAGTTCTTGATAACATCTTGTTTTCTATGGTTTAGTACAAGTATGCCCATTTTTTATGTATAATTTGTTGAAAATTTTTGGGTGTACTTTGTATGAGAAACCGCGTGTTACAATTTCCTTGTCAACAAAAGAATTTCGCATAATTTTTCTGCCCTTTACACTCCTCAACAAAATGGAGTAGTAGATAGACGCAATCACTCTCTATGTGAGGCTGCACGAACCATGCTTTCTTTTGCGAAACTTCCTCTATACTTCTGGGCAGATGCTATCGCAACAGCTTGTTTTACTCAACAAACGTTTTCATCTCACTCCCTATGAAATTCTTAACAAAAGAAAACCAAATGTGAAATTCTTTAATGTTTTTGGATCTAAGTATTTCATTTTTAACTCTAAAGAGAAACGAGTTAAGTGGGATGAAAAGGCTGATGAAGGCATATTTCTAGGATATTCTCTTACCTCAAAGGCCTATCGTGTTCTGAACAAACGATCTCGGAGGATTGAAGAAACGTACTACATCACCTTCGATGATAGATATAATTCAAGAGCGAAGCAATCTACAATGAAGATACAAGAAATCTTTCCTGAGTCCAATAAAACATCAATTACTCTTATGATTCTATATGAGGAATTCATGAATTTGTTCGATGAACCGGAAAATGCAAAGTCAGTAGAAGCAAAAGCCAAAGATAATCAAGGTGATGAGTTGTTAAAAATCATAGAAAATGCAGCAAGAGAAAACGAAAATTCAAATGCTCACTCTTCCGATGTTCCAATACCGATAACTTCTCCAACTCCCGATGCTCCGACTCCAACTCCCACTACGATTGAATCCACAGAATCTGAAACCAATATTTCTGATTCACCAATCCAGGGGGAGACTTCTGTATCATTTCAGGGGGAGGGTGTGTCTTCTAAAACAGAGATAAGCACACCTTCTATTGAAGAAGGAAACTGTGATCTTGTTGATACAGGAAATAATGCAATCTTCCAGGGGGAGAATGAGATTGAAAATAATGACGTTGATACTCAGTCAGAGTTTCAATCGGAAGCTGGAGAAATTATTCCAAAGATTAATCCTGAATATGATCCGAATTATCCTCCAATGCTAAAATGGACGAAAGGTCATCCACAATCTCAAATTATCGGAGAAACATCTGCTGGTGTTCTCACTCGAGCTCAAGTCAAAGAAAATCAAGCGACATTATTTTCAAAGGTGGAATTTTGCATGTTCCACTCGTTCATTTCCAAGATCGAACCAAAAACAGTCAAAGTTGCACTTGATCTGAAGGGTTTCTATGCAAACAATAAACACAAAAATTCCTATGGTTCACATGCAACCCTAATATTGATCTATGTTTTCTTCTATGAATATTAGAATTAAAAACCTAAAGGATACAGTTCAATTCTAAAGATGAATTAGGAAAACCAACCTTTGATCTTATGATCCTTCAAGCAGCAGCAAAAGTATCCTGCGTCAAATGCAAGTCACACCCAAGTGATGGAAGAATCAGTCCAGCAGAGTAACACAGAGAGAGAGATGGCATGAATGAATGAGGTGCTAGGGGGTTCCTTTTATAGCCTCCTAGGGTTATACCTGAAACCCTAAGGAGCCTCCAACTGGACAAGGCTTTTGACCACTTGGACCAGGCTTACCAAAACCCTAATTAGGGTTTCGCCAAACCCTAAAGGAGCCTCCAGGGTGGCGCCATTTTGGTCCCTGGTTTTACCTGGCCAGTTATTCAACTATTGAATAAATGACAAACCAGTCCCTGCACCTTTTAATTAATTAATTTAATCACTGAATTAAATCCAATTAATTCTAGATTAAATCTTAATTAATTATTATAGTTTCTAATTAATATATTAACACTTAAATATATTAATAAACCATATATATATTTTCTATTGATTTGTTATTCAATTAACAAATCAACTATTCTCTCTACTGAACTATATATCTATCCTCCATCTATGAGGGCAACCCAAATGGACTTTGCTTTTATTCATAAGATAAATACAATTATAAGTCATGGGTTAGACACCTAATCCAACAGTCTCCCACTTGGATAAGTCTATGACTTTAATTGCCTGAACTCTGACCCAGTCAGTTCTGTCCAAAGATAAGTGATCTGATGATCCTCCGTCCAACAGGATATTTTGAGACTCAAGACATGGACTAACACCAATCTTGGTCTGACACTCTGTTTCTCGATTTCTGATTTGCATATGACATTAGAGACTACTAATTGAACACATCAATTAAGTCCCGGTTGGCCAACACTTTCAGTCAACTTCAAAATCATCGAGAGGCCTATAGATATCTGTTTCCCATCGGGTCATGGGACGGATATGTTTCGACTCATATGTCCATAACTTTTGCGGGTCCAAATACATACAACAATGCGTTTTATAGCACCGAGTTACTGGCGCGATTTCGTATTGTCAATAAGCACTTGTATCGCAAATAACAGATCATATCTCTCCACTTAAACATCACCGGATATTATCGTCTTAACATTGCTCGTGATATAATCCATGAAGCAATCTGTTAAGCGCGGGTTTATCCAATACTCAAATCTCTATTTTCTATGTACTCATGAACGTTGCAGCAGTCTTACTGCAATGTCTAACTCTTTAGACAGTCTGCAACCATTTCATGACAGTCTTAGTTCATACTTACTTCCTAACAGTATGATCGACTGTGGAGTTTTAAATAATCTAATTATTAAGGAAGTTAAACATGCAAATATAGAAACACAGAAATAAACAATTGACAAAGGCAGTAACAATACTCATTTATAAATCTCTATTATAAAATCACCGAGTCAATTACATTTATACTGTTACAAGTTTCTAATCTATCTAATTACTAAAACTAATATCATCCTTCAATCCAATGCTCCGAGCATGTTGATTGTGCTTGATCCTCAGAGCCTTAGTCAAAGGATCTGTACGATTGTCTTCTGATGATACTCGCTTAACCAGTAAGTGCCCTTCTTCTACTTGATGTCGAATATAGTGGTACTTTCTTTCGATATGCCTGGACTTTCCATGGTCTCGCGATTCCTTTGCCAAGGCGACCGCTCCTTCATTATCGCAGAAAAGTTCCACCGGCTCCTGAATGCTCGGGACCACTCCAAGGTCCCCGATGAAATTCTTCAGCCAAGCCGCCTCCTTAGACGCTTCACTCGCTGCGATGTACTCTGATTCGCACATTCAATCAGCTACCGTTTCCTGCTTGGAACTTTTCCAAGTGACCGCTCCACCGTTCAAAAGAAATACCCACCCCGACTGGGACCGTCCACTGTCCCTATCTGTCTGGAAACTGGCATCTGTATATCTACTCACTTTTAACTCATCACTGCCACCAAGGACTAATACCATATTCTTTATCCTTCGCAGATACTTGAGTATGTTCTTGACCGTAATCCAATGTGCTTTTCCAGGATTACCCTGGAACCGACTAACCATGCTTAGTGCATAGGATACGTCGGGACGAGTACATGTCATAGCATACATGATTGACCCTACTGCCGAAGCATAAGGTACCCGACTCATTTCAGCTATTTCCTCATCGGTACTCGGACTTTGAGTCTTACTCAATTTAATACCACTTAGGATTGGTAACTCTCCCCTTTTGGAAATTTCCATGTTAAACCTCTTTAACACGTTTTCCAAATATGTACACTGGCTTAGACCTATCAATTTTCTCTTTCTATCTCTAAGTATTCTTATCTCGAGAATATAAGCAGCTTCCCCTAGGTCTTTCATGGCGAAACACTTCCCGAGCAAAGCCTTAACATTCTGCAAGGTCGGAATGTCGTTTCCCATGAGCAGTATGTCATCAACATACAGCACCAGGAAAGTGACTATACTCCCACTAGCCTTGACATATACACAGGACTCATCTTCACTCCTAGAGAAGCCAAATTCTTTGACTTTCTCATGGAAGCAAAGATTCCAACTGCGAGATGCTTGCTTCAACCCATAGATTGATCTTTCAAGCTTACATACTTTATCAGGGTGCTTTGTGTCTACAAAACCTTCTGGCTGACTCATGTAAACATCTTCAGTCAGTTTCCCGTTAAGGAAAGCGGTTTTGACATCCATCTGCCAGATTTCATAATCATGAAACGCAGCTATGGCAAGCATTATCCTGATTGACTTAATCTTGGCTACTGGTGAGAAGGTTTCATCATAGTCAACCCCCGGGGTTTGAGTGAATCCCTTCGCAACCAGCCGAGCTTTATAAGTATGCACTTTTCCATCCATGTCGGTCTTCTTTTTGAAGATCCACTTGCATCCGACTGTCTTTCGACCCGGTACATTGTCAACCAAGTTCCAAACTTGATTGTCATACATGGACTTTATCTCGCTGTCCATTGCCTCTTTCCATTTTACAGACTCGGGGCCTGCCACTGCTTCACGGTAGTTAGCCGGCTCATCCAAATTAGTCAATGTACGATCACTGACTAACGTGTCACCGTCCGAAGTAATATGGAAACCATAGAACTCGGGCGGCATGCTAACTCTAACTCGGGCGCCTAAGGGGCAACGAAATGTCGGTAGGTCCAACAGGAACTTCTTCCTCATGTTGGTTGCTAGTTTCTTCCAAGGTTGTTTCATCGGGCGTCTCCTGAATTTCTTCTAGATCGATCGTACTCCCACTGTCCTCTTTGGATGTGAGTTCTCTCTCTCGAAAGAACCCCCGTCTTGCTACAAAGACCACGTCCTTGCTCGGTCTGTAGAACAAGTATCCAAAAGACTGTTTCGGTTATCCGATGAAGTAACACCTCTCACTTCTTTCTGCGAGCTTATTTGAAGTATCTCGTCTCACGAATGCTTCACAGCCCCTGACTTTGATGTGTGCCAACGAGGGAACTTTCCCCGTCCACATCTCGTGCGGTGTTTTTGCAACCTTCTTGGTTGGGACAAGATTTAGGATATGGGCGGCAGTCTCTAAGGCATACCCCTAGAAATGGATTGGAAGTGAGGCTCGACTCATCATGGAATGAACCATGTCCAACAAGGTTCGGTTTCGCCTTTCAGCAACACCATTCAGTTGAGGTGTTCTTGGAGGCAACAACTGTGAAAGAATTCCACATTCCTTGAGGTAATCGAGAAACTCGATACTAAGATACTCACCCCCTCTGTCGGATCTAAGCATCTTTATCTTTCTGCCAAATTGATTTTCTGCTTCATTCTTAAACTCTTTGAACTTTTCAAAGGTATCTGACTTATTCTTGATTAAGTAGATATACCCATATCTACTAAAATCGTCGGTAAAGGTCACATAGAACCGTGTGCCATCTTTAGTGGTTGCTCTGAAGGGACCACACACATCTGTGTGTATGATATCCAACAGACCTTCACCTCTTTCAAAGGAACATTTGAATGGTGATTTTGTCATCTTGCCAAGTAAGCAAGATTCGCATACATCATCCGACCCGAGGTCGAATGATTCCAACACTCCATCCTTTTAGAGTTGGGCGATGCGTTTCTTGTTTATATGGCCAAGGCGAAAATGCCACAGACATGCATTTTCTACACCGCTTGAAGCATCAATAGTTAAAACATTTTACCATAATTGTCAACACACATAATAGATTCATACACTCCATCACAAGGCATAGCATTAAATATAAAAACATTATTTTTGAAAACTGAAATTGAACCATTCAATTTATTAAATTCTTAATAAAAGCCTTGTTGGAACAATGCATGGTATGAAATTATGTTCTTTGCCATATCAGGCGCATAGCAACAATTATGTAATTCTAATCTAACTCCACTACTCAGCATCAGTCCATAAACACCGATCTTGGTAATAGGTGACGTTCGCCTATTCCCCATGACCAGGTTCAATCTGCCATGCTCTAGCTCCCTACTTTCCTCTAGGCCCTGCAAATCAGAACAGATATGAAAACCAAATCCTGTATCAAGGACCCATGAACGGGAAAAAGATGAGTTATTAGATATAGAATATGTACCTGCCTGTGACGGTTTCACTTTACCGTCCTTGACGTCCTGCAGATACGTAGGGCAGCTCCTCTTCCAATGACCCTTTTGCTTGCAGTAAAAGCAGTCGGCCTCTTTGGGGTTCCGAATATGTGGAATTCCGGAAGACTTACCTTTCGGGGCACCGCTAGATGACCCGACGTGAGTCTTTTCCCTCCGGTTCTGCTTAGGAGGGCCTTTCCGTTTCTTTCCCTTTCCGGAGCCAATAGCCAGGACAGGCAGGTTGACAGGGAGCACAACTTTTCCCTTCATCCCGTCCTCAGCCGTACGAAGCATGCGGTGTAACTCAGCTAGGTTTGCCTGGTTGTTGTTCAAATGATATGCCAGTGTGAACTGGTCATAAGAACTGGGCAAGGAGTTTAGCACTATGTCAACTGCTAAATCTTGATGAACCGGCATTTCCAACTTTCTAAGCCTTTCCACGTAACCATGCATCCTCTGCACATGTGCACAGATGGACTCGCCCTCCTTGGGCTTGCTGTTAGTGAAAGCTTTTACAACCTCACGCCTTTCGATGCGCTCTTGCTTGCGGAACCTTTCTGCGAGCTCTTTGTGCATCTCGTAAGGCCAATAGTCCTCATAGATACGTTGCAGTTCAGGGTTCATAGTATCGATCATGATGCAAGCCACTTTGGTTGCATCATCAGAGTGTTTAGTGTACGCAGCGATTTCCTCGGGAGTAGCGGTTTCAGTGTCCACATCAACAAGTTCGGTTTCCAGAACATACTCTTTATGTTCAAACCTTAGAGCCATTTTGATGTTGCGGATCCAGTCATTATAGTTAGTGCCGTCTAACGTCACCTTTGAGCATAATGACAGAATCGAGGTGACACTACCGGGGTTTGAGTGGGGAACGGATTGGTCAGAAGACATCTGAACAAGAAGAAGGTAGTTTTAATTAGATATAATAATAATAATAATCATTATATTAACCCAAGAACAAATATAAGGCTAGGATCCTACAATAACAATCTACAATACCGAAAAGGGATGTCGTAATCAATATTGTAAATTTTATAAGGTAGGCGAATGACGATTCAACCAATTCCACCGCGGAAACATAATCATATTATAATAGAATTCCTAGTTTCTTTGAGATTTACCGAACTGTTCGATAGAATGTTTTAATCTCGGGAATGCCCCGCTGTTTGTGACTGGGATACCGAGGATCACAAACCGGGTGTGAATAACCATGCAAATTGCTTGGTACTCTTGAAGTCAATTGTCATATCTAATTAACGTGTCGATAAACCACACACGCTCCGTTAATAATGACAAAATCAAGAAACCCATCGCGACACATTGCGGACCCCAGTTGGCGTGCCGGTAAACCACACACGCTCCACCAATGTTCCACAAGGCGCAATGTGCAATTTCATGGATTAGCACCGATTCACATTTTTAACTTAAAGTAACTAGATTGGGATTTGTTTTAGGGTTCTAGTACTTTCAATTATAGCATTATACTTTTAAGAGGCTTAGCGGTTCTATCATACCCGTTTGGCTAACGACACTCGACTGACCAGGAGAGCGGTGGGTAAGAGTAGATACCCATTAGACTAACATTTTATAGTCAGTCGCCTTATACCCTATTTATAGGAAAGTTTTGTGAATGAGGCTTACTAGCGGTAGACTAACCAATTTTCTTATATATATTAAATTAACTTTTAATCATAAGTATATATAAGATATATTTTAATCTTATTAAAATATTTTAGAATTAATTTTGTCTTAATTTTCGCAAATTATTACTAATTTTTGAAAATTTTAATTAATTCTTTAAACTGATTTAATTGGTCTTTTAATTAATCAATTAATTAAACTAATTAAATCTAGGTTACAGATTACCAAATTAATAAAATTAATTTATCTGTATTGGTCCTATGATTCTTGAAAATTACAAGCCAAGCAAGAAGGGTTCAAGTTATTTTAATTGATCTTGTTACCAAAAATAACAACACATAATTATGGCAAGCAAATCAAGCAATCAAGGGGGGACCAAGGGGGGTGGCGGCTGTGTTAGGAAACCCTAGCCTTGGCATCGATTTTGGCCTCTCTCCATGAGGTGTTCATCGCAAAACACTCAAGGAAAAAATAAGCATGCAGTTCAAATCAATTCACAAGAAAACAAGCTAGCTCTGATACCACTGAAGGGACAATGAACACAAAAATTCCTATGGTTCACATGCAACCCTAATATTGATCTATGTTTTCTTCTATGAAGATTAGAACTAAAAACCTAAAGGATACAGTTCAATTCTAAAGATGAATTAGGAAAACCAACCTTTGATCTTATGATCCTTCAAGCAGCAGCAAAAGTATCCTGCCTCAAATGCAAGTCACACCCAAGTGATGGAAGAATCAGTCCAGCAGAGTAACACAGAGAGAGAGATGGCGTGAATGAATGAGGTGCCAGGGGTTCCTTTTATAGCCTCCTAGGGTTACACCTGAAACCCTAAGGAGCCTCCAACTGGACAAGGCTTTTGACCACTTGGACCAGGCTTACCAAAACCCTAATTAGGGTTTCGCCAAACCTTGAAGGAGCGTCCAGGGTGGCGCCATTTTGGTCCCTGGTTTTACCTGGCCAGTTATTCAACTATTGAATAAATGCCAAACCAGTCCCTGCACCTTTTATTTAATCAATTTAATCACTGAATTAAATCCAATTAATTCTAGATTAAATCTTAATTAATTATTATAGTTTCTAATTAATATATTAACACTTAAATATATTAATAAACCATATATATATATATATATATATATATATATATATATATATATATATATATATATATATATATATATATATATATATATATATATATATATATATTTTTTTTTTCTATTGATTTATTATACAATTAATAAATCAACTATTCTCTCTACTGAACTATATATCTATCCTCCATCTATGAGGGCAACCCAAATGGACTTTGCTTTTATTCATAATATAAATACAATTATAAGTCATGGCTTAGACACCTAATCCAACATGATCATGCTGACTGGGTCCAAGCTATGCAACATGAGTTAAATGAATTTGAACGTAACAGAGTCTGGAGATTAGTTTCGACTCCGGAAAAAGCATCCGTTCTCGGAATGAAGTGGGTATTCCGAAAAAAACTTGACAAAGAAGGTAATGTCATTCGGAATAAAGCTCAGTTGGTTGTAAAAGGTTATTGTCAAGAAGAAGAAATTGATTATGAAGAAACGTTTGCACCTGTTGCCAGACTGGAATCTGTTCGTATCTTTATTGCATATGCGGCACACAAGGGTTTCGATGTCTATCAAATGGATGTCAAGTGTGCATTTCTGAATAGAGAACTAGAAGAAACAGTCTATGTTGAACAACCACCAGGCTTTGTCAACAGCAAACATCTAGATCACTGCTATGTTCTGGATAAAGCAGTTTACGGTCTGAAGCAATCTCCAAGAGCTTGGTACGAAACTCTGACTCGTTTCCTCAAACAATCTAAATTCAAGCAAGGTTCTGTTGATCCGACCTTCTTTCGCAAAAAGGAAGGAAATCATCTTATGATTGTTCATATTTATGTCGATGACATCATTTTTGGATCTACCCATCCAAGCCTAACAGCTGAATTCCGAAAACTGATGGAGACAAAGTTCGAAATGAGCTCAATGGGGAAAATCAACTTCTTCTTAGGTCTCAACATCAGACAAAGCACCGAAGGAATCTTTATCAATCAAGAAGCATACACCAAGTCAATCCTGGAAAAATTCGGGATGAAGGGAGATTCTAAAGTCAAAGTTCCGATGGCGTTCGGAACAAAGCTCACTCCTTCGCTAGATAAACCTGCAGCAGATATCACTCTTTATCACCAAATGATAGGTTCACTTCTTTATTTAACTTCAAGTCGACCTGGCATTATTTTTGTTGTATGTTACTGTGCTAAATATCAGGCTAATCCCAGAGAGCCACATCTCACTGTTGTGAAAAACATATTCCGATATCTAAAGAGGACAAACTCACTTGGGCTATGGTATCCATCAGGATCTGGATTTTTCGTTCAAGCATTTTCCGACACAGATCTTGGGGGGTGTGGATTAAATCGCAAAAGCACTTCAGGAGGATGTCAACTCCTCGATGGAAAACTTGTGAGCTGACAATCAAGAAATCAAACATGCGTGTCTCTCTCTACAGCTGAAGCTGAGTACATTGGTGCGGCTTCGTGTACCTCTCAAATTATTTGGATTCAAAACCAATTGAGAGACTATGGAGTTAGTATGAAACGTATTCCACTCTACTGTGATTCCGAAAGTGCGATTCGGATCTGTCACAACCCAGTGCAATACTCAAAGACTAAACACATTGCACTCAGATATCATTTTATTAAGGATCATGTAGAAGATGGCAACATCGAGATTCATTTTGTTCGTTCAAATGATCAACTAGCAGACATTTTCACTAAGGCCCTTCCCGAGCTGGCTTTTAATAGAATTCTTCAAGGTCTTGGAATGATGGAAGCTGAATCTGTTCCAAAATTTAACTGAGATTCTGATTGATTCCGAAATTCGGAATGCCTCGAAATTATAATGCAAACAAGTATAAGTCAGAACAAAAGTATCCTTTTTGTACATTTGTGTGTTTTTTTTAATTTTCATTTTCTTTCATTATTAACAAAATATCAAAAACATGTGTTATTTTTTTTAAATATCAAAAATATTTTCTTGTATTTGAAGCTTTAGTTTTATTTTTGGTTTTACTTGAGTTTTTAGTTTTATTTTCTCTTTTCCTTTTATTTAAACTGTGCTTAAGAATGCAGATTCAGATTCAACAAAGCAAAAGAAAGACAACTTTTATTAAAACAGAAGGAAGGAAGTTCGGTACATCAAAAGACAAAGATTAAACAACTACTTCCTACAGCTTGTAGTAGTGCCACATGGGAGGATCACCAAGATGAAAAGCCTGGTAGATGCGCAACTCACTCTCATCAACAAAGAGGCGAGTCCCATCCGCCATTCCCACATGGAACTGGTTATGGGGAGTTGTGCGGGTGATCACTGCCGGCCACCACCCCCGCCTGTGCCAGACCTCAACGAGGTCAAACTGTTTGTACTCCACCAAGATCCTTGGTGGGACAGGCTGCAAGTAGGGGTAGCTAGTATGGACCGTCAGTGGTCCACCACCCTCGCCATTGTTGAGTGTGGTCATCTTCACCTCATATCGGTGATTCCACACTCCCATGACGACCTCGCCGTAGATGCCACCTCCATACTCGCCTTCCTGCATCTTGACCTCCACCTTGTCAAAACGGTTGTAGGGACGACGAGCCATTTGATGTTTATTCTGATGGTAATTTTTCTTGGGGATGTGTTGTTACCTCTAATGGTTGTTCCTTTTATAGGCAGAAATGACACCGGTTAGGCTTCCAATTATAGATATTTAATTACTTTTTGAAGTAATGATGGAGTCTGCAGTAATTATTATGTGTCATTAAGGCAGGGACGGCTGATTAGCAAACTGATTGGACGTTTCCACCCTTTTCGCCTGAGCAATAAATGATTTCTCATGATAGCCAAGTCCTCGTCAGCATTCTACAGCAGGCATATTATTTTTTTTTAAAAACTACTCTAAATTGATGGATTTCTTCTTACCACATTCTCTAAGTACCTAAATCGAATATCCATGATTATTGAAATATAAACCAATTTCAATATATGATTTCGGAAATTCTAGTCGAAGATCGCAACTCATTTTCACCATGAGATGATGTGAGACTTATCAACAACTCTTGACCTTTCTACTATTTCTCCGCATTCACTACACTTCCATATAACTGTGACCCTTATGAAGGTCTTCAGCATTACCACTGAAAACTGATGGTTACACAAATTCTGTGTTCGTGATTTCGGAATTGTCCTTACCAACATTCCGAATGAAACCCAAAAATCCGACTACCTTATGGAATTGACGAACTTTAAAGAGAATCTCAATTTTTATTTTTTCGTGATCTATATGAAATTTACTTTAACCAAGTTATTTCTAACCACAAAGATCCAATTTTTATTTTTTTGAGATTCTAAAATTTTTCCTTAGTCAGATAAAACTCTTAATCCTTACTTGTTTTATGACTACACTGGTCAAACAAGTCCTTTCTTCCGATTTCGGACATTTCTCACGTTTTGGAACTCGACAGAAAGTCATACCCACCAAACACAATCCTTAAATCTTAAAAGATACCTTTCAATGATTCTTATCAATCATTTGATCGTAATTCAACTTGAAACCACAAAAGCACTTCTGAATCTCTCTTAATTCCGAAGGAAGAGATCGTTGCCCGGGATCAATCAGTTTTATGTCTTTCCGACATCACACATTTTCCAGATACATTTTGCTTTATTTCTTTATTTTTGGCACACCCTCGCACAAAAATCATTATTGATTTTTCTAACTCTGGTTTCTTTGTGATAAGGGTTCGATCTGATGACATGACAACATCTACTCATAAAATTTTTGAATTTTGAATGAGGTCATCAAGATGTGTCAGTTATAACGTCATCCTAACGACAGCAGTTTTTCTCGCTTTTCACGCACCTGACAAGCGACTTTTGGGGGCTACTCATCATCATAAAGCGAAATTTTGGGAAACGGAATCGACAAAAGCAGGATTTTCTCTTTCCTAGTTAATATCAAAAAGATATTTAAAGGATTTCTTGAGGACTTCTCTCTTTTCTCCGCACTTCATCTTCTTCTCAAGATTATTCAACCTTTCAGAGTGATTTCTTACTCAAGAACTCTCCAATGGCTGGCTCTTCTTCTGCTAACGACAACACCTCTTCAACTCTGATGTTGAAGATCAAAGCCAACCAAAACTTGATCATCGATCTCAACTCCTCTCACTACAGCGAACATATTCGCCCAATGATCGAGTGCCTGAAATACTCACGGATTTCAAAGGCTTTGACGGCTTCCGCCTCTGTTCCTATCTCTCTCCTCTCCGCCGCCTACTCCACCACCTTCTACAATAAAGCGGAGGAGTTTGTCACTTTTGAGGTGGGTAATGTCAAGACGAAGATTTCAAAATCCAGTTTCAGTAAACTTCTACTATTCTCTTTAAAAGCTTCTCGGAAAGAACTACTGGTACTGACAGTGCGACTAAGTTGTTGTACTCTTTCTTCTATGGTCTTTACAATGATGTCAATATCGACTATGGCTCCATCCTTTGGATTTAATTTGTTGACAGTGTCAATTATAGACTCCGACTTCAAGAGATTTCGTGTGCTCGCTTTTGATCCCTCGTTGTTCAACAAACAATCGAGAAGCATGATATTCATATCATGACTGATTCCGTGATGGCTGTTATTTCAACCCTGCCAACTGTGACCTTCATAACGAGCAAAGTGGAGGATTTCGAATTTATTGGTGCCATTCCAATGGCAATGCTGAATCGTGTTCCGAACGACGTCAAGTGTGTTGTTGATTACTGCAAACAGACACGCTTCACCGTTCGGAATCTGGATGAAAAGCATCAGCTTGCCTTCGATAAGCTTGAGAATCCGAAGAAAGTGGTTAAGAGAAAGGGTAAGGGTGCTGCTTCTGACACAGAAAAACCTTCAAAGCGTTCTCGAAGGCTTCGGAAGCTTGTTATGACACATCACTCGGAGGATGAACACTCTGATGATCAGAATCTCACCCATCCCCTAGAGGATGATATAGATGAACATGCATACGGAGAGCCTTCTAAGGAACCATTTCAAAGGCCTCCTACTCCAACTCCTGAAACAACTCCAAAACCCACCCCTCCTACAACACCTAAATCTCCAACACATCAACCAACACCACCAAATTCACCACCACCAAAATCTCCAGCTCAGCAAACTACTCCACCACATTCTCCATCACCAAAATCTCCTTCACAAAAATCCCCACACCCAGACACTTCTACCCATAACTCACCAAAAATTCCAGAACTCACTTCCGAACAAGAGGATGAAGATGTCCTGATTTACGATGATCAGGATGAAATGGCTGACTTCATTGAGTCGCCCTTTAATGTCAACTTTCATTCTTCTGCACCCTCTGCTCCCATGACTCAGGAGCAATTTCAAGAACTGTCCTCCAAACTGGACTCACTTCTTCAGTCACAGCAAGGTCCGTCCAATTCTGACTGGCAATCCCAGTTGGATACTCACAAATCTGAGGTTGAGGCATTGGTTTCGGACAATGTCAAATTAGTGGAAGACTTCTCCTCGGCCATGGAAAAATCAAAGGCAAATATGGAGGAGACCTCCAAAAAGATTGGCAACCTGGAAGTTGATGTCCTGCATTTTATGAAGGACTTCAAAGAATCAACTGTGTCCAACAACGACAAAATGAAGAAGGTTATTCAAGGGTTTGCAGACACCCTTAAGGCGGAAAGAGAAGCGATAGCCACACTTTGTTCCGACCTCAGAAAAGAGCACTCCGAACTGGCGTCTTCCCTGCAAGCCAAAGTTGATAAATTACAAGAAGATATGGCCATGGAAAATGAATTAATGGATCTCGTGGCTTGTAAAACTACAAAGATCCAACTTCTAAAGGCCGAGCTCAAAAACACTACAGCAGTCTTGTCATCTGCTGTCTCGCAAACTCACGCGGTTCGGAACTGTGTCACCAAGATTGACACTTACATTCGTCGGATGATAGAAGAAGATGATCCCGTCCTCACCCCTTATCTTCGTGGTCATATCACGAACAAGCTACATCATGTTCTTCTCTTGCTAAGCAAGATTCACGGTGTTTCGGACGACGTTGCCGTTCCGAAACAAGGGGAGACAAGAACTCAAAGGACGATTCTGATAACGACAACGGGGATGATGGGCCTGAAAATACGGAAGACAAGGAAAAGGAGAAAGAAGATAAAAATACCAATATCTCCTACGACGATAAAGGAGATGGTAAGCAAAAGGTCACCAAGAGTCCTGTCCAACGACCCAAATTGTCTAAGGTCACCAACGTGAAGGAACCAGGGACTCAAGAGTCTGCTGATAACGTTCAAAAACCAGAAGATAATTGGTTTGAGAAAATGAATGTTGGTGACACATCTGCAGGTCCTTCGAAAAGAGAGACAAAGAAGATCGGTGAAGATGATGTAGACGAAGAGATAGAAATTTCGGAGGCAGCCAAATTAGCCAGGGCTGCAAGAGACAAGGAACTTGATGAACTTCTTCGAATCAGCAGGAAGCTCGATGCCAAAGATGCAGCCAAACAAGAAGCGGCAATCGAACTGGAAGCTCGGAAAACCCTCTTCCATGATTGGGATTATGAAACTATAAAGTCGGAAGCTATCACACAGCTAATTGAAAACTGGTTGCAGCCAAATTGCTCTTACGACGTTGGAAATCAAGTACATTCGCAATTTGATTTTCCGATGACAGCGAGAGCATTTCTAATTTGCTGCTTCGATGAACTCACAATGATCAAACATCCTCGGGCTGTGGTTAATGATATGTTGTTCAATTTCTATCTGGAGCATTCTAAACCTCAATATCTTTCATGGAGCTTGAAGAAAATTGTGAAGCTCATTCCAAGAATGCCGCATGTGACTTCTCCTTTCCGAAATGCCATCTTCCTTGCACGTAGAGGATCAGATGAAGAGAAAGATGAATTCACCTTGGCTGATCTTCCCTTTATGAATCCATCCGATTGGGTGTCCTTGTTCAACATCCTCAAAAGAAGAGAAGATCATGAGATTCTTCATGAGCATGTCAAGAGATTACTCATGGGATACATTCTTGAAGTTTCAAAGCTCGATGTAGAAGTGGCTGCAGTTCTGAACTCTACTCCGAAAGTTTCAGCTGAAAAACCTCCATCCGATCTGAAGAAACGTCGTCTCGGAAAGATCAAAAAGGATGATTGGAATGTGGCTTATCCGTCCAAGGAGGGAAGGGATTCGGTGAAGAGAATTTTCTTTCTACGTGACAAGCATCTTTACCGAACTCCTGCACTGATGAAAATTCTCGAACATCTCAACAAGACAAAAGTCAATACCGAGAATGACAAGAGGTGCTTCAATGACATGCTAACCTGGTACATCGCATTTCGGAAAAGGATCCTATTCTTAGTTCCGAAAGTATTCGAGAAGGAACTGGATGTTGCGAAACCCGAACTAGAGGAATGAAGACTGATCGCAATCTTGACTCAAAGGGGGAGATTGTTGAGTCATAAATGAGATTGAGTCAAAGATGCGGATCTGATTTGTCGCCAGATTTTGTGCCATTAGATTAGCTTATCGGTTATGGAATGGGCCTGTCCTTCCATACTTAGTTTTTATATATATAGCATGCATGTACCCTAATTAGGGTTAACTTTTGTAATAACTTTTACGGCACTCATACAGAATAGTTCTCTTTGAATTGTTCTTGAGTTGCAAATTCAATCATTCGACATCAGTTCTACATAGCGTGTGTTCTTGTTTCTTGTTTATCATTCTTATTCCGCATTGTTTGAATCCAGATCCACTCTTTTTGTTTCAACAAATGGTTTGTAATAGTAAATATGTATCATCCCTTTATTTATTTTGTAAGTATTAGAACAGTTTTAGACTAGCTCATATTGTTTAAAATGTTTTAAAGCTTGAGGATGAATACCATATTAAAGAAGAAAAACATGTGATCGATTTCCAGGAGTTGTTGGATAGCTCTTGGCCTAAGGTGGTCAATACCAAAAATTTGGTTTTGATACTTTGGCTCAACACATGGTGGAATCTTCAATCTCTTATATGCAAAGGATGTTTGGAAAGTGGGAGTTTAAACCAACATTAAGATGAAGATTTACTGTCCTAAAAGTCCCTTAGGAATGGACTGATATTTCATGTATGGTTCACATGAAATATAAATTAGTTTTGGCTTGCTTTATACACTCCTAGATGTTGTGATAATTGTATGTAGTTATTATCATATGTTTGGATGAAAATAGGATTTTGCATGCTAGACAAACTACATAATAAAACATAAGTCATCATGGAGCTTGTTTTTTGATAAATGACAAAGTTTAACATAAGATGTTAAAAGCGGTATAAATGGAGATTTTAACATGTTATCCAAGTTCCAAGTCTTAATAATAAAATATGTTTATTAATAAGACTAAATGGTTCTTATCGTGCTCAAAACTCAAAGTTAAATGTTGTTAGTTATAATTTGACCACAAGCTCCTAATTTATAAATTGGAGATTTTATCAAACTAAAGGATTAAACCATATGATGAGAAATTGGGATTTTTCAAATATGAATAGTACCATGTTTTATTGGATGCATGCAATAACACATGTTACTAAATGTTTTTCAAAACTAGAATTGAAAAAATATAAATCCTTTTGGAAAATCAAATCTATGTCGTCCTTTTGAAATACACATGCGTACTATATGTAGGACCCATTTGGAATAAGGGATACCTTACCACGTGGGATCGTCTTATAATGACCAAGTTGGTTTTAGTTTCCTATATGGTTTAAGGGCTACCTTACCACTAGTTATTAATAAATCCACAAGTTTTTTTAAGAATGATGATTTGATCAGGAATCTTTTTTGATAAAGGCTACCTAAGCAAATGAAACTCGAGGCATATATGAGATCAAACATGCCAGTTGAACAAGTGTTGTTTGTGATCCCATAAGGCAAGGAATTACATGGGATGTAATTGATAAACGTTATCTACGTTGTTACATTAAGTAGAAGAGATAAAGGCTACCTAATCGTTTATTTGTTTGCAATGTTGGATCCTAGACTTTAATAAATTAATGTTTCTGAAACATAAAGGGCATTAAAATTTTAAAGGTATAATTATCGAAAGTACTAAAATAGAACTTTGTTAAATCTTGTAGATGGTATCGAACACAACAAACCAATCCTTATTAACGTTCAGTTCTCGGGGGACAGAACTTGAACCATACCGGATTCCCAGATTGGTGCCACAATTTGAGAATAGTTCTCAAACAAGAAAATAAGGATTATGTTTTGAATGAACCACTTCCCTAAGAATCACCGGTTACTCCTAAGCCTGCACACGATGCATGGTTGAAGAAGATGGATGATTCCATTGATGATGCATGTCTCATGTTAGCCAGTATGATTCCATTCCTTTAGAAGGACTTGGAGAATCATACAGCTTATGACATGATCAACCAACTTAAGGAGATGTTTCAAACACTTGCAAGAATTGAGAGGTTTGAAACAGGTTGGGCCTTACATGCTTGTAGAATAGAAGAGGGATAAACTATGAGTTCCTATTTGCCAAAGATGAATAATCACATAGATCACTTGGCTCAATTAGGGGTTGTAGTTTCGAATGAATTGGCAACGAATTTGATCCTTAACTCCCTAACAAATTCGTCTGATCCTTTCATTATGAACTTCAACATGAATGGTTGGAACAAAATGATACCGAAACTGCATGTGATGCTCTTAATAGGTGAGACAAATATTCCTAAGAAAACTTCTTAGATATATAGTTGATAGAGTTAGAACTTTGTACTATTTCTCCTAACGCTTGGGTATTAGATACCGGATGTGGAACTTATATATGTAATTCATTATAAGGGTTGAAAAGGAATGAGCAATTGAAGACAAGCAAAATGGTGCTCTATATGGTTGTAGTTCACTCACAAGGAGATTATGAATTATTGTTACCCAATGGCTTGTACTTAACATTGAAGAATGTTTGTTATGTTCCTATTTTGACTAGGAACATTACTTCAGTTGCTAGGTTGAAATAATGTGGTTTTGCTTTAAATTTCGTGGATGAAGACATTTATGTTTCTAAAAAGAACGTATTCTATTTTGAGGCAAGGCCTCAGAATGGAATTTATAAAGTAAACCTGGATTTTGTTTCAAACCCATAGTTCTGTATAGCATACTTCCACCAAAAGGGTCAAATATGATTTGAACCAATCATATATATGGAATTGTTGCCTTGGGCATATAAGCAAAAAACGCATATACCAACTTCAAAAAGGTGGTATTTTGAAGGAAAATATAAATGAATCATTTATTTGATTTATGTGAATATTGCTTATGCAGAAATATGACCAAAGCTCCTTTCACTACTACTAGTGAAAGAGCAAGTGACTTATTAGGAATATTACATAGTGATGATTGTGGTCCTTTTAAGGTCATGTCTAGATGATGGTGAAAGATACTTTATCACCTTCATTGACAACTATAGTCGCAAGGTTATGATGGGTTAAGTAATATGTGTGATGCATTCAATAGTTTGAAATCATTAACACTATGGGAGAATAATTCAACACATTATGCACTTCTTATTGCACACTAACTTCAACTAGTGGTTATGGTGTTAGCAAGGAACTATGATGGTGCTCATGATTTCTTTAAGCATCTAGCTTTGGTGGTTAATGTGGTAAGTGCTTCATGTAAGAGAAAAGATATCATACGAGAGAGGTACAAAGAAGGAATGGAAGTTGAAATTAGTTACGATGAAACTGAAACTAGAAGCGAGTTGAGTCAAGAGATTTCTCTTATTCGAGCTAGAGATACAAGATGGGGTTTACATTATAAAACCATTGTAAGTTTGATGAATTTGTTTCCAAAAGTTGTTGAGGTACTTAAGTATGTTAAAAAGGTTGGTTCTACTTTATCTAACGTTAATCAAGCAAAGGATATTTTGGCATATTTTAGACACTTGATTTCGTGTTTTATTTACACTTGATGTCAGAAATTCTAGGCCTCACGAAATATTGTCAAAACATCTTCAAAGAAAAGAACAAGATATTTTGGAAGCGACTTCATTGATAAAAGGAACAAAGGAAGCATTCCATCTTTAAGAAATGATGGGTTTCCACAAATTTTGAAGAAAGTTGTTCTTTTTGTCAAAAACATAATATAACATTTGTGGAAATGTTGGAAATTTTTGTTACTTCAACAAACATACGACCAATATTACTAACCAACATCATTTTGAAGTTGTCATTTTAACATAGTTTTGGATATGAAAATTCAAGAATTTGGGGATCAATTTAGTGATGTAAGCATCAAATTGATAGAAAACATGGCTGTTTTAAGTCCTTATGATTTATTTTCTAGGTTTGATAAAACAAAGATGTTGAATTCAAGTGAGATATAGTAAAATGAGTTTTAATGCTTTAGAATGAGTTCATCTTGGTGGTCAACTTGATATTGGTGGTCAACTTGATATTTATTATCAATCATTGCTACGTGATAAAAATTTCCTCAATTGAAAGAAATTATAGACCTTTCTCGTTTGATGGGGGAAACACAGAAGCATCGTTCTTTTCCTTTGGTCTATAGGTTATTAAAGCTAACTTTGTTTTTGTCCATCGCAACCGCAATGGTTGAAAGATGTTTTTTCCGCAATGAAACGTGTGAAGACCGATTTGCGTAATAGAATGAGTGACGACGTTTTGAATGATGCCATGATTTGTAGTGTAGAAATTGAAGAACTTATGGATGTTAAAACTGAAAATCTGATCAGTCCCTTCCGGAAAATGAAAGACCAAAGAGGTCAACTTTAAAATTTAATCTTTATATTAGTTTGTCAGTTTGTCATTTTGTCATATATAATGAAATATTAATTTCTAATGTTTATCTTATTATATATTATGCGGAAAAAAATTGTGGTACCCGTGAGCATTTGTATAGTTTGGGATAAAAACATATCATAATCCCTTGTATCAAAGCCTTTAACAAAAATTAAGTTAACTTTTATGATGGACTTCCCTCAAAATAAGGACCTCCAATTATATCACCATAATTTGCTAATGAAGCGGAGACCTAGTTTTTATGCCTTAAAGAAAATTAAACTTTAGATAAAGAGATTTTTTTAAGAAGGTAGCATGGAAGAATTTGTGTCATTTCAAAATACGAAAAATTGAAGCATAATGATATAAATGTGTGACACACCTTTCACGCCTTAAACGAAACAATTCTATAAAACTTGACATGAACTTAAATTACCAAAGCTTATATTAAACTTGCATTGTATAATGTATCCGATGCATTTGATTTAGCTTTTTTGAGTATTGATTTCCAAGTATATAGAATACGTTGTGCTAATATAATTATATAAAAACATGGTCGAGAGCCCATATCCATCTTGATAGAGCTTATATCCATCTTGATTGGAGTCATTTGTGGTGCGTCACTATGCAAGAGTAGTCAATTTCAACACCAACCATCAGCGTCGTATACTTAACAAAATGTTACAAAACACCAATATGTGCAATGTTGGAATTATACATGAATTAACATTTGTGTAACTACCAAAATTTTGGATATGCTACGGATTATATACTTTTAACATAAATAATATTTGTATTTATTTATAATGGTTAAGTAGTGGTTATAAAGTAATTAATGTGGGTTTGTTGTTTGGGTAAATATTCGGGGGAGGGGGGATGTTTGCATTAAACACTAACTTTTAAGACACTATTGGTGGAGGAAAATATGAGGGCATTACCTTAAAACCCTTTGTCTTTTCTTCTTGGTTTGTAGTGTGTGGTCAAATGAGTGTCAAATTAATATGGAAGTAGAGACAGTTTCAAAGGAATAAAATGACATGTGAGTAAATATTAGATAATAAGAATTGGTGGTATTGCAATGAACTAACTTGATGAGACTTGGAAGAATTAACTGTGATGTTCTAATAGCAATATAATTATGGCTAAAGAGTACAAAATGGTGACATATTAGAGGAATACATAGAGTAGATTTTGGAGTTCCCTTTTTCACTGGCTAGGCGCCGTAGACCTGATACCCTTATAGAGGCAATAGTTGGTCTCGTATGTTTATAGAATAATACAAAGTATAACAATATAAAAATTAATAATTAGAGAACAGGAATTGAATACACTAATGTAAAGTTTCAAATAAAGACTTTTCTCATAAAAAGTATGCAAAAAAGTACTTAACTTGTTGGAAAATTAAATGAAATACTAAGTGGTGAAAACAAATGAAAGCCTTTTTTTATTATTGAGAACAAATGAAATTTTTTATCCAAAACAAAAAGTCACTAAAGAATATTCAATAAAAACAAGAAGAGGATTTGGTGATTGTAGCGCTTAGGTAAGCAAATATATTAGATAAGCTCTATCGGACAGGCATATATATCTTGAATCTCCGGTCCTCTTGACAACGCCTAGTAATATCATATATTTTAGTCGTTGTTGAGCTCTATTCTTAGTGAAATTATATCACATACATCGTGGTATTCTCACTTTTCGTGCCAGCACTTGTTTGGAAAGAAATAATGAAAACAGGGACTAAAACCGTGCAATTTGGAAGAAGTTTGAAGATCAAGGCAAAATCAGGAAAATACGTACTCGCGCCACGGAAATCATCAAGGCGCGACGCGATGATGAGGCAGTGGAAAACATTCAAATTCCAAAGAAACAGGGATAAACTCCTATGCACGACGCGGGATCCATAAAAGCGCGGTGCGGTCTCGAGATTTTTGCAACTATAAATAGAGGCTTTTAGGTCAAAAAAATTTGCGAAGACCTGGAGTAAAATCGACCCCCAAGGCTCTTTGACTCCGAGATTCAGCTTCAAGAACCATCTTTTGGTATTTCTATGTTTTTATCTTAAATTTTCATTTAGTTTAATAGTTAGAAATCATTGGCTAGTATCTTTGGCAGTGACAACCATTGATATTTAGTTCTGGTTTCTGTTTTTGGACCTTTTGGTTACTGTTTTGTACCATTGGATCTGAGTTTAAGTTTATGAATCATTTGGTTACAAGTAATTGCTTCTTTTCGATGTTTTATGCTTATGATTGAATTGTTGTATGTTTGGATTGTGTTTGATGTTGGTTTGACCTTGATTGTACTGAATTCCATTTCTGATTTCAGTGACCAATTAGGGTTAGTTACCCATTTGGATTTAGTTTAGTTCATGCTTGTTTGGATTATGGGATTTTATGCTCTTTAGGGTTTAGTTGTCAAAAGCTAGGAACTAGGTCCTCTGACTGTAGCGTGACACTGCAGTTGGTAATCTGTCACCTGTCTCGACCACATAACTCCTGTGGATCGACCCTGACTTCCACTGTGCTAAGTGAGAGTGAGGTTTATTTTCTTATTTTTGACCGCATGACAACCACTGTGATGTCAAATTTTGGCGCCGTTGCCGGGGAGTTGTGAGCTTGAGATTAGGTGATTTGTAGGACTTGTTAGTTTAGTTTCTTTTTAGTTGGTTAGTAATTTTTGTTTTTTGGTTTTTTCATTTTTCGGGCGTGATGCATTAGTGCATGCATACCCGTAGGGGTGAGCAATTATCCCCTTTGCATTTTGACTCAGAGATTGAGCGAACTGCGCGCAAGATCCGTGCACGTAGGCGTTTAAATACAATCAGTTTCAGTAATGTCAGTAGTAGTATGGTAAGTGTTGCCTAGGAACCCTCGGGTGAGGCAACGGGGATGTCATTCATTCCCCCGGTTTCAGAATTTCACATTGGGAGCACGAGTGCTACTGGTGGTGCAGCTTCAGCCCCTGCACCTATACCTTCATGCACTCCACCGTCGATTCCACCATTTCAACCTTTATCCAAACCTCAACCCACAAACCTATTTACATCTGCCATGTCATGGGGAGCGCCGACCCACGATGGCACCCCAGTATCTAGACAGCAGACACCTATCTCTCAACCCATTTCTCAACCAGCACCAGTACATTTTAAACCTCAAACCACATTCCAACCTATACCACCGCAACAACAATACCAGCAACCACCTCAGCAACAGTACCAGTATCAAGAGGCTGAGGAGAGATATGATGAAGAAGACGAAGGATGGGTTCCGCCAGCTCCACAGCAACCATGGAACCGAGGTCGGGGACCTCAAAGAAGAACACAGCATCAGCAACCACTACAAGGTCAGTAGAGATATAATGGTCATCACTTTTACGGTAATCCTGCTCAACCATTGTATTTTGCATAACCGAGAGGGCAATCGGTTGCATCGCACTTCCAGCCACGGGAGTATGATGACTCGTCACCCATTTACATTCCTGAGGATATAGAATCTCAAGTAGAAATTAGGCCTCAGTTGTTAGGGATATTACCAAAATTTAGGGGGTACGAACAGGACGACCCATACAATCACTTGTATGAGTTTATAGACATAGCCAATGCTAACACCCTTAGGAATACTAATAAGAACCTTTTTAGACTAAGATTGTTCCCATTCACTCTTAAGGACAAAGCCAAATATTGGTTTACATCCTTACCCTCGAATAGCATCACTACATGGGATCAACTCAAAGCTAAGTCCTTACAAGAATTCTATCCGGCAAGCAAGACGACGGAAATCAGGAGGGCTATTCAGGATTTCCAGCAGAAGCATGGAGAAGCTTTTCATGAAGCATGGGACCGTCTAAAGGAGCTGATGAGGTCATGCCCTCATCACGATATTCCCAAGTGGCAACTGGTCAAGGTATTCTTTGAAGGAGCAAGTGAGACGAACCAAGCTATGATTAATGCGTCATCTAGTGGCACTATTATGATGCAAGACCCGGAGGAGGCTTGGCGGGTTTTGAAACAGTTAAGTAATGGTTCTAAGGCGAATTTTTCTACAAGGAAGACGGTAGGCACTGCTGTAGCAATAGGAGCCGATGCCGACTGGAAAAAGGATGTAAAGAAGGAGATAAGTGACCTCAATAGGAAATTTGATAGGCTTGTGTCTACTCTGCATAATGGACCTCAGAGTCAGCCACAAGGAGGTCAAGGAGGACCGAAGACTCAAGAAGCGAATCAAGTCTATGGTCAGGGTCAAGGACAGTATGGCAATGGATGACCCTACAAATCATATCACCAAGGTCAGCAGAATTTCAGTAACCAGAGGCAGAACAACTACCAAGGGAAGTCATCCAACCCGCCCAGGCAACATCAACCGGCGAATGGCAATGCCAATGGAAATGGTAGCAGCAACAATAGGGGGCCCAATAATTCCATCAACAATGGCCCATGGACGCAGGAGGATCTGGTCGCGAAAATGTATGAAATGTTCAATACAACACAGCAGCAATCGCAGGCCAATGCGAAAGCCATCGTCAATATGGAAAGGCAAATTGCCCAAATGGCTGAAGACCAACGGAAAAGAGATACTTGGAAGCTGCCAAGTACCACAGAAGTCAATCCGACCCATGGTCAGCAGGCCGGAAAGGAACATGTCAACACTGTCGATGTTGAATGGAGGAAAGTCACTCTGGAAGATCTGCTAGAATCATGAAATGAGGCAGAGAGTAAAGAAGAAGAAGTTAAGGAAGAGGTGGAAATTGAAAAGGAAAATAGGGAAGACGAGGAATTAAAGGAAATTCCTGTTGAGAAGGACACTCAACCAAAGGAGAACAAGGATGGCCAGGAGGAAAAGCAGCCAATCATAGCTGGAATCAAACAAAGAAAGAAGGACAAGAAAGGGAAGACAAAGCAAGAAGCATCTAAATCGACAGGGCCATCGATGAACCAACCTCTGTGGGATGAACTTAAGAACGCTCCTGAGGATACAAGAATTCTTCAGGAAATGTGCGAGAAAAATGAAAAAAGTAATACTCCCACACCTGACACTGTGAGGTTGACTATTAAGGCTAGTGAGGCACTGTTGGGAACACTGCCCAAGAAAGAAAAGGATCCTGGATCACCACTGATCACTACAACTGTAGGAGATGTGGTCATTAGGAACACCTTGCTGGACTTGGGAGCAAGTGTGAATGTGCTACAGGGACACTTATATGATAAATATAAGAATGAGGAATTAGAGCCTGCAAAGACTGTGTTACAGCTGGCTGATCAGTCAACTAGAGTATCCCGAGGTAAGCTTACTAATGTCATAGTAAAGGTTGGGGTTTTCTTTTACCCAGTGTACTTTTTAGCCATGGAGTATGAGAGTCAGGAGGATGCGCCCGCGTTAATATTAGGACGTCCGTTCTTGGCTACAGCTGGCGCTATTATTGACTGCAAAACGGGAGATTTGGACATCATCTTCGGGTCAAGAAAAAGAAGGTTAAATATGTTTGGAAGTCCCATATCTCTACCTCAAGGGTATGACGATAAGAATTTGGACAGCAACTTGCTTATGGATCCTGGGGTTAGGGACAAAAAAACAATATGGACGCGACCGGGAGAAGGAGGAAAAGAGGAAGTCTTGAAGGACACAAAGGAGCATCCATTGTCCACCACTGATAAAGAGCAGCTACTGGACATGATGGAGATGTTGGAAGCAAGGCACCAACAGTATGAGAAGGATGCAAGGGAAAGAGAAGCAAAGGTCTTTCAGCTCCTGGAAGCCTAGCAACAATGGATTAGCAGGGTTAGTGACAGGATGACTCAGCTCACTTTGTTGATGACAGTGATGGCCCATAATTTCGCGCCAAATCAAAAGGAGACGCCATCAGGAATTCAAGAAGAATAGGAGAAGGAACGACACGTCTGGCTGAAGACGTTAAACTTAGCGCTTGTTGGGAGGCAACCCATATTTTCATAGGTTAGGTACTGTATTCTTAGGAGTAATTAGGAAATTATATCATCGTCATTTGCAGGTATTATTGGTCCAAGGCAAGTGTGGGGTTGTTTTAAAGAAAGTTGAATTTTTGATGACCACGTCGCGGTCAGGCAAATTGCACGTTGCGGGATCGTAAACCATCCCGATGCTCAGGGGTTGATTTGGGAGCACGTGCACCGCGGTTCGCTCATATCCGTGCCGTGGGAATTGATCGGTCAGATTCCTTCGATATTAAGGTAAGCCGCGACACTATTCACACACACCACGCCTCGGAGCTCTGATTATCGAAAATTTCTCGTGTTTTTTCTTGCTCATTTCATTCCTACTACCAAGGTACGTCATTCTAACTAGCTTTTACGTGTTAAAACTAGTGATTAGGCAGTTGATTTGATTGATTTCTCCAAAAACTCAAAAACTTAGAAATCGCAAATGCTGACTCATAGGGTGTTTATTTTGCCAAATAATGACCCTAGATGAGTTAGTCGGCACTTAGGCTATCTTGTAGTGTATTTGGATTGAGTTTAAACAGGTTAAATCGTGATTTTGGACTTGGAATTGGAAACAGCCGGTTACCGCGTCGCGCCCTGGTTCTTGGGCCGCGCTGCGGTGCGGTGGAGAAGAAAAGGACCTAAATTGCAAAATTTTATCATGTTGTGCACATGTCGTTCAGATTAGATCACCAGTTTATTCAGTTTCCTGCTGAGCTGGACAGTTCAGTGGAGTATATTTCACGGAGGGATGCCCTCATTGGTCGTCGCGTTCTCGAGGCAACGATCATCGATCGGGACATTCTGCGAGACGCTGGGCTTTGGGGCGAGATCGAGCCATTTTTGCACCGTACATGGGTTGATGGAGAGGCCAGGTTCACATGCCGAGGCTGGGACAGGCTCATGGCCACCGAGGAGGACACAGTATATACCGAGCTTCTTTTGGAGTTCCTATCTACTGTCCGTTTTGCATCGGGTTCTTAGGAGGCCCGTTCCAGGCTCGTACGATTTAGATTGGGGGTGCGCACAGGGAGTGCAACCTCCGGCAGTTTAGGAGGCGCACCGGCATCTACACGGAGGTTTGGACACGCAGTTTATGGGTGCGTGCATTCAGGGGCAACTTGAGAGGGCTGCCAATATGGAGGTTTGGACACCATTGTCCAATGTATTCTACGAGGCGGGGACATCCAGAGAGAGCCATCTTCGCGATCCACTTCACCGACTCATGCACCGCATCGTCTCCACCTCCATCATGCATAGGGAGGGGGGCGAGAAGGTGTCTGGCGAGGACATGACGTATCTCTAGGTCCTCCTTGACCCCTCCAGGTTCCTTCACCTCCCGTTCGCCCTAGCTGTCTCTCTTTCCACCCGTGCGATGAGGGCGTCAGCCTGCAGTCCTCTGGGCCGTGGGTATTTCATCACCCGCTTGGCCCATTCTTACCGGATTTTTACTGCTCCGGTTGTGGCATCCTTGACCGCTTTACCTCCAATTCGCACTACGGCGCGAGCCCTAGAGAAGATGGGGCTTATTGAGCAGCAACGCCCGGGCCAGTTTGTGAGGGTGGCGACTGAGGCACCTCAGGATCCCCTGCCAGCTTACGCTCAGCCGGGTAGGAGACGTCGGAGGCCGGCAGCACCAGCATATCCAGCGCCACCACAGCCACAGCAGGAGGAGGTGACTGAGCTGAGGCGATTGCAGGATCGAGTCGCCAGGATGGAGGACCAGCTGGAGTGGATCGGGGAGGTACTTTTGGAGTTAGCCACACAGCAGGGTCAGCGCCCCCGACCATTCCCACCCCGAGCTCATGATCATGAGGCCGGTTCTTCCAGCCACTAGGTGGCGATTGATGTATTTTCTTTTTCTTTTTGGATATCTGTACTGTACCTATGACACTATTATCCTTTAGTTGTTTATATTTTATTTGTTTATTCTGTTTGCATTTGATGTTTTTGTTGAGTCATGCATGTTATTCCAAAATTGGAGGAGTTGTTTCAAGCAAGTGTGGGGTCACCGTGCCCCTCCACTTGCTTTGACTACTGGCGTGTTCACTGTTGCGCTACAACTCCAGAACGCGAAATCGATGACTTTTTTGTTCGTATTTGTACCTGTGATACCGAGTACCAACCAAGCGATCTGCCGTCCAAAGGGGTAACTCTTTCTCCCTTGTCCTAAATACTTTATGTACAAGGGGGACATTGTACGATTTTAAGTGTGGGGTATGGACGGTCGAAAGAGTTCTAGTTTTTTTTTTGAATTTTTTGCAGAAATGAACGATTTTCAAAATTTTAGCAACCTTTTCAAAATTGTTAATAGGTTATAATTTTGAAATGAATACTTTGTGATTGTTTAGAGCGTTAGTATTTTTCGAGAGATACTATGTAGTTGTGATCATGCTATTAGTTGAATCAAATAAGTTGAGTTTTAGGAGTTTAGAAGATTGGACTGTTTTAGGATTGGAATTTAGGAAGAAACTATCAATCTGTGGCCTTTGTTGTTCGAGTCGGTAGGTCTAAAATGGGTGGGCCTTACGCACCTTGCCACCTAAGATCGTCTGGTCTGGGATGGTATTTCCGAAAGCTCGCTACACGGACAACATCGAAAGTCATGGATAATTCTTTAATGGCCTTTAGAATCTGAATGAGTACGTACACTTCATTGTGGACAGAAAATTTGTAATCAAGGGTTCTCTAGAAAGCCATGAATTCCAAAGAACATTCTGATTATGTTTTCACGAACTATTTCACTCTAACTCATAAGGCAATAAGCTTTGAAACTGAACACAGTAAAAAATTGTTTGAATCTTAGTTAAAATCTATTAAAAACTCTCTTGCTTAGGGACAAGCAAGGCACAAGTGTGGGATATTTGACAACGCCTAGTAATATCATATATTTTAGTCGTTGTTGAGTCATATTCTTAGTGAAATTATATCACATACATCGTGGTATTCTCACTTTTCGTGCCAGCACTTGTTTGGAAAGAAATAATGAAAACAGGGACTAAAACCGTGCAATTTGGAAGAAGTTTGAAGATCAAGGCAAAATCAGGAAAATACGTACGCGACCCGCGGAAATCATCAAGGCGCGACGCGGTGATGAGGCGGTGGAAAACATTCAAATTCCGAAGAAACGGGGATAAACCCCTACGCGCGACGCGGGATCCATAAAAGCGCGGCGCGGTCTCGAGATTTTTGAAACTATAAATAGAGGCTTTTAGGTCGAAAAAACTAGCGAAGACCTGGTGTAAAATCGACCCCCAAGGCTCTTTGACTCCGAGATTCAGCTTCAAGAACCATCTTTTGGTATTTCTATGTTTTTATCTTTAATTTTCATTTAGTTTAATAGTTAGAAATCATTGGCTAGTATCTTTGGAAGTGACAACCATTGATATTTAGTTCTAGTTTCTGTTTTTGGACCTTTTGGTTACTGTTTTGTACCATTGGATCTGAGTTTAAGTTTATGAATCATTTGGTTACAAGTAATTGCTTCTTTTCGATGTTTTATGCTTGTGATTGGATTGTTGAATGTTTGGATTGTGTTTGATGTTGGTTTGACCTTGATTGTACTGAATTCCATTTCTGATTTCAGTGACCAATTAGGGTTAGTTACCTATTTGGATTTAGTTTAGTTCATGCTTGTTTGGATTATGGGATTTTATGCTCTTTAGGGTTTAGTTGTGAAAAGCTAGGAACTATGTCCTCTGACTGTAGCGTGACACTGCAGTTGGTAATCTGTCACCTGTCTCGACCACGTAACTCCTGTGGATCGACCCTGACTTCCACTGTGCTAAGTGAGAGTGAGGTTTATTTTCTTATTTTGACCGCATGACGACCGCTGCGATGTCACCTCTATTTTAGAACAAGTCTTGGATAATGTCTTGCAATAATATGGGTAGTGAAAAAATGATAAGCTTTATTGGACACGCATATATATATATATATATATATATATATATATATATATATATATATATATATATATATATATATATATATATATATATATATATATATATATATATATATATATATATATATATATATATATATATATATATATCGTGAATGTCTGATCCTCTATTTTAGAAGAAGTCTTAGATAATGCCCTGAAATAATATGGGTAGTGAAAACATGTAATACTAGTAAATATAGTTTAGACGTTACTAATATAGTAGTCTTCATGTTGAAAATACCTGATTGTTGTTAATTTAATTAATTATGGTAATAATCTGGTATATTCGGTTTAGGCAAACAATTAAATTAAAGACATTGATGGTTTTCGAAAGGGTAAATTGCAAAGGACAATATGTTTTTATAAAAGTTCTATTCTAACACCGTGCTATTTATTTTTTCAATTATGACACTAAATTTTCACAAAAATTCTATCCCAACATTAATATTCCAATTTGTTTCAATGTTGACCTTTAGACCGATTAACCCAGTTTCTAGCTGACGTACATGGTGATATGTCAATCTTCGATGACGTGACATTGACAATGACATCATGGCATGACACTTTTGCTTCCAACACCAATTAGGTGTCAAAATTGAAAATACAAATATATTGACTTGATTGAAAATAAACTGAGTTCAAAATCGAATTTTTTGAAAACTTAGTTTCTTTTTTGCAATTTGACATAAAATGTATAATGTGACAACCTATAAATTCTGTTTTTAATAAAAAAAATCCATTACAATAATAGAAATTAAATATTTATTTCTGTAGCACTATTAACCTATTCTATTTAATGAAATTTTATAGAAGTTTTTGAATATCGCTTTTCGAAATTTTTTACAAAATCAACACGTAAAGGGTCGATGTTAAATTTCTATCCATTTCTACAAAAGAGACTATTTGACTTTAAAAAATGCTAATAATATACGATGATCTGAGCGTGCACTTTTCCTGATTGATTTCAAACGATATCCACACCCACCTAAACTTTCTAAACAAACCCAGAGTTTTATCTTTCCTGAAGTATTTCAAATCTGAACTTTCAGGCTTGGAATAGATGACTGATGTGCATGTTAATTAACTAGACATAAAGAAAAAGTTATAACTTGGTAGATACTCAATTGCAAAGTTGAAGAGTCTTAATATGCAACCTAATTGATTTGTTAGATCAAGAAGTGGTGATGAATGTCAGTCAAGGAAGAACTATATTAACAAAAATGTTTAAGGATGTGTAGGTCCCAATACTAATCCTAGATCTTCAAAAAATATCAATCCAATCAATCACACAATAAGATCACCTTCAATGCACACGATATTATTAGATCAATCGTCAAGTACATAAGATGTGTAGTTGCTTGAACAAGAAATTTCTCTATGATTGCTAAATGCTCCAAAACAACTAAGTAGCCTAATGAAGGCTAAACAAAGGTATTTATACCTAAGCTACACAAACCGATGACCTAAAGCCCACATACCACGAACCAGACCGAAATGGTCAGGCCAGGCCCACCGAAAACCCTAGCTTTTTGGTCATCATGACCGAAATCTTAGGGGATTTCGGTCCCTAGCCAAAATCCTCAAGCAGCCTTCAAACTATGATGTATTTCAATTTAGTCCGTGTAAAATGTAAAGATTAAACCAAATTAATTAGTCCTAACAATCTCCCCCTTGGTTTAATGCTTTCATTTAATCTTCAGGCTTCTCTTGGATTTGATTTCAATTGAACACTGCAGAACATTTCAACAATCTCCCCCTAAACATGACAATCTCCCCCTTAGCAGGTGACTATAGATGTTGATAAAATTTAGCACATTTGCAGCGACAACTTCATCTTTGGATACAATGGTCTTCAGATTTAACTTTTAAAGTTCATTGGGCAATCAGTTTTCAGTGAGTGTCTTGAATCAGACATCAAGCTTTTGATTTGACTTTGACTTTGACTGGAGTCTGACTCTTCATATCTTCTCTTGATCACATTCAGGTGCTTATGTAGTAACAAATTGACTGTGGAGGAATTCAAACAACTTGTCACATAAAAATTTAAGCTTCACCTTCTTCGGGAACAAACTTCGTGTCGAAACTTTTGAACGTTGTTTTTGACTGGCGCTTCTCCATACGTACAGTGACCGCAAATCCTGTGGGTCATGGAGTCAAAAACTCTCACCAAAATTGTTCAAGGATTCATCCTTGGCTTAGAATTAGACTTCTTGCAGTATCTGTGTGAACCCGGGGGAACGCACTATGATTGTTTGAGTATTGGTGAACTACTCGTGGCCGTTTTGATTTTGGCCATTGCATATCCTTGATCAAAGATCTAAATGCAGTTGACAAGTCAACAAGTTGACTTGGCTCTTGGCGAGATGTTCAATGGTATCCAAACTCTGCAGAGTGTACCATCCTAGTGCCATTTTGAATCCGGTGAAGTTGTTGGGGTAAACAACAACGATCACTGACCCAGAGTTTCGATGTTTCATCAATACGAGGTAAAATAATATTGAGTCATCAACATCTTTATTAGAAGAAGATAAGGGTCAAGAGTGGTATGAGCATGTAATATGTCTTGGTTACTAGACATACCCATCGGCTAGACTTTCGAATTGTCATCAGTGTATGGTTTATTACACTGAGTCATCCAACTCTTGAATTAGAAGCTTTGTAGGTAAGAATGGTTGTTGATGCCTCACATCTACTACTGGTGTTGTAGCAGAGATCACTGGCATTGAGTTTCGAAACATCATCACCATTTGGTTTTAATGATGAGTCGTCTATTTCTTGCAGCAGAAAGATAAAGGTGGTTGAGAATAGATTGGTGTGTGTGATAGATTACGGTACGCAATCTAACCGTCGGCACAGACTTTTTAACTCTCGACTCTAAGCGGCTTTACTCAAAGTGTCTAGAAGTTTGTGTTGCAGAAGAAACTTTTAGATTTGGTTAAGAAATGGTTGTCAGTGCTTCATACTTACTATGGTGTAACAGTAAGAATCACTAGCACTTAAGTGTTACCTCAACAGTGAGTGGTATTACTCGGTGCGTCGTCGGTAGGTAAAGAATGTCTTAGGAAGTCACGGTAATAGTGAGTCACATCTTTGACACGAAGATTTTGATCTGTATTCCTGATTGGTATTTATCAGGAACATTGACAATCATGCAAATATGTAAAAGTACAATATTTTTGTAGTTTTTAGTTTTCTGAAAGGAAAGATATGAAACGAAAAACATATTTTTGGAATTTTTAAAGTTTTGTAATTTTTGTTTTGTTTTTAATTCTCCCCCTAAATTTGTGCATGGAAGAGAATTGCAGAAGTAAAAACCATGAACAAATTTAACTAAACAAAAATAAAGTAAAATATTTACAGAACTGATTTAATAGCTAGTGAAACGTATCATTTTCAACATTTCGACCTGCACATTGAATCGAGCTTTTGCAACAGGTTTTGTGAACAAGTCCGCCACATTGTTATCTGTGTGGACTTTATCCAAATGAATTAATTTTTGCTCGTAGCAATCTCTAATGAAATGAATTTTTATGTCAATGTGCGTAGTCTTAGAATGCTGGACCGAGTTTTTTACGATTTGGATAGCAGCTTCATTCTCACAAAATATAGGAGTATCAAGAAAATTCATACCATAATCAAGGAGTTGATGCTCATCCAGATACCTGAGAACAATAGGCCGAGGAAGCAACATACTCAGCTTCAGTTGTAGAAGTTGACACGGTCTGTTGCTTTCTACATTGCCAAGAAATCAGCCTGTCTCCTAGAAACTGACATCCAATGTTGGTGGACTTTCTGTCAATTTCGCACCATCCATAGTTGCTATCTAAAAAAGCATATAAATCAAATTCACGGTTCTTTGGATACCAAAGACCATATTTAGGTCTTCCTTTAAGGTATCTAAAGATCCGTTTGATAGCATCAAGATGAGGAGGTTTAGGATTAGCCTGATATCGAGCACATTGGCAAACTGCAAAAACGATATCCGGTCTGCTAGCAATCAGATAGATCTGTGAACCGATCATCGAACGATAGTACGTTTGATCGATAGATTGGTCATCTGAGTCTGAAGATAGCAGAGGTCGCCCAGCCATTAGAGTGTTAGCCTCTTTAGCATCCTTGAAACCGAACTTTGCAAGAATATACTCCACATACTTCGCTTGATGAATCAGAATACCCGTTGAACTTTGTTTAACTTGTAACCCAAGGAACATTGTCATCTCACCCAATGAACTCATCTCGAATCGTTTCTTCATTACCAGCTCAAACTCTTTGCACAGAACTTCACTTGTAGAACCGAAGATGATGTCATCCACATAAATCTGGACAACAATTTGATCTACATCTTGGCGCTTGATGAACAAAGTCTGGTCAATTGTGCCGCGAGTATAACCATGCTGCAACAGATGTTCTGTCAAAGTAGCATACCAAGCACGAGGAGCTTGATGAAGACCATAGAGAGCCTTATCAAGCTTGTAGACGTGATTCGGAAACTTGGAGTTGACAAATCCTGGAGGTTGATCAACATAAATCTCCTCTTTCACCTCACCGTACAAGTAAGCAGTCTTGACATCCATCTGGTAGACAGTGAAGTTCATATATGTAGCGTAGGCAAGGAAAATCTGAATCGCTTCAAGTCGTGCCACCGGAGCATAAACTTTCGTATAATCAAGTCCTTCAATCTGACGAAAACCACAGACCACCAGGCGTGCCTTGTTGCGTATAATTACTCCAGAGTCATCTTGCTTGTTGCGAAACACCCATCTTGTGTCTAGAACCTTTTTACCTTCGGGTAGTTCCCCTAGTTGCCAAACCGAACTGATTGAGCTCTTGATGCATGGCATCCACCCAACTTGGTTCATTGAGTGCCATCTCTGTGTTCTTCGGCTCAATTTGAGAGATAAAGCATGAATTGAGATACTCGTTGACTTGACCACTTTGACTTCTGGACTGAACACCCTCATCCAAAGTACCAATAACATTATCAATTGGGTGGTCCCTTTTGAATTCTTGAAGGAATAGTATAATGAAGTGATGCAGTAGAGACCGGAAGATTGGTTATGTTCTCAACTCTGTCTAAGCGTAAAGCACCTCTGTCAGATTCTCTAAAGTCATGCGAGGTACTTGCAATGTACTTTTCACGAATTCTTTGAGGAAAGAGAGAATCCATAAGAGTAGAATCAAAATGATCAACAAATTCAGAGTGAATAACATCTTCATGAGCAACTGATTGGTCAACAACTGGGGTATCGCCAACAACTTGAGATGAGTCTGCAGGAGCAACTTCAGTTGCAGTAGTAGAAACAGGAGATACACCGTCATTAGGAATGGGATCTTCAAGAATGATTGACGAAGTGCTAAGATCAGGAATGAATTCTTTAGCATCATCTCTGTTAATTCCACTAGGACCTGGTTTTGTGCCTGACACAACATCAGAAAGCACATAAAATGGTTTAAACAATTCAGCATAATCAAACAACCAATCGGGTCCAACACGGGCATCAGTCGGATTCTCCTCTAGTCAGCACACATCATGTGATTCCACAATCTGCTTTGTCGCCTTGTTATACACTCGGTACATAGTTTTACTTGCATATCTAACGAAGTAGCAATCATCTGCTTTGGAGTTGAACTTCGAAGTAGCTTCAAGATGAAGAAGAGTGCAAGGATAGCCAAAGGTACGGAAATGTGAAACATTAGGTTTGCGACCATATAGAATCTCATATGGAGTTTTCATTTGAGATTTGTTGATGATGACCCGATTTTGAATATAACAGGGTGTGTTGATTGCTTCAGCCCAAAAGATCACCTGTAGTTTAGAATCACACAGCATGGTACGTGCAGCGTCAATAAGAGTTCTGTTCCGGTTCTTAGCGACACCATTTAATTTGTTGTGGAGTACGAGCAGCACTATACTGACGCAGGATACCTTTATCTGCACAAAATTTGTTCAGTACCGCATTCTTGAATTCAGTTCCATTGTCATATCTAAGAGCTTTGAACTTCTGATTCGTTTGATTTTCAATAAGCTTGATGAACCTCATAACCAGTTCTGCAGTTTCACTTTTGTTCCTTAAGAAGAAAACCCAAGTTAAACGTGAGTAATTATCAATAATAACTAAACAATAAGAACTTCGGTTAAGACTAAGAACATTAACCGGGCTGAAGAGATCCGTGTGAATCAGCTAAAGTAAAGAATCAATGGAATTGATCAATTTAGGCTTGTGTGGCTTCCGATGATGTTTTTCTTGAGCACATGCAACACACTTTTCAAATGTGATAAAGTCCTTGATTGGAAGTCCTTGAACCATATTGTTCTTTGCAAGACGATTCAGATTCTTTGTGTTGGCATGACCGAGACGTTTATGCCACAACATAGCACTTTGTTCAGATGCCTTTAAGAATAAGCAGGTAACGTTTTCCGGAGTGTTGTGATTCATGTCGATGATGTATGCATTGCTTTTTCATTCTTATCGAACAAGAATCCCTTGTCGCAGATTTGAGAAACGCTCAGCAAACTGTGCTGGAGCTCAGGTACAAAATTAACGTTCTCAAATTTCAATGCACCATTTTGATACTGTTCCTTTTTGAGTGATCATCCCTTTTTCACCTCCAGCAAAGCAAACACATCCACCGTTAAAATTTTCAACGTCGTATAGTTGGGACATGTCGCATGTCATGTGCCTAGAACAGCCACTATCAACATACCAAGGTCTACTGATATTCCTCCGTAACTGTTCCTGCACAAGTCGCGGGATCAATTAGATTTAGGCATCCAGTCCATACGGAAACTGGGTTGACCCTTACTATCAATACATTTGACTGATTCAAAACTCATATCACGTTGATCAAGTAATGGTGAAATGTCAGAATATGTTTTAACGCTGCCTTTAGGAACCCATTTAAAATGTGACTTAAATTGTTTATCTTTTGACCAAATGGGAACGTTTACATTTGATGTAGAATCAGAACTACTAGAAGTTGATTCTTGAAATGACTTTGACCTTACAAAGTTTGTTAAGACATAGTTACTTTCAGAAACAGACCGTTTGTATATAGTAGTTCGATTCCAGGCATTTGTGTTATTGTGATTTTTCTTTCTTGAACGTGACCTCGAGGGTTTTCTTTTGTGAGATTTCCCTTTTGGCACATTCTGCCAAACCTCTTCATTTTGAGAAGCATACAAGTGTCGGGGACAATTTCTGGCTATGTGACCAGCAATTCCATAATTAAAACAAGTCTATATTTTCAAAGGGGTATTGGAATTCTGTCCAGGTCCAGATATATGCAAATTATTTCCACACACACACAAGCATGCAACAGATTTATCAACCAAAACATTTGTCCTTGATTTTTTAAAAACAACATCACAAGATTTTTTAAAAACAGCAGAAGTTTTAATGTCAGGTTTCACATCATCACATAAACCAAAAGTATTAGATTTCAAACAATTTTTATCAAAACTAAAAACAGGCGAATCTTCCATGTCCTCAATCTTCGATTTTAATTTATCTGCACATGAGATAGAAACATTAGTAGATTTCATTTTAGAACTCTCAGCGGTGCCAGATGTATTCTTTTGAATATAATTTGACAAAGAACATTCTTCTGATTCTTCAGTGACTAGTGATGGAGAGAAATTATTATTATATGGAGGAGGAACTGCACTGTATCCAAGACCTTCACCGTATATGTTTGACCATTTGGTTTGATGTTCAATTATAGATTCAATTACTTCACTTGATGCATAAATTTTCTTAAATTTTGATTCAGTACTTTGAAATTTTGATTTTAATGCCTCGAGTTCAGCAGTTAATCTAGCAATGTCTTCATTGGCAAACTTAAGATAGCAATTTTTTTTATTGTAAGTTCATCTTGAATTTTAAGATAATCTGAAGATTTTGCATCTAAAGATTCCTGGAGGGGTTTCAGTTTCTTTTTGTGTTTATGGACAAGGTTTTCTAAGTCAAATATTTCTCTAACTAAGTTTTCATTCAACTCACGATATTTGGCAATTGTATCAATGCAAGTTTAAGAGGAACAAGAAACTTCACGAACCTCATTGTAAGCAGAAGTGGTATCAGGGGTAGTAGAAACCATGAAAGCAAATAGCAGATCCACCATTTCTCTTTCAGCTGCATCCACATCCATTTCACTTTCGATCTGAACAAAGTGAGCTCTACCATCTCCGTTCATATTCAAGTCCTGCAATTGATTCTCCCACATGAATTGCTGAGCCACCATTGCTCTTTCTGTATTATGAGGTTGAGCAGCTTCACGGTTTGTTCCAACTGGTACCAAGGTTCGGTCTGTATTCTCCATTCTAGGCTTGGTGCATTCCCGAGCGAAATGACCAGGCTCATTGCAATTGAAACACCGGTGATTTGCTTTGCTGAAACCCACCTTTCTATCTCCATTGTTGTTCACCCAGTTGTTCCTGCCAATCCTTTGAGTAAATTTCTTGGCCCTATAAACTGCCATAGCAATGTGCTAAGAAATGTCTATTTCTTCCAGATCATCAGGGTTGATTTGATCAAGGTCTCCTACAGTCATAGGTTGGACCAACTCACCAGCTATAAGTGCATTGTAGCAGTTCAGGAGACCAACCATCATACCCGGTTTCTCTTCAGCTCCTTTTGGAAGAACTTGAGCAGGAGTTGTTGTCTTGACAGTAGAGGTAGAAGCATATGAAGCTTGAGGCATCACTGGAGATGAAACGGGTTGATATTAAGCTTGAACTTGAGTAGTAGTTTAACCAATAGCTTGAGCTGAGAAAGCACTATTTGTTGAAGTTCCAATGTTAGCAGACTGGTATGAGCTAACATGATTCATCTCTCTCTGTTTGTCTTCCATATCACAAGATTTGATAATAGCCATAATCTCAGAAAGTGAGAGTCTAGCTAAGTCTTTGGTTTTCTTTATGACCGGCACATTCATATCCCAGCTTCTAGGAAGAGAGTTCAGAAGCTTCTTGTTGACATCAATCCTTGGGAAACTGATTCCAGCAGTAGTCAACTCAGTGTTTAGAGTAATGAAACGCTGTAACTGGGGTTCAAGAGATTCTCCTAGCACATGATTAAATAGATTGAATCTTTGACGGAGCATATCCTGCATGCTTTGCTTCATATCATCATTTCCCTCATAGACCTCAATTAAAGCTTCCCACAGAGACATAGCAGTCTTGTACTCATGAAAACCCTGAGCAATTTCAGGTGACAGTGCCATTGATAGAGTAGCAAGAGCTTTCTGGTCAAGTTCAACCTTCTCAAAATCTAAGTCAGAATATTCTTCAAAAGGCTTGTCAATCACAACATTGTCTCTGATCATTGTAATTCTAACTGGTGGTCGTAAATAGCTTCTCCATAGCTTAACATCCTTCATTTTGATGTACTGTTCAAATCTGTACTTCCACTCAGTGAAACCTTCAATTTTGATCAATCGGGGAATACGGGTAACAATACCCATAACTGAGTCAAGATCATTGTTAACGCTCGAAATAGTAGACTCCATCGGAAACGAGCTTTGAAAAACACCGAAAATCAACAAAAATTAAATTTTAACTGGACCGAAAACCTTGAATCACACCGAAATCCAACACCGAAAAGCTAATTGAACCGAAATACTGCACCGAAAACCTGGCAAACGAAATCCTAGGACGAAAAGCTTTCTGACCGAAATCCTCCACCAACCGAAATCCATGTAACCCTAATGTGACACCGAAAAGCTTTGTCAAATCACGCCGCCACCGAAAAGGTCTGGGAGCGTGACCGAAAAACCTTTTCAGATCTAGATCTCACACAAACAGCTACAAAAACGTCGTTTTGGATCAAAAACACTGTTTTTGATGATATTTGCTTAAAGATTGCCAAGAACACCAAGAACAAAAACACCAAAAACTCGATCAAACAGTCCAAAATAGTCCGAAAACCTCCAAAATTCCAAGATCCAAGCAAAGGAAAGATGAGATTGATACCAAAACACTCAAAAACACGAGGTTTTCAAGCTCTGATACCAATTGTAGGTCCCAATACTAATCCTAGATCTTCAAACAATATCAATCCAATCAATCATACAATAAGATCACCTTCAATGCACACGATATTATTAGATCAATCGTCAAGTACATAAGATGTGTAGTTGCTTGAACAAGAAATTTCTCTATGATTGCTAAATACTCCAAAACAACTAACTAGCCTAATGAAGGCTAAACAAAGGTACTTATACCTAAGCTACACAAATCAATGACCTAAAGCCCACATACCACGAACCAGGCCGAAATGGTCAGGCCAGGCCCACCGAAAACCCTAGCTTTTCGGTCATCATGACCGGAATCTTGGGGGATTTCGGTCCCTAGCCGAAATCCTCAAGCAGCCTTCAAACTATGATGTATTTCAATTTAGTCCTTGTAAAATGTAAAGATTAAACCAAATTAATTAGTCCTAATAGGATGAGGGGTTCAATTGTAATCTTTAAGTGAACATGTAGGATAGAAAAGAATAGATTAAGATATAAAACATATTAGAATAATGCTTAAAGTGTTTTAAGGTTTAGAGTACCCACCTAATTCATACTAAATCACCCTAGGTCGCATCTTATGCATCACGCTCTTATGCGTTTCCAAAATCTACATAAGAACTTCAATATATGTAGCTTCTTCTATTACGCCCTGTTCACATATAAGGTACACCCAAAAAATTTCGTTTCCAAAACATATATATGCATAAACAGTTTATAAAAATGTCATCACATTATTTGGTGTACATTAAATCAACCACGACCACAAGTAGATACCTTCAGGAGTCGATCACACGGTCTAAGCCGGGCGCTGCTTACTTTTACCTGCAAACACATAAAGAAATAATTGTTAGCTATGAAATCTCAGTGGGTAACCAAATCTAATAACCAACTTAATCATACAACAATCATTCCAACTACTGAAACCACATTCATCTATTATACATTTCACATGACTTATAGTCATTCCTATCATAACATATTGCACAGTGCTTATTAGTTGCTCTCATAAAGGAACTAATCATGCTTTATCTAATCATATAGACGATATTCAGCCTTTTAGGCATAATTCAACCACCCTAACAATATCCGGTTACACCAATACCTTGCCTGCCACTTGGGAACCATACCTGCCACCTAGACATTAACTCTTCAACATTAGCATAAACACACCACTTACACATCATCCTCGTCACATAGGCACAAAACGTGCCACATATGCATTATTTATCCACATGAACACTAGCCTAATCACATTGTCTCTAATATTGCCACGTAAGCACTAACCTCGCCACGTAAATACTATTCTCACAACATAGGCATTAATCTCACCACATAAGTAATATCCAACCACACTGACACTATCTAGTCACTACAACAATATCTAGGAACACAATCACTATTTAGTTATTACATAACATTCAGCTACACAAGCACTATATAGTCACTATTGTTGAGGCGTCACACTCAACAAATAAATTAAGATAAACAATATTAGAACAATGCACTACTTAATTGTACGCACAAGATAAGCATTGTCGATCCGCATGGACAGGGGTCTAATAGTATACCGATTTTTCACATAAGATACAAGAAAATTGGGGGGGTTGTAATTAAGAAATGGGAATTTGGACATACGAAAAATTTAAAGAACAATTAATGAAATAAAGATCCGATTCTGTTACACATGTTTGAAAAGAGAATTTAACCAAGACTAGAAGTTATATTTAGTTTCACGTAAGATGATATTAAAAAGTACTAACAAGCTCTAATACTTTCAATTCACTGTGTTGTTTAACCACAACATGCTCTTTGAATTAAACCTTTCTTTATTAAACATAATCCAAACAAGCTCTTAGATTATACTAGAAAAATGCATTAAGATTCATGTGAACAGACCGAACAATGCTTGATACTTCTCATATGCTCGGAAGTGTAAAAGTACGTGATTCAAATTATACACAAGTTAACCCTAACATCAGATCAACTCTGGTGGTGTTAACAACATCCAATTCATAAAAAAATACAGATTTCATAAATGGATTAATAAACATGAATCAAATATCACTTCAAGTGGCCACCATGAACCAACATAAGAATCAATTAAAACATTTGATATAAAACTTGAATCACTCGGTAAATTACATAAACAAACTTCAAGTCAAATGATTAGATACCCAATTCACATGTTTCACATAACCGGAAAATGTAGGGATCTAGCCACACATGTTTTGACTAGAATCCCCAAGATGCAAAACAGTAAATATTATTATAGTCTAAAAGCACTTACAAACAAAGTTTAAAGATCAAATAAATGTTTTCCAAATCTTTTCCTCAAGAATCTTCCGATAAGTATCGAATTTTTCATTCTAGAACTGTTATCCCATTGAAAACTTACCCCAAATAGGCTTTAAAACTGTGAAGATAACTGCTGATAAAATGTAGGGATCTAGCCACACATGTTTTGACTAGAACCCCCATGATACAAAGCAGTAAATATTGTCTAAAAGCACTTATACACAAAGTTCGAAGATCAAATCAATGTTTTCCAAACGTTTTCCTCAAGAATCTTCCGATGAGTATCAAAATTTTCTTCTAGAACTGTTCTCCCCTTGAAAACTGACCCCAAATATGCTTTAAAACCGTGAAGATAACTTCTGAGAAAATGTAGGGATCTAGCCACACATGTTTTGACTAGAATCCCCAAGATGAAAGTAGTAAATGTTCTCTAAAAGCACTTACAAACAAGGTTCAAAGATCAAATCAATGTTTTCCAAACGTTTTCCTCAAGAATCCTCCAATAAGTATCAAAATATTCCTTCTAGAATTGTTCTCCACTTTAAAACTGACCTTAAATAGGCTTTAAAACCGTGAAGATAACTGCCAAGAAAAAGCAGTTCTGCATATCATACGGCCCGTGTAGAGTCACACGGGTCATGTAGTCTTCAAACTAAGAAACAAAGATTTATCCAGGGCCTGACACGACCCGTGTGAGGGTTACACAACCTGTGTAGTGTCTTCAGTGCATGCAGATTGGGGAAAGGTGTCTAACACGACCCGTGTGGTGTCCAGACTTCAGTTCTTCACTACTTTATGCTCCAAAAACTATTGTACACAGCTCCAAACCTCTTGGTTACTCCAAAGCTCCACGCCATCTTCGTTCCACACGTTCCAAGCTCTCGCCATTCCTCCATAGCTCCGCCTAGTGCATCCAAAGCTCCGCTCCATTCGTCCATGACTCCACTTCAACTGTAAAAACACCCACACTTGTGAAAGCAAGGTTGTCCCTAAAAAAGTAGGTAATATGCATAAAATTGACTAAAAAGATAAATAAATATAAGTAAAATAGGTCCAAATTTTTTTCATAAAATGCATCCAAAAAATATCCCAATCTTAAGACCTTACTTGTCCTCAAGTAAGAGAAACGAAAAGTACGGATCGGTAAAAGAAAGGATGATTTAGCAACCTAGACCAAAACACAGAAGAAAATCTAAATGATGAATGAAATTCAAGTAGTGATGCGAAGTGTTAAGAAGAACATTAAAAAATGACAAAAAAACTAAAATAAAATAAAAGTTAGACAATGTTTTTTTTTGTTTTGTTGATACTCATGCAAAGTATAGCAGTTTAACACTGAACACCCAAATAGCTTTACCATATATATATATATATATATATATATATATATATATATATATATATATATATATATATATATATATATATATATATATATATATATATATATATATATATATATATATATATATATATATATATATATATATATATATATATATATATATATATATATATATATATATATATATATATAATAATAATAATAATAAAACCACATGGTTAGTTCTTACCCCAAGAAAGCTTCAACAGAATCAGAGACCGGGCGAGTTTCTACAAAACCCCTAGTGCAAACCAGCCCCCACGGTTACAAAGACGTGATATTTTGGATAACCCTTATTAATTCAACTGTTGGATATATATATATATATATATATATATATATATATATATATATATATATATATATATATATATATATATATATATATATATATATATATATATATATATATATATATATATATATATATATATATATATATATATATATATATATATATATATGTGTGTGTGTGTGTGTGTGTGTGTTGGATTAGGTGTCTAAGCCATGACTAATAATTAGTATTTACCTAATTAATAGTAGTATAGTCCATTTGGGTTGCCCTCATAGCTAGAGGTTTGGTAGAAAGTCCAGGAGAGAGAAATATTGATTTATTATATGATTAATAAATCAATAAAATTAAATAAATAGTTTATTAATATATTAAAGTGATAATATATTCATTAGAAACTATATTAATTAATTAGAAATTAATCTGGAATTAATTGGAATTAATTTGGTGATTAATTTAATTAATTAAAGGTGCAGGGGCTGAATTGTAATTATTCAATAGTTGAGTAGTGACAATTGAGGAAGGTTAGTGAATTTCGAAATCTATATATAGGATATATAATTTCGAAATTCATATATATGAAGAGATAAATAGGTTTAAATTGATAAGATAAAGGTTTATCTTAATTTGAATTCAAAAAGGTTTATCTAGTTATCATTTGAAACCTATAAATAGGGAGCCTCATAGCCTCCAAATTTCATGATTCTCTCCTCCCCAACTCTCTTTGGATTTTGCCAACTTCATAGCCCGGGTGTGACTTCATTTGAGGTAGGACACTTGTGCTGCTTAGTTTCCAAGAAATCCTAAAAGGTTAGTTTTTCTGATTTTATTCTTTTAGTTATTTTCTTGTGGCCTTTAGGAATTATTATATGTTCAATTAGAAGAAAACATAGATCCTTATAGGTTGCATGTGAACTTAGGGTTTTAGTTCATTGATTTGCTTAAAACCTTTCAGTGGTATCAGAGCTTTTTGGTTGTTTTCTTGTTGAATTGCTATAATTGTTTTCCTAAAAATTAGGGTTTAAAGGTTATAAACCCTAATTTAGCCTAATCGATTTTAGGGTTAGGGTTTTGGAAACCCTAGCCCCTCCCCTCTATGTTTTTCGATTTTCTCCTTAGGGTTTTAGAAGGCTTTCTATTTTTGGTAACTTTAATTTTTTAAATGGATAACCTTAAACCCATTATTTGTTAATTTTGAAAATTAGGGGGTTTAAGATAGGTTTAAATTAATTTGATTAATTTGTGATACCTATCTAGTTTTAATTAATTTAATTAATTGTTTAATTGAAAGATAATTAATGGTTTAATTTAATTTTAAATTTAATAGTTTTAAATTTCAAAAAATTAAAAGATAAAACTAGGAATATTTTAAAAGTCTAAAATATTTTGATTTAATTAATTTAATTAATTGTTTAATTAAAAGATGAATTAATCATTTAAAGGTTTAATTTAATTTTAAATATAATAGTTTAAATTTCCAACAAATTAAAGGATAAACCAGGAATATTTTAAAAGGTTTAAAATACATCTTATATATATTATAATTAAAAGTTAATATTATATGTATAAGATAAAATGGTTAGTCAAATCAATAGTAGGCCTCATTCACGAAGCTGGTCTATAAAGAGGGTATAAGGAGACTGCCTATAAAATGGCGGTCTAATGGGTGTCCACTCTCACCCACCGCTCTCCTGATCAGTGGAGGGTCGTTAGCCGAATGGGTTTGATAGGACCGCTTAATCTCATTAAAAGTATAATGATATTATTCAAAGTATTGGAACACTTTACAAAATCCCAATCTAGTTACTTTAGGAAAAATGTGAAAAGATGCTAACCCATGAAATTGCACATTACACTTTATAAGACATTAGTGGAGCGTGTATGGTTAACCGACACACTAATATGGGCTCATAAAGAGTGGTAATGGGTTTCTCATGATTTATCATTGTTGATGGAGCGTGTGTGGTTAACCGGCACATCAATTAGAGATGATAAATGACATTGAGGTTACCGAGCGTATTTGCATGGTTATTCCCATCCAGTTTGCGATCCTCGGCATCCCAGTCACAAACAGTGGAGCATATCCGAGATTAAACATGCCATTGAACAGTTCAATGTCAACAGATTTAGGAATTTCATAAGACTGAAACTGACAAATGTTTATCTACCTTAATGACCATTATGTTGTGATTACGGCATCCCTCTTCACACCATAGTTGGGGTATTTTGGATCCTAGCGTCATTAAATAATATATTGGGTAATTGTTTAAAAAGGATTAAAATTAAACTAATTTAAATTTTATAGATGTCTAAAGATAGTGTCAATTCTCCTCCTTCTCCTCCTTCACCCATTTCTGAGAGTCTCAGAAAGCACCTGTTCAATATGGTAAGGCTGACTGGACTTGACTATGTAATATGGCTTTGCAATTAGAGAATGATTCTTAGTTTTGATGGCAAACCATATCTGACTGAGTGTCCGCTCCCCAAAGCATGGCATCACACAGCAGCTTGTGATGAGCATGACCCCTTGACTATTAAGTCCAAGGAAGTTCGTTGCCTCATGCTATTAATCAGTGACCCTGAGTTCCGTAGGTATTTAGAATTCCTGGGGTCAGATAAGTTAGCACAGCTGGTTGAGGAAAGGTTCCGAGAACTGGTTGAAAAAGGAACGAACTAGGATCATCAAAGAGCTTGAAGTTGCAAGCTAGAAGGAAGTAGCACCAGTTTTCATGTTCTCATGATTGAGGGATACATGGGCGAACTGTATAAAATTGGGTCACCCCTTCTGATTGGGAGTTAAGCATTAGCTCGTCTCGCTGATCTGTTCATCCAGATGAACAGAAGGGATAACAAGATTAAGACAATCATAGAAATGCATTCAATGTCGACTCTGTATGAGTCGTTCATGGAGAAGCATAGTCCCATTGATTCAGCTGCTTCAGGATTGAGTCCAGTATTAAGGCGCATCAAGAAATGAACCAGATCGTATGGACCGATTGTTTGATGTTTCAAACTGGGAATCCAAAGGATCGGATACAGTCTCGGAAAGATTGGAAGGCGCTCCAAGGTCAGAATCTTTTTGAAAGCTCGGGTATATCTAAAAACCTCAAAACTCCTAATCCATAATTCCTTGATGCATGATGTGATAGTCATATTTTGGTTTGTATGTAGGGAATCAGTAGGGTACGAGACTTTGGCGCATAGGACCACATTTGGATTGTATCTCCAGCTTATGCAGTTTTGAAGTTTAGTTAGATATTACAATCATGTTATTAGCTTATTAGATGCAAGCGACATTGTTTGTCATACAGTACATTGTTCAAGGATATTTTTTCGGTTTTATAAAATGTTAAATTTTCTTTTAAAACATGTTTAATTAATTTATCCTTGAAATATTGTATGAGTGTGTTAATTGCATGAATGTTAATGACTTGAATGATGATGCATCCAAAGTGTTTTGGATTCATGAATTGCGTTTTTTATGATTGTTAAAAGAAACTTTATAAGATCAATTCAACCAAAGGTCCAGTTGGACAAGACTTTGGAATAATTTGACTTAGAGTCGCATGATAAATTAAGTTCTTAATAAAGACATGTGTGGCAAGAAATGAATCACCCAAAGATCCAGTTGGACAGGACTTTGGAATCATTTGACTTGGAGTAACATGATGATTAAGTTCTTTATAAAGCACATGTGGCAAGAAATGAATCACCCAAAGATCCGGAGGATAGGTTTTTGGAATCAGTTGACTTGGAGTCAAGTGATGATTACAAGTCCTGAACAAAATTAACAAAGTCATAAATTTACATAGAGATGTAAAAGACGTCAAAATCATGAGCAACAGACACATCAATTGATGTGTATTGCTCGAATCTTCGAATAAAACACAATTGTATATACTTCACGATATTTGTCAATCAGTATGACGAATATGGCTTCGCTTATCAGAATAAGCGATTGAATTGAAACCTTGAACAGTTCAAGGACTTCAAATGAAGTATGAGATCCACAGAACCTGAGTGACATCATAAAGTTAAAAAAATGTTTCACAGTTTATTCTCTTCCAAGAACATTAATGGTTATAATGTGTCTTAGGGAAGATAATGGAGCTTTAATCGAAATAGTTTGATCCTCGATTATGAGATACATTGTCAATTAGTTTCCGATAAATTAAATACTAAACCAGTCAGACCATAGAAACCATATTCCGGCCACATCCTAGACTAAGTAGGTCTTGCAGACACTGTCTGAAATGTAAAGCTGGGATTGCCCCACTTGCACATAGAAAGTCCAGGGTTTTGCAGTGTTCGTCCGAACCTCATGACTAGCCTGAACCTGATCAGCAATGTCGTTTCACTGGCTATCCCGCTGTACCTGTAAAAGAAGAGCTATTTGAGAAAGAACTCATGTTCTAAGGAAACAGTGGGAGTTGGGACAGTCCTCGATGAGTTCAGAATTAGCCGAGTGAAAGAACCTTTAGTCACCACTAGGCTTGGAGCAGAAATCAGATTTCTGTTTCAATACTGACATAATCTTCTCTTGACCAGTAGTATTAATCACCGTCATAAGTAGTTATGATCGAGGTGACATACCGATTGGTGGTAAAACATTGTAGTTGGTACGGATTAACAATACGACTACTTGGAAGCATTTGTGAGCCCTGTTGCAGCCAATTAAGAGAACCTTAATTGGCTGCTTAGGACGAGTTACAGTCTATGTGACAGTTTGATTGATTTTACACCTGGTCTAAAAACCAGTGGGAGTAAGTGAATCATCAAAAGAAAGCAACATGGACAGAAATGTACCTTCAGAACATCTGGTTGAGTGAGACGATAATCAGAGTCAAGTAATTGATTCGGGGAGAAGCACTCTCAATAGAAGATGAAATCCGAAAGGATACTGCATGGCACATTGTGAATCGTTAGTGGAGCGCGTGTGGATCACCGACACACTAATAGGGACTCACAAAGAGTGTCCCAGTACAATGGTACATGAGCCCGGGATTATCCCACAGGCATCTCGCAAGAAAGGATATTCAGATTTTCAAAAATATGCCAAATGATTAGATTTTGAGAAAGGGCTAAAAGATTTCCATTAAGATGTCAGAAAGGTTTGGATTCTCAAAATATGCCAAAAGTCTTGGATTTTGTGAATAGTCCTTAACCGTGTCAAAGCCAGTGGGAGTGTCGCTGTTGTCTAATGTCTCCATATGTGGGTTACTTACAGTTTCTAGGAAACGTCTTTTTCCATTACAAAGTGTAATGACTTGGTGTTAAGAGATGGATCGCTATGAAAGACTTAATAGAGATACGACATACTCAGGTGGTTGTAAACGTCTATGAGATAGATCGAAACTCTGCCAAGATGATCTTGATGAGATTCAAGATGCATAGCCCCAGGAAAGGGTTTTCCTATCATTGCAAAGTGTGATGACTTGGAATGAAAGAAATAAAGAAGGTGCAACATACTCACGTAATTCACAGACATCTATTGGATAGATGAAATCGTCAGCATAGACCTAGCCATTATAAGTATAATCTTGATAAGATTCAAGATGCATGAAAAGAGTCTCCGAAAGGAAATAGTTTTTCCAAAATCATGACACAAGGATTAGAAATAATCTTTGGATTCCGAAAGGGTTTGGAATAAGATTAGATCGGGTTCCACAAGTTTCTTGGATCGATCAAAATGTCATGAACATATCCTGATGACTTGATGCTTAGGGCATAGTAAGTTGGATTTAGGACATTGTTTGGCTGGGAATACTGGATGGTTTGTTTTCATTGGGAAATGATTGGGTGAAAGTAATAGTAATAATTTGAAAGAATTTTTCAAAGTGGTAATTTGAAATTAAAGGACTTCATGGTTAAAGAATCTCGTTGGTATTCTAATGGAGCGCGTGTGGTTCACCGACACATCATAGCACCTCGAATCAGTCTTAGGGTGCACTCAAGTAGACTAAAGACCCCTAGAACCATAGGAAGTCACAGTACACATTACTAGAATGGAGTTAAGAAAGAAAAAGGATAGGATAACATATTGAGATGTCATCGGAAGAGCATCCGATTGGATTATCTACAATAAAGTGTATCAGTGTTAGACACTTGGATACATAGAAAGAGTGAAAAGGTCATTTAGTTAAAATAGACATAGATATAAAATTAGAATTGAAAGTTTAAATGAAATCTTGAAACGATAATAGTTTATGACAAGATCCGACTTGGTGATTACCTTGTGGAGACTTGGTAATAAGCAGGAGTAGCTGCCAGTCAGATCTTTATGTTTCCCTTTCGCATGTTTTACTTCCCGAATAATTTAATTATTCAGAAAGGTCCACAGTCGCTCATGCTTTGGGAAGTAAGTATTAAATCAAGACTATCATGAATTGGTTGTAGACTGTCTAAGGAGTTAGACATAGCAATAGGATTGCTACAACATTCATGAGTACTTAGTAATAGAGAGTTGAGTATTGGATAAACCCACACTCAATAGATTGCTTTATGGATTACATCACAAGCAATGTTGAGACGCTAATATCTTATGATCTTGAAGTGGAGAGATATGAGTTATAATTTACAAGGCAGTTGTTCATTGATAATACGAAAACGCATCGGTAACTCGATGTTATAAAACGTGTTGTTGTGAGTAATTTGACTGGTAAAAGATATAAGCATATGAGTCGAAGCTTATTCGTTCCTTGACCCTGATGGGAAACAGATATCTGTAGGCCTCTCGATGATTTTGAAGTTGACTAAAGTACTGGCTAGCCAAGACTGAATTGATGTGTTCAATTAGAAGTTCTAAAGTCATAAGCAAAATCGGAAATCGGGAAACAGAATATCGGACAGAGATTGATCTCAATACATGTCTCGTGTCTGAAAATATATTGTTAAACGAAGGATCATATGATCACTTATCTATGGACAGAACTGACTGGGTCAGAGTTTTGCAGCAGTTTCTAGGAAGCTACAGTTTGCTGATTAATGACAACGCCTAGTAATATCATATATTTTAGTCATTGTTGATCCCTATTCTTAGTGAAATTATATCACATATCTACTGGTATTACTCACTTTTCGTGCCAGCACTTGTTTAGAAAGAAATAATGAAAACAGGGACTAAAAGCGTGCAATTTGGAAGAAGTTTGAAGATCAAGGCAAAATCAGGAAAGTACGTACGCGCGCCGCGGGAATCATCATGGCGCGACGCGGTGATGAGGCGGTGGAAAACATTCAAATTCCGAAGAAACAGGGATAAACCCCTATGCGTGACGCGGGATCCATAAAAGCGCGGCGCGGTCTCGAGATTTTTGCAACTATAAATAGAGGCTTTTAGGTCGAAAAAAATAGCGAAGACCTGGTGTAAAATCGACCCCCAAGGCTCTTTGACTCCGAGATTTAGCTTCTGAAACCATTAATTGGTAATTCTATGTTTTTAGTTTTAATTTTCATTTAGTAAATAATTAGTGATAGTTGGCTAATCTCCTTAGGAGTGACAACCAATGGCATTAAGTCTTTGTTACTGATTTTCGATAGTTGTTTACTGTTTTCAAACTTTTGGATCTGATTTGGTTTTTGGTTTATCAAAGTAATCATTCGGTTCAAGTATATTGCATTTTTTCGGTATTGTTAATGTTGAATGCTTGTGTGGATGTTTTGGGATTGTAATTGCTTCTGATTTCTCTGGAATGTACTCCTGGAATCAGTAAGTAAACTTGATTTAGTTTAGCTTAGTTCATATTTGATTTTATTTATGTTAGTTGCTTTATTTTCGGTGTTTATGCTTGTGATTGAAAGTTGAATGTTTGGATTGTGTTTGATGTTGGTTTGACCTTGATTGTGCTGAATTCCATTTCTGATTTCAGTGACCAATTAGGGTTAGTTATTGACTTGGATTTAGTTTAGTTCATGCTTGTTTGGATTAGGGGATTTTATGCTCTTTAGGGTTTAGTTGTCAAAAGATAGGAACTAGGTCCTCTGACTATAGCGTGACACTGCAGTTGGTAATCTGTCACCTGTCTCGACCACGTCACTCCTGTGGATCGACCCTGACGTCCACTGTGCTAAGTGAGAGTGAGGTTTATTTTCTTATTTTTGACCGCATGACGACCGCTGCGATGTCAAATTTTAGCGCCGTTGCTGGGGAGTTGTGAGCTTGAGATTAGGTGATTTGTAGGACTTGTTAGTTTAGTTTCTTTTTAGTTGGTTAGTAATTTTGATTTTTGGTTTTTTATTTTTCGGGCGTGTTGCATTAGTACATGCGTACCCGTAGGGGTGAGCAATTATCCTCTTTGCATTTTGACTTAGAGATTGAACGAACTGCGCACAAGATCCGTGCACGTAGGCGTTTAAATACAATGAGTTTCAGTAATGTCAGTAGTAGTATGGTAAGTGTTGCCCAGGAACCCTCGGGTGAGGCAACGGGGATGTCATTCATTCCCCCGATTTCAGAATTTCACAATGGGAGCACGAGTGCTACTGGTGGTGCAGCTTCATCCCCTGCACCTATACCCTCATGCACTCCGCCGTCGATTCCACCATTTCAACCTTTATCCCAACCTCAATCCACAAACCCATTTACATCTGCCATGTCTTGGGGAGCGCCGACCCATGATGGCACCCCAATATCTAGAAAGCAGACACCCATTTCTCAACCAGCACCAGTACTTTTAAACCTCAAACCACATTCCAACCTATACCACCGCAACAACAATACCAGCAACCACCTCAGTAGCAGTACCAGTATCAAGAGGCTGAGGAGAGATATGATGAAGAAGACGAAGGATGGGTTCCACCAGCACCACAGCAACTATGGAACCGAGGTCGGGGACCTCAAAGAAGAACACAGCATCAGCAACCACTACAAGGTCAGCAGAGATATAATGATCATCACTTTTACGGTAATCCTGCTCATCCCTTGTATTTTGCACAACCGAGAGGGCAATCGGTTGCATCGCACTTCCAGCCACGTGAGTACGATGACTCGTCGCCCATTTACATTCCTGAGGATATAGAATCTCAAGTAGAAATTAGGCCTCAGTTGTTAGGGATACTACCGGAATTTAGGGGGTACAAAAAGGATGAGTTTATAGCCATAGCCAATGCTAACACCACTAGGAATACTAATAAGAACCTTTTTAGACTAAGATTGTTCCCATTCACTCTTAAGGACAAAGCCAAATATTGCTTTACATCCTTACCCTCGAATAGCATCACTACATGGGATCAACTCAAAGCTAAGTTCTTACAGGAATTCTATCTGGCAAGCAAGACGACGGAAATCAGGAGGGCTATTCAGGATTTCCAACAGAAGCCTGGAAAAGCTTTTCATGAAGCATGGGACCGTCTAAAGGAGCTGATTAGGTCATGCCCTCATCACGATATTCCCAAGTGGCAACTGGTCAAGGTATTCTTTGAAGGAGCAAGTGAGACGAACCAAGCTATGATTAATGCGTCATCTAGTGGCACTATTATGATGCAAGACCCGGAGGAGGCTTGGCGGTTTTTGGAGGAGCTAAGTAATGGTTCCAAGGCGAATTTCTCTACAAGGAAGACGGTAGGCACCGCTGTAGCAATAGGAGCCGATGCCGACTGGAAAAAGGATGTAAAGAAGGATATAAGTAAGCTCAATAGGAAATTTGATAGGCTTGTGTCCACTCTGCAGAATGGACCTCAGGGTCAGCCACAAGGAGGTCAAGGAGGACCGAAGACTCAAGAAGCGAATCAAGTCTATGGTCAGGGTCAAGGACAGTATGGCAATGGACGACCCTACAGACCATATAAACAAGGTCAGCAGAATTTCAATAACCAGAGGCAGAACAACTACCAAGGGCATTCATCCAACCCACCCATGCAGCATCAACCGGCGAATGGCAATGCCAATGGAAATGGTAGCAGCAACAATAGGGGGCCCAATAATTCCATCAACAATTCCCCCAGGACGCAGGAGGATTTGGTCGTGAAAATGTATGAAATGTTCAATACAACACAGCAGCAATCGCAGGCCAATGCGAAAGCTATCGTCAATATGGAAAGGCAAATCGCCCAAATGGCTAAAGACCAACGGAAAAAAGATAATGGGAAGCTGCCAAGTACCACAAAAGTCAATCCGACCCATGGTCAGCGGGCCAGAAAGGAACATGTCAACACTGTCGATGCTGAATGGAGGAAAGTCACTCTGGAAGATCTGCTAGAATCTGGAAATGAGGCAGAGAGTAAAGAAGAAGAAGTTAAGGAAGAGGCGAAAATTGAAAAGGAAAATAGGGAAGACGATGAATTAAAGGAAATTCCTATTGAGAAGGACACTCAACCAAAGGAGAACAACAATGGCCAGGAGGAAAAGCAGCCAATCATAGCTGGAATTAAACAAAGAAAGAAGGACAAGAAGGGAAAGATGAAGCAAGAAGCATCTAAATCGACAGGGCCATTGATGAACCAACCTCTGTGGGATGAACTTAAGAACGCTCCTGAGGATACAAGAATTCTTCGGGAAATCTGCGAGAAAAATGAAAAAGTAATACTCCCACACCTGACACTGTGAGGTTGACTATTAAGGCTAGTGAGGCACTGTTGGGAACACTGCCCAAGAAAGAAAAGGATCCTGGATCACCACTGATCACTGTTACTGTAAGAGATGTGGTCATTAGGAACACCTTGCTGGATTTGGGAGCAAGTGTGAATGTGCTACCGGGATACTTGTATGATAAATACAAGAATGAGGAATTAGAGCCAGCAAAGACTGTGTTACAGCTGGCTGATCAGTCAACTAGAGTATCCCGGGGTAAGCTTACTAATGTCATAGTAAAGGTTGGGGACTTCTTTTACCTAGTGGACTTTTTAGTCATGGAGTATGAGAGTCAGGAGGATGTACCCGCGTTAATATTAGGACGTCCGTTCTTGGCTACAGCTGGCGCTATTATCGAATGCAAAACGGGAGATTTGGACATCTTCTTTGGGTCGAGAAAAAGAAGGTTAAATATGTTTGGAAGTCCCATATCTCTACCTCAAGGGTATGACGATAAGAATTTGGAAAGCAACTTGTTGATGGAGTCTGGGGTTAGGGACAAAAGAACAATATGGACGCGACCAGGAGAAGGAGGAAAAGAGGAAGTCTTGAAGGACACAAAGGAGCATCCATTGTCCACCATTGATAAAGAGCAGTTGCTGGACATGATGGAGATGTTGGAAGCAAGGCACCAACAGTATGAGAAGGATGCAAGGGAAAGAGAAGCAAAGGTCTTTTAGCTCCTGGAAGCCCAACAACAATGGATTAGCGGGGTTACTGACAGGATGACTCAGCTCACTTCGTTGATGTCAATGATGGCCCATAATTTTGCACCAAATCACAAGGAGATGCCATCAGGAATTCAAGAAGAATAGGAGAAGGAACAGCACGTCTGGCTGAAGACGTTAAACTTAGCGCTTGTTAGGAGGCAACCCATCTTTTCATAGGTTAGGTACTGTATTCTTAGGAGTAATTAGGAAATTATATCATCGTCATTTGCAGGTATTATTGGTCCAAGGCAAGTGTGGGGTTGTTTTGAAGAAAGTTGAATTTTTGATGACCGCACCGCGGTTAGGAAAATTGCGCGCCGTGGGATCGTAAACCAACCCGATGCACAGGGGTTGATTTGGGAGCACGCGTGCCGCGGTTCGCTCATATCCGCTCCGCGGGAATTGATCGGTCGGATTCCTTCGATATTAAGGTAAGCCGCGACACTATTCACACATACCACGCCTCGGAGCTCTGATCATCGAAAATTTCTCGTGTTTTTTCTTGCTCATTTCATCCCTACTACCAAGGTACGTCATTCTAACTAGCTTTTACTTGTTAAAACTAGTGATTAGGCAGTTGATTTGGTTGATTTCTCCAAAAAAAAACTCAAAAAAACTTAGAAATCGCCAATGCTGACTCGTAGGGTGTTTATTTTGCCAAATAATGACCCTAGATGAGTTAGTAGGCACTTAGGCTACCTTGTAGTGTATTTGGATTGAGTTTAAACAGGTTAAATCGTGATTTTGGACTTGGAATTGGAAACAGCCGGTTACCGCGTCGCGCCCTGGTTCTTGGGCCGCGCTGCGGTGCGGTGGAGAAGAAAAGGACCTAAATTGCAAAATTTTATCCTTTTGTGCAGATGTCGTTCAGATTAGATCACCAGTTTCTTCAGTTCCCCGCTGAGCTGGACAGTTCAGTGGAGTATATTTCACGAAAGGATGCCCTCATTGGTCGCCGGGTTCTCGAGGCGACGATCATCGATCGGGACATTCTGCAAGACGCTGGGCTTTGGGGATAGATCGAGCCATTTTTGCACCGTACATGGGTTGATGGAGAGGCCAGGTTCACATGCCGAGGCTGGGACAGCCTCATGGCCACCGAGGAGTATACAGTATATACCGAGCTTCTGTTGGAGTTCCTATCTACTGTCCGTTTTGCACCGGGTTCTCAGGAGGCCCGTTCCAAGCTCGTACGATTTAGATTGGGGGGTGTGCACATGGAGTGCAACCTCCGACAGTTTGGGAGGCGTACTGGCATCTACACAGAGGCAGATCTCCAGCACCGCCACTACACGTAGTTCATGGGTGCGTGCATTCAGGGGCAGCCCGAGAGGGCTGCCAATATGGAGGTTTGGGCAACATTGTCCAATGTATTCTACGAGGCAGGGACATCCAGAGAGAGCCATCTTCGCGATCCACTTCACCGACTCATGCACGACATCGTCTCCACCTCCATCATGCATAGGAAGGGGGGCGAGAAGGTGTCCGGAGACGACATGACGTATCTCTGGGTCCTCCTTGACCCCTCCAGGTTCCTTCACCTCCCGTTCGCCCTAGCTGACTCCCTGTCCACCCGTGCGACGGGGGCGTCAGCCAGTAGTCCTCTAGGCCATAGGTATTTCATCACCCGCTTGGCCCGTTCGTACCGGATTCTTACTGCTCCGGTTGTAGCATCTTTGACCGCTTTACCTCTAGTTCGCACTACGGCGCGAGCCCTGGAGAAGATGGGGCTTATTGAGCAGCAGTGCCCGGGCCAGTTGGTGAGGGTGGCGACTGAGGCACCTCAAGATCCCCTGCCAGCTTATGCTTAGCCGGGTAGGAGACGCCGGAGGCCGGCAGCACCAGCAGATCCAGCGCCACCACAGCCACAGTAGGAGGAGGTGACAGAGATGAGGCGACTGCAGGATCGAGTCGCCAGGATGGAGGACCAGCTGGAGTGGATCGGGGAGGTACTTTTGGAGTTAGCCACACAGCAGGGACAGCGCCCCCGACCATTCCCAGCCCGAGCTCATGATCATGAGGCCGGTTCTTCCAGGCCACCAGGTGGCGATTGATGTATTTTCTTTTTCTTTTTGGATATCTGTACTATACCTATGACACTACCATCCTTTAGTTGTTTATATTTTATTTGTTTATTCTGTTTGCATTTGATGTTTTTGTTGAGTCTTGCATGAGGTACCAAAATGGGAGGAGTTGTTTTCAAGAAAGTGTAGGGTCACCGTGCCCCTCCACTTGCTTTGACTACCGGCGTGTTCACTGTTGTGCTACAACTCCAGAACGCGAAATCAAGGACCTTTTTGTTCGTATTTGTACCTGTGATACCGAGTACCAACCAAGCGATCTACCGTCCAAAGGGGTAACTCTTTCTCCCTTGTTCTAAATAATTTTTGTACAATGGGGACGTTGTACGATTTTAAGTGTGGGGTGTGGACGGTCGAAAGAGTAGTTTTTTGAAATTTTTGCAGAAATGACCGATTTTCAAAATTTTAGCAACTTTTTCAAAATTTTTACTAGGTTATAATTTTGAAATGAATAGTTTGTGATTGTTTATAGCATTAGTATTTTTCGAGAGATACTATGTAGTTGTGATCATGCTATTAGTTGAGTCAAATAAGTTGAGTTTTAGGAGTTAGAAGGACTGTTTTAGGATTGGAATTTAGGAAGGAATTATCAATCAGTGACCTTTGTTGTTCGAGTCGGTAGGTCTAAAATGGGTGAGCCTTACGCACCTTGCCACCTAAGATCGTCTGGTCTGGGATGGTATTTCCGAAACCTCGCTACACGGACAACATCGAAAGTCATGGACAATTCTTTAATGGCCTTTAGAATCTGAATGAGTACGTACACTTCATGGTGGATAGAGAATTTGTAATCAAGGGTTCTCTAGAAAGCCATGAATTCCAAAGAACATTTCGATTATGTTTTAAAGAACTATTCCATTCTAACTCATAAGGCAATAAGCTTTGAAATTGAACACAGTCAAAAATTGTTTGAATCTTACTTAAAATCTATTAAAAACTCTCTTGCTTGGGGACAAGAAAGGCACAAGTGTGGGGTGTTTGACAACGCCTAGTAATATCATATATTTTAGTCGTTGTTGATCCCTATTCTTAGTGAAATTATATCACATATCTACTGGTATTACTCACTTTTCGTGCCAGCACTTGTTTGGAAAGAAATAATGAAAACAGGGACTAAAAAACGTGCAATTTGGAAGAAGTTTGAAGATCAAGGCAAAATAAGGAAAGTACGTACGCGCGCCGCGAGAATCATCAAGGTGCGACGCGGTGATGAGGCGGTGGAAAACATTCAAATTCCGAAGAAACGGGGTAAACCCCTACGCGCGACGCGGGATCCATAAAAGCGCGGCGCGGTCTCGAGATTTTTGCAACTATAAATAAAGGCTTTTAGGTCGAAAAAACTAGCGAAGACCTGGTGTAAAATCGACCCCCAAGGCTCTTTGACTCCGAGATTTAGCTTCTAAAACCATTAATTGGTAATTCTATGTTTTTAGTTTTAATTTTCATTTAGTAACTAATTATTGATAGTTGGCTAATGTCCTTAGGAGTGACAATCAGTGGCATTAAGTCTTTGTTACTGATTTTCGATAGTTGTTTACTGTTTTCAAACCTTTGGATCTGATTTGGTTTTTGGTTTATCAAAGTAATCATTCGGTTCAAGTATATTGCATTTTTTCGGTATTGTTAATGTTGAATGCTTGTGTGGATGTTTTGGGATTGTAATTGCTTCTGATTTCTCTGGAATGTACTCCTGGAATCAGTAAGTAAACTTGATTTAGTTTAGCTTAGTTCATATTTGATTTTGTTTATGTTAGTTGCTTTATTTTCGGTGTTTATGCTTGTGATTGAAAGTTGAATGTTTGGATTGTGTTTGATGATGGTTTGACCTTGATTGTGCTGAATTCCATTTATGATTTCAGTGACCAATTAGGGTTAGTTATTGACTTGGATTTAGTTAAGTTCATGCTTGTTTGGATTAGGGGATTTTATGCTCTTTAGGGTTTAGTTGTCAAAAGCTAGGAACTAGGTCCTCTGACTGTAGCGTGACACTGCAGTTGGTAATCTGTCACCTGTCTCGACTATGTAACTCCTGTGGATCGACCCTGACTTCCACTGTGCTAAGTGAGAGTGAGGTTTATTTTCTTATTTTTGACCGCATGACAACCGCTGCGATGTCAATTAATTAGAGGTTAAATTAGTAATTATGGTCATAGACTTATCCAAGTGGGAGACTGTTGGATTAGGTGTCTAAGCCATGACTAATAATTAGTATTTACCTAATTAATAGTAGTATAGTCCATTTGGGTTGCCCTCATAGCTAGAGGTTTGGTAGAAAGTCCAGGAGAGAGAAAGATTGATTTATTATATGATTAATAAATCAATAGAAATTAAATAAATAGTTTATTAATATATTAAAGTGATAATATACTAATTAGAAACTATATTAATTAATTAGAAATTAATCTGGAATTAATTTGGTGATTAATTCAATTAATTAAAGGTGCAGGGGCTGAATTGTAATTATTCAATAGTTGAGTAGTTACAATTGAGGAAGGTTAGTGATTTTCGAAATCTATATATAGGATATATACTTTCGAAATTCATATATATGAAGAGATAAATAGGTTTGAATTGATAAGATAAAGGTTTATCTTGATTTGAATTCAAAAAGGTTTATCTCTAAGGTTTATCTTATTATCATTTGAAACCTATAAATAGGGAGCCCCATAGCCTCCAACTTTTGTGATTCTCTCCTCCCTAACTCTCTCTGGATTTCGCCAACTTCATAGCCCGGGTGTGACTTCATTTGAGGCAGGACACTTGTGCTGCTTTGCTTCCAAGAAATCCTAAAAGATTATTTTTTCTGAGTTTATTCTTTTAATTATTTTCTTGTGGCCTTTAGGAATTATTATATGTTCAATTGGAAGAAAACATAGATCCTTATAGGTTGCATGTGAATTTAGGGTTTTAGTTCATTGATTTGCTTAAAACCTTATATATATATATATATATATATATATATATATATATATATATATATATATATATATATATATATATATATATATATATATATATATATATATATATATATATATATATATATATATATATACACACACACACACTCATATGACAGGGTATTTCGTGTTTTCGGTTGTTTTGAATTCATATTCTTTGCTTGCTACTTAATTGATATTAGTTCCTTTGATTTATGTAGCTTTAAAATTGTTGCGTGAGAAAATTTCTTATGTTGTACTGATTATTACCAATTCGATTTCCTAAGCTATATCTTCGAGACTCATGACTTTCCATGGAACTGTTGATTATAAATTTTCGACGCAGTGTACGGGGTCTACTGATTCAAACTCCAAGGGACGTTAAGGAAATTTCATGACTTTCTATGGCACCTGTGTAGCGAACCTTCGACAACATTATCCCAAACCAGACGGTCTTAGGTAATGAGGTGAGAGAAACCACCCATTTTATGTCTACTGATTCGAGTATCAAAGGCCAGAGATTGAATTTCCCTCCTGAGCCTCGATCTTATGGTATTTTTTGTTTTTGTTTTTACATTTAATTAAAAATTTTATATCTATATTTTTTGTTTTTTATTATTCAGTAACAACATAAGTTTTTTTACGTTTAAAATTGCAAACGAGCGAAATGACTATATATATATATATATATATATATATATATATATATATATATATATATATATATATATATATATATATATATATATATATATATATATATATATATATATATATATATATATATATATATATATATATATATATATATATATATATATATATATATATATATATATATATATATATATATAGTAGGTTATAAACTCGTGTACTACACGGTTGATAAATTAAAATAACTTATATGATAAGAAAATATAGTCTTTAATTATAAAATTGAAAACAATACTTTGTATATAATAATGGATACATGTTGGAAGTGACGAATATTTTTCTTTCGTCGATTAATATCTTACGAAGATTAGATTCCTATTAGAAACATGTCATTTTTCAATGAATAACTAAAACTCAAATTTGTGTTCATTTAGATTAACTTGATAATTTTTGTTTTAGCCAAAAAAAGAAAAAGAAAAAAACAAGCAAAAATAAATTTTGGTTAGTATTTTGGTTGATTGCATCTTTTCATAAATTCACCATTTCTTATTGTTAGTGGGTAAAATGCTCAACGTAATTTAGATCAATGGGAAATAGGCATAACAAATAAACTTATACTCTTAAGTTCACATGCAACCTAAGGATCTATGTTTTTCTCTAATTGAATCTATAACTAAGAACCCTGAGGAAAAATCGATTTCTAAAAGATGAATAAGAACTACTAACCTTTAGTTGCTTTCGTTGGAACCAAGCACCACAAGCGTCGTGCCTCAAATGGTTCACAACCAAAACTAGCAAGCAAGAAAACAACAGAGAGAGGGGAAGAGAATAATGAAAGCGGCGCAGGATTTGGGGTTATGAGGCTCCCTATTTATAGCCTCAAGGTGTAAGCAGATAACCCTTACAGATAAGCCTAATTTGAATTTAAACCAGATAAACCTTTTATCTTAAATTCAAATCCTTATCAGCTGCCATAAATAAACCTTTTTAATTATCCTTATTTTCGAAAATTATGAGGATAAATATATCCATAATTTTCGTCCATAATTAATTCCCCAATTATCCATTGCTCAAATATTGAACAATTACAATTCAGCACCTGCATTTTTAATTTATCCAATTAATCCCAAAATTAATTCCAGTTAATTTCTGATTAATTATTAATTACATGACTACTTCTAATTAATATATTATCCTCATAATATATTAATAAACTATTTATCTTGATTTATTAATCATATAATAAATCAACTTCTCTCTCTAAAAGTTATCCTATCCAATTGCTAACGTTGAGGGCAACCCAAAAGGACTTTGCTACTATCAATCAAGTATATACCAATTATAGTTATTGGTTAGACACATAATCCAACAAACTATACATCTTATTGCTATTTAAAACTACCATGTAACTTTTCTCGATGTTAATTGAAAGTACATTCCCATTGTTTTCAATTTTATGATTAATCATCCTTCTGTTTTACATAAGTAAATTTCTAAACAACACACTTAATCAAATAAATAAAAATAAACTTAAAAGAGATATTAAATAAAAAAAATCCTTTTAATGGTCTTGAGTCTAAGTAGGAGAATTCCATAGAAACAATCAATTAGAATCTTAAAAAATCGTAATTAGCAGGATCAACATAAAGCATCCACTTCATTGTAGAGCCCAAGTTCAAAAACTCAAGGTAAATGTCATGAGATGAAGGACATGCAATCAAGAAAGCATAACCCATTAATGTTTGAAAAACAATATTAAAATATCCTAAAGAAGTTATTATTTGTTTATGTCAATAGCAACTTTCCCAATGCATTACGTCTACAAAGTGTCTGCCTTTGGTATTTAATTTGTAACAACATAAGGAAAAGCAAATTCAATTCTGTAATAAATATCCTTTAATCTCACGTAAAAGATATTAAAAGAAACAATGTTGATTTTTGGTTTTATACATGCATACAATCAACCCATTTTTCAGTTTGTCGTTTCTTTTGCTTTCACCACCATGGACCCAATATATGTAGAGTCTTTCTTTTGTCTTTTTATGTTAAGCTTATATTGTCTTTTTATGTTAAGCTTATAAAGATGGTAAATTTGATAAACTAATCAGATTATAATATGCTTAAAAAATCCACCATCATGAGCTATATGTCACGGAGTCGAATCTCAGACCCGTGCGGCCTTAGCAGTCTTGCTGTCAAAGATGCTAAGCAAGCAGGAAATATGAAAGAAGATTACCAACACTTGCAGATCAATGAAGTAGGAACTCTTATATTAGTAATCCGTAATTTTCATGTGTACAGATGATGAGGGTAGGAGGCCTTTATATAGAGGCTCTCCTGGAAATGAAGAGACACCCTATTAATTATTAATTCCAAGAGTAAGGAAATGAAGAGACACCTTATTAATTACCCTATTAATTAATGGGACTAAGGCAAGTAATTGGGCCGGGCTGTAACACCTCCCCACTCGATTTCACGACGTCCCCGTCGTGTCTTCATTGTAAGCTCGCAACACGTCTTCGTACTGCCACAGCACATCTTCTCGTTCCCAGCTCGTTTCATTTTCTTCATCCCCTTTCCATCTAATCAAGTATTCCTTATAGTTTGGCACGCCTCTCTTCCGGACTATCCGATCAGCCAAGACACATTCAATATCTTTATCGAATTGGGTGGTGATGGTGGTTGTGGCTCGTTTGGACCTGTTTCTTGCTGGATCTTCCTTGTCTTCGTGATACCATTTCAGAAGGCTGACGTGCACTACCGGATGAATCTTCAATCGTGAAGGCAATTCTAGCTGATAGGCCGCTGTACCAATCCTCTTGGTTATGGGAAACGGCTCCTCATACTTCCTGATGAGTCCTTTGTACAAGGATCTCAACGCCTTGACCTGTTTGTTGCTGGATCTTCCTTGTCTTCGTGATACCGTTTCAGAAGGCTAACGTGCACTACCGGATGAATCTTCAATCGTGAAGGCAATTCTAGCTGATAGGCCGCTGTACCAATCCTCTTGGTTATGGGAAACGGCCCCTCATACTTCCTGATGAGTCCTTTGTGCAAGGATCTCAACGCCTTGAACTGATTCGGCAGGAGTTTCAGCATCACCATGTCCCCCACTTGGTACTCTTCGTGTCTCCGTTTTGCATCTGCCCACTTCTTCATTTTCTTCTAAGCCTTGTCAAGGTATGCCCGTGCTTCATCCGCCTCTTCGTGCCACTCTTTAGCGAATTTGAATGCTGATGGGTTGTTCCCGGTGTAAGGAGTCGCCAAGGCATCGGGAGTAAGGGGCTGTTGGCCGGTCACGATCTCGAACGGGCTTCTGCCAACAGACTCATTTTTCTGGAGATTGACCGAGAATTAGGCTACATCCAACAGCTTTGCTTAATCCTTCTGATGGGCGCTCACATAGTGTCGAAGGTACAGTTCCAGCAATGCATTGATTCGCTCGGTCTGTCCATCACTTTGCGGATGAAAGCTGGTGGAAAAATTCAGACTCGTCCCCATCAGTTTCAACAATTCTCTCCAAAACTTTCCTGTAAAGCGCGGGTCTCGATCACTGATAATGCTACGGGGGATTCCCCAAAGTTTCACCACGTTCTTAAAGAATACGCGAGCTGCCTCATCTACCTTGCAATCTGTGGTAACAGGAATAAACGTCACGTATTTGCTGAAACGGTCCACTACCACCATGATGGCGCCAAACCCGTCTGACTTCGGGAGAGCGACTATGAAATCCATGGACACGCTGTCCCAAGGCCTTTCAGCAATCGGGAGAGGTTCCAGGAGGCCTGCTGGACGTTTTTGTTCTCCCTTGTCTTGTTGACACACAAGACACGTTTTCACATAGGCTTCTACATCATCCTGCATGTGGGGCCAGTAGTGGCGTTGTTGTACGAGGGCGAGGGTTCGATGCATTCCTGGGTGGCCTGCCCACAAAGAGTCATGACACTCTTTGATTACTTCCTTCCGCAAGTTCTTCCAAACAGTACGTAGGTTCGGTTTCCCACAGTGTACAATAACTCGTTGTCAACCCAAAACCGTCGTGTCTTTCCCTCCTTTGCTAGTTTCAACAGGTTGCTTGCTACTGGGTCGTGGTCCATTCCTTCTTTGAAAAATTCAAGGAGGTTTGAAGATGACTGGTAGCGGAGATTCCAGCCAGTTCGGCTTTTCGACTGAGGGCATCTGCTACAACATTCGTTTTCCCAGGTTTGTATCTCAGTTCATAGTCAAATTCCGCTAGAAAATCTTGCCATCGGGCTTGCTTCGGGCTTAAGTGTTTCTGCGTCTGGAAGTAACTCGTAGCAATGTTATCGGTCATGATCACAACCCAACTTCCCAATAGGTAATGTCGCCAAGTACGCAGACAATGTATAACTGCAGTCATTTCTTTTTCCTGCACAGTATACAGTCTTTCTGTCTCGTTCAGCTTCCGACTCTCGTAAGCAATCGGGTGCCCTTCCTGCATTAGCACGCCACCAATAGCAAAATCAGAGGCATCCGTATAAACTTCATATGGGATCCTGTAGTCGGGCAACTTCATCACTGGCTCTGCCATCACGGTAGCTTTCAACTTCTTAAATGCGTCTTCACATGTTTGATACCAGTTCCATGTCTTGTTTTTCTTAAGCAAATCTGTCAAAGGGGCTGTAATCGCTGAGTAGCCTTTGATAAACTTCCGATAGTAATTTACCAAGCCAAGGAAGGAGCGAAGTTCGAAAACTTTTGTAGGAGGTTCCCATTCCTGTATCGTCTTTATTTTTGCCTGGTCCATCATCAATTTCCCTTCTCTGATTCGGTGCCCAAGAAACTCCACCTCCTGTTGAGCAAACGAGCACTTTTCCAGCTTGACATACAACTCGTTTTCTCTCAGGACATGCAGGACTTGTCGTAAATGTTGCTGGTGCTCGTGGAGAGTCTTGATGTACACAACAATATCATCCAAATAGACAACCACAAAGCGATCCAGGAAGGGCTGAAACAGCTTATTCATCAAGGTACAAAAGGTAGCTGGGGCATTAGTAAGTCTGAATGGCATGACTAAGAATTCATACGACCCGTACCTTGTAACGCACGCAGTTTTTGGTTCATCCCCTTCTGCAATACGAACTTGGTAGTAACCGGACCTTAAATCTACTTTTGAGAAGTACTTCACACTGCCCATCTGGTCAAAGAGGTCGGCTATCAAAGGAATCAGATAGCGGTTCTTTACCGTAATCTTGTTTAAGGCTCGGTAATCAATACACATTCGAAGTGATCCGTCTTTTTTCTTTTGGAACAGAACCGGGGCACCGTAAGGGGCTTTAGAAGGCTGGATGTATCCTGCATCCAGTAGTTCTTTGAGCTGTTTTCGAAGTTCCGCCAATTCTGGTGGTGCTATTCGATAAGGACTCATTGCAGTGGGTCTATTACCAGGTTCCAACTCGATCTGGTGATCAATCTCTCGTCTTGGGGGTAATCGTTTCGGCAACTATGCAGGCATTACATCTTTGTAGTCCTTTAGGACTTGCTGGATGGTTGCCGGAAGGTCGTTCACATGAGTGCTTTTATCATTTCTGGTTACTTCTCGAATGGCAGCAACATAACACATTCCTTCCTTCATCCCTTTCTTGAACTGCATTGCAGAGAGCAAGGGTTTCCTTTCTTTTGCCACTCGTAACCGGGTCACTTGGATACGGTCAGCATTGAGGAAGATAAGAGAACTCACAGAAGGAATCGGGAAAACATGGGCTTTTCGGAAGAAGGACAGACCCAGAACTACGCTAAAATCGTCCATTGGAGCAACAGTGAATGTCAAGTCGTCAACCCAATCATCAATACGTACCTTGAGAGTGGCAGTTCCCAAAATTTTCTGGGCACCCGAGTTGACAGCTTTGATGGTGCCTCCGCCTGGCGTACATTGAACACCAAGTCTTTCTGCCTCCTTTACGTCTAAGAAGTTATGGGATACCCCGGTATCCACCAATGCAACTGATTCTTTCCCATTCATCATCACATCCACAAAGAGCAGCCCTTTTTCTTCATTCTTCTCCTTTGATAACAGCTTTGTAAGGTCCCCGAGGTGTCTTATTGATCCCAACTCTTCCTGAGGTTCAGCTTCATTTTCAGATCTGTTCACTATTTCGGCCACCAACGTGTTCATTGCTTTTCGGTTGGGACACTCACGTGTCTAGTGGGGTCCGTCACAAATGAAACAAGGTTTGCTAGGGGCTTTCGGGGGATCACGTCTAGACTGATTGTCAAATCGGTTCTTATCTATTCTACGATCGTCAGTTTCCTTTCGACGGTCGTCGACCCTCCTCGGTGCGGATCTGTCTTCACCTGTTCTTCCAGCCGGAGCGTTTCTTTGGGGAGGCTTGAACTCCAGTAACGATTCTGCCATAGCAATCGCGTCATCTAGGGTCTGAACATTTCTCCTGTTTAACTCGGCTTTTGCCCAATCACGCAAACCATCTTTGAAGTAGAATAAAGCATCTCTATCCGACAGATTATCTATTTCCAGCATTATAGTAGTAAATTCTTTAATGTAGTCGGCAATCGTACCTCCTTGACGTAATCGTCTTAGCTTTCCCATGGCTTCTTCAGCAGCATTAGGTGGGACAAAGTGCTTCCGCAATTTAGTCTTGAACTGATCCCATGAGTCAATAGTGCAAAGGCCTTTCTCCCGATCCATGTACTTCCTTCTCCACCATAGTTGGGCGGACTCTCGCAAGAAAGCAGGGGCATTCCCGATTCTACCAGCATCATCAAGGACTCCTGCAGCATCAAAGTATTGTTCCAATCCGAAAAGGAAGTTTTCCACCACCTCAGCATTGCGGTTTCCATTGTACACATCAGGTTTAGGAACCTTGATGTTAGAACTAGTCCCTCATTGTTTTCCAAAACTACCAAGCAACAACGAACGTTTCGGTGTCTTAGCTTCCCGTCTCAACACCTCCATTTCTTCTTGGATCGACCGGATATCATCAGCGACTGTCTTCTTGTGGGCCAGAATTTCCTCGGACATGATGTTCAGCTCCTGTTTTAGTTCGATATTCAAATCACCAATCAATGACTTTGCTGCCTGCGAGATCTCAGTATTCTCTTCGGTCAACATCTCAATTGTTTCCGACATTTCCCCAATCTGGAGTTGCATCGTCTCCATGAGCGACTCAAAAGTTGCCACACGCGCATCAACACTTTCACCAGAACTGCCAGGGGCGGAGGAGCTGGCTAGGGGAGGTCTGGACTTGCTCCTTGATTTGGCCCTCTTTGTTTTCTCCTTTTCCAGTCTCCCGTCCTCGTGTTTCGTCAACGTTTTCGGGGGTAATCACCGTATCATTACCTGCCATCGTGTTGCAAAGATTTTCAGGAAAGTACCTAGGATAATCCTTTGCTCTGATACCACCTGTCACGGAGTCGAATCTCAGACCCGTGCGGCCTTAGCAGTCTTGCTGTCAAAGATGTTAAGCAAGCCGGAAATATGAAAGAAGATTACCAACACTTGCAGATCAATGAAGTAGGAACTCTTATATTAGTAATCCGTAATTTTCATGTGTACAAATGATGAGGGTAGGAGGCCTTTATATAGAGGCTCTCCTGGAAATGAAGAGACACCCTATTAATTACTCTATTAAATACAAGAGTGAGGAAATGAAGAGACACCCTATTAATTATTAATTCCAAAAGTAAGGAAATGAAGAGACACCCTATTAATTACCCTATTAATTAATGGGACTAAGGCAAGTAATTGGGCCGAGCTGTAACATATAGCCTGCTTATAATAGTTGTTGTCATCTCCAAGTTATCTTGCCCATAATATATGCTTTGTAAATTCCATGAAAGTATGTTACTTGATCACTAAAAGTTCTAATCTTTTTAGAATATCCAACAATAATTATTAAAACCTTAGAAGATAGAAACAAAAATATTATAATGTTACATAGTCTGGTTTTGATTGAAGAGTGCCTTGATACATACAACAGCCTCTATAGCCATTTCAATATACCTTCACATTTATCCTTCAACTTTCTAAGATGATGAGCAATTTCAACATGTTCAGGTGTGGATTGTTGACGCTGCACATAGAAATAAACTACAAAACTTAAGTATAGTCTTTGTCGTATGGAACTTCACATGACAAATTAATAATCAAGCAAACATGAATACACCACCATTTAACTTATATGTACCGTTACTACTTCAAAGTATGCATGCTTGTAAAATAAAGATGAATCTGTAACTAAACATATAGCTGAATTTGAATTACAAAAACCTTTGTACTTACCTATTTTGGCCAATGAAAGCGTTCCAGCAAGAAAATGATTTCTTCAATCTGCTCTCGATTTTTCCACATATTCTCATCAATTTTATGTGATGGCTACAACCCCACTTCTTTTAGCAGCAGTCTTTGATCTGTAACATTATATAGTGTATTAGGCAATCTCTTTTAAAGCAAAAACTCATAAGACCTACTTATATTGATAAGGTAGAAAACACATAAACGAACATCCTTGTTGGTTCTTCTATCAAAAGCAATTTACAGTAATTTGTGTACAATTAAGAAAAATGGTGGAATGACATCTATGTATCATACCTAATATGCGAATCAATTTTGGGAAGGGAGAAAATGGTTTTATTAGAGCATCCTGCTTCAGTGATTTTCATCATAGCATTGTACCTTCAAGATTATACATTGAAAACTTTATCCAACTATAGTAGTGAAAATTTTTGTGTGTTTGGACTATATTGCTATTTCTATGGTCAAAATTTCAAGGTACGATGCTATAATAGCAAAAAGGTGAATGTAGAATGTTATAAATATAATAAGCAGATAAAGTAAACCATTCTATTATTTCTTCAATACCTTAAAGCTTAAACTATACATTCATCTATGACATTCAAAGCTGTAGGTACTTACCCTTAAAACATAAAGAATTTAGTAGAAAGGTTACAACTCAACACCAATATTCCTGGCAACCTACATTTTAATTTTAAAAGTTAATACAATATAGTGTTTGTCTTTTAAAAAAATATGTTTGAAGATCAAGAAGACTTTTTAACCTTACACAGCTACAAAGTTTAATGAACCACTGTCACTAGTTGTCGACATGATTCTAACTCACTGTGTCTCTAGCTGTTTCCATTCTAAACAAAAATGACGCTTGTCCTAAACCAGCCAGTTTGGTTGAAAGAATCATATCATAGTACTTGTTCTGCAAGCAACACATATCACGCATTAAACTTGTCTTCAATATTATTTAAAAAACCAGTCCTACAACCAATATGATAATATCCAGATTATTTTATGGAAAACAATGATCAATCAAGAATCTAACCTTAAGTAGACCGATTAAATTAATGTATTTTGCGGGATCAGGGAAATCATCTTCTGGATAAAAAAACATCAGCCCATCGGACTTTTTTGTTCATTTCAAAAGTTTGTTTTCCTCTAGCCGAACTCAAGGCGTCCACCTGGACACCAAGGTACCGATCCTTAATCAGTTGGATAGTATGGAAAAATAGCAAGTTTTCGTAAACACTACCAACAATTACACAACAACATCTTCTAACATCCCCCCTTTAATTTTCAATGCTAATGACATAAGTTCTGGCATGAATCCTCGTGGAAACTTGATAAACCCGTACGGGTTGTCTTGATTCTTGGATGGTAGTGTGTCCTCGAATTTTTTACATTCAGAATACTGTGATCCATACTCCATGTCCGGATCTTCACATGTGTCAAACGGGTCGAGCCACTCATTTTTCGTTTTGGCATTTGGTCGAACAGTTAGTGTTCATACGTGAAAACATGGTTGACTATCTGTTGGGTTGTTTAGAAAGGAAACATTAGTGAATCGAGTTGAGGAAATCGAAGTGGGGTTTGTGGAAAAACGAATATGATGTTGCTCTATTCATCCCTTCGTCAGAAGAATTCCTCAATTCGCCCTAACCGCTTCCTACTTTGTCTCTAGATATGAAACTGGTATACGATAGAAAATATGTGAGTCTCTGGTTGCTTGTTGAGATTTGATTGAACGAAGCACTGTGGGAAGAAGGAAATAGTGATGGTGAAGATCGACAGAATCACTACAGAGGGATTGTTAGGTTGAAGGGGAATTGTGACAAAGGCCTTTGATGCATACTAATTGATCCAAGGAGGAAGGGGTCGAGGGGTGTTGAATTTGTTTGTCAATGGATGAGAATGACGAGAAAATTAAAAACGGGTGTGCGCTAATGATGCGATGATGGTCATGGTGGTGGCGATTAGGGTTCCTGGAGGGATAGTAGTGGTGAAGATGGTTGTGTAGCAATCACAGTATAGAAGCAATGGTGTTGAGAAATTATCGCTTCCGTTCAATTTAATTCTGGAGTTGATTTCTTGATTGATGATTTTTTGGCTGATTTTAAGGGATATGGAGTTATGAAAACAGATTTAGAATCGGAATTGCTTCATAGGTGGTAGATTTGTTTAGGCAGCAAAAAATTTCTAAGACATGGATAAGTGTGACACATGGCAAAGTGCAAGTCCAGAAAATGTCACCTGGCATTTTAGGTTTGTTTTATTAAAAGTAAGTAAAGTGAAATGATATTTCTACTTATAAAATTAATTCATAAACATTAAATATATGTTTTATATATATATATATATATATATATATATATATATATATATATATATATATATATATATATATATATATATATATATATATACTAGTTGCGTACCTGCGCAATGCGGCGGGACACAAATTGTTAAGGGCGAGCGTTTATGCGGTTGGGTTCGATATTTTGCTATAATAAACAAAAACCCGTAGAGTTTGATAATTTGTATGAGAGTTGACGAATAGTTCTTTTTTGCGTCTACTTTTCGAGTGGCCGTTATTTTTCTTTGGCAACTATTTTGGTTAAAAATAATAGCAATTTACACTCATATTACAAAGAACATGTAATGCATCGACACAATATAAATACGTTATTTTTGGTTATTCTCATACTTTTTTTCGGGGTCAAGTTGTGTGCCCGCACAATGCGGCACTGGTGAATAGTTTTCTTTGGAAGACTAATTTCTCATCGGTGATTATTTTCCTTTCGGAAAACCAAGAGTAATTATTTGCTTATAGTGAATAGTTTTCATTTTTAGAACACGTTATATTTAAAGAACGCCTAATGAACCGGCAAAATCATTTATCATAAAATAAATCTATAATGTTGGTTTTCTTTAGTCTTTCATTTTAATTGGTCTTCAATTCTACTACAAATCTCTTTTTTATTCATGCATTCAAGAAATACAGTTGTGGGGGGGGGGGGGTACGTTGAGTTATTTCTTTTCGGTAAGTATTTGTTCAAAAAAACATATCAATAAGACAATAAGTCATATTTCAAAGAACACACTATTGTTTTTTGTTTTTGTTTTTGGATATTCTTTTAAAATCTATTGATCGGCAACGTATTTATACATTTCAACTTTTTTGGAGGTGAGCACCCGTTCGGTTCGAGTTATGCATGAAACCAAAAATAGTTCATTGGAGGCAAAACCAAGCCAGTCTTGCTAAATATAATTTTGTTTATATCACAATTAGATGACATAATTTTGCAATATCTATTGAAAAATACAAAGAAACAAATGTAAGGATTAGGCAAACTTGATAAATTATAAAAGACAAATGGTTAGATTGAAATGAAATGAAATATCTATTAAAAAAATAAGAGCATTTCAACCTCCAAACTTACTGAGATACAGAAAAAATATATAAATAAGGGTACCATAAAATGAAGGCCAAAAGAGTAAACCTTGACTTCAATAAAATATAACATGAAGACACTACAAAATCATGAACCTGAAATTAAGAAATACACATGTCAGTCATTGAGAAATAATAAAACTTAGAGATCTAAAACTCGTAATATTCCAGAAGCAAATGCCAAGGCTGTTGTGTTTGGTTATCCTCATAATCAGCTCATCAGAATGATGAACAACATTAAAATAAAATAAAAAAATGTTTTGTTGAAGTGTCATTAACGTTTAACTGACAAAGTCATGTCACCAGCAAGGCATTCCTAATTTTAAACCTCTTGATGAAGCCTCTCTTTAAGCAGCAACATTTTCGGCAGAAATGTGACTTTAGCTATTCAACTGTATACATATGTCCAAAAGTATACATGAAACCCAATAGTTAAATGCATATCATGCAAAAAAAAAAAGATCAAAGGAACATTTAAAGTCTATCTCACCATCCATGTAACAGAGATATATCTAAACTCAAAGTGCGATCTGTTATAGTCATAAATATAATTGTTCCAATGACTCTTTGGCCTACTTCTCTGCATCCTCACGTGAAAAAAGCTCTTCTTATCGCCCAAGCATTAATAATCAATTGCCTACATGCTGTAATGTGTATCCAAAGAAAATATTAAACAGCCCATGTAAGATTACAAATTACAATCACAAAGACAAAAATGTCCAATTCCCGAAAATATACCTCTAAAACAGGAAACATATTACCAGATTAAGAGTTGAACACTTGCAACCAAGATGACCTGTAAGAACCCGCGAAAAAGTGTAATAAAATGTAAAATAATCGGGTGTGGTAGTAAAATTGTGGAAAAAGGGCTAATTGGTCTTTTGCCATGCTTTGGACCCTAATGTAAAATATTTTGTATTTGTAGGTAATAATGTAAATATATAAAAACTCTATGTAATAAAAAGTTGTTTTGGGTGCCAAAAATGGAAGAATGGAAACTGGAGGGGTTAAAGTGGAAATATGAAATCATAAATAAGAAATATCTTCTATCTTCAGAAGATAATAGAAGAATCGAGAGGGAGAGCCAGGGAGAACGGGAAGAACATCATTTCTGGAAAATTCGTGAAGTAAGGAAGCAGGAATCGAAGCATTAGTTGAGGATTGAAGAGTTCCAAAGCCAAATTGAGGTAAGTTTTGTGATATGAACTCATATATTCAAGTTGTGGTCGTTAGTTTGCAAACTGAAATTTAAGATGAGAGTAATCCAACGAGCTTACATGGTTCATATAGCTCAAATCATCACAAGAAATGAATTTCTAATCATAAATGGTGGTTAAATTCATGGAATTGGGTTTGAGCTCAAGAACCCTAGAAATGGGTTTGTGAGGCTAAAACTGATTCTTAGGGTTTTGTTAGGCTCAAAGAATCATTTAGGATGTGTCAAAACAATCCTAAGTGATTAATTTCAAAAATTGTATTTTTGGTGCAAAAATGCTAAAAAACGGGTTTGTTATGAAATTGTTGAGAAATTACAATTTCTACAAGTTAAAACTTGATAAAAACTGAAGGTTTATGTCTTGGAATGATCCCATAATAATTAAGTCATGAATTAAGAACTTAATGGGGTGAATAGTGCAACTGCAGATTGAAAAATCGTCAAATTGGGCAACATACTATAGATCGCGACCCGATCTACCCTATGATCGGGACGCGATCCTGCGGTAGGGCAAAAATGCAGTTTAGTTCCCAAGTCTTCTGCCAAGCCAACTTTGATTTTGGAGTTTGGGGTTAGACTTGTCCGTTTAACCTCAAATTTTAAACATAGGTCCCTTATGGTCCAAAACTTTGTAGAAAATTGTCGGAACCGAAATACGACCTCCCGAGGGTACTGTAGCAAAATACGCGTATTTCGGGAAAATCTACAAATTAAAGGAAGCTACTATAATGAGGGTTGTAGTCTAATATAACCTGTAATTGCATAGTATAGCACTCTGGTGCTGTAAAGTTGATTATATATATATATATATATATATATATATATATATATATATATATATATATATATATATATATATATATATATATATATATATATATATATATATATATATATATATATATATATATATATATATGAATTGAATATAAATGTATATTTTGAATATAATAGGTGGTGGTTCAAATACGAATAACCAAGCGAAAGGAAAAGGAGTTCAGGAAGCTAAATAACTCCTAGGTGATTTGAGGTGAGTGTTATGTGGATTTTTGGGTACATAGCAAAAATGAATTTTATTTAAAATGTTTTGGAGTCAAAGTGGTTTTATGACTTTAAAAGTATTTTATGAAAAATATGATTATAATGTGTAAAGAAAGAAAATCAGAAATACAGTGAACTAATAATGTGATTGGCCCATGATGATAAGTTGCTTAGTATCCGGATAAAGACCACTGCCTGCTGCGGTAGGGGTGGCAATAAGACACTACTGGGATGGTACCTCCCGTTGTGAAGTAGTTGTCTTACCTTGATAGATGAATCTGTTTCATGCTATTGGGGAAGTAGTTATACGGGTGCGTCTCGTATAAAACCTACGGGTGCGCTCGTTGGAATGTACTATCACAAAACAAGGAATACCTATGGGTGCGCTCATAGGAAATAAAATATTGGAAAAAGATTTAAAGAGTAAAACTATTATTGGAAAACTGTTTTGGGTCTAAACCCATAATGCTCACGAGACATTATGTCTCACGTATTGTTTTTAAAATGCTATGTACTCAGGTAAGCAGGAAGGGCGTTAGAAGAGTCGGGTGTGGGACCGTAGCTTCTATTGTACAAAATGTAAAATAACAGGTTTGAACTGTGGTTATGATGCAAATTTGTGATACCCCGTTTGTAAAAACTTAAATGGTTTGTATGATTAAATATTTGTAATATAAGTTGGAAAAAAAATTGTGTAAAAGTTGGGGTGTTACAATTTGGTATCAGAGCCATGGTTTAAGCGAATTAGGTTGGGTAACCATCCTAGGCTTAAACTAGTGGACTAATAATAAGTAAAGTAGTAGTACTAGGTACTAACTAACGGGGTAGAGACGGTAAATTTTAACATTGGAATCCACGGAAACCAAGGAATCAGGGGATCTTGTGATAGCATCAGAGCCAAAGTATATAGGTGGTTAAAGTAATATTGGGCCCGTATTATTGTAACCACAGGATATGCTTTGGAAATGGTGAAGTCACGAGGGAGCCTTAGGAATTTGGCTGTGGAAATTAGTAGAGAGATACTTGGGGACACAGGTTCCATAGGAAAATCACATGCTACAGCTTTCGGATATATATTGATAAATATATTTATGTGGAATAATAAACGTAAATCTTATTCATTTTATATAGTAAATGGAGAGCGGTGATCAGAACCTTTCGAGTGAAGGACGGGCGGCAAGTCATACCCCGTCCCATGGGGGTAACCCCGTTGATGATGAGGTTAACATGGGTCCTAACCCAAATCTAATACCGCAACCTCCACCTGTGACTTTGGAGGCTATACAAAATCTCATCAGCAATTTAAAAACAGAAATGCGGGAAGATATGCGCCAAATGCTGAATACTCGGCTGGGAGAACCGCACCCTAATCCTTCAGCGGATGATGCCTCTTGGAGACCCACTAATGGAGATTCTGTTACAGAGGAAGATAGTGTGGGGACAGAAGACAAGAAGAGATGTTCTTTCAAAACTTTCCTGGCATGTAAACCAACAGAATATTATGGAAGCTTTGAGCCCAAGGTTACGATGCGGTGGATACGGGAGACGGAGCAAGTATTGGAGGTCAGCAAATGTCATGAGAAAGACAAGGTTTATTATGCCTCTCGAATGTTGAAAGATGATGCATTAGTCTGGTGGAATACCTTATACGAGCTGGTTGGGAAGGATGTAATTTATAAATGGTCGTGGACCGAATTTACCACTCGCTTGAAGAATAAATATTGTCCCCTTCGGGACATAGAAAAACTTGAAGACGAATTCCTTACCTTAAAGAAGGGGAGTATGACTATTGCTGAGTACACTAAGAAGTTTAGCGATATACTTCCATTTGTGGGCAACCTTTATAATACAGAGCGGGCACGAATCAACCGTTACGCGAAAGGTTTACCTTGGGAGTATGAATTGGAAGTGAAACGGGCGGTAACAATGGATGAGGCGTTTTCGGCAGCAAGAAATGTTGAGGATGTGGGGAAGAGGAGAACAATAGAGAGGCAAGTTTCTAGGGATAAACGTAAATTCAGTGGCGGGAGTAGTAGTTGGAATAAAAAGGGGAAGTCGGTGGTGATGTCTAGCAAACAGGGCAGTCGGAAGACGTGTGACAAGTGTGGGAAAGAGCATATGGGTGAATGCAAGACGGGAAGCACAGCCTGCTTTAACTGTGGAAGAATGGGTCACAAGGCTAGGGAATGTACCTACCCGAAGCTCAGCGAAGTCGAGTGTTTCTCATGTCATGAAAAGGGGCACTATAGTTTCAACTGTCCGAAGAATGGTGGCGAGACAATGGTATCAACTGCGCAGAAAAAGACGGGGCCTCAAAAGGTGAAGACTCGCGCCTTCCAACTCACCCGGGAGGAAGCAAAGGAGACACAAGACGTGGTCTCAGGTACCCTCTTAATTAACCAGATGCCTGCTTACGTATTATTTGATTCTGGCGCTACGTGTTCTTTTGTGTCCCATGAGTTTGGCCAAAAATTCAATGTACCGTTAGAACCATTAGATTATATATGTGAGGTTGAACTGGCGAGTGGCAAGAAGGTGGAGATAAAACATATGTACCGTGGCTGCGAACTGAGTATAGACGACCAAAAATTCTCGTTGAACCTCCTTCCAATTGGGGTGAAGACTTTTGATGTTGTCATTGGTATGGATTGGCTTGGGGGCAATGATGCGAAAATTGCATGTGGAAAGAATATAGTGTCGGTGAAAATTCCGGATGGTAGCAAAGTATATGTTTATGGTGAAAAACCCAAGAGGATGTCAAGTTTGATTAGTGCAGCGAAAGTTAGAAGATGTTTGGTGAAAGGATGTTTATCCTATGTGGCGTATGTAATGATGGAAGATAAAGCAAAGAAAACAGTAAATGACATCGATGTGGTGAGAGAATACCCCGAAGTATTTCCAGACGATCTATCCGGTTTACCACCTGAGAGGCAAGTAGAATTCCGAATTGATCTTGTACCCGGAGCTTCTCCTATCGCCCGTGCTCCATACCGTTTGGCCCCGACCGAAATGCAGGAGTTGATGTCACAATTACAGGAATTGCTTGATAAAGGCTTCATACGCCCCAGTTCGTCACCTTGGGGTGCACCGGTGCTGTTTGTCAAAAAGAAGGATGGTACGATGCGAATGTGCATTGACTATCGCGAGCTCAACAAAATTACCATTAAAAATCGTTACATGTTACCACGTATAGACGATCTGTTTGACCAACTGCAAGGTGCTGACTACTTCTCTAAGATTGACCTTCGATCTGGTTACCATCAGGTGCGCGTAAGAAACGAAGATATTGAGAATACTGCTTTCCGCACTCGCTACGGGCATTATGAATTTCAAGTAATGCATTTTGGTCTGACTAACGCCCCGGCAATTTTCATGGATTTGAAGAATAGGGTGTGCAAACCGTTCCTTGATAAGTTTGTTATCGTCTTTATTGATGACATTCTTATCTACTCGAAGAATGCAGAAGAACACAAGAGTCATCTGAGGACGGTACTGGAAGTTTTAAAGAAAGAGAAGTTATACGCGAAATTTTCGAAGTGCGAATTTTGGCTGAGGGAGGTGCAATTCCTTGGACACGTTTTCTCAATCCAAGGCATTAAAGTAGATCCAACAAAGGTGGAAGCAGTAATGAAATGGAAAATTCCCAAAACCCCGACAGAAGTGAGAAGTTTTCTTGGACTCGCCGGATATTATCGACGGTTCATCCAAGATTTTTCACGAATTGCAGTTCCTCTTACAAAGTTAACAAGAAAAGGGGTAAAATTTGAATGGGGGGCGGAACAGGAGAAAGCGTTTGGAACGTTGAAAGAAAAGCTATGTAATGCACCGGTTCTTACCTTGCCGGAGGGAACTGAAGATTTCGTGGTGTACAGTGATGCCTCGAACAAAGGATTGGGTTGCGTACTTATGCAGCGGGGGAAAGTGATAGCATACGCTTCTTGCCAATTAAAAGAACCAGAGACAAGATATGCAACGCATGATTTGGAACTGGCAGCAATTGTGTTTGCATTAAAAATCTGGAGGCATTACCTATACAGAACAAAGTGCACCTTGTATACGGATCACAAAAGTTTGCAATATGTATTCTCACAGAAGGAACTTAATATGAAACAAAGTAGGTGGCTGGAGCTGATAAATGACTATGATTGTGAAATCGCCTACCATCCTGGGAAAGCAAATGTAGTAGCAGACGCTTTAAGCAGAAAGTTTCATGAAAAGAGAAGTCAAGAAAGGTTGATGCAGATAGAACTAAAATCAAGTCTAATAGAAAGAATTAAAGACGCGCAAAAGCAAGTATTGGAAAGAGGTGACTTGAAGAAGGAAAAGCTGGGAAAGGATTTAGTGTTTGGAGAAAATACTCAGGGATTGAAGACAGTCAGAAACCGGGCATGGGTACCAAAGGCTGGTGGAATCAGGAAGTTGATTCTAGAGGAATCCCATAAGTCAAAGTATTCCATTCATCCAGGAAGTACAAAAACTTATCGGGATTTAAAAGAACAGTATTGGTGGCCGGGAATGAAGAAAAGAATAGTCAAGTATATTTCCAAATGTGTAACTTGTGCACAGGTGAAGGCGGAACACCAAGCCCCGTATGAGAATACTCAACCTCTGCAAATTCCAGTGGGAAAATGGGAAGATATAACCATGGATTTTATAGTTGGGTTGCCAAGAACTAGAAGAGGTCATAATAGTATATGGGTCATTGTTGACCGCTTGACCAAGAGTGCTATGTTTTTGGCAATTAAAGAAACTACACAATTGGAAACATTAGCAAAGATATACCGGGATGAAGTTATAAGACTTCATGGAGCTCCCTTGTCAATTGTGTCTGATAGAGACCCACGATTTACCTCAAAATTGTGGGAGGCACTACAGGAACGAATGGGGACAAAAATTAAAATGAGTACAGCTTATCATCCCCAGACAGACGGGCAAAGTGAACGAACCATTCAAACCGTAGAAGATATGCTACGATCGTGTGTTTTAGATTTTGGTGGAAATTGGGACGAACACTTGCCATTGGTAGAGTTTTCTTATAACAACAGTTATCATTCCAGTATTGGAATGCCACCATTCGAAGCTCTATATGGCAGAAAGTGTAGAACCCCTTTGTGTTGGTTGGAAGCGGGGGAGACTAAAATAACTGAGCTGGAAATTGTAAGGATAACAAACGAAAAGATAAAAATAATTCAAGCCAATATGAAAGCTGCTCAGGATAGGCAGAAGAGTTATGCAGATTTGAAGAAGAGACCTTACGACTTGAAAGAAGGTGATCTGGTAATGCTCAAAGTATCACCGTGGAAGGGTGTGGTAAGATTCGGAAAGAGGGGTAAACTAAGTCCCAGATATATTGGACCTTTCAACATCTTAAAAAGAATTGGAGAACAAGCTTTCAAGTTGGAATTACCACGCGAACTGAGTGATATACATGATACGTTCCATGTGTGTTATTTGAAAAAGTACTTTGGAAAGAATGAACTTGTTATCCCGTTTGAAGACTTAACAGTGGAGGCCCCGAATAAGCTGATAGAAGAACCAGAAGCAATATTGGAAGTGAGAACCAAGAAGTTAAGAAATAAGGAAATTGACTTAGTCTTAGTCAAATGGAAGCACACATCGGGTTCAGACTTAACTTGGGAGACTTTAGAAGACATGAAGAAAAGATACCCGAATTTCACGAATTACGAAAAGATTCCGAGGACGGAATCCTCTTAAGGGGGAGAGGTTGTAAGAACCCGCGAAAAAGTGTAATAAAATGTAAAATAATCGGGTGTGGTAGTAAAATTGTGGAAAAAGGGCAAATTGGTCTTTTGCCATGCTTTGGACCCTAATGTAAAATATTTTGTATTTGTAGGTAATAATGTAAATATATAAAAACTCTATGTAATAAAAAGTTGTTTTGGGTGCCAAAAATGGAAGAATGGAAACTGGAGGGGTTAAAGTGGAAATATGAAATCATAAATAAGAAATATCTTCTATCTTCAGAAGATAATAGAAGAATCAAGAGTGAGAGCCAGGGAGAACGGGAAGAACATCATTTCTGGAAAATTCGTGAAGTAAGGAAGCGGGAATCGAAGCATTAGTTGAGGATTGAAGAGTTCCAAAGCCAAATTGAGGTAAGTTTTGAGATATGAACTCATATATTCAAGTTGTGGTCGTCAGTTTGCAAACTGAAATTTAAGATGAGAGTAATCCAACGAGCTTACATGGTTCATATAGCTCAAATCATCACAAGAAATGAATTTCTAATCATAAATGGTGGTTAAATTCATGGAATTGGGTTTGAGCTCAAGAACCCTAGAAATGGGTTTGTGAGGCTAAAACTGATTCTTAGGGTTTTGTTAGGCTCAAAGAATCATTTAGGATGTGTCAAAACAATCGTAAGTGATTAATTTCAAAAATTGTATTTTTGGTGCAAAAATGCTAAAAAACGGGTTTGTTATGAAATTGTTGAGAAATTACAATTTCTACAAGTTAAAACTTAATAAAAACTGAAGGTTTATGTCTTGGAATGATCCCATAATAATTAAGTCATGAATTAAGAACTTAATGGGGTGAATAGTGCAACTGCAGATTGAAAAATCGTCAAATTGGGCAACATACTATAGATCGCGACCCGATCTACCCTATGATCGGGACGCGATCCTGCGGTAGGGCAAAAATGCAGTTTAGTTCCCAAGTCTTCTGCCAAGCCAACTTTGATTTTGGAGTTTGGGGTTAGACTTGTCCGTTTAACCTCAAATTTTAAACATAGGTCCCTTATGGTCCAAAACTTTGTAGAAAATTGTCGGAACCGAAATACGACCTCCCGAGGGTACTGTAGCAAAATACGTGTATTTCGGGAAAATCTACAAATTAAAGGAAGCTATTATAATGAGGGTTGTAGTCTAATATAACCTGTAATTGCATAGTATAGCACTCTGGTGCTGTAAAGTTGATTATTATAAGGATCAATCGAGGCCAACAAAAAGGTTGAGACCGCGAGGCCAATTCTGGACCAATCAGTTTATAAGGGCATATTAGTAATTATGTATTTCATTTAAATTATAACAAAATTATAGTTTGCTAAAATTTAGGATTCTCATTGTTAGTTACAAAAAAAAAAACTAATAAATTAATTTTATTTTTTAATAATTTCAGATTATATAACGTCAAATTTTTTACTTATTTTTTATTTTTTTATTTTTCTTTCAAAATATCATTTTTTTCTGTCAAAATATATTTTCCATTGGATCACTTGATTTATACGATTTCATTCATAAATGATTATAAAACATAATGTAGTTCTATATTTATATTGAATTAGTTTTTAATATATTTGTAGACGTAAAAAACTCCGAATACAACTGTAATCATATATGAATATAGTTGTAAATATAAAATGAACATAACACAACGCAAAGATAAAGAATGCAATATATTTGTTGAATAAAATACAATTTTAATCATAAATGATTAAAACACAATGTAGACAAAACAAAATACAATGCAGTTTTAATCATAAATGATTACATCACAATATACTATACGTTTCTTATTTATTCTTGTGCTGAATCTTTTAACTTGAAATGAACAACTTTGACACATGAACTTGTGCTTCTTTTTTCTATTGAAATCTGCATTATTAGAAGGAGAATCATAAGTGATTAGCAATGATGTAAGACATGAATGTTCAATAATCGTGCATGATTAGCAATCATTAATACCAAACAAAAATCGGCAATGAATATGAAAAATCAGCAATGAATATGAAAAATCATGTGTTAATCATCAATGATTAACAAATGAAAACTTATATACGATCATCTATAATTAAATGGTTCTGCTGTCAAAATAGGGTACCCATGATAATTGTCGTACTTGGATTCACACCTGCAAAATCAAGTTTAAGGGCATTCAAAATAAAAACAACTCATAAATTATAATGTTATGTATATACATATACACTGATGATTAAAAATGATAACAAAAATGCATATTACAGTGTTAATCATCATTGATGATTAACAATAGAGTTCATATGTTCATGTTTTAATATTATAGTGTTAATCATTAATGATTAACAATATTCATCAACGATGATTATCATTACAATGAAAAATTAAACAGAACTTGTTTGTTACAGTGTTAATCATTGATGATTAAACATGTTAATCATTGTTTTCAGATCATAATATATAGTATTATAACAAACTTATTAAGAAATATTATACTAGTATGTTTTTAAGTTTTCTAGATTGCATAACATTATAATTCAAGGCCGGCGTTATTTATAATATAAAAAATTAATGTACGTTGTGCATACTTTAAAGCTTTTTTATAATGTAAACAATATATGTGAAATGTGATTAGTTGGAACTTGGGTCAAACATTCAAGCCCACAGGGGCTTTGGTGTGCACACGCATATTGTAATAATATAAAAAACAACAAACAATCAAATTAAAATGATTATACACACATGAGATCTTTTGAGTAACGATAATGTCAGAAAACTATTGAATTTGAAGACTTACTTGTTGAGTCATTCAAGTAGTAGGCCTAATATTCGTTGTACGCTAAAGTATTTCCAGATCCTTGGTCGCGACGATAGAATGGTGATGAAAACAACCCTATATCTACTCCGCTTGTGTAAACTCTTTTACGACGTCACTGTTGTGTTCCTCCTACGGACTTTTGACAATGGAGTGGTCTGTGTACTTAGACGGAGAAAGATGAACAGAAGCGTGATCGGCTACCTAGTGGGTAGGAAACCCTAATTTAACGAGAGAGATAAAGATATAGAGAATAATTCCATACTAAAAGCCTAAAATCATGGAACCCAAAAAATGAAATACCCTTAATACCCTTCATAGCTTTTTAAAATCTTTCAATTGGTCACATTACTTTTATATTTTACATAAATGACACATTAATCTTAACATGAGATCTGATATTTTAGAAGGTGGAGATCTGGCCTCGCGATCTCAACCTTTTCTTTGGCCTCAATTGATCCTGATTCTATATATATATATATATATATATATATATATATATATATATATATATATATATATATATATATATATATATATATATATATATATATATATGAATTGAATATAAATGTATATTTTGAATATAATAGGTGGTGGTTCAAATACGAATAACCAAGCGAAAGGAAAAGGAGTTCAGGAAGCTAAATAACTCCTAGGTGATTTGAGGTGAGTGTTATGTGGATTTTCGGGTACATAGCAAAAATGAATTTTATTTAAAATGTTTTGGAGTGAAAGTGGTTTTATGACTTTAAAAGTATTTTATGAAAAATATGATTATAATGTGTAAAGAAAGAAAATCAGAAATACAGTGAACTAATAATATGATTGACCCATGATGATAAGTTGCTTAGTATCCGGATAAAGATCACTGCCTGCTGCGGTAGGGGTGGCAATAAGACACTACTGGGATGGTACCTCCCGTTACGAAGTAGTTGTCTTACCTTGATAGATGAATCCGTTTCATGCTATTGGGGAAGTAGTTATACGGGTGCGTCTCGTATAAAACCTACGGGTGCGCTCGTAGGAATGTACTATCACAAAACAAAGAATACCTATGGGTGCGCTCATAGGAAATAAAATATTGGAAATAGATTTAAAGAGTAAAACTATTATTGGAAAACTGTTTTGGGTCTAAACCCATAATGCTCACGAGACATTATGTCTCACGTATTGTTTTTAAAATGGTATGTACTCAGGTAAGCAGGAAGGGCGTTAGAAGAGTCGGGTGTGGGACCGTAGCTTCTGTTGTACAAAATGTAAAATAACAGGTTTGAACTGTGGTTATGATGCAAATTTGTGATACCCCGTTTGTAAAAACTTAAATGGTTTGTATGATTAAATATTTGTAATATAAGTTGGAAAAAAAAATTGTGTAAAAGTTGGGGTGTTACAAGACCCATCAAATTAGAAATCATAATTGTTTAAAATTGCTGTCTTTATACATAAAACCAACAGATATACTGCAAATCAAGTCCAGCCATCGAGTAATCAAAAAGCATAGTGATACCAAGAACCAAATTGGATATCTAGATTTTTGTTGAATTTAATCGGGTAAACAAAAGCATAGGTAATTATTAATAAAATATTCATAAAGGTACAAAGCTCTTACTTTATCATTAAAGTATGAAGGAATAGCATGTGCATACCTAACCTGATTCAGCTAGTCTTGGATTAAGTTGCTATTGTGGTTGTTGAGGGGTAGGCTAGGCTGGTTCCGACAGAGCGACGAACCAGCTGAATATATAAATAAAGTAATCCTAAGACTATCAAAATTAAAAAAATAACTATTATTTGTTTGGATGTAGATGGAAAGTAATTGAGATATGGATAATACCATTTTTACCACTGAAAAAAAAATTGAAATAGTGAAATTTGAAGTTAATATGTTAAGCATCTTAACAAATATAATGGTTTTAACCATTATATTTAAAAAATATCCAAAAGGCTGAGTGGTCAAACTATCCAAGTTCCATACCTGCACCTGCATACTACATATCCAAGTTCCACACCTGCACTTTCGTATAGAAAAACTCAGTGTTCAAACCTAAAACAAAAGGCTGAGTGGTCAAACCTAAAAAAATAATAATAAAAAGTTCAAGCTTCTTGAAACAAAATTCAACAATATTTTGGTTTTGTACCTCATTCAAGGCTTCCAAACCTGCACCAAATTATGGTGGTCAAATCTCAGATATGATGAACTACTCATTCTCGTTCTGAACAAACAGAAATTTGAAGTTCATGACCTCCTATTACATAGAAAAACCAAATACACAAGAATGGTGAATATTTAAACCGAAAATTATGTGAGTATAAAAACAATAGGGAAAAAATAAACGCTTGTCCATGGCCTACTACAAATAAGAACAATAAGATGCCATAAACGGATTTCTTCAGCACCTCAAAATCGCAAAAGATGGGCCATTTCCGGAAGAAAACACAAAAGCGTAGATTTGTTTAGCACTTCAAATCGCAAGAACCGTGAAAAATAGTGGTTTAAAGCAGCAACAGTGAGGTAGAGAGGAGAATCTTCTAAAACATTAATGGTCTCACAAAGATATCAAAAACATTAGAAAAATCATCCGACCTAATAGAAAATCAAAAAGATCTGTAAAATAATGTGTGTTTAAACGTAACCTGTTTGTTGTTTCACCTACACTTCAAGCGCTCTTGGGTGATTGACGGTGATAGGTTTGAGAATGTATGTGGTTTGAGTTGGGGAAGAGAAGGAAGCAGTCGTGGGTGGTCGAAGGAGGGGTGGCACCTGCGTGGTGATGGTCAGTAGGGTTTATAAATATATGGAAAGGGAGGAGCGAAAAATGAGGGTTTGTAGAATGTAGAGGTACGCTTTTTCAAAAATCAAAATTTGGATTTCAACGAGATTGACGCCTATAATTGGGGAAAACTGGTAATTCACGACTCGTATTACGTCTTCAAAATTGTAAATGGTTTCAGAACTTGTTACTTATGCATAATAAACAGTACCTCTTAATTTTAAGAGTTTCCATTTTTAGAAACCATTTTTCCTTTTTAAAGTATATATATATATATATATATATATATATATATATATATATATATATATATATATATATATATATATATATATATATATATATATATATATATATATATATATATATATATATATATATATATATATATATATATATATATAGGATCGGGTCGGGTGAGGACTCTTTTTTCGGTGACGACTCGCGAGTACACCTTAAAAAATTTGAAAATTTTTTTTGGATCATTGAAAAACGTAATGATCCAATTTTTCTGTTTTTATTTTGGATCATTATTTCATTATAAAAAAATAATGATCCAAAAGTTTTTTTTGAATCTTTTTTTTCTCCGATATAGTACTATGATCCATTTTATTATTTATATATTTTTTTCAATTTTTTTAAGGTGTCCTCGAGAGTCCTCACCGATAAAAGAATCCTCACCGGATCCGGATCCTATATATATATATATATATATATATATATATATATATATATATATATATATATATATATATATATATATATATATATATATATATATATATATATATATATATATATATATATATATATATCCTCTCGATTTGAATTAATAAATTTTACTCAAAATATCAAACACTTTCGGTTTGTAGATAATATTTTTGCACCTAAGAAGATGTAACGCCCCGGATTTTCCCGGTACATTTATTTATTTTATTTAATTTATTTTGTAACATTATATTAATTTAATTAATTAAGATGTGATTATTTATGTGGTGGGCTTATAGTGTTATCTTTTAATTTAAGTTCATGGGTTAAGAGACTAAACCCAATAAGCTTAAGGATTAATCAAGCCCATAGGCTTTATGCTTTAGCCCATCTTTCCAAGAGTACTTAAAGCTCAAATTAATTCATTTCACTCATTTTCTAGTAAACACTCACTCAAATGACTCTCTCCCTCCTCACTCAAAGCTCTCTCTCTCTCTCTCTCTCTCTCTCCCTCTACATCTCTCTTTAATCCCGAATCTGAGAACACATTTGCAGTGTTTGGACGATTCCCGGAGATTGAAAGGTTGGATCGCTACGAAACTTTAACTGAAGGTTCCCAAGACATATATGAAGGTTCTGACCGAAGGAATTGTGTTTTCAAGGTATAGATTTTGAGTTATGAAGTTCGCAACATAACCTAGGGTTTCTGTCAGATTTCACTGCTGAGTCTCCTTTATTGTAAAAATCATATATCGAGTTCTGGGACTCAAATAGACCCACAACCAGTGCCCAAAGTTCAAACATTGAGTTGAGTAACTTTCTTAAGAATACCACTCTCGCTGAAAAGGGCTTTATCATGGGCAACAACAGCCTCTTTGCTGTTAGGTCTAATCCGGGTCTGCTGTGATATGTCATTTTGTTTTTATCATTACCAGGGTTTGGAAAATGATCCAGAGTGATTCCAAGTTCCCACATGTACATTACATATTGAATTAAAGATCTGGAGAAGTTTGGTTGCTAATTCGCATTATAACTTGGTTAGAAAGGATCCACACTCCAGATCAGTGGACAGTCACCAGCTTATGCTGATTCTGTGATTGTCCACATTGTGATTTTTATATCCAGACCTTAGGAAGCCCTTTTTAATCGATTCCTACTCTGAGACTTTTATTTATGTATCTATGGTTCCTCTGATTTTTGGTTGGGACTAATTCCACCCACAGGTTGGGTAGAATTGGCCAACACCACCTGACTGTCCGTCTGAAGACAGCAGTGACATGTCTTTTTGTAAATTTTATATATCTTTCATCCTTTGGAATTAGGAGGAGTTATTTATGGTTCTGGAAACCTAAGTCATTGAAGTTTATTGTAAAAATTATTTAAACCTATCCTTCTGTTTTATATTTTGGAGTAATTCAGTCTTAAATAGCAGGTCTGTTTTAGAGACTTTGCTGTGATTACTCCTTTCTCATTCATTAGCTTCACAACTTCATCATTCTAACCTTTAGTCTTAATTAGGTGAAGTGTTGAAGTTTGCACAAGCTTGGTAGCCATATATTGACTTCTATCTATTATATCACTCACTCAAGGTGAGTTCTCTCACACCGTTGTATTGATGTTTGTGTTTACTAGTTAGCTCGTGTGTGATTGTTTAGATTTATTATTTAAAATATGCTATATTATTATTATAAATCGTACATGTGCACTGTATGTAATCGATTATTACTATGAGGGGTAGTTAGGTAAGATCACCAACGTTATACTCTTTATGAGGTGTGGGGATCAGGGCCAAAGGTTACGGGATTTACCCGGTGCGGCTCAAACCTACAAGTCCGCCCTATTTTATATAAGCACTAATTTGTTCTTTGCTTAGTTTTTATAATTATAATTGGAAATGGATTAGGGCTGGTAAATGTGAATATTAATATGATGTTTGTGTTTGAATTCACTAAGCTTTTGCTTACGGTTTCCCTAAACATTTTTCAGGTGTTAAGATCAAAGAGGCTCAGGCTTGATTGGAGCACCGGGATTGCCACTACTAGGAGTTTTATTTATTTGGGACTATGACATGTTATGCTTCCGCACTTTACTTTAGTATTTTGCCATGTTTTGGGTTTGAGCTACTTATTTATTTTGGAAACTTATAACTATTTTTATAAAAGTTATCTTTGAAAGTTAAAATATTTTGCGAAAAATTTTGGGTGTTACAGAAGATGAGGCTGACGCCTTCCGTCCCTATCACGCTCTGTTTTTGCGAAGCACATTCAGAGCAAAACCAATTTTTCATATAAATTTTCTATGAAAATATAAGCGTGCTAGGGATCCAACTACAAACATTTTGTAAGACCAACAAACATTTTTTTTTTTTTTTTTGAAATTTTTTTTTATGTTTTTTATGCATGCAATGTTACATGATTTACAAAACTAACAATATTTATAAAAGTGCAAATGCAATGTATGCAGTCCCCCTCCCCAAGCTTAAGACTGAGCATCGTCTTCGATGCTCGGAGAGAGATGGAAAACCTACATTTCTGGGTGTGGAGGCGGATGGTAACCAGGCTGGTTGAGAGACCAATTCTAGATTCTAGAAATCATCGAGTACAACTCATCATATTTTGTCTGCTGCTGTTCCTAATGCGTGTTGTAGGTTGTGTGAAAGGTGTTAAAATGGTTGTCGAGAGATTGATAACTCGACGGAAGACCATCTAGCCTTTGGTCTATGCTGGAAAGGCGCTGGTCAATGCTAGATGGCTGCTCAATATGGGAGCTAGAAGGAGCGGTTTACGAAGTCGGACCACCTCTTTGAGGTGGTGGATTTAAAAGAGCCTCAGGATCTTCGGGGAAGAGGATGAGACCCACCTGCCAATCAGTGTATTTAGCTAGAGAAGCGAGCTCTAGGTTCCATGCATTATCATAATGGATTCATGTTGGAAATATGTCCAAGGTCATCAATTGAGGTGATATTTCTAATAATAGCAGGGTCCTATTTGGGTTGCCCTCACGGCCCAGTAAGTACAATCAGTAGCAGAAATAATAGAGGAATGATCAGTTTATTAATTTATTGAAAAATAAATTTATCAGAAACTGGATCAAGAATTAATTAATATATTAATTGAGAAGTTAATTTATAGAAATTAATGAGGGATTGTATTGTAATTAATTAGTAGTTTAATTAATAGTAACAAGTCCAGGGGGCGGCCGCCAAAAGGCTCCTAAGTTTGAAAGCTTAGCAGCCCATGCATTATAAATAAAGGCCTTAGGGTTCAACCGTAAGGCATCCCAACACCCTAAAGGTGCCGCCAACCATCCCTCCTCCCTCCTTTTCCCTATGTGTCGATTTCAATAACCCTTCAATGGTGTTTTGGATCGATTTCTTCAAGCCTGAAGAATTTCTGTTTGCTTGTTCTTCTGGTGATCTTAGGTGAGAATCATTAGAGGGACTCTAGTTTGGATCCTTAACATCCTAACAAAGGTATGAATCATATTCATCTTGTTATTGATGCAATTATTATGAACTTATGATTCTGATTATGAACATGATATGATCTTGCTTATTAATATGCTCAGTTTTAGGATTTAATATGTTTTATCTTCCGCTGCCTGATTAAATTGTGTTAATCTGTAAAAATCCCAACAATCCACAGTTTGGGCAAACCGTGAGCTCTGGCGTGGACCAGTGATGTTCGCCTTGGAGATGGCGAAACATGTGCATCGACTCCAAAACTGCGGTGGTGAGGAAGTGGCCTCTCGACATAACGGGTTCTTCATGAGAGAATTGGAGGCCAATAGCTGGACTCTGAACAACGAGAGTTAGCAACCCACTATAATGAATTTGCTTGTCTGATGATTTGGCGACGCGTTGGAGCCTATGACATATGCATTTTCCAAAATGAGGCTTTAAAGATGGATTGGTGATCATGTGATGAGAAGACGCAGCTCGTGGGAGTTTACTGTGCTTCTCTCCTCCCGAGGAAAAACAATAGATGCAATAATATGGTGGGCTACCCTCAAGACGGGGTGGATAATGGAAGCAGCTTTCACCGAGCTTGGATTGTAGGACTTTAGGGCACTTATAATCTTCCAAACTGCCTTGGGATTACAACTGGCCTTTGGTTTATCCATATAAATATTGACAGTGCGGCTTGGATCCTGATCAACCAAAACATGGATTTGGTCCGCGTGAACATGGTGACAACGTTTCATGATGCGGAAAGAAAGAAAGTCACCCTAATAAGATGGGGCGTTAATATCAAGGATGTTATTCTAGCCGATATTGTGGAATAAAGTTGGACCCCCTCAAAGATGTGAAGTTTACGTAGGGACTCGGGGTATGCGGATATTTGCACAACAAAATGCCTTTGAAGCATATTCGCAAACCGTGCTTGGTGTTCATCAGTTTCGAATTGGACTTCCTAAAAATGCAAAAGGACAGGAGGTGGAAATGGGCTATGGTCGGGAGAGGGTTGTGGGGAAGTATTGCGTTTCCGAACCACACGTTTCTCGGCTAAAGTTTTGGCACGATTCCTAGTAGATCCTTACATTGGAGAAAGAGAAGGGACAAACGGAAGAAAAGTCAAACATAAAAGTCAACAATCAACCGTTTGAGTCAACGGGACCACGAGATGTGTAAATTCAAAATTTCGTTTTGTGCGCGGGAAATTCAAAGGTAAAAACAGGCTTACAACACTTTCTAAACTCCTAAATCACACAAATCCACAATTTTTTTACTAATTTTAAAGGTAAAGAACAAGGAAGGAATTTACCTGATGAAATCTTGAAGAATATGTCTTCAAAATTCAACAATATTTTATTCAAAGGCTGCAACACTTATTTTCAAATGGCTGCTAAATATGATATTCAAAGATGTGGCTGCAACACTTATTTTCAAATGGCTGCTAAAACAAACTTCAAAGATGGCATGTAGAATTTTTTAAATGAGCCATTTTTTTCTTTAAATGGCATGCAAAGTTTTTAGTATAAATAGGTTAGAAACCATCTCAAACAAAACACACCAAAACATCTTCTCTTCTTATTCATCTTCTTATTAATACAAAAGAGTTATAAACTCTTTGTATTTTTGTATTCTCCCAAACATTTTGTAAACACCACAAAATATAGTGAATTGGTTCTCGGCTTCCTCCGCCCGTGGTTTTTCCCGATTTGGGTTTTCCACGTAAATCCTCGTGTCTCTTATTTTATTTACTTCATTCGTATTTTCGTTGTGATTATTATCGTTCGATAATTTTGATCCCATTCCGCATTGAGCTAATATTGTCTAAAGTCAATTCGGATCCGTCGTATTTTAAAACAATTGGTATCAGAGCATCCGGGTTTTGATATTAGCTTGTTGGGATCATTTTATCAAGTAATAAATCATGTCTTCGGTGAAATACGATATTCCGCTGCTGGATCGGAATACCCGATTTCCGCTGTGGCAAGTAAAGATGAGAGATATTCTCATTCAGATGGATTTACACAAGGCGCTCTTGGGCTTCGAAAGGATGCCCAATACATGGACCGAAGAAGAAAAGGAGATGAAAGATCTGAAGGCTTTATCTCAAATTCGTTTGCACTTGTGAAACGATGTTTTACAAGATGTTCTAAAAGAAACGTCGGCGGCTGCTTTGTGGCTGAAGTTGGAGCAGTTATTGATGACAAAGAGCTTACCAAACAAGTTGCATCTAAAGCAACGGTTGTTCAATCTCAAGATGATTGAAGGAGGCTCGCTAGCTGAACATTTGTCTACATTCAAAGAGTTAATAAATAACTTGGAGAATATGGATGTTCAGTATGAAGATGAAGACTTAGCTTTATTTTTGCTGTCATCGTTGCCCGAATCATATAGCCATTTTCGTGATACGATCATCTACAGCCGTGACACTCTTGTTTTAGATGAAGTCTTTACAGCTTTAGATTCTAAAGAGAAGATGAAATATATTACCGGTGGTGGTTCAGATGATGCTAAAGCCGAAGGTTTGAATGTCAGAGGAAGAACAACAGAGAGAAGTAGAACTTCTCAATCTTCCAACAGAACCAGATCCAAGTCAAAAGGCAAACGAAAGTTTTGCAACTATTGTCACAAGAAGGGACATGTGCTTGAAGAATGTTTCAAGTTGAAGAATAAAGAAAAAGAGAAGGCGGCAGCAAATGGTAAACAAGCTAACACTTCGGGTGAAGCCGATGTAGCAGAGGTCGAATCTATTGGAGAACTCTTGACAGTTTATTCAGATAAACTGGATTCCACTGGTGATTGGATACTCGACTCTGGTTGTACTTTTCATATGTGTCACAACAAAAGTTGGTTTTACACATTTGAAAAGGTTAACCAGGGCTATGTGTTGATGGGTAACAATACTACATGTCCAGTTCTTGGACATGGTTCAGTCAGAATCCGTATGTTTGATGGCGTTATCCGAACCATTGGGGATATTAGATATGTCCCTGACCTCAGAAGAAACTTGTTATCTCTCAGTTCCTTTGATAAAAAAGGATACGAGTTTGCCGGTAAAGGTGGAGTTCTCAGGGTGTTCAAAGATGGTTCCGACAAACTGAGAGCCAGTCGAAAAACCTCAGACCTCTACTTTCTTGACGGGCAAACAATTTCGAGTGATGCTGCTATTGTTTCAAAGTCTCTTTCTGATCCAGATCAGTCCCGTCTTTGGCACCTTCGACTCGGCCATATGAGTTTTCAAGGCATGTCAGAATTGAGTCGAAGAGGTTTACTTGGTCAACAAAAGATTGTTGATTTGGAGTTCTGTGAAGACTGTGTATATGGCAAGGCAAAACGAGTGAGGTTTGCAAGTGGTATCCATACAACGAAAGGACCACTCGACTATGTCCACTCGGATTTATGGGGACCAGCTCGAGTTGTTTCTAAAGGTGGAGCTAACTATATGCTCACTATCATTGACGATTTCTCCAGGAAGGTATGGTGTTTCTTCTTAAAACATAAGGGAGACATTTTCTCTACCTTCAGAGACTGGAAAGTTCAGGTTGAAAAGCAATCAGGATTGGTGGTAAAGTATCTTCGTACATATAATGGACTAGAGTTTTGCTCAGAAGAGTTTAATGCCTATTGTCGAAAGGAAGGCATTACTCGACATCGCACGGTAGTCCATACACCTCAACAAAATGGTGTAGCCGAAAGGATGAATCGCACCATTATGGAGAAGGTTCGATGTATGCTTTCAAATTCCAAATTGCCAAAGTCATTTTGGGCGGAGGCTGCTTCTACTGCTTGCTATGTTATCAACCGATCACCGTCACGAGCAATCGAGAAGAAAACTCCGTATGAGTTATGGTCCGGGAAACCTGCCGATTATACACATCTAAAACCTTTCGGATGTCCAGCTTATGCACGAGTTGACAATGGGAAGTTAGAACCGAGAGCACTTAAATGTGTCTTTCTTGGTTATAATCCAGGAGTTAAAGGTTACAAGTTATGGAGCAATGATCTAAATAAAATCATCATCTCAAGAGATGTTACTTTTGACGAGTCTGCTATGATTCATCAAACTTCCGACTCTACAGAAGATACAGTCTCATCATCAAAAGCAAATGAAGAGAAAGCTCAAATGGAGGTGGAGTTTCCTACTTCACCCGTCACCGTTTCGAGTCCAGTAGAGCAACAAGAGTCTTCCTCGCCAAATGAGCCTGTCGTTGTTGAAGAAACAACAACTTCACAACCACAAGCTACTACTCGAAGCATTGCAAGAGATAGGCCGAGAGGACAAATTGTTCCTCCAAAGAGGTATGCTGAAGCTGAACTTGTTGCTTACGCTTTTATTGTTGCTAATGATATTGAGTCGGAAACGGAACCTCTAAATTATGATGAGGCTATCAAATCTAAAGACTCAAGTGATTGGATGATTGCTATGCATAATGAGATGGAATCCTTGCAAAGAAATGGTACTTGGGATTTAGTTCCTATTCCAAAAGGGAAAAGGCCAGTTAAATGCAAGTGGGTCTACAAGCTCAAAGAACCTGTTAACCCGAATGAGAAACCAATATATAAAGCTCGGTTGGTAGCTAAAGGCTACAGTCAAATTCCAGGCGTTGACTATACTGACATTTATTCCCCAGTAGTCAAACATACTTCTATTCGTGCATTATTGGGGTTAGTTGCTTCAAATGATTATGAGTTGGAGCAACTAGATGTTACTACAGCTTTCCTAAATGGTGAGCTTGAGGAAGAGATTTTCATGCAACAACCTGAAGGTTTTGTAGTTTCGGGCAAGGAGGACTACGTATGTAAATTGAAGAAATCTCTTTATGGCCTCAAGCAGTCTCCTAGACAATGGTACAAGAGGTTCGATTCTTTCATGACCAGTCACAAATTCAGCAGGTGCACCTCTGATAGCTGCGTTTATTTCAAGAAAGGTGACGATGGTTCAAAGATCTACTTACTCTTGTACGTGGATGACATGTTGATTGCAGCAAAAGATATGAAGGAGATTCAGAAGTTAAAAGACCAGTTGAAAGCTGATTTTGAAATGAAGGACTTAGGAGCTGCCAAGAAACTTTTAGGTATGGAAATTGTTCGTGACAGGAAGTCTAGGATCTTGCATCTTTCTCAAAAAGGTTACATTGAGAAAGTCCTACGACGTTTTAATATGCATGAAGCAAAGCCTGTCAACACACCTTTTGCAGCTCATTTCAAGTTATCATCCGCTTTAAGTCCTACTACTGAGACTGATATGGAGTACATGGCACGCGTACCATGCTCTAGTGCTGTTGGATCTTTAATGTATGCTATGATCTGCACACGCCCTGATTTGGCTTATACAGTTAGCATGGTTAGTAGATATATGGCGAACCCGGGAAGAGAACACTGGAAAGCAGTACAGTGGATCTTACGTTATCTACGTGGTACGTCTTCTATGTGTCTACGCTATGGATAATTTAACACTGGGGTGGTTGGATATGTTGATTCAGATTTTGGCAAAGACTTGGACAAACGAAGATCCATTACAGGGTATGTGTTTACACTGAACGATTGTGCTATTAGTTGGAAAGCCCAGTTACAGTCTACAGTTGCACTGTCTTCTACAGAGGCAGAATACATGGCGATTACAGAAGCAGTTAAGGAAGATATTTGGTTGAAGGGATTATTTAGAGAACTCGATGATAGAATAAATGTTACCACAATATTCTGTGATAATCAAAGTGCTATCTTCTTGAGTAAAGATCAGATGTTTCATGACCGTACAAAGCACATTGATATTCGTTATCATTTTGTGCGTGATATCATTGAAAAAGGTGATTGTGTCATAGAAAAAATCGATACAGATTATAATCCCGCTGATGTGTTCACTAAAAGTCTTCCAATAGCCAAGTTCAAACTATGTTTGGACTTAATGGGTATTTCTGATCGCAGTTGAGCCTGATTAGGCTCGTGGTGGAGGAAGTATTTCATTTTTCAGGATCAATTTTTCTCTATATGGTGATTGCAATTTCTTATGGAGTTTTGAAGTTTGAAGAGTTGTTGGTTTTACCAAATGGGTATACAAGTTTTGTTCCATTTTGAAGTCAAGGTGGAGATTGAAGAATATGTCTTCAAAATTCAACAATATTTTATTCAAAGGCTGCAACACTTATTTTCAAATGGCTGCTAAATATGATATTCAAAGATGTGGCTGCAACACTTATTTTCAAATGGCTGCTAAAACAAACTTCAAAGATGGCATGTAGAATTTTTTAAATGAGCCATTTTTTTCTTTAAGTGGCATGCAAAGTTTTTAGTATAAATAGGTTAGAAACCATCTCAAACAAAACACACCAAAACATCTTCTCTTCTTATTCATCTTCTTATTAATACAAAAGAGTTATAAACTCTTTGTATTTTTGTATTCTCCCAAACATTTTGTAAACACCACAAAATATAGTGAATTGGTTCTCGGCTTCCTCCGCCCATGGTTTTTCCCGATTTGGGTTTTCCACGTAAATCCTCGTGTCTCTTATTTTATTTACTTCATTCGTATTTTCGTTGTGATTATTATCGTTCGATAATTTTGATCCCATTCCGCATTGAGCTAATATTGTCTAAAGTCAATTCGGATCCGTCGTATTTTACAACAAATCTGAACTTGTTTGTTGTTTCCTTGTTCAATCTCTACCTTCCTCAAGCTTATCCTACAAAAGGAATGAAGAAATTCAAGTCTTTTCACAAAAAATCGGACCTAGGGTTTTCAAAAAAACCCTAATCACCATTATTGGCTATGGGAGCTTGAGATAGGGAAGAAGATGAAGTTAGGTGGAGAAATCATACCTTTGTAGAAGAAATGTGCAGAAAATTGTTGGGTTTTAAGCAAACTATGAACAAAAATCACTTAAGTTCACATGCACCATAAAGGATCTATGTTTTCATCTATTGAACCTATAACTATGAACAAGATAAGAATCAAAATAAATTTCATAAGAAAACTAAGGTTTTGATCCTTAGATCTCTTGGAAGCAAGCACCACAAGTGTAATGCCTCTAATGGCTCACACACAAGAACTTCGCAAGGAAGAAATCAAGAGAGAAAGGGTTTTGGAACTCTATGGTTAGCGTGAAGAATGGGGAAGGGAACCCTCTATTTATAGTCAAAAACTGATAAGTTTTATGACAGATAACTACCATGCTTAAACTTCTGATATGATAACCCACTTATCATACAAGCTGGTTGACTTATCATTACCATAAATAAGAAAAGGCTCCATAAATTATATATATATATATATATATATATATATATATATATATATATATATATATATATATATATATATATATATATATATATATATATATATATATATATATATATATATATATATATATATATATATATATATATATATATATAAGTATTAATATATATATTTCGATCAAATATATATATTATATATATTTGTCTATTGCCTAACTTTTTGAACAATTATTATTCAACCCTCTATATTTAATCAACCCAATTAATCCCAAAATTAATTCCAAATTAATTTCTGATTAGTCCTTAATTAAATATCATAATTTCTAATTAATATATTATACTCATAATATATCAACAAATTATTTATTCCTCTTTTGATTAATATATTATCTCCATAATATATCAATCTTTCTCTCTATATGCAATCTTGTCCTCTGCCAGGTTATGAGGGCAACCCAAAAGGACTGTGCTGCCATCAATTCAAACATATGTATCAATTATAGTTATAGCTTAGACACCTTAATCCAACAATCTCCCACTTGGATAAGTTTATAACTATAATACATTATGTTTCCGATTTGATCAGCAAATTGCAGCTTCCAAAAGCTGTTGCCGAACTCTGACCCAGTCAGTTATGTGTCCTAAGATAAGTGATCGTATGATCCTTCGTTCTTTCAAGATATCATTTAGACTTCAGACATGGATTAGAATCAATCTCAGTCTGATACTATGTTTCCCGGTTCCATGATTTGTAATGACATAGGACTTCTAATTGAACACATCAATTAAGTCCTGGCTGGCCAGCACTGAGTCAACACCAAATCATCGAGGGCTCCACAGATATCGCTTTTCCCGTTAGGGCAAAAGGAACGAATAAACTTTGACTCATATGCTTGTGTCCTTTACTCATCAAATCGCGTACAACAATACGTTTTATAACATCGAGTTACCAATGCGTTTATGTATTATCAATGGACAACCGACTCGTAAATTTCAACTCATATGTCTTGGTTTCAAGATAATAAGATATTATCGTCTCAGTATTACTCGTTATGTAATCCATGAAGTAATTCCCTAAGCGCGAGCAGGTCCAATACTCAAATCTCCATTTCTGAGTACTCATGAATGTTGCAGCAATACCATTGCTATGTCTAACTCTTTAGACAGTTTACAATCCAATTCATGACAGTCTTAGTTCACTACTTAATTCCAAAAGTATGAACGACTGTAGATGTTTTGAATAATCGAATTATTCGGGAAGTAAAACATGCAAATAGAAACACTAATCTGATAAGTAGCTACTCTTGCCATATCAGATTTACTACAACGCTATTATATGTTTCTAGGTTTTTATTAAACTTTCAATTAAGATATTTATTTGTCTTTTATGACCTTTGCTCTTTCCATGTATCCATAATGTTTTACATTGATACATATCATTGCAGACAATCCGATCGGATATTATTTCGATGATTTCTCAATGTGTCATCTTGGCTTTTCTCTCCTATCACTGTTTTCGAATGGTGCTGTGTCTTGTGACTTCTCATGGTTATCGGGATCTTTAGTCCAGAGGACTACACCCTACGGTGTCAGGATGATTTCAAGGTGATAATTTGTAAGACCCGTATCCTGATTATAACATATACTTAAAATAAGAGTGTTAGGAATTATATGATTTTTGGTAGTTATAAAGCTAAGAAAAACTTTAGTTACAATTTAATATAAAATCAGCATTTTGTGTCGTTTTTAGAAAAATCATAATTAATTCTAGGAAAATTTTTTGGACCTCAAACCAATGCACAAAGTTTACAAATTGAGTCTAGTACAATTACCAAAAATAATAGTAAGCTTGAAAATGAGATTATCTATGGTAAAAAATGCAATCTTTACTGATTAGTTCGGAATTGACAGATTAGATAGTCTGTTTTCAAAAATTCATAATAAATCATAGAAAAATCGTTTAAATACGTAAAATACATCCCTGGAAAGGTATTGAGATGAATTTTCTGAATATCAAATAAAAACGTGAATTTAATGGGTTTAAGATCGGCTAAACCAGCCTTGAACAGACTGATTCTAGAAGGCCTTTAATTTCAACAAAATTATATTATTAAAATCTTTTGTCAAAAGTGTCATGCCATTTTTTATTCAAGAATTCAAGTATAAATACCCCCCAAAACATCTCATAAACCACACCAACAAATCTCAATCCAATATATAGAGGTTTCTAAGCACTAGAGTGTAAGAAGTGAGCGGAAGGAAGCTCAAAAGCCTAGCGAAGAAGTTATAGGTTCCGACGACTGGTCATAAGGTAACTACAAACTTTTCTATAGCTTAATTAGGTATTGTAAAATAGTTTTTGAAGGGTTTAATGATGCGACTATAATATAGTTAAGGATTAAGAAATGATAGATTTCTTATTATGTTAACAGTTAAAGTTGAAGGAAATACAAAGCCGAGAAAGATAAACAATATAGTCAACTATAATCAGGTGAGTCTTCTCACTATACTATAGGTGATATTGCATGCGTAGGAAGGAAGATATGTTAGACTAAGGTGATCTTACCTGTTATGATAATTGTATGAATTATTGCTATGATAATGATTGTTTGTGGACGGAACGGGATAGCCCGCGAGCCAATAGGCAGAACAGGAATAGCCTGCGAGTCATTAGACGGAACGGGATAGCCCGCGAGCCAATTGGCAGAACGGGAATAGCCTGCGAGTCATTAGACGGAACGGGAGAAGCCTGCGAGCGATAAGACAAGAACGGGAATTGCCCGTGAGTCTTCAGCGGAACAGGGATAGCCCGCGAGTCTCACAGACATATGAATGGTTATGATGTGTTGTATGTTATGTGATGGATCGTATGGTATTTTGAGGAACTCACTAAGCTTCGTGCTTACCCTTTCCCTATATAAACTATTGTTTCAGGTACATCAGGTACCATGGATGGCAAGGCGTGACGTGTATACACTGTGCTGCTTCATTGGAGGACTGTTTTTGAATTAATATTCCGCTATATTGAGATTTCGTTAACTTCTGTTAATCCTGGGGTGTTTTCATTAAACTTATAAGTTATGGAATTTTATGAAAATTAATTAAGTGGCTTTTCTGGTATTGAAGTTTTCGTTTAAAATTTTTTTAAATTTACCCTAAAATTTTGGGATGTTACAAGTTGGTATCAGAGCACAGCTTGAGAGAATCAGGCTCACTTAGTGAGTTCTGGACTCAAGTTGAGGCTTAAGAGTTTTCTTAAAACATTTTTACGAAAGAAGGATGTTTTATGAAGGGTGAACTGAAGACACAGTGTGTACCGCCAGCCGACGCCAGTATGAGAAAAGGGTTAAGTATTTAATATTGTGGATGTTAAAAAAACATATGGTATATGTTTGCTGAAATGCCTGTTAGAGATCACATATTGTTGTATTATTATCTGCTATTTACTAATAGAACTGTATGCTAGTACCGATAGGTTGCTTAGAGATTTCCACTAAGTTGTATACAATATGGACTGAATAGTCATAGAATGTGTGAGTTGACCTTATTGCATGTTCCTTGTTTGGTTGTTGCCTTAGGGAAGATTCTCTTATTTGAAAGACTGTTTAGTTCGATATTGTATACAACTACGTTCGCGAAACAACCTGTCATCACTGGAGGAAGTTCCGCCTTAGTTAGAATAGCAGGGTGGGGGTGGGATTCCAAGTATTCCTAGAAGGGTTAACATATGCCTTGTAAGGGCATATGTGTTAAAATTATCGGTAAGAAGCGAATTGGATATTTCGAGACCGGTCTTGGAACGAACATGGATAGGTGTGGAAGGTAGTAGTAGAGCTCCTACTATCGAAAGCACAGGATCCACGTTCGAGTCAGGAGTTCGTCACGAAGGATCCAAGGAGCTGAATATAAGTTAAATGCTAGTGTAATGTGGTAAACTTTTATCCATTCAATTTTTGAATGTTGATTGTGAGGTTCAGTAGGAACAATTAAGATGCGATCATACCAGTTTGGTTGGACCGATCATGCTTAAGTTAATTACTGAGCTTAAAGACTGTTGAAAGGGAGAATGCCAAAATGCTATTGTGGTAGCTATTTTTCATGCAACTAATGGGCGCACAAGTCAGACAGGGACTAGAGGATGCAAGGGTGAGTTTTCCAACTCACGGTCAAAGAGGTGCAAGCGGCGCCTGAGATGATAGCGGGTCGTGTGGGTTGAGAGTTTGGATCACTCACTCGTGATTGAGGTAACTGACGATAGAGGTGTTGACTAGGGTCGCAAGCGGATGAGTAACATATGGTGGTTGATGTAAACATCTTTACATTATCGAAACATGTTTATTGAGATAGTGTTTGCCCCCGATGCAAGTTGTTGGCTGAGCAGAGTGGGCTTGTTTTTCGTTCGAGAGAGTAAGGGCTCGTAAAAAAAATTATAAATCGAATAAACAGACATGGAATTTAGTCCAAGTGGGGGAGGAATACGAAATTAAGGGAACAACATGAATATTATATTGAATCGATGAAATTATTAAAATTATAGTAACATGTCAATATATTTAATTCATTACTACAACTTTATATTAATACAGTAAGAAAAGTTTACAGAACTACTAACCTAAACCGGAGAATCAGAAAGAAGTGAGAAAAGATCTTCTACACTCCAATATTTGTCATCATTAGGTTGACTTGTACCTTCTCGAGGATTTGGAAGTGGTATGCTTTCAGTTATTGGAGGAGGAGCTCCAAGGTATGGGGTCTCGATAGGGTTGGAACCTGTAACCCCATGATTAGGGGCTAAATATTGACTCATATGGGGCGTGTGTAAGTAAGGCAGTAATGAGGAAGGGCTTTAATTCGGAACCAGTTGGGGGTAGCTATAAGAAGGAGGAAACCAGGCTAGGTCATCTAGAAAGCCTCAAAAATTCTCCTCACTCGAAGACTCGAGTAAACCAGGGTTAATACTACTCATACCAGAATTAGATGGCGGAGATTGCTGCTGTGTATGAGTTCTTGATGAATTTTCCCCCTTTTCCTGAATTTTTCTTTTCCTAAATACAACCTTATTAGCAGCTTGTATTAGCTTCTTTGTGCCGTCTGTTAGACCCGATTGTGACCCTTCAATTATCGCTTGTTTTTCTTTTTTTAGGTTGGGTATTAAATCTCCCGATAATTCTGTTGCCTCAATAAATTCATTACCAAATTCCTGTGGCACAAATAACTTTAGTAATTTCAACCTTATGATATAAAGGAATTAAAAAAAATGTAGTTCTTTACCTCAGCACGATCAATAAGGGTTTGCAAACTCGTAAGTTGTCGTTGGGGACAATGATTGATACCTAATTCTCTACAGCGTTTTTTTAATTGTGTCGTTCCAATGTTGAGTTCCTTCGCAGCTTTCTCAATTGGTTCGTTAAAGTATTCAGCTATTATTTCCCTACTTAATAAATGTCTGAAACCCCTTCCACTGCCACCTGCTATGTTTTCTGAACTAGAAGGTTCAAATCTAATTGTATTGTTATCATTCTGGATCATTTGAACATGATCCTGATTTTTTGACCCAAAGATGGACATTGATTCATCAAAATTAGTGGCCTCTATCAGTAATAATTGTTGGTTTTCAACTAAAATACCAGGATTTTGAAATCCTTCTAGGTTCCTTTGAATCACCTGAAGGTGATTTTGGTATTGAAAACCAACCCCAAACTCGGGATTCATATCAATATTGATGTTATCAATCGTCTGTAATTGATTGTCATTTTGAATGTCAGCCATAAATCCTTGATTCATGGGGATGATCTCACTGCTCATTGAGGGTACGTCGATGAATACATTGTACTCAGTTAGACCATCCACAAATGGGTCTACAAATAACACATGTCAAATGATAAAACAAAACAGAATACTTATAAATGGATCATTCAAAAGAATTTAACCTGGTAGAAGGCATGGAGTCTGATCAAGTGCAAAGTCAGATGCATGCACCGGATCATCTGAGTTAATGTTCAACTCAGGAAAAATTTCCGGCTCATCGTGGAGATGCTCTATTGGTAGTATATCTGGAAGACTGTACCATAATTCAAAATCAAACAAAACATTAGAAAGGTAATCGAAGTATGGATGATAGATGTCTAGAATGTTAGAGTCACCGAACTCTATTAAGAATTCTTGGTTTGAAGTACCCTCTCCTTGCGGAAAACCAGGTCCAAGGTTCGACAGATCGCCCATTGAAGATCTGTTTTCCATGACTCGGCTTTAAATATGAGTTCGTTTATGAACAAACTAGTGATAAGAGAGGACGAGACTGAAAATGAATGTGGAAATGAATGATACTACATACCTGTATATATAGTATCTTGCAGCTGGAACCGAAAGGTCACACGGAACTGAAAGGACACCTCACGTTTTAATTACCGAAATTCAAACTAACTACAGTAGATGCGACTTTTCACTACCCCGAGTGACATTTTTTCAAAATTCCCTGCTTGACTCTGGTGAGAACGAGATAATAAAGAGACTCTTGAAATAAAACAAAATTTTATGTCTCCATATAATGGAAATAGTTTAAAGAGTGTTCAGTACTTCAAAAAAAAAAAAACTTACGAAAGATGATGTAAATTTTATATTTTTCGGTGAAACAAAAATTTTTGGAGATTTTACAAATATAGAATTATTTAGCCAAAAAGTATTTAAAAGAAAATATTGAATTGAGACAAATGTGTGTTGAAATATGCGAATTAATATAAATACGAAATAGTGTTAAAAATTAGGTGTTGCAAGTTAACTAGGTTAACTATGTATACATGAAGATTAGAAAGTACTAAATATGTACTGTAGAAAGTAGCCGGTCAAGTTGATGTGTGGGACTGTGAGAAACAGTTAGAGTTTTACACCTAGAGTAACTAGAAGAAAAGAAGTATGGAGTGAATGAGAATAATAGGACCTTAAGCATTATTACAGAGACATGTGAAAGTTGAAGGGAAAGATAATGAAACCTTGTAAAGGTTCGACAATAAGATGAGGAGGATTTTTGAAGAACATAAGGACTCGATGGGAAATACATAGAGGCGTTCGAGAATGCGGATTTCGGGACGAACTCCAAATAAGTGGGGGAGACTTGTAAGACCCGTATCCTGATTATAACATATACTTAAAATAAGAGTGTTAGGAATTATATGATTTTTGGTAGTTATAAAGCTAAGAAAAACTTTAGTTACAATTTAATATAAAATCAGCATTTTGTGTCGTTTTTAGAAAAATCATAATTAATTCTAGGAAAATTGTTTGGACCTCAAACCAATGCACAAACTTTACAAATTGAGTCTAGTACAATTACCAAAAATAATAGTAAGCTTGAAAATGAGATTATCTATGGTAAAAAATGCAATCTTTACTGATTAGTTCGGAATTGACAGATTAGATAGTCTGTTTTCAAAAATTCATAATAAATCATAGAAAAATCGTATAAATACGTAAAATACATCCCTGGAAAGGTATTGAGATGAATTTTCTGAATATCAAATAAAAACGTGAATTTAATGGGTTTAAGATCGGCTAAACCAGCCTTGAACAGACTGATTCTAGAAGGCCTTTAATTTCAACAAAATTATATTATTAAAATCTTTTGTCAAAAGTGTCATGCCATTTTTTATTCAAGAATTCAAGTATAAATACCCCCCAAAACATCTCATAAACCACACCAACAAATCTCAATCCAATATATAGAGGTTTCTAAGCACTAGAGTGTAAGAAGTGAGCGGAAGGAAGCTCAAAAGCCTAGCGAAGAAGTTATAGGTTCCGACGACTGGTCATAAGGTAACTACAAACTTTTCTATAGCTTAATTAGGTATTGTAAAATAGTTTTTGAAGGGTTTAAAGATGTGACTATAATATAGTTAAGGATTAAGAAATGATAGATTTCTTATTATGTTAACAGTTAAAGTTGAAGGAAATACAAAGCCGAGAAAGATAAACAATATAGTCAACTATAATCAGGTGAGTCTTCTCACTATACTATAGGTGATATTGCATGCGTAGGAAGGAAGATATGTTAGACTAAGGTGATCTTACCTGTTATGATAATTGTATGAATTATTGCTATGATAATGATTGTTTGTGGACGGAACGGGATAGCCCGCGAGCCAATAGGCGGAACAGGAATAGCCTGCGAGTCATTAGACGGAACGGGATAGCCCGCGAGCCAATAGGCAGAACGGGAATAGCCTGCGAGTCATTAGACGGAACGGGAGAAGCCTGCGAGCGATAAGACAAGAACGGGAATTGCCCGTGAGTCTTCAGCGGAACAGGGATAGCCCGCAAGTCTCACCGACATATGAATGGTTATGATGTGTTGTATGTTATGTGATGGATCGTATGGTATTTTGAGGAACTCACTAAGCTTCGTGCTTACCCTTTCCCTATATAAACTATTGTTTCAGGTACATCAGGTACCATGGATGGCAAGGCGTGACGTGTATACACTGTGCTGCTTCATTGGAGGACTGTTTTTGAATTAATATTCCGCTATATTGAGATTTCGTTAACTTCTGTTAATCCTGGGGTGTTTTCATTAAACTTATAAGTTATGGAATTTTATGAAAATTAATTAAGTGGCTTTTCTGGTATTGAAGTTTTCGTTTAAAATTTTTTTAAATTTACCCTAAAATTTTGGGATGTTACATAATTGATGTGCCAGTGAACCACACGCGCTCCATCATTATCCTAATCAAAACCTTCCAGCCATGACGTCTCGTAGTGTCATTTATACATTAATAATTACAGATTTGAAACTCATTTCAAATTTATTATTACATTCCTCCTATAGCATTATTTTTCATGTTTGCTTAACTGTCCAATTCAGTAACCCAGGCCAGATGGTGTCCTGAATCCAACTTGCTGTGCTCCAAGCTTCAAGTTATCAGAAACATTTTCATGACACACGTGATCGATTCAATTCACGACAGCTCATTGAATCTGATATTAGTTCTATTCTGAACCCTTTCAGAATTCATAATCCTTGTGTCATGACTTTCTCAGAAAATCTCGTATCTTGAATCTTATCAAGATCATTCTTACACACTGGCAGGGTTAATTGTAATACCGTAACTTTAAATTATAGTAGAGTTATGTTAATTTTTATATAAATGAGATTAGATGAGTTAAAACATGAGTTAAGATGTTTAGAAACCTATCTAGGAGAAGTAGGATGTTAAAATAGGTAAAAGAAACAAAGTAAATTCTTAAAAAGTCAAACCGGGTCGAGTTTTGTAACACGGGTCGAGTTGGACTGAAATGAAAATGGGAAAAACAACAACCCGGGTCGTGTTGAGGAACCCGGGTTGTGTTCGACAAAAAACTCAAGTCGGGTCGAATAACCCAGACCGTGCTGCGCTTGGGTCTGAAGCGAGGATTTACGTAACAAAACCCGGGGCGGGTTTGGTAACCCGGGTCGGGTTACGGGTCTGTGCAGCTTTTAAAGTACGAAATTTCATTCATTTAGGTTAAATCCTTTCCGAACCAAACCCTCCTAAAACCATAGAAATCGATTTCTAAGCCTTCTAAGTCGAGGTTTAAGCCTAATATTCACGAATTGAAGCTAGGGATTCATACTTGGAGCTTGAAAGGTAATCCTCTTCGATTTTGAATTCGTTTCAACCGTTGGATGGTTTGATTTAGGGTAGTTCCATGTGGTCTCGATGACCCACCTATGAATTGGTGATATTAGAGTAAAAATTTATTAGATTAGTAGGTATGCAAAGGGTTTAATCTTAGACCCGAGTTAGTAATATGCTTGTTGTAGTGATTTTGATCTTGAATGGGTCAAAATAGGGAGGTGAGTAGTTATCATTAGATGAACCATATATATATATATATATATATATATATATATATATATATATATATATATATATATATATATATATATATATATATATATATATATATATATATATATATATATATATATATATATATGTTTGAGATGTTTGTTGCAGATCAAAGAAATTTCATATTGGATTGATTGAGTAAATTCAAGTTTGAGTATTGAATTACAGAGTAGTAGTGTTTGTGATATACTAAAGGCTAAGATAGCCATTTTGGGTTTCACTTAAAAGAGAAGTTGGAATACATAACCATGTTATTTCTGTAATTGCTCACTAAGCTTTTGAAGCTCATAATTTGTTTGTTATTGTTGTCTGTGTTAGGTTCTGGTAGTGCAGGTCATGGAAAACACATCACGGAGGGTTAGCTGGAATGGACTAGGGACCTTGGAATGGACTTGGACTTTGGAATGGAATTGTGTTTGTTGTTTGAACTTTTAAATGTCCCGGTTTTTGTGTAAACTTGTAATACTTGTTGTATATAGTTTACAACTTAAACTAGGCTTTTGATGCAACTTTGTAACTAGTTACTCATCTTTTGGGTTTACACCAATATAATACTTGTGTTTGATTAATTCTTTTGGTGTATCCTAAGATTGAAAAACCGGGAATTACAAGTTGTATCAGAGCTGTGGTTTATGAGAATTAAACCTTGAGATGGGTTTAGACTTAAACCAATGAGGTAGAGAAGTCTCTTAGATTCCTGCATAGCTATCCTTCGTGGTGTACTAATGAGTTGATTATGTAACCATATTGAGTATTATGGTGACATATAAATTGAGTTGATTATGTAACCATATTGAGTATTATGGTGGCATATAAAATAAGTTGATTATACACCATATTGAGTATTATGGTGATGATTTATAAATAAGTAAATTTTCCTTTCAGTTAAAATGAGTTTTGGAAAGGAAAAATAGGGAGGTGATCACCGAGATGAGCATTCGGGATCACAAGATTCTAGACTGGGGCGCTAGTCTGAAGGCAAGAGACCGCCTGAGTTGACATCATCTTTACAAGAGTTGATTGCTGTGGAGGTAGCAAAAGCCGTTAAAAGCTTATTGCCTACCTTAATAAGACCTCAGACGGAGGTGACGAATAGAGATGATCGAAACCGACCTCCTATCACACCTGTGGTTGGGGAGGGTCGGAGAGAGCCAATTATTACACATGCTGAGGCTAGAGGATCGAGCAAACCAAAAGGTTGTAATTATGAGACATTCCGCAAATGTAAACCGAATTATTTCTTCGGTACTGATGATCCTATTGTTGCACGAAATTGGCTAACCCATATTGAGAAAGTTTTTCGTACGAGTAAGTGTGCAGAAAAAGACAAGGTTGAGTATGCTACAAATTGTCTGCACAAAGATGCCCAGTTCTGGTGGGAGAATATAAATCTTGATATAGAGAAAGGATTGGAATCAGAACCAACGTGGGAGGAGTTCAAAACAAAGTTTATGAAAGAATATTGCTTAAATACTGCAATGAAAAGTCTGGAGGAGGATTTTCTGAAATTACAGCAAGGAATGCGGTCGGTACAAGAGTATACGACAGAGTTTAATGAGAAAGCTAGATTCGCTGCTCATCAGGTAGATACTGAAGAATGAAAGATTGATAGGTATCTGTGGGGACTGAGGACCCAGATACGAGAGTTTTTACAAAGTTCGAGCTTTACCACTTACCAGCAGATTGTCGAGGCAGCCAAATCCTGAGAAAAAGAATTGCAGAGACAAAATGATGAGAAAAAGGAGGACAAAGATAGTGGAGGTCTGAAAAGAAAGTGGGAGGGAAAATCGGGAGGCAATTTTCAGAAACAACCAGCCCCGAGTTATCAGCCTCGAAGTGATTCGAGGAGAATAAAGACTAAATGGTGTGAAAGGTGTCGTCGGAAACATTCGGGAGATTGTAATGCGAGCACCCCGTCCCTTATGTGTTATTAGTGTGGGAAGACATGGTACATGGCTCGAGATTGTTTAGAGAAAAATCGTGTGTGTTTTAATTGTGGAGAAAGCGGTCATATTCGCCCGGATTTCCCGAAGCCGAGAACCGATTCACGCCGTGAGACTCTGAGAGCGGGACGAGGTGATAATTGAGGTGATAGGAGAGTTAGAGGCGGTGGAAACGTGAGAACTTGAGCTTTTCAGATGACCGTGGAGGAGGCTCAAGATCGGACCGATGTTATCACATGTATTTTTAGCTTGAACTCTTTTCAAGCACGAGTACTCTTTGATTCTGGTGCATCTGTGTCTTTTATATCAGAGTATTTTGCTTCTAAATTAGATATTTCGTTAGTTGATTTATATGAAAAAGTAATAGTAGATGTAGCATATGGGAGATGTGTTTTAGTAAAGAGTCAGTATAAACGATGTCGGCTTGAGATCTTTGGGGTTACATTCCGTATCGATCTGAAGCCGATTACTAATCATGAGTTTGATGTAATAGTCGGGATGGACTGGTTAGATGACAATAGAGGTAATATGGATTGTCATGAGAAAACACTTTCCATAAAAACACCGAGTGGTTCTCGAATCTTAATACGAGGTGAAAGACGTTCTCGAAAAGTACCGATAGTGACATTGGCGACGGCTCGGAAATATATGGAAAGAGGAGGCGAATTTATTATGGCACATGTGATTAGTGTCGAATCAAAACTTTCTAAAATTGAAGAAGTAGAAGTGGTTGGAGATTATCCCGATGTATTTCCAGTTGATCTTCCAGGCTTACCACAAAGTCGGCAGGTTGAATTTGTGATCGATGTCATACCAGGGGCGAAGCCGGTAACTCGACCACCATACCGATTGGCACCGTCTGAGATGGAAGAATTAAAGAGATAGTTGCAAGAATTACTGGAACTTGGATTTATTTGTCCGAGTTCGTCTCCGTGGGGTGCGCCTATACTTTTCATGAAAAAGAAAGATGGTTCTATGAGAATGTGTATAGACTATCGAGAGCTCAATAAAATTACTATAAAGAACTGTTACCCATTGCCGAGGATCGATGATTTATTTGATCAACTACATCGAGCCACGTATTTTTCAAAGATTGATTTGAGATCTGGTTATCATCAATTAAGAGTACAAGAAGTTGATATTCCGAAGACGGCTTTTCGCACGAGGTATGGTCATTACGAGTTTTTAGTCATGTCGTTTGGTTTGGCTAATGCTCCTGCTGCTTTTATGGATCTAATGAATCGAATTTGTCATCCTTTTCTCGATAAATTTGTAATTGTATTTATCGACGACATTTTGATTTACTCGAAGAGTCGAGATGAGAATAGATTTCATTTACAACAAATATTGGATCTCCTTCGTAAGGAGAAGTTATATGCGAAGTTTTCAAAGTGTGAGTTTTGGTTACGAGAAATTCAATTTCTTGGCCATGTGATAAATGAAGATGGTATAAAGGTGGATCCGGCAAAAATCGAAGCTGTAATGAATTGGGAGCCGCCAAAGAGTCTGATGGAGGTTCGTAGCTTTTTGGGGTTAGCGGGTTACTATCGGCGATTCGTTGAAAACTTTTCTCGAATTGCTACACCCCTAACCAAACTAACAAAGAAGACAGAGAAGTTTAGCTGGACTGAGGCGCAACAGTCAGCTTTTGAACAATTGAGAGATGGTTTGTGTAAAGCTCCGGTGTTAGCATTACTGTAAGGAGTGGAAGATTTTGTTCTCTACAGCGATGCCTCCTTAAGTGGTCTCGGATGTGTATTAATGCAAAGAGGACGTGTAATTGCTTATGCATCTCGACAGCTTAAACCACACGAGAAAGCTTATCCAGTACACAATCTAGAATTGGCAGCGATAATCTTTGCGTTGAAGATGTGGCGACACTATCTTTATGGCGTGCAGTTTCAAATTTACATAGATCACAAAAGTCTGAAGTACCTATTCGACCAAAAATAGTTAAATATAAGGCAAAGACGGTGGATGGATTGGCTAAAAGATTATGATTGTGAAATACTTTACCATCCCGGTAAAGCTAATGTGGTGGCGGATGCACTGAGTCGGAAAGAGCTGTCTATTCGAGTTATATCGGCTCGAATGGGAGTTATGAGTCGATTGCCAGAGATGATACATTGATGTCAAAGAGAGGCTAATGATTTAAAGAAAGAATGAATGATCGGTTATGCGGAGAAACTAGTGGAAAATGCGCAAGGAATCAAAACCTTTCAAGATCGAGTTTGGGTTCCGAAACATGGTGAGGCGAGACAGCTGTTACTTGAGGATGCTCACTGTACCAGATATTCAGTTCATCCAGGTAGTACGCGGATGTATTGCACTCTAAAGCCATATTACTAGTGGCCTGGTATGAAGCGAGATGTAGGATGTTTTGTGGAGAATTGCTTGACATGTCTTCAAGTAAAAGCCAATCACCAAAAATTGTACGGAACAATACAACCGTTACCGATACCAATGAAGAAATGGGATGAAGTCACTATGGATTTCATCACAAAGTTGCCTCGAACTCCTCGAGGATATGATTCCATATGGGTTATTGTTGATATATTAACGAAGTTAGCTCACTTCATTCCGATCCGAGAAGATTATCAAGTGTCAAAATTAGCTGATATTTATACTAGAGAAATAGTGACACAACATGGAGTGCCAACTTAAATAATTTATGACAGAGATAGTCGTTTCAATTCACATTTCTGGTAGAGTTTTCAGAGATATTTTGGTACTAAAGCCTTGTTGAGTACTGCATATCATCCCCAGACAGATGGACAGTCAGAAAGAACGATACAAACACTTGAAGATATGCTACGAGCTTGCATAATTGATTTTGGGGGCAGTTGGGATGATCACCTGCCTTTAGTAGAGTTTGCTTATAACAACACTTACCACTCCAGTATACAGATGACACCTTTTGAAGCTTTATATGGTGCACTGTGTAGTATGCCAACTTGTTGGACAGAGATTGGAGAGAAACCATTAGCGGGACCCGAAATTGTAGCTGAAACCGAGGAGATGATACAAAGTATCCGTGAACACATACGAGTAGCCCAAAACTGCCAAAAGCAATATGCAGACAAGAGAAGAAAGCCATTAGAGTTCCAAGATGGATACATGGTGATGTTAAAAGTGTCCCCGTGGAAAGGAGTAATCCGTTTTGGTAAAATAAGGAAGTTGAGTCCGAAATTTATCGGACCCTTTCGAATCTTGGAGAAGATTGGAGCACCTGCGTAAAAACTTAAACTTCCTGATGAGTTACGAGGTATTCACAATGTGTTCCATGTGTCACACCTTAGAAAGACGTTGCATGATAAATCTACTCGAATACCTTTAACCGGAATTCAATTAGACGAGAAATTGAGATATCAAGAGCTGCCAGAATGAATCTTAGACAAAAAGATCAAGAAGTTGCGAAATAAAGAGATTGGCGTGGTTAAAGTACAATGGCGACATCATAGAGGAACAGATGTCACTTGGGAAGCTGAGAAAGAGATGCGGTCAAAGTATCCCTTTTTGTTTCAAGAGATTCCGAGGACAGAATCTTTTGAAAAGGGTAAGAACTTGTAATACCATAACTTTAAATTATAGTAGAGTTATGTTAATTTTTATATAAATGAGATTAGATGAGTTAAAACATGAGTTAAGATGTTTAGAAACCTATCTAGGAGAAGTAGGATGTTAAAATAGGTAAAAGAAACAAAGTAAATTCTTAAAAAGTCAAACCGGGTCGAGTTTGTTAACACGGGCCGAGTTGGACTAAAATGAAAATGGGAAAAACAACAACCCAGGTGGTGTTGAGGAACCCGGGTCGTGTTCAACAAAAAACCCGGGTCGGGTCGAATAACCCGGACCATGCTGCGCCTGGTCTGAAGCGAGTATTTATGTAACAAAACCTGGGGCGGGTTTGGTAACCCGGGTCGGGTTACGGGTCTGTGCAGCTTTTAAAGTACGAAATTTCATTCATTTGGGTTAAATCCTTTCCGAACCAAACCCTCCTAAAACCCTAGAAATCGATTTCTAAGCCTTCTTAATCGAGGTTTAAACCTAATATTCACGAATTGAAGCTAGGGATTCATACTTGGAGCTTGAAAGGTAATCCTCTTCGATTTTGAATTCGTTTCAACCGTTGGATGGTTTGATTTGGGGTAGTTCCATGTGGTCTCGATGACCCACCTATGAATTGGTGATATTAGAGTAAAAATTTATTAGATTAGTAGGTATGCAAAGGGTTTAGTCTTAGACCCGAGTTAGTAATATGCTTGTTGTTGTGATTTTGATCTTGAATGGGTCAAAATGGGGAGGTGAGTAGTTATCATTAGATGAACCATATATATATATATATATATATATATATATATATATATATATATATATATATATATATATATATATATATATATATATATATATATATATATATATATATATATATATATATATATATATATATATATATATATATATATATATATATATATATATATATATATATATATGTGTTTGAGATGTTTGTTGCAAATCAAAGAAATTTCATATTGGATTGATTGAGTAAATTCAAGTTTGAGTATTGAATTACAGAGTAGTAGTGTTTGTGATATACTAAAGGCTGAGATAGCCATTTTGGGATTCACTTAAAAGAGAAGTTGGAATATATAACCAAGTTATTTCTCTAATTGCTCACTGAGCTTTTGAAGCTCATAATTTGTTTGTTATTGTTGTCTGTGTTAGGTTCTGGTAGTGCAGGTCATGGAAAACACATCATGGAGGGTTAGCTGGAATGGACTAGGGACCTTGGAATGGACTTGGACTTTGGAATGGAATTGTGTTTGTTGTTTGAACTTTAAATGTCCCGGTTTTTGTGTAAACTTGTAATACTTGTTGTATATAGTTTATAACTTAAAATAGGCTTTTGATGCAACTTTAGTTACTCATCTTTTGGGTTTACACCAATATAATACTTGTGTTTGATTAATTCTTTTGGTGTATCCTAAGATTGAGAAACCAGGCATTACATCAATACTGATGACTATATCTATCCAATAGATACTGGTAACCACTTGAGTACATTATCGAATCTCCTTCAGGTCTTTCATAGTAAATCATTTCACATGTCGAGTCATTACACTTTGTAATGATAAGAGATATTTCCAAGAATAGTATGTACCAACATACATTGAAGGATAGATCTTAATGATGCTCCCACTAGCTTTGACATAGTTCTGGAACTCTTTCAGACTATTCACAAAACCCAAACCTTTTGGCATACATTGAGAATACAAAGTCCAGAACTTCTGACATAATCATAGGACTCTTTCGGACTATTCACCAAATCCAAAATTTTGGCGTGTTTGAGAATCCGAAAGATCCTTCTATGCGAGGTACCTGTCTGATGACCTTCGGGGCTAGGTATCTTTTGTATCAGCATGTTCTAAACCTTATTGGTTGTGTCTTACACACAACCCCTGTGGTTTTCCATTTCTGGAAAGCGGTTCAGACCATCCAATCTTGCTATGATTTGCAAGCTGCAGTAATAGCAAACAATATCTTTTCAGATTTGTTTTAGTTCCGTTGAGAGTGTCTCTCTCAAATTCAATCATATGACTTTGAGTGTTGCATCACTCAACCATTTTATTCTAAGAATGCAAGTACATTTCTTTCCATTGTTCATCTCTTTTGATGATTCAATTACTCCCACTGGCTCTTAGCCAGGTGTAAAATCAGTCAAATCGTCACATACATGGAATCTCGCTTTTAGCTTCTCCTATTTGGTAGCAACCGGGCTCACCAATGCTTTTAAGCAGCCGGATTACCAATCCGTACCAATCTTAGTGTTTTACCACTAATCGTTATGTTACCCAGATCATAACTCCTTATGATGGTGACTAACACTACTGGTTTGCTAAGAGAATGATATGTCAGGTTTAGACAGGAATCTGATTCTTGGTCAAGTCTTAGTGATGACTAAAGGTTATTTCACTTGGCTAATCCCTGATCTCCTTCATGGTTCTCCTACTCCCACTATTTCCTTAGAATGTGAGTTCTTAAAGGACTCTACATTTACAGGTACAGGCAAAATGGCCAATGAAACGACATTTCTGAACAGGTTCAACCATGTTATGAGGTTTAGAAAAACACTCCACGACCCTGAACAATTATCTGTGTACTAGTTTGGGTGAACCCTGTTATACACCTCAGATGGTGTCTGTGCAACCTACTTAGTCTAATATATAGTTGGAATATGGTTTTATCGACTGGCTGGTTGAATGTCCAACTTATCGGAAACTTATTGGAAGTGTATTTAATACATCGGGGATCGAACTGTCTTGATGAATGCTCAATCTTCCCTAAGACACATTATAACCCTTTAATGTTCTTGGAAGAGTATGAACTGTGAAACAATTTTCTCAGTTGTGCTTTACTCAGGTTTTTGTTGATTTTATACTTCCCTTAAAATCCTTGAACAGTTCAAGGTTTCAACTAATCACTTATTCTGATAAGTGAAGTTATGTTCGTCATACCAAATGGCAAACATCATGAAGTATAATTAATTTTTGTTTTAGTTGCTGATTTGAGCAGTACACAATAACTATTGTGTTCGTTGCTATAAATGTTCTGTAACATTCTTATGTAAATTTTATGACTTTGTTAATTGTTCAAGATACGAATTCATCATTTAACTCTAAGTCAAATGATTCCAAGATCCTGCCTATCGGATCCTTGGGTGATTAATTTCTTGTAACAACCAATTTTATCAAGAGCTAACTTCATCAAATGACTCCAAGCCAATTGATTCCAAAATCCTGTCCATTGGATCATTGGTTGAAGTTATTCTTATAAAACTCATTTAACAATCATACAAACACAATTCATAAATCCAATCAACAACATTTCAAGGATAATTTAAACAATCATACTTAAAAAAAACTTTTATTAAATCAAAATTATCCTCAAACAATGTACTATGTAGACTGATGTCATACTATTGAGTAATAACAATAACAAAAACTCCAAAATTACATGAGCTCGAGATCCAATCTGAATGTGCTCCCATGTGATGATGTCCTGCGTCCTACTGAGACCCTGCATAGAAAGCAAATGTGACTATCACATCTTGTATCAAGGAATTAAGGATTAGGAGTTTTTGAGTTTTTTTTAGACATACCTGAGTTGCCAAACTGTTTGGCTTTGGAGAGTTTTCCAACTATCCTGTGGCTGTATCCCACCATATGGATTCCCAGCTTAAGACATCTCAGGACCTGTCTGGATGGATTCCTTATGTGCTTCAGAGCTGGACTCAATCCCGAACTATGCACCTCCATGAGTGACTCATACAGAGTCAATATTGAATGCATTTCCATGAAGGTCTTGTGTAGGTCCGTTTCCCTGTATATCTGTACGAAAGATTCGTACTCTTTAGTCAGAGATGCGAGCAAGCCATTGACGCTTGCTTCTTGACCAGGAGGGTGACCAAGCTTGTACAGCTCTTCCAAGTATCCTTCAATCTTGAGAAAGTGTGCACTAACATTGTGTCCCTTTCTCAGCCTGGTTTCACCAAGCCTTTTGTAGATCCTAAGTTTTTCCTGCCTAACTAGTTCTTGGAACCTTTCCTCAACCAGTTGTATTAACTCATGTGGCCCCAGGAATTCATAATCCCTGCAGATGGCGGGGTCAATGGTTAATAGCATGAGAAGATGAACCTCTTCGTCCTCATCAATCAAGAAGTTATGGTGGTCAATCAACTGTTGAGTGACTCCATGCTTAGGTAGGGAGGGAAGTGGGATGTATTCCTTATCTACGTATCTCATACCCAATCTCCATTGGCGGATCCAATCCACGTAGTTAAGTCCAGTCAGCTTATTCATATTTATTAAGAATTTCCTGAAGCTCTTAGGAATAGGTGTAGGAGGAGGAGGAGGAGAGATGACACTATCTTCAGACATCTATAAAATCAAAATTTATTAGTTTAACTTTTATACTTATAAATAATTACCCAATTTTATTTAACAAGGCTAGGACCCAAAATACCCCAACCATGGTGTGAAGAGGGATGCCGTAATCACAACATGATGGTCATTAAGGTAGATATACTATTATCAATTTCAGTCTAATGAAATTCCTAGATCTGTGAGATTCATTGACCGGTGTCAATGACATGTTTAATCTCGGATTATGCTCTTCTGTTTGTGACTGGGATGCCGAGGATCACAAACAAGATGTGAAATAACCATGCAAGTTACTTGGTAACTTTGATGTTACTTGTCATCTCGATTGATGTGTCGGTTATCCACATAGCTCCACCAACAATGATAAAAGACGAGATACGCATTACCACTCTTTATGAGTCTCAATTAGTGTGCCGGTTATCCACCCACGCTCCACTAACGACCCAAAAAGTGTAATGTGTCACTTCATGGATTAGCATACTTTTCATATTTTCCTAAGTAGCTAGAGTTTGGTTTTATAAGGTTCTAGTACTTTTGTCACTAATAGCATTATACTTTTAATGAGATTAGCTTTGTCCCATCAAACCCATTCTGCTAACGACAGTCTACTGATCAAGGGAGCGGTGGGTGAGAGTGGACACCTATTCAACCGCCATTTTATAGGCTGTTTCCTTATACCCCCCCCCCCTTAGAGACCGGTTTGCTGAATGAGGCATACTAGCGATTTGACTGACTTAATCTTATACATATAGGTATTAAAATTTAATAATAATATGTATAAGGTGTATTTTAACCATTTAAAATATTTAGGTTTTGTCTTTTTTAAATTTTCAAAATTTAAACTATTTAAATTAAAATTTAAAATTTAAACCTAAGTGATTTAATGTATATCTTTTAATTAGCTGTTAATTAAGTCAAATGAGGATTAACTAATTAAACAATTTAATTTAATCCTAATCTTGCCAACCAAGTTATCTAAAATAAGGTTCAAGAGTTTCCATTTATTAGATAATCACAATTACCAAAAATAAAGAAAACCTAAAAGCCACCTCCTTATTTTTGCTAACTAAGGTATGGAGGCTAGGGTTTCTACAACCCTAGCCACAATTTCGAAATCCTTGAGAACAAGGGTTTAATTCCATTAAATCCTTTTAACAGTTCAACTATTATAACGGTTCAACAAAAAACAGATCTAGCTCTGATACCACTGTTGGGTTTTAAGCAAACTATGAACAAAGATCACGTAAGTTCACATGCACCCTAAACGATCTATGATTTCATCTATTGAACCTATAACTATGAACAAGATAATAATCAAAATAAATTTCATAATAAAACTAACCTGTTAATTCTTAGATCTCTTGGAAGCAAGCACCACAAGTGTAACGCCTCTAATGGCTCACACCCATGAACTTGGCAAGGAAGAAAGCAAGAGAGAAAGGGTTTTGGAACCCTATGGTTGGGGTGAAGAATGGGGAGGGGGAACCCTCTATTTATAGTCCAAAACTGATAAGTCTTATGACAGATAACTGCCATGTTTAAACTTCTGATATGATAACCCACTTACCATACAAGCTGGTTGACTTATCATTACCATAAATAAGAAAAGGCTCCATAAATTATATATTGTTATAAGTTCAGCGTTACCACGAAAATTATGAACAAACTAAAAACTAGAATATAGATGAAGAAAGAAAGAAAGTTTGAGAGCTTGGAGAGAGTAGAGAGAGTTTATATCACTTGTGAAAGAGTTGATATGAGATGCATTTTCTTCCTTACATTGATGGTCTATTTATACTACCAAATTTACTATTCAAATATAGTTGTTTAATTGGTAAATGGAAGGTGATGACAAAGTGATTACATAATTATGTCATTCACCAATTACTTGTAACACTCCCCCTTGAATGACATCATTCTACATCAGAGTTCAACTTTGAAGTACTGCCTCATTAAAAACCTTGCTAAAGAAAACCCAGTGGGAAAAAACTTTAGCGAAGGGAAAAAGAGTGCAGTGTCTAGTTGACTCCCCCTCATTTAGATATCTAATGACCATTATGTATTGTGCAGATGTCTCATTCCAATACCGTGAACATGTTTTCTAAAAATCTTGGTAGGAAGTGCCTTTGTGAAAAGATCTGCTGCATTGTTGCTAGATTGAACATATTTTAATTCAATCTGTTGATTCTTTATACGCTCTTGAGTGTATTCAAAAAACTTTGGAGGAATATGTTTTGTCCTGTCGCTTTTGATGTACCCTTCTTTCATTTGAGCGACACATGCTGCATTATCTTCATAGATTAAGGTTGGAGATTTATCTTTATCAATTCCACAAGAAGTCAGGATAAGTTGTGTCATCGATCTTAACCATGTACATTCTCTACTAGCTTCATTTAGAGCAATTACTTCTGCATGATTTGAAGATGTGGCGGTGTTTGCTTTTGAGAACGCCAAGATATTGCAGTACCTCCATTCATGAATACATATCCAGTTTGAGATCTAGCTTTATGAGGATCAGACAAGTAACCTGCATCTGCATAACCAATCAAGCCTTGTTTTGAACTATTAGGAAAAAATAAACCTAAATCAGTAGTTCCGCGAAGGTATCGTAATATGTGCTTGATTCCATTCCAGTGTCTTTTTGTTGGAGATGAACTAAATCTTGCTAATAGATTTACTGCAAAAGAAATGTCAGGTCTAGTACAATTAGTATGATACATAAGAGCTCCAATTGCATTAAGATATGGTACTTCTGGACCAAGAATTTCTTCATTTTCCTCACAAGGGCGATATGGATCTTTGTCAATATTTAGTGATCTAACAATCATTGGAGAGCTTAAAGGTTTGGCTTTATCCATATTAAAACGTTTCAAGACCCTTTCTGTATAGTTCGATTGATGGACAAGTATCCCATTTGGCATATGCTCAATCTGTAAACCAAGACAATATTTGGTTTTCCCAAGGTCTTTCATTTCAAATTCTTTCTTTAAAAATTCAATCACTTCAAGGATTTCTTTATTCGTCCCAATAATGTTTAGATCATCAACATAGACGGCTATAATCACATATCCAGATGTTGTTTTCTTAATAAATACACACGGACAAATAGTATTATTTTTATAGCCTTTGCTTATTAAGTAATCACTTAGACGATTGTACCACATACGTCCAGATTGCTTTAACCCATACAATGATCTTTGCAGTTTGATAGAATACATTTGTTTGGGTTTTGCACTCAATGCTTCTGGCATTTTAAATCCTTCGGGGATTTTCATATATATATCACTGTCAAGTGATCCATATAAGTAAGCAGTAACAACATCCATAAGATGCATATCTAAATTTTCAGAAACTGCTAGACTGATTAAATATCTGAAAGTGATTGCATCCATAACAGGAGAATATGTTTCTTCATAATCGATTCCCGGCCTTTGAGAAAAACCCTGAGCAACGAGCCTGGCTTTGTATCTCACAATTTCATTTTTGTCATTTCTTTTTCGTATAAAAATCCATCTGTATCCCAATGGTTTCACAACTCCAGGTGTGAGTATAATAGGTCCAAAAACCTTTCTGTTATTGAGAGACGTTAATTCAGCTTGCATGGCCTCTTTCCATTTACCCCAATCCTGCCTATTTTGGCATTCAATGACAGATTGTGGTTCTGGATCCTCATTGATAATATTGCATGCAACTGAATAAGAAAATATTATATCTTCTAATTCATATTGGCTCCTTACTATTTTTATATGACCATAATTAATTTCAATCTCCTTATCATTTATTTCCTCAACTGGGGAAGTAATGTTATTTTGTATTTCTTCCTGAACATTTTCATTATGCTCAAATATATTTTTCATTCCTCTTCTTTTTCTAGGATTTGCATCCTTAGAACCAAATGGCCTTCCACGCTTCAGGCGTGCTTTGGATTCTTGAGTTACTTTTTCATCAGATTGTCTATCTGGGAGTTCAATTCGAGCTGGAGCATTAACAGCAGGTATATATGATTTAGTAACTCTTTTTGTATCAGTAAATGCATCAGGTAATTGATTTGCAACTTCTTGCAAATGTATTATTTTTTGAACACCCATCTCACATTCTTGTGTGCGAGGATCAAGATATGATAAAGAAGGTTCATACCATGAAACATTCTTTTCTTGGGTTTTCATTTCTCCCCCAAGCATTGGGAAATTTTCTTCATTGAAATGGCAATCAGCAAGACGTGCTGTAAACATATCACCTGTCAAAGGTTCAAGATATCTTATTATTGAATTTGTTTCAAAACCAACATATATTCCCAACCTCCTTTGAGGACCCATTTTTGTACGTTGTGGTGGAGCAATAGGAACATATACTGCACTTCCAAAAATTTTAAGGTGGGATATATCTGGTTCTTTTCCAGAAACAAGTTGAAGGGGAGAATGTGTATGATATGCACTTGGTCTCAAACGAATCAGTGATGCAGCATGTAAAATTGCATGACCCCAAATGGAAACAGGAAGTTTTGTTCTCATTATTAATGGTCTAGCTATTAATTGGAGACGTTTAATCAGTGATTCTGCTAAACCATTTTGAGTGTGTACATGTGCAACTGGATGCTCAACAGTAATTCCTATAGACATACAATAATCATTAAATACTTGAGACGTAAACTCACCTGCATTATCAAGTCTCACTTTATTGATGTTATAATCAGGAAAATGTGCTCTCAGTTTAATAATCTGAGTTAGGAATTTTGCGAATGCCATGTTACGAGTTGATAATAGGCAAACATGAGACCATCTAGTTGATGCATCTATTAAGACCATAAAGTAATTAAATGGTCCAGAAGGTGGATGAATTGGACCACATATGTCTCCTTGAATTCTTTCTAGAAATCTAGGTGATTCCCTTTCAACTTTCATTGGTGAAGGTCTTGTAATTAATTTCCCAAGGGAACAAGAAATACACGGGTTCTTATTACCTATTTGAGGGAACTTCTGGTCCTTTAATGGATGCCCAAATGTATTTTCAATTATTCGACGCATCATTGTTAATCCTGGATGGCCCAGCCTGTCATGCCATAAACTAAATATTCTAGGATCACAAAATTTTTCTTTAACCACCAAATTTGACTCAACTATATTTATATATGTAAAATGTAAACCAGAATCAAATTGTGGTAATTTCTCCAATATATGGTTTTCATTTATTATAAACATATATTTCTTGTTTCCTATTGTTTTGGTGAATGTGTCATATCCGTTAAGATATATATCATTAAAACCCAATAAATTTCTATTTGACTTTGGGGAAAATAACGCATTACTGATTACAAACTTCGTACCATTAGGTAACATGAAACAAGCATTTCCTGCTCCTACGATCAAGTCTACAGGACCTGATATTGTATTTATGTGCCCTTTTACGAGTTTTAGTGTGGAAAAATATTTCTTTGTTTTCAAGATGGTGTGTGTGGTACCACAATCAATTATTAAGAGTTCTCCAAGATTTCCTTGGTTTTGTGCTCCAATTGAACTCATTTTGAACTTCATATAAGAAAAATAAATGATGAGTTATGAACACAATTTTAATAAAAGTGACTCGAAAAACTTTATTAAAAAAAAACATTACAATGAAAAATTAAAAACATGTTACAAAAGAAAACTAGTTTTCTAGGATGTCTAAATCATTGCAAAAGTCAAGAGTGTTTAGTTCAATGTTTCCTAGATCAACACCATCGATGAGATTGACTTCTTTCCCCTTTCCTTTAATGGAATCTTGGTAAAGTTTACAAAGATGGGGATCTGTACGACAGGTCCTTGACCAATGACCTGTGCTACCACATCTATAACAAGAACCTCCGGGGTTCTGTGATGTTCCGACATTATTTCTTTTTTCTTGTGGTTGGACATTATTTCCTTGTGGAGTGTGTTGATTATTGTTTCTTTGACCACGCCCACGGTTATAAGGATGACCGCGTCCACGACCTTGAGTATAACCGTGCCCAAAATTTTGGTTTTGGTTAAAATGGTCTCGACCGCGACCACGGCCTCGTCCACGACCACGACCACGACCACGTCCTCGTCCATACGAATTATTTCTAGGTTCATAAGTGATAGTAGCATTTGCTTCAGAAGTGCTACTGAACCTGTTGGACGGGACTGGTGGTTCTTTATTAATAGTTCATTATTTTGTTCAGCAACAAGGAGAAGTGTATTAAGCTCAGAATATTTTTTGAGCTTTTGCATACGATATTGTTGTTGCAATGTCATATTTGATGCATGGAATGTGGAGAGAGTTTTCTCCAACATCGAAGCATCAGAAACCTCTTCCCCACAAAATTTTAGTTGTGAACATATCCGAAATAATGCGGAATTATAGTCATGTACCTTTTTGAAGTCTTGAAACCTCAACGATAACCACTCAGTCCTAGCACTTGGAAGTATAACTTCCTTTTGGTGGTCAAATCTTTCTTTTAAGCTTTTCCAAAGAGTGCTAGGATCGGTGGTATTGAGGTATTCATACCTCAACATTTCATCGATATGTTTGCGAAGGAAAATTATTGCACGTGCTTTATCTTGCGACGTCCACTTATTTTTTTTCTTTTATAGTTTCAGATAAATCCATGGACTCAAGATGCATCGTAACATCTATAGTCCAAGGCATGTAGTTCTTTCCGCTGACTTCAAGAGCGGTAAATTCAAGCTTTGCAATGTTTGACATATTGTAGTTCCTAAGAAAAATAAAACTCATTAAATTTGTCGTTTAAAGGTGGGGATGAGTTTTACTATTTCTATTATAGTTACAAACATAATTAAATAGATGAATCTTCTCAAATTAATTTTATTTTAAAATTTAAAATGTTATTTTTAATCGGTTGCGCATAAATAAACGTTAGTATATATAAATAGATGTCAGAGCATGAATAATAGTTAGTATACATAAATAAATGTTAGTGTGCATAAATAAATATTAGTTTATATAAATAAGCGTTAGTATACATAAATAAATGTTAGTATGCGTAAATAAATGTTAGTTTGCATTAATAAATGTTAGTTGCCGTAAATAAACGTTAGTTTGCATAAATAAACGTTAGTTGCCGTAAATAAACGTTAGTTTGCATAAATAAACGTTAGTATACATAAATAAATGTTAGTTGCATAAATAAAAATTAGTATGCGATAACAAAAGTTAGTTTGCAATAATAAATGTTAATAAAGCGTAAGTAAAGTTAGAATAAGAAATGAACTTCGTTAGTAGTCATAACGTCAAAGTTAAATAAGAAAAGAAATTTGTTAGTAGTCATAACGTCAAGGATAAATAAGAAAAGAAATTTGTTAGTAGTCATAACTTCGAGAATAAAATGTTGTTTTTTTTCGTTGTCGTTATTGTTATTATTATTATTAATTAACATTCTAGTTTTGATGAAATTACATACCTTGATTAAGATCGATGTGTCTTTTAATCGCCTTCGTTAGAGCCTCGTGCTGATAACGTGTTATAAATTCAGCGTTACCACGACAATTATGAACAAACTAAAAACTAGAATATAGATGAAGAAAGAAAGAAAATTTGAGAGCTTGGAGAGAGTAGAGAGAGTTTATATCACTTGTGAAAGAGTTGATATGAGATGCATTTTCTTCCTTACATTGATGGTCTATTTATACTACCAAATTTACTATTCAAATATAGTTGTTTAATTGGTAAATGGAAGGTGATGACAAAGTGATTACATAATTATGTCATTCACCAATTACTTGTAACATATATATATATATATATATATATATATATATATATATATATATATATATACACGCAAATATATATAAATAAATATATATATATATATATATATATATATATATATATATATATATATATATATATATATATATATATATATATATATATATATATATATATATATATATATCGATCAAATATATATATATATATATTATATATATTTGTCTATTGCCTAATTTTTGAACAATTATTATTCAACCCCTGTATATTTAATCAATCCAATTAATCCCAAAATTAATTCCAAATTAATTTCTGATTAATCCTTAATTAAATATCATAATTTCTAATTAATATATTATACTCATAATATATCAACAAATTATTTATTACTTTTTTTATTAATATATTATCTCCATAATATATCAATCTTTCTCTCTAGATGTAATCATGTCCTCTGCTAGGTTATGGGGGCAACCCAAAAGGACTGTGGTGCCATCAATTCAAACATATGTATCAATTATAGTTATGGCTTAGACACCTTAATCCAACAAAAATATGTGTGATTTGTGTGTTTGATGGCTGGAAATTGCGATTGGGAGTAAAAGGGTGAAAGAGTTCTTGCGTGAAAGTGGGGAAAAGAGGGAGAAATGAGAGTGAAAACCCGATTTCAGCTTTTAAATGGAGTCTAAAATGTGCGACACACGACCCGTTTGGGTCCTCGGACAGTTTGTGGCTTTAAGATCTACACGACCCATTTTGGTCCACACAACCCCTGTGGATCGGAAACAGTTTACTGACATGAAAACCGCACGGCCCGTTTCAAGCCACACAACTCCTGTTAAGTCGGAAGGAGATTATTACATTGAACCTCACACGACCCGTCTGAAGATTTTCAGAAAAGACTTTCTAAAAATACATGGCCCGTGTGAAGTTTTTGAAAACTTTTACTACTTTTATTTGGTCCCAGTGATGTGCCTTTACCTTTCTCCCATTTTTTTTGAAATATTTGTGTCCATTTTCCCCCGTTTTCACTTTTAAATAATTTGGAACATTAAAATAAAAGAAAGAAATTGTCTGAAAATGAAATACGAAAAGTCTAAAACAAATACATAAAACACATAAACAACCGGGTTGCGTCCCGGAAAGCGCCTTCATTTTAAGTCATTGGCTCGACTTAGCCCGGATCATTAAACTTCGATCTTTATATTGTGGGCTCTCCACCTGCTCCTCCTCATTCTTGGTCACAAAGTCTTCATAATAAGACTTCAACCTATGATCGTTCACTTTAAAAGTCTTTCCTGTCTGTGAATTTATTATCACTTTTGACCTTTTTCGAACACTTTCCTTGAGATCATCTTGCCGTGATAAGCCTTTGTCTTCTCCTTGTATGTCATCTCATTTTCATATGTATAGTTCATTATCTCTTCGAGTTATTCAATATCAAGCTTCCCTTTCTTTCCCGCCTCATCGTCATTCAAGTTGAATTCTTTGACTGCCCAAAAGGCTTTGTGTTCTAACTCTATTGGCAGTTGACACGGCTTCCCAAACACTAGACGATATGGAGGCATACGGATAGGTGTTTTGAACGTTTTTCGGTAAGCTCATAGTGCGTCTTCCAGTCGAGTACTCCAATCCTTCCTGTTTGGATTCATCGTTTTCTCTATATTTTCTTGATTTGACGGTTTGTAACCTTAGCTTGGTCATTGGTCTGTGGGTGGTAAGCAGTGGAGACTCGATGCGTCACTCCATATTTCATCAATACTTCTTCCAACGCACGATTACAAAAATGTGACCCTCGATCTCTTATGAGGGCTCTCGGTGTACCAAATATGGAGAAGATTTGCATTTTTACAAAATCTACAACCACATTTGAATCATTAGTACGAGTGGCCTTAGCCTCCACCCAATTGGACACATAGTCCACCGCCACTAAAATATATGAAAAACCAAAAGATGGCAGAAAAGGTCCCATAAAATCTATACCCCATACATCAAAAGTTTCACCAACCAGAATTGGGGTAAGTGACATTTGATTCCTAGAACTTATGACCCAGACTTTTAACATCTTTCACAATTCGCACAATAAACATACGAATCATGAAAGGTGTGTGGCCAATAAAAACCACTCTCAAAAACTTTTCTTGATGTTCGTTGGGGACCAAAATGTCCTCCGCATGCATACGAATGACAAAAGGCTAAAATTGAATGTACCTCATTTTGCTCAACACGCCACCGAATTACCTTATCTACACAGTATTTCCATAGCTACGATTCATCCCACACGTACCTATTTTCTTCTTTCTTGATTTTATCTTTTTTCTATCGAGAGAAATCTCGTGGAAACTCTTTCATGACCAAGTAATTGACAATATCAGCATACCACGATGCCACTCGTGTTGCAAACAGGTGTTCGTCCGGAAATGCATCATGAATGGGGGTTGAATCTAAAGGGTTTTCTAGCAAACAATGAACAAATAAATCTTATGGTTCACATGCAACCCTAGAGAAGATCTATGTTTTCTTCTATGAAGATAATAAACTAAAACCTAAAGGAAACAATTATTTCTAAAGATCAAAACTGAGAAAACCAACCTTTTGATCTTATGATCCTTGAAGCTAGCAGCAAAAGAATCCTGCCTCAAATGAAGTCACACCCAAAGCAATAGAGAAGACAGTCCAGCAGAGTAATCTTAGGTCAAAATGGCGCAGAGAATAAGGGTGCCAGAGGGTTCCTTTTATAGCCTCCAAGGGTTACACTTGAAACCTTAAGGAGCCTCCAAGGTGGGCAAGCATGTTGGCCACTTGGACCAGGCTTCCTTAAACCCTATTAGGGTTTTCGCCAACCCTAGGAGAAGCCTCCAGGGTGGCGCCATTTTGGCCCCTATCTTATCTCTTGCCAGTTATTCAACTATTGAATAAATACAAGTCAGCCCCTGCACTTTAATTAATTAATTTAATCACTAAATTAAATCCAATTAATTCTAGATTAAATCTCAATTAATTATTATAGTTTCTAATTAATATATTAACACTTAAATATATTAATAAACCACTTAATTAATTCTATTGATTTATTAAACAATTAATAAATCAACCTTTTACTCTACTCAACTCTATCCTAACCTCCAGCTATGAGGGCAACCCAAATGGACTTTGCTTCAATTAACAAGATAAATATAAATATAAAGTCATGGCTTAGACACCTAATCCAACAGTCTCCCACTTGGATAAGTCTATGACTTTAATTTATCTTCTGATTAATAAACAACCTGCAGCTTCCAAGAAACTGCTGCCGAACTATGACCCAGTCAGTTCTGTCCATAGATAAGTGATCATATGATCCTTCGTCCAACAAGATATTTTCACACACGAGACATGGATTGAGATCAATCTCTATCCGATACTATGTTTCCCGATTTTCAATTCTGCTTATGACTTTCAGACTTCTAATTGAACACATCAATTTAGTCCAGGCTGTCCAGCACTTTAGTCAACTTCAAAATCATCGAGCAGCCTACAGATATCTGTTTCCCATCAGGGTCAAGGAACGAATAAGCTTTGACTCATATGCTTGTGTCTTTTACTTACCAAATCGTACATAACAATGCGTTTTATAACATCGAGTTACGGATGCGTTTACGCATTATCAATGCACAACCGACTCGTAAATTTCAACTCATATGTCTCCGCTTTAAGATCATAAGATATTATCGTTTCAACATTGCTCGTGATGTAATCCATGAAGCAATCTATTGAGCATGGGTTTATCCAATACTCAAATCTCTATTTCTAAGTACTCGTGATCGTCGTAACAGTCTTACTGCAATGTCTAACTCCTTAGACAATCTACAAACCAATTCACGACAGTCTTCGTTCATACTTACTCCCGAAAAGTATGAGCGACTGTGGACCTTTGAATAATCAAATTATTCGGGAAGTGAAACATGCAAAAACGAAACTTAAAATCTGATTGGTAGCTACTCTTGCCTAATTACCAAGTCTCCACGAGGTAATCACCAAGTCGGATTTTTTCATAAAACTATTATCGGTTTCTAGATTCTATTTTAAACTTTTAACTCATGTTATGTATCTATGTCTGGGTGACCTTTCACTCTTTCTATGTATCCAAATGTCATACATTTATACACTTTATCCGATCGGATATCCTTCCGATGATATTTCAATTTTGGTCATACCGTCATTCTCACTAACAACTCCATTCTATGTACTGTGACTTTCCATGGTTCTCAGGATCTTTAGTCCACATGACTGCACCCTAAGACTATTTCGAGGTGTTACGATGTGCCGGTGACCCACACGCGCTCTATCGGAATACCAACGAAACTCTTTAACCATTAAGTCCTTTTACTATTTGAAACTCGTTTCAAATTACTATTAACATTCACCTTAATCATTTTCCAATGATTCCTCACGTATGTACAGAATCCATTAAGTATTCCTAGCCAGGTCATATCCTGAATCTGACTCATTATGCTCTAAGCATTAAGTCATCAGGACATGTTCATGACACTTCTCATGCATCTAAGATCATGTTTACTGTGGCTAGGTCTATACTGATGACAACATCTATCTGATAGATGTCTATGGATTATGTGAGTATGCTGCACCTTTTATATCTCTCATGCCAAATCATCACACTTTGCAATGACAGGAAACTCCTTTCCTGAGCTATGCATCTTGAGTCTCATCAAGATCATCTTGGTAGAGTTTCGATCTATCTCATAGATGTTTACAACCACCTGAGTATGTCATATCTCTATTAAGTCTTTCATAGCGATCCATCTCTTAACACCAAGTCATTACACTTTGTAATGAAAAGAGATGTTTCCTAGAAACAGTATGTAACACACATATAGAGATAGAGATAATAGCGACACTCCCACTGGCTTTGACACGGTTATGGACTATTCACAAAATCCATAGCTTATGGCACATTTTGAGAATCCAAAACTTTCTGACATCTTAATGGAAATCTTTCAGCCCTTTCTCAAAATCCAATCCTTTGGCATATTTTGAGAATCTGAATATCCTTTCTTGCGAGATGCCCATGGGGTAATCCCTATTAGTGTGCCGGTGATCCACACACGCTCCACTAACGACTTACATTATGCAGTATCCTTTAGGATTTCATCTTCTATTAAGAGTGCTTCTCTCGAAGCCAATTACTTGATTCTAAGTATCGTCTCACTCAACCAGATGTTCCGAGGGTACGTTTCTGTCCATGTTGATTTCTTTTGATGATTACTCCCACTGGTTTTTATACCAGGTGTAAAAATCAATCGAAATGCCACATAGATTGTATCTCGTCCTAAGGTTCTCTCAATTGGTAGCAACCGGGCTCGCCAATGCTTCCAAGTAGTCGGATTGTAAATCCGTACCAACTATAGTGTTTCACCACTATTTGGTATGTCACCCCAATCATAACTACTTATGATGGTGATCAGTACTACTGGTCAAGAGAAGATTATGTCAGTGCAGAAACAGGAATCTAATTTCTGCTCTAAGCCTAGTGATGACTAAAGGTTCTTTCACTTGGCTAATCCTGAACTCATTCAGGACTGTCCCAACTCCCACTGTTTCCTTAGAACATGAGTTCTTTCTAAAAGAGCTCTTTCTATTCCAGGTACAGCGGGATGGCCAGTGAAACGACATTTCTGATTAGGTTTAAGCTAGTCATGAGGTTCGGACGAACACTACAAGACCCTGGACCTTTAATGTACAACTGGGACAATCCCAGCTTTACATTTCAGACAGTATCTGCAAAACCTACTTAGTCGAAGGATGTGGTTGGAATATGGTTTATATGGTCTGACTGGTTTAGTGTTTAATTTATTGGAAACTAATTGGCAATGTATCTCATACATCGAGGATCGAACTGTTTCGACCAACACTCCATCATCTTCCCTAAGACACATTATAACTATTAATGTTCTTGGAAGGGAATAAACTGTAAAACATTTTCCCAGTTTATGTTGTCACTCAGGTTCTGTGGATCTTGTACTTCTTTTGAAGTCCTTGAACTGTTCAAGGTTTCAATTCAATCGCTTATTCTGATAAGCGTAGCCATATTTGTCATTCCGAATGACAAATATTGCGAAGTACAAACAATTGTGTTCTATTTGCAGATTCAAGCAATACACAGTAACTGATGTGTTCGTTGCTCCTGATCTTGATGTCCTTTACATCTCTATGTAAATTTTTTATGACTTTGTTAATCTTGGTCAAGACTTGCAATCTTCAGTTGACTCTAAGTCAGCTGATTCCAAAGTCCTATCCTCTGGATCTTTGGGTGATTCATTTCTTGCCATTTGTGCTTTATGAAGAACTTAATCATCATCTGACTCTAAGTCAAATGATTCCAAAGTCCTGTCCAACTGGATCTTTGGTTGATTTATTTTTTTACAGATTAAGAACTCAATTCATCATGTAACTCTAAGTCAAATGATTCCAAAGTCCTGTCCAACTGGACCTTTGGTTAAATTGATTCTTATAACATTAACAATCATAGGGAACACAATTCTTGAATCCAAACACTTTGGATGCATCGACATTCAAGTTATTACTAATCATGCATTCAACACATTCATACAACATTTCAAGGATAATTCAAGCAACATGTGTTAAAAGAAAATTTGAAAATTTTATTAAAACAAAATCCTTGAAAATGTACTATATGATAGACAATGTCATATGCATCTAATAAGCTAATAACATGATTTCAATATTTAACTAAACTCTAAAACTGCATGAGCTTCAGATCCAATCTGAATGTGCTCCTATGCAACAACATCCCACATCCTACAGAGTCCATGCATACAGAGCAAATGTGAGAAACACATCATGTATCAAGGAATTAAGGATCAGGGGTTCTGAGTTTTAAGATATTCCTGAGTTGCCAAACTGTTCGGCTTCGGAGCATTTTCCAATCTTTCCGTGACTGTGTCCCACCCTATGATTCCCAGTTTGAAACATCGAGGAACCAGTCCAGACGATCTGGATCATTTCTTGATGTGTCCTATTACTGGACTCAATCCCGAAGCAGCTGAACTAATGGAACTATGCTTCTCTATGAACGACTCATACAGAGTCAACATTGAATGCATATCCACGATTTTTTTATCTTGTTTCCCTTCCTGTACATCAGGATGAACGGATCAGCGAGTCGAGCTAATGCTTTAACTCCCGATCAAAAGGGAACCAAATTTATACAGTTCACCTATGTGTCTCTCAGTCTTGAGAACATGTGAACTGGTGCTACTTCCTGCACACTTCAAACTCTTTGAAGATCTTAGCTTGTCCTTTCTCAACCAGTTCATGGAATTTATCCACAACTAGCTATGTTAACTTATCTGACCCCAAGAATTCTAAATTCCTGCAGAACTCGGGGTCAATGATCAATAGTATTAGGCAACGAACTTTCCTTGACTTAACAATCAAGGAGTCATGCTCATCATAGGCTACTGTGTTATGTCATGCTTTAGGGAGCGGACACTCAGTCAGATATGGCTTGCCAGCAAAACAGAGAACTATTCTCTATCTATGAAGCCATACCATATAGTTAAGGCTAGTCAGCCTTTCCATATTTAGCAGGTGCTTTCTGATGCTCTCAGAAAAGGGTGAGGGAGGAGAGGGAGGAGAATAGACACTTGATTCAGACATCTACAATAAACAGAATTTTATTAGTTTAATTAATCCTTTTAAATAATTACCCAATATATTATTTATTAAAGCTAGGACCCAAAATGCCCCAACTATGGTGTGAAGAGGGATGCCGTAATCACAACATAATGGTCATTAAGGTAGATAATACACTTATCAATTTCATCTTATGAAATTCCTAGATCTGTTGAGACACATTGAACTATTTAATGGCATGTTTAGTCTCGGATGTGTCCCACTGTTTGTGACTGGGATGCCGAGGATCACAAACCGGGTGTGAATAACCATGCAAATTAGCTTGGTACTCTCGAAGTCAATTGCCATATCTAATTAACATACCGGTTAACCACACACACTCCGTTAATAATGATAAAATCGAGAAACCCATTGCAAGTCTTTGTGAACCCCTATTGGTGTGCCGGTTAACCACACACGCTAAACCAATGTTTCATAAATTTCAATGTGCAATTTCATGGATTAGCACCAATTCACATTTTTAAACCTAAAGTAACTAGATTGGGATTTGTTTGAGGTTCTAATACTTTCAATTATAGCATTATACTTTTAAGAGGCTTAGCAGTTCTATCAAACCCGTTCGGCTAACGACACAAGACTGGCCAGGAGAGCGGTGGGTGAGAGTGGACACCCATTAGACTACCATTTTATAGGCAGTCGCCTTATACCCTCTTTATAGGACAGTTTTGTGAATGAGGCCTACTAGCGGTAAGACTAACCATTTAATCTTATATATAAGTATTAACTTTTAATCATAAATATATAAGATATATTTTAATCTTATTAAAATATTTTAGAATTAATTTATTCAGAATTTTCGCTAATTTATTCTATTTTTTCGAAAATTTTAAATTAATCCTTTAAGCTGATTTAATTTATCTTTTAATTAACAATTAATTAAATTAATTAAATCTAAGATAGATATTATAAATTAATCAAATTGATTTTATCTATCTTAACCCCTAAGGTTCGAAATTTGCTAGCTAGGGTTTAAGGGTTCAGGTTATCTTGAAGATACAGTTACCAAAAATAACAACCAACTTAAAAAGGCAAGCAAATAAAGGGGATCCAAGGGGGTGGCGGCTAGGGTTAGGAAACCCTAGCCTAGGCAACAAAATTTAGGCCATTCCAAGAGGGTTTTTTGCAAAAACACTCAAGGCAAGAATCATTCAAGCAGTTTATATCAATTCATAAGAAAACAAGCCTAAGCTTTGATACCACTGAAGGGTTTTCTAGCAAACAATGAACAAATAAATCTTATGGTTCACATGAAACCCTAGAAAAGATCTATGTTTTCTTCTATGAAGATAATAAACTAAAACCTAAAGGAAACAATTATTTCTAAAGATCAAAACTGATAAAACGAACCTTTTGATATTATGATCCTTGAAGCTAGCAGAAAAAGAATCCTGCCTCAAATGAAGTCACACCCAAAGCAATGGAGAAGACAGTCCAGCAGAGTAATCTTAGGTCAAAATGGCACAGAGAATAAGGGTGCCAGAGGGTTCCTTTTATAGCCTCCAAGGGTTACACCTGAAACCCTAAGGAGTCTCCAATGTGGGCAAGCCTGTTGGCCACTTGGACCAGGCTTCCTTAAACCCTATTAGGGTTTTCGCCAACCCTAGGAGAAGCCTCCAGGGTGGCGCCATTTTGGCCCCTGACTTATCTCTTGCCAGTTATTCAACTATTGAATAAATACAAGTCAGCCCCTGCACTTTAATTAATTAATTTAATCACTAAATTAAATCCAATTAATTCTAGATTAAATCTCAATTAATTATTATAGTTTCTAATTAATATATTAACACTTAAATATATTAATCAACCACTTAATTAATTCTATTGATTTATTAAACAAATAATAAATCAACCTTTTACTCTACTGAACTCTATCCTAACCTCCAGCTATGAGGGCAACCCAAATGGACTTTTTGCTTCAATTAACAAGATAAATATAAATATAAAGTCATGGCTTAGACACCTAATCCAACAGAATCTTCTGGTGCTATTATCCGACTTAGATGGTCTACAACTAGGTTTTCTTTTCCTCTTTTATCCTTAATGTCGAGGTTGAATTCTTGAAGCAGCAAAATCCACCGAATAAGTCGCGGTTTAGAGTCCTTTTTAGCAAGCAAATACTTAATGGCTGGGTGATCGGAGAAAATAATCACTTTAGAGCCCAATAAGTATTGCTTAAACTTCTCCAAAACGAACACTATTGTCAACAAATCTATTTCTGTGGTGGAATAATTTCTTTATGCGTTGTCGAGTGTCTTGGTGTTGGGATTTGATCACATAAACACATGCAGCAAAAGACAGATAAGATCAAATCACATAAATTCCATGAACATTATTCAGGATCATACAGTTCATTATATATTATTGCAACTTAAAACTTAACCATGATATACCTCAACAAGTCTTCTCCTTTGTGCTTTAGTCAAGGCCATGATTGCAAGGATGACCAGGATCCAAAGTGTGAATCCTTCTAGTGGCTTATACTTAGTGATCACCAGAAAACTAGACAAATCAGAATCAAGGAACTCCAACTCTAGAGAGAGAGAGAGAGGAGATTTAGCAGAAGGGAAGGAGGAGGGAGGATGTTGGGGGTACTCAAGGTTTGGGATGCCTTAGGGTGTTACCCCAAGGCCTTTATTTATAGTGTATGGGCTCCTAGGGTTTCAAACTTAGGAGCTTTTTGGCGGCCGCACCCCTTGGACTTGTTTTCTTTGATTATATCTTTAAGGAATTACAATCCAGTCCCTTTAATTGATTCCGAATTAATACTAGATTAATTTTATCGATTAAATTATTGATCTAGTTTCTAATTAATTTTTTTTCCAATAAATTAATAAACTAATCATCATTTCCTTTATTTTGACTCTGAATGATTTTTTGGGTCCTGCGGGCGACCCAAAAGGACTCTACATTTTATCATAAGTATTACCACAAGTTGATGACCTTGGACATTAATCCAACAGTCTCCCACTTGGATAAGTTGTCAACTTGGTTTGGTCTGAATATAATTCGATAATCAGCAGAGTGTGCCATCCAATGCAACTGCCGAACTCTGATCAACAAAAAGAGACGACTCCTAGATAAGTGATATTTTATTCCTCCGTTCTCAAGATATCATGATGAACCCAGGTCATGGAAAAAGTTAGATCCCTGATAGTTCAAAGTTTTGTTTCCCGATAGTGATTTATGATGACTCCGTCGGACCACGAATCGAACACATCAATCTGGTCAGGGCTTGGCTAAGTACTTAGTGTTAGCATCAAATCATCAAGGGGCCCACAGATATCGCTTCTCCTTATTAGGGCAGAAGGAATAGATAAAGTTTGACTACATAGTCTCTCTCTATTTCATCATGTCATACACGGACATACCCTTTATAACTACCAGTTATGGATAACGTTTGAGCAGACCAATGTACAACAAAATCATAGTGCAAATCCTTAAGTATCTCAGTTTGAAGAATAAGAGATATTATAATCCTGGATTCCTTGTGACTTAATCCATGAAGTAATCTCTAGGTGTGGGTTGTTCCAATACTTGGATCCTTACCAAGTACTCATGAGGGTTAGTCGCAATCACCATGCTATGTCTAATCTCTATAGACAATCTACTAATACTCATGATAGTCTTAAATCACTACTTGCTTCTAAGAGTATGACCGATTGTGGAGGTTTGAGTGGATTAACACTCGGGAAGTGGGTTCTAAACATGCAAAAGTGAAACACATTGAGAATTCAATGAAATGGTGTCTAATTAGCCTTTTATTAAATCTCCACTAATAAAACACCAAGTCATATACAATCAACACTGCTCTATGTTTCGATTCTTCAAACTATAAACTAAACATTTAAGACATTGCGCTAGCAAATCTAATGCCTATGGTCCTTGTATGCTCGTTATGCTTGGGTCGTGACAACGCTTTGCTGAAAGGATCAGATGGATTATCCTCTGACGGTACTCTGCCCACTACGATGTCTCCGTCTTCAACTCGGTTTTGAACATAGTGGTATTTTCTGAGTATATGTCTTGATCTCCCATGGTCCTTAGGTTGTTTAGTCAATGCGACTGCACCCTCGTTATCGCAAAAGACTTCAAGGGGATCATTGATGCTGGGGACAACGCCAAGATCACCGATGAAATTCTTCAACCATGTAGCTTTCTTTGCAGATTCTCTTGCTGCTATATACTCGGACTCGCATGTTGATTCAGCTACCAACTGTTGCTTCGAACTTTTCCAGGTAACTGCTCCTCCGTTCAACATGAACACCCATCCTAATTGTGAGCAAGAGTCATCTATTCCTCTATATACCAGACACATGTCTTTAGTTCTTCTCAGATACTTAAGAATGTTTTTCCTACCGTCCAATGATTTTTGATAGGATTGTTCTGATATCGGCTCACCATGCTTAAAGCATATGAGACATTAGGTCGAGTACATATCATGGCATACATGATTGATCCTATAGCCGAAGCGTATGGGATTCGACTCATTTTTTCCAGATCATCACTTGTCCTGGGACATTGCTCTTTACATAGCTTTATCCCTTGTTGTATGGGCAAGAATCCTTTCTTGGAATCAAGCATCCTGAATTTCTTCAAGATCTTGTCCAGGTATGTACTCTGGCTTAGTGCTATTAGACGCTTCAATCTATCCTTATAGATCTTTATACCAAGTATATATGATGCATTTCCCAGATTCTTCATAGCAAAACACTTTCCAAGCCAAGTTTTCACACTTTGCAACGTTGGGATGTCGTTTCCTATAGGGAGTATGTCATCGATATACAGTACCAAAATACTACATTATTCCCACTGGATTTGACATATACACACGATTCATCCCGACTTCTAGAAAATCCGAACTCTTTGACCTTTTCATGGAAGTAGATGTTCCAGCTGTGAGAAGCTTGTTTAAGTCCATCAATGGACCTGTCAAAGCTTACACACTCTATTCGGATACTTTCTGTGTACAAAACCTTTGGGTTATGCCATATACACATCCTCTGATAGTTTTCCATTAAGGAAAGCGGTTTTGACATCCATTTGCCATATTTCATAGTCATAAAATGCAGCAATGACAAGTAACACTCTAATAGACTTATCTTCGCTACTGGAGAGAATGTTTCATCATAATCAATTCCTTGAGTCTGAGTGAAACCCTTCGCAACCAATCTGGCCTTGAATGTGTGTACATTCCCATCCATGTTGGTCTTCTTCTTGAAGATCCACATACACCTGACGGTTTTGAGACCTGGTTTCAGATCAACCATATTCCAAACTTGGTTATCGTACATGGACTGAATCTCGCTCTCCATGGCTTCTTTCCATTTGGCAGTCTCAAGGCCTGCCATCGCTTCCTTGTAGTTGGATAGTTCATCCTTACTAACCAGTGTGTTATCACTGATCATTGTGTCACCTTCTGTAATAATATGGAAACCATAAAACTCAGGAGGTTGACTTACTCTACTAGATCTGCGAAGAGGCAGTGGAGATATGTAAGTTTTCTCAACAGGAGTCTCATCTTCGGTCGACTCTTGAATTTCTTCAAGATCTATTTTACTCCTACTATCTTCTTTAGATATGAGATCTCTTTCCAGAAGTACTCGTCTTCGAGCAACAAACACTTTGTTCTCGGATGGCTTGTAAAACAAGTATCTAAAGGACCTTCACGGTAATCGACGAAATAACACTTCTCTGCTCTAGGTTCAAGTTTGTCATGAGCTTAGCACCGAACGAAGACTTCACAACCCGATACTTTTATATGTGCCAGTGAGGGACGTTCCCCACTCCAAAATTTAGATGGTGTTTTAGCAACCTTCTTAGTTGGGATGAGGTTTAAGATACGAGCTGCAGTCTCTAAGGCATGACCCTAGAAACTTATTGGAAGTGTTGCATGACTCATCATAGATCGAACCATGTCTAACAGCGTTCGATTTCTCCTTTCAGACATACCGTTGTGTTGCGGTGTTCTTGGTGGAGAGAATTGTGAAACTGTTCCACAATCCCTAATATGATTGTATAATTCTTGACTGAGATATTTTCCGCCCCTATCGGAACGAAGCATCTTAATCTTCTTGCCCAGCAGATTCTCTACTTCATTTTGAAAGTCTTTGGACACTTCAAAGGTTTTCGAATTAAGTTTAATCAAATAAACATAACCGTATCTAATGAAATCATCAGTAAATGTCATAAAGTAGCGTTCACATTGTCTAGTGGCGGATCTGAATGGTCCACAAATATCTATGTGGATTAGTTCCAACAGGTCCTTGCCTCATTCACAGTTTCCTGTGAATGGCGATTTGGTCATCTTGCCAAGTAAGCAAGACTCGCATACATCATCCAACTTTAATTCGAATGATTCCAAGATTCCTTTCGATTGGAGTTTTGCGATGCGATTCTTGTTTATATGACCAAGACGATAGTGTACATACGTGATTTATCGAGAACATTCTCGTCAGAATCAACATTTAAAGTTATATTATTACTTCTACCAACACAAACAACACTTTCATATATGCCATTACAAGAACTAGCTTTAAAACAAAGACAACCATTTTTATAAACCAAAATGTTACCATTATCATTATCAAAATTAAATTTGAAACCATCCTTTAATAAAGCATAAAATGAAATAATGTTTTGAGCCATTTCGGGCGAGTAGCAACAATTTAATAACTTAATCGAACTATCATTATTCAGCATCAGCCCAGAGCTCCTGATCATTGTATGAGCAGTTTTCTGTCTGTTTCCCATTATCAGGTTAAGCTCCCCATGCTGCAGCTTCCTACTTTCCTTTCGTCCCTGCATATCAGCACATATGTGAGTACCACATCCTATATCAAAGACCCAAGAATTAGAAGTCATAGTACTATATAATCCGATCATAAATATACATGAGGTGCCACACTCTTTAACCCTGTTGTTTTTCAGGTCCTTTAGGTACTTTGCGCAATCTAGTGTCCCTTCTGCTGGCAGTAAAAGTAGATAGCCTCTTTCGGGTCATTGGTAGGGGCAATATCAGAGTCAGACATTCTCTTGAAGCCTTGGTTGCCCTTGGCTTTTCCCTTTCCTTTGGTATGAGAAGTTTTCTTCCGTTTACCACTACCATGATGAATGGCTAGGACGGGAGCAGGGGAGTTGGTGCCACGAGCCTGCTTCATGCTGGCTTCAGCAATCTTCAGCATCCCGTGCAACTCCATCAAGGTCTTGTCCAGGTTGTTCTTATTGTAGTTCATGATGAACTGTTGGTATGAAACAGAAAGCGAGTTAAGAACCATGTCAATGGCTAACTCCTTAGGCAATTGGACACCAAGATTTTCCATCCTGTCAATGTACGACTTCATTTTCTGAACGTGTATACATACAGACGCTCCGTCTTGCAGTTTACCGGCAATTAGGGACTTGGCGATCTCAAATCATTCCTGCCTAGCCTGCTCTTGGAACATTTCCTTGAGCTATAGGTTGATGTCGTATGCTCCAACATTCTCAAAACCCTTCTGGAGTTCTGAGGTCATGGTTGCCAACATCAGGCAGGCAACCTTAATCCAGTCATCATAGTGCTTATCATAAGCAGCTATATCTTCATCAACAACATTATCGGCTATATCTAGGATATCAGTATCAAGGACATACTCTATGCCCTCAAATCTCAAAGAAATCCTCAAAGCATGGATCAAGTCGAGATAGTTCGGACCCGTCAGCTTTTCCCTCGAGAGGACGGAAAGCAGTGAGATGTTGGTTGGCGCAGGAGGAGAAGGAGGTGCAGGTGGAGGAGTCGGACCCGAGTTGTTGTTATTGTTATTGGCAGGAATCTATAAAACAGAGGTTTTAGTTTAATTAGTTTGAATTTCAACCCTATAAATAATTACCCAATTTATTTACTAAGGCTAGGACCCAAGATTTCCCAGTTGTGATGTGAAGAGGGATGTCGTAATCACACCATAATGGTCATCAAGGTAGACAAAAATCTATTGTTAGTTTCATTCACTATGAAACTCCTAGATCCGTGAGATTCATTTATTTTAGTCAATGGTATGTTAATCTCATTTGTGGTCATCTCAGAATTCATGACAAGGATGTCATGAATCATGAATTAGACGGTGAATTAACCATGCAGAACCCGTATGATGCGAGGCTCAAGATACGCTTGAGAATCGCAAGTGTCACATCATCCCCAACTATAACCTTATCTGGCGTGCCGGTTAACTACATAGCTCCACCAGCAGATTATAAAGAGAATGTCTATTTCTCAGGATAGCACATTATTCACATTTGTTTATAATTAAAATTGGGTTTTGTTCTAATACTATAAGTTAATACTTTTAACTTAGAGAGAGAGAATTTCAGTAACTCCACATGGTAAAAGGTGGTGAACGGTGAAGGTGGTGGGCAATAAATGCCACTTAATAACCAACCTCATTCAGGTTCATAAGAACCTTCCTTCTAACCCTATACACGATTTTGTGTGGGTGAGCCTAGTCATGGTTTGACCAATATTTTTAATTTAATTAATTCTTTTATATATAAATAATCTTCTAATATATATAAATGTATTTCAAACATTTTAAAATATTTCATTCAATTAATTCAATTAAAATTAATTAACAATCAATTAAATAAACAATTATATCATATTGAGTAATCAAATTAAAGCAACAGGCATATAAGGAAGCAAAGCAAGGTAGGAAACTTGCAAGGCAAGGCTAGGGCAGTAACCCTAGCCGCCAAACACATAAGGAGGCACAGAAAACCCTTCCTAAAACCTACAATTTTCGATAACAAGTAAGGAGGCACAAAAAACATGTAGGCATCTATTTTAACATGCATAAACAAGAATATTCAAGTTTCTAGCATGCATCCTAAGATCATAACATATTTAAAACCAGAATTTCTTGCATAACCCTATGATAAAATCGATTTTAACAATAAACATGAAATCACATTCAACAGTTTAAAATCAAAGTGCTAATATCTCATGAACAGAGGCTCTGATACCACTGGTGGGATTTGATCACATAAACACATGCAATGGAAAACTAATAAGATCAAATCACAGAAATTTCATGAACATTGTTTATGATCATACAGTTCATAACAGATTACTGTAACTTAAAACTTAAACAGGATGTACCTCAACAAGTCTTCTCCTTTGTGCTCTAGTCAAGGCCACAATTGCAAGGATGATCAGGATCCAAAGTGTGAATCCCTCTAGTGGTTTATACTTAGTGATCACCAGAAAACCAGACAGATCGGTAGTAAATAACTCCAACTCTAGAGAGACAGGAGATTTCGCAAAAGGGGAGGAGGGGGAGGAGGTTGGTGGCACTCAAGGCTTGGGATGCCTTAGGGTGTTACCCCAAGGCCTTTATTTATAGTGCATGGGTTCCTAGGGTTTCAAACGTAGGAGCCTTTTGGCGGCCGCACCCTCTGTACTTGTTTCCTTTGATTATATCTTCAATCAATTACAATCCAGTCCCTTTAATTGATTTCAAATTAATACTAGATTAATTTATCAATTAAATTATTGATCTAGTTTCTAATTAATTTAATTTCCAATAAATTAATAAACTAATCATCCTTTCCTTTATTTTGACTATGAATGTTTTTCTGGGTCCTGATGGCAACCCAAAAAGACTCTACCTTTTATCAGAAGTATTACCACAAGTTGATGACCTTGGACATTATTCCAACACTTGAAAGCGTAGTAAATGACATGTGGTACCCAATCTTTCCTTTGTCCTAACACCGCTCCTATCGCATGATTGCTAGAATCACACATAATCTCAAAAGGCAGACTCTAATATGGTGATTGGAGTATCGGTGCAGTAATTAGTAACTCCTTCAATTGGTCAAATGCTTGCTTACATGCTTCGGAGAACTCAAATTCTGCATCTTTTTGTAATAGCTCGCACATCGGCCTAGCAATCTTTGAGAACTCTTTGATGAATCTCCTGTAGAATTTTGCATGACCAAGAAAAGAACGTACCTCTCGGACACAAGTGGGGTAAGGTAACAATTAAATAACATTTATTTTAGCCTTGTCTACCTCTAACCCTTTTGAAGAAACAATATGATAGATTATGAGACCTTGATCAACCATAAAATGACATTTTTCATAGTTTAAAACAAGATTGGTTTCAATACACCTCTCCAAAATATTTGTATAATTTTCAAACACTTTCCAAATGAATTACCACAAACTGTAAAATCGTCCATGAAAACCTCGATAATCTCTTCAAAGTAATCCGAAAATATACTCACCATGCATGTTTGAAATGTGACGGGGCATTGCAAAGCCCAAAGGGCATCCGCCTATATGCAAATGTGCTAAAAGGACAAGTAAAAGTTGTATTTTCTTGATCCTTGGGTGCTACGGGTATTTGGTGAAATCTAGAATACTAGTAAAGGTAGCAGTAGTTAGTTTTTGCCACTAATCTTTCTAGAATTTGGTCAGTAAATGGTAGCGGGAAATGATCTTTTCGGGTTGCGTTGTTAAGTTTCCTATAGTCTATACATACACGCCACCCTTTTTGCACACGGGTGGGGACTAACTCTCTGCGGGCGTTTTCAGTAATGGTAATACCTGACTTGTTCGGCACAACTTGAACTGGGCTTACCCATTTGCTATCGGATATTGAGTAAATCATTCCTGCATTCAACAACTTAAGATCTCTTTCTTTACCACCTCCATTATCGGTGGATTTACTTTAGGCCTCCCGGGTTGGCTTGAAATCTTCCTCCATGAGTATTTTGTGCATGCAAAGTGATGGGCTCAATCCCTTGATATCGGCTATTATCCAACCGATGGTTTTTTGTAGCGCTTCAGTGTTTGCACTAACTCACATTCTTCCTCTTTTGACAATTTACTCGAGATTATCACCGGTAAGGTTTTCTCATCTCCAAGATACGCATACTTTACGAAGAGTCTTTAATTCAAGCTCCGGTGCCCACGTAATAGAAGGGAGCAACTTCTCATTAGTAGTTGGTAATTTCAATTTTGGGGCATTGTACCTCTCCTTCTTCTTCTCATCCAAAAATGCAGCAACCTCCATGATCTCATCATCCACTTTAAACTTATCCGCAAGTTCCTTCGCTGCTTGAACATCCAAATTCCTATCTATGACTAACGCTAGCACATCGGGGTTAGACAAACTAAAACATTCTTCATTTAATGGTTCAATGATATCCACAATATTTAAAGATTTTCAAATTTACTACCTCCCCATCAAATTCCATAGAAAGTGTACCCGCATGAACATCAATTTTAGTTCTTGCAGTACTTAAAAATGGTATTCCTAATAAAATTGAATTCAAATGTGGTGCATCATCATCACCGATGTCCAAGACATAAAAATCAGCCGGAGATACTAATTCGTTCACTTGGACTAACACGTCTTCTAATACACCTTTTGGATGTACTATCGAACGGTCAACCAATTGAATGATAAACCCCGGTCCTCTTTAATGTGCCTATATTTAAAATTCAAAAAACCGAATATGCTAAGACATTAATAGAGGTTCCGAGATCCAGCATGACACAAGGGATGGAAAGATTTCCTAGCTTGCAAGGAACCGCAAAAACACCTGAATCCTTGCATATTTTGGAAGATGCTTTTGCAAAACTACGAAAATATTTTCACCCACTTTTACAGTTTCGTTGCCTTTTAATTTCTTTTTAGATGTAAAAAGTTTCTTAAGAAACTTTTCATATCTTAGAGCATGTTTAATGACATCTAAGAGTGGAATATTTACCTCTACTTTCCTGAAAAGCTCCATAAGTTCTTCATTCTCTCATTCGGGCTTGGTGTATCTCAACCTTTAAGGAAATGGCGGTGGTGTAACTTTGACTTCAATTAGGACTTACTTTTGTTGCTTGTGGTTTCCTTTTGAGACTTCATCCTTCTTCACTTCTAGTTTATCCTCCTCTTCCTCAGGCATCTTTGATCCATCATACTCTTTTCCACTTCTCAAAGTAATAACACCCGCGTTGTGTTTCGGGTTCTTCTCTGTTGTACTGGAAGTTTACCTTGAGATTCTATCTTACTCATTGAGTTAGGAAGCTTGGACACCTGTTGTTTCAAGCTTTTGATGCTCACCTTTGTCTCAATCTGGAATGCTCGAGTACTAGTGGCCAACTTTTGACTATGTCTTCCAATGACATGCTCGATCTGCTACTTTGTTGCATTTGATTATGTTGGGGTGGAAAGTTCTTTTTGTTAGGTTTTCTGCAAATCTATGAACTAAAACCCTAAGTTCACATGCAACCTATAAGGATCTATGTTTTCTTCTAATTGAACATATAATAAATTCCTAAAGGCCACAAGAAAATAACTAAAAGAATAAAAACAGAATAACTAACCTTTTAGGATTTCTTGGAAGCAAAGCAGCACAAGTGTCCTGCCTCAAATGAGATCACGCCCAAGCTAGGGAGGTAGGTCACGAAATTTAGAGAGAAAATAGAGTCAAAAGTCGTGCCAAATGGTGTGCATGGGGCTCCCTATTTATAGGTTCCAACCGATAACCAGATAAGCCTTTAGAGATAAACCTTTTTGAATTCAAATAAGATAAGCCTTTATCTTACAATTCAAATATATTTATCCTAACTTATTATCATCAAAATTATGTATTATCTCATACATAATTTCGTGGTCACTTGGTTTACTATAACTGTCACTTACTCAACTATTGAATAATTACAGTTTTAGTCCCTGCACCTTTAATTAATTAAAATAATCACGAAATTAAATCCAATTAATTCCAGATTAATTTCTAATTAATTAATATAGTTTCTAATTAATATATTATCACTTTAATATATTAACAAACCATATATTTAATTTCTGTTGATTTACTAATCACATAATAAATCAACCTTTCTCTCTACCGAACTTTCTACCAAACCTCCAGCTATGAGGGCAACCCAAATGGACTTTGCTACTATTAATTAGGTAAATACTAATTATTAGTCATGGCTTAGACACTTAATCCAACAGTCTCCCACTTGGATAAGTCTATGACTATAATTACTAATTTAACCTCTAATTAATCAGAAACTGTAGCTTCCAAGAAATTGCTGCCGAACTCTAACCTAGTCAGTTCTGTCCATAGATAAGTGATCAGATGATCCTCCGTCCAACAAGATATTTTCAGACATGAGACGTGGATTGAGATCAATCTTTGTCTGAGACACTGTTTCCCGATTTCCGATTTTGCATATGACTTTTAGACTTCTAATTGAACACATCAATTCAGTCCTAGCTGGACAACACTTGAGTCAACTTCAAAATCATCGAGAGGCCTACAGATATCTGTTTCCTGTCAGGGTCAAGGGACGACTAAGCTTCGACTCATATGCTTATATCTTTTACCAGGCAAATCATTCACAACAGCACGTTTTATAACACCTAGTTACCGATGCGTTTTCGTACTATCAATGAACAACCGCCTCGTAAATGATAACTTATATCTCTCCACTTCAAGACCATAAGATATTATCGTCTCGACATTGCTTGTGATGTAATCCATGAAGCAATCCATTGAGCGTGGGTTTATCCAATACTCAAATCTCCATTTCCAAGTACTCATGAACGTTTCAGCAATCTTATTGCTATGTCTAACTCCTTAGACAATCTACAAACCAATTCATGACAATCTTCCTTCATACTTACTCCCTAAAAGTATGAGCAACTGTGGATATTTGAATAATCCAATTATTCAGGAAGTAAAACATGCGAAAGAAAAACATAAAATCTGACTGGTAGCTACTCCTGCTTATTACCAAGTCTCCACGAGGTAATCACCAAGTCGGATTTATCATAACTATTATCGGTTTCTTATTCTCTTTTAAACTTTCAATTCAAGCCTTTTATATCTATGTCTATTTTTAACTCAATGACCTTTTCACTCATTATATGTATCCAAGTGTCTAATACTTATAAACTTTATTGCAGATAATCCAATCGGATACTCTTTTGATAATATCTCAATTTGTCATTCTGTCTTTCTCTCTCACAACTCCATTCCGGTGATGTGTACTGTGACTACCCATGGTTCTCGGGGTCTTTAGTCTACATGACTACACCCTAATACTATTTCGAGGCATCATGATGTGCCGGTGAACCACACGCGCTCCATAAGAAACCAACGAAACTCTTTAACCATGAAGTCCTACAGCACCACGTCTTAGTGTAAAGAATTACTGATTTGAAACTCCTTTCAAAAAATTCACCCTAATCATTACCCAATGATTTCTCACGGTGTTCAAAAATCCATTTAGTATTCTCAGCCAGGTCATATCCTGAATCCAACTTACTATGCTCTAAGCATCAAGTCATCAGGATATGTTCATAACACTTCTTATCGGTCCAGGAATCTCGTGGAACCTGATGTAATCTCATTCCAAACACTTTCGGAATCCAAAGATTACTAATAATCCTTGTGTCATGACTTCCGGAAACCATTTCCTTTCGGAGACTCTTTCTTATGCATCTTGAACCTCATCAAGACCGTATTCTCAATGGCTAAGTCTATACTGTCAATTTCATCTAGCCGATAGATGTCTGTGAACTATGTGAGTATGTTGCACCTTCTTTATGCCAAGTCATCACACTTTGCAATGATAGGAAACTCTTTTCCTTAGGTTTATGCATCTTGAATCTTATCAAGATCATATTGGCAGAATTTCAATCTATCTAATAGATGTTCACGACCACCTAAGTATGTTGTATCTCTTAAAGTCTTTCATAGCGAACTGTTTCTTAACACTAAGTCATTACACTTTGTAATGATAAGAGATGTTTCCTAGAACCAGTATGTAACACACATACATGTGATAGCAGATAACAACGATACTCCCACTGGCTTTGATATGGTTATATGACTTTTTCGGACTATTCACAAAATCCAGAACTTTTGGCACATTTTGCGAAACCGAAATCCAAACCTTTCCGACATATTAAAGGAAATCTTCCAGGCTATTCACAAAATCCAAACCTTTTGGCCTATTTTGAGAATCCGAATATCCTTTCTTGCGAGATGCCCATGGGACAAATCCTGGGGCCATGTACCTTTTGTAATGGCATGCTCTATGTGAGTCCCTATTAGTGTGCCGGTAAACCACACACGCTCCACTAACGACTCACGCTATGCCATGCAGAATCCTCTCGGATTTCATCTTCTATTGAGAGTGCCTCTCTCGGAATCAATTGCTACCCCAAGTGATGACTCATTCAACCAGATGTTCTGTAAGTACATTTCTATGTTCCCTTCTTTTGATGATTCAATTACCCCCACTGGTTCCTAGACCAGTTGTAAAATCAATCAAACTGTCATATAGACTGTCTCTCGCGCTAAGGTTCTCTTATTTGGCAGCAACCGGGCTCACCAGTGCTTCCTAGTAGTCGGATTACTTATCCGTACCATCTTTAGTGTTTTACCACTAATCGGTATGTCACACAGATCATAACTCCTTATGACGGTGACCAAAACTATAGGTCAAGTGAAAAGAGGGTATTTTAGGTTTAACATGAATCTGATTCTGTTAGATTAGGTGTCTAAGCCATGACTAATAATTTGTATTTACCTAATTGATAGTAGCAAAGTCCATTTGGGTTGCCCTTATGGCTAGAGGTTTAGCATAAAATCCAGGAGAGAGAAAGATTGATTTATTATATAACTAATAAATCAATAGAAATAAAATAAATAGTTTATTAATATATTATAGTGATAATATATTAATTAGAAACTATATTAATTAATTAGAAATTAATCTGGAATTAATTGGAATTAATTTGGTGATTAATTTGATTAATTAAAGGTACAGGGGCTGAATTGTAATTATTCAATAGTTGAGTAAGTGACAATTATGGTAGTTTAAGTGGGCAACGAAATTATGGAGGGATTATCCATAATTTTGATTATTATATGTTAGGATAAATAGATTTGAATTGATAGATAAATGTTTATCTTATTTGAATTCAAAAAGGTTTATCTCTAAAGGCTTATCTGGTGGCCACTTGGAAACTATAAATAGAGACCCCTAGGCACCATAAAAGCCACGACTTTTTCCTCTCTTCCCTCTCTCTGGAACTTTCGAAAACCCTAGTTTTGGGTGTGACTTCATTTGAGGCAAGGCACTTGCGTTGCTTAGCTTGCAAGAAACAACTAAAAGGTTAGTTTTTTCTGATTTTATTCTTTTAGTTATTTTCTTGTGGCCTTTAGGAATTTATTATATGTTCAATTAGACGAAAACATAGATCCAATCTAGGTTGCATGTGAACTTAGGATTTTAGTTCACAGATTTGCATAAAACCTTTTAGTGGTATCAGAGCATTTTGGTTGTTTTCTTGTTGAATTGCTATAATTGTCTTCCTAAAAATTAAGGTTTAATGTTTATAAACCCTAATTGGCCATATCGATTTTAGGGTTAGGGTTTTGGAAACCCTAGCCCCTCCCCTCTATGATTTTCGATTTTCTGATTAGGGTTTTAGAAGGCTTTCTATTTTTAGTAACTTTAATTATTTAAATGGATAACCTTAAACCTATTATTTGTTAATTTCAAAAAGTAGGGGGTTTAAGATAGGTTTAAATTAATTTGTGATACCTATCTAGTTTTAATTAATTTAATTAATTGTTTAATTAAAAGATAATTAATGGTTTAATTTAATTTTAAATTTAATAGTTTTAAATTTTGAAAAATTAAAAGATAAAACTAGGAATATTTTAATAGTCTAAAATATTTGGATTTAATTAATTTAATTAATTATTTAATTAAAAGATGAATTAAATCTTTTAAAGGTTTAATTTAATTTTAAATTTAATAGTTTAAATTTCCAATACATTAAAAAATAAACCAGGAATATTTTAAAAGGTTTAAAATACATCTTATATATATTATAATTAAAAGTTAATATTATATGTATAAGATAATTGGTCAATCAAATCAATAGTAGGCCTCATTCACGAAGCTAGTCTATAAGGAGTGTATAGGGAAACTGCCTATAAAATGGCAGTTGAATGGGTGTCCACTCTCACCCACCGCTCTCTTGATCAGTGGAGGGTCGTTAGCCGAACGGGTTTGATAGGACAACTTAATCTCATTAAAAGTATAATGTTATTAATGAAAGTACTAGAACAACTTTATAAAATCCCAAATCTAGTTACTTTAGGAAAAATGTGAAAATATGCTAACCCATGAAATTGCACATTACACTTTATGAGACATTAGTGGAGCGTGTGTGGTTAACCGGCACATTAATAGGGGCTCATAAAGAGTGGTAATGGGTTTCTCATGATTTATCATAGTTGATGGAGCGTGTGTGGTTAACCGGCACATCAATTAGAGATGATAACTAACATTGAGGTTACCGAGCATATTTGCATGGTTATTCACATCCAGTTTGTGATCCTCGGCATCCCAGTCACAAACAGTGGAGCATATCCGAGATTAAACATGCCATTGAACAGTTCAATGAATCTCAACAGATCTAGGAATTTCATAAGACTGAAATTGATAAATGTTTATCTACCTTAATGACCATTATGTTGTGATTACGGCATCCCTCTTCACACCATAGTTGGGGTATTTTGGATCCTAGCCTCATTAAATAATATATTGGGTAATTGTTTAAAAATGATTAAAATTAAACTAATTCAAATTTTATAGATGTCTAAAGATAGTGTCAATTCTCCTCCTTCTCCTCCTTCACCAATTTCTGAGAGTCTCAGAAAGCACCTGTTCAATTTGGTAAGGCTCACTAGCCTTGGATATGTGATATGGCTTTGCAATTAGAGAATGATTCTTAGTTTTGCTGGCAAACCATATCTGACTGAGTGTCCGCTCCTTGTTCTACCAAAGCATGGCATCGCATAGTAGCTTGTGATGAGCATGACCCCTTGACTATTAAGTCAAAGGAAGTTCGTTGCCTCATGCTATTTATCATTGACCCCGAGTTCCGTAGGGATTTAGAATTCCTGGGGTCAGATAAGTTAGCATAGCTGGTTGAGGAAAGGTTCCTAGAACTGGTTGAAAAAGGAACGAACTAGGATATTCAAAGAGCTTGAAGTTGCAAGCTAGAAGGAAGTAGCACCAGTTTGCATGTTCTCATGATTGAGGGATACATGGGCAAACTATATAAAATTAGGTCACCCCTTCTGATCGGGAGTTAAGCATTAGCTCGACACGCTGATCTGTTCATCCAGATGAACAGAAAGGGTAACCAGATTAAGACAATCATGGAAATGCATTCAATGTCGACTCTGTATGAGTCGTTCATGGAGAAGCATAGTTCCATTGATTCAGCTGCTTCATGATTGAGTCCAGTATTAAGGCGCATCAAGAAATGATCCAGATCGTCTGGACCGATTGTTCGGTGTATCAAACTGGGAATCCACAAGGTGGGACACAGTCACAGAAAGATTGGAAAAATGCTCCAAAGCCGAACGGTTTGGCAACTCAGGAATATCTTAAAACTCAGAACTCCTGATCCTTATTTCCTTGATACAGGATGTGTTTATCACATTTGCTCTATATGCATGGACTAGGTAGGATGCGGGATTTTGTTGCAAAGGAGAACATTCGGATTGGATATGAAGCTCATGCAGTTTTGGAGTTTAGTTAGATACTATAACCTTGTTATTAGCTTATTAGATGCGTGTGACATTCCCTGTTAGAGGATATTTCGGTTTTATAAACTGTTAATTTTTCTTTTAATACATGTTTATCTTTGAAATGTTGTATGAGTGTGTTAATTGCATGAATGGTAATGACTTGAATGATGATGCATCCAAAGTGTTTGGATTCATGAATTGTGTTTTATATGATTGTTAAAAGATATTTTATAAAATCAATTCAACCAAAGGTCTAGTTGGACAGGACTTTGGAATCATTTGACTTAGAGTCACATGATGAATTGAGTTCTTGATAAAACCATGTGTGGCAAGAAATGAATCACCCAAAGATCCAGTTGGACAGGACTTTGGAATCATTTGACCTAGAGTCACATGATGATTAAGTTCTTTATAAAGTACATGTGGCAAGAAATGAATCACCCAAAGATCTAGAGGATAGGATTTTGGAATCAATTGACTTAGAGTCAGGTGATGATTGCATATCTTGAACAAATTAACAAAGTCATAAATTTACATAGAGATGTAAAAGATATTAAGATTTTGAGCAACATACACATAAGAATCTTGAAAGGTTTTCTACAACTATGAACTAAAATTCCTAAGTTCACATGCAACCTATATAGATCTAAGTTTTCTTCTAGTTAAACATATAACAAATCCTAAAAGGCCCAGAAAATATAAACTAACAGAAAAGATTAAGAAAAACCAACCTTTAGTGAAACTTGGAAGCAAAGCAACATAAATCTCTTGCCTCAAATGCAGTCACACCCTAGCTGGAGTCTTGGCCGAAAATCCTTCAGAGAGAGAGAGTCAAAATCGTGGGTTTAGGGTTTGTGAGCCTCCCTATTTATAGGCTCCAAGCAGATGACCAGATAAACCTTTAGTGATAAACCTTTTGAATTTAAACCAAGATAAACTATTATCTTATTAATTCAAATCCTTTTATCCTCCTAATTAAATCGAAAATATATATGTTTCCATATAATTTTCGCTGGTCACACACTCACTCAAACTGTCACTTACTCAACTATTGAATAATTATAGTTGTAGTCCCTGCACCTTTAATTAATTAATTTAACCACCAAATTAATTCCAATTAATTCCAGAAAATTTTTTAATTATTTATTATAGTTTCAAATTAATATATTATCACTTAAATATATTAATAAACTATTTATTTAATTTCTGTTGATTTATTAATCACATAATAAATCAACCTTTCTCTCTACCGGACTTTCTACCAATCCTCCAACTATGAGGGCAACCCAAATGGACTATGCTACTATTAATTAGATAAATACTAATTATTAGTCATGGCTTAGACACCTAATCCAACAAATCTGTGTATTGCTCGAATCTTCGAACACAACACAATTAGTTATACTTCATGATATTTGCCAATTAGTATGACAAATATGGCTTCGCTTATCAGAATAAGCGATTGATTGAAACCTTGAAGTGTTCAATGATTTCAAAGGAAGTATAAGATCAACAGAACCTGAATGACAACATAGACTGAGAAAATGTTTGACAACTTATCCTCTTCCAAGAACATTAATGGTTATAATGTATCTTAGGGAAGATGATGGAGCATTGGTCGAAATAGTTCGATCCTCGATGTATAAGATACATTTCCAATTAGTTTTTCGATGAATTGAATATTCAACCAGTCAGACCATAGAAACCATATTCCGACCACATCTTAGACTAAGTAGGTTATGTAGACACTGTCTGAAATGTAAAGCTGGGATCGTCCCACTTGTATATAGAAAGTCCAGGGTTATGTAGCGTTCGTCCGAACCTCATGACTAGCCTGAACCTGATCAGCAATGTCGTTTCATTGGCTATCCCGCTGTACCCGTGAAAGAATAGCTCTTTTAGAAATGACTCATGTTCTAAGGAAACAGTGGGAGTTAAGACAGTCCTGGATGAGATCAAGATTAGCCAAGTGAAAGAACCTTTAGTCATCACTAGGCTTTGGGCAGGAATCAGATTCCTGTTAAACCTGACATACTCTTCTCTTAACCAGTAGTATTAGTCACCGTCATAAAGTGTTGTGATCTGGGTGACATACCAATTAGTGGTAAAACACTAAAGTTGGTACAGATTAGCAGTCCGACTACTTGGAAGCATTGGTGAGCCCGGTAATAGCCAAATAAGAGAACCTTAGGGCGAGACACGTCTATGTAACAATTTGATTGATTTTACACTTGGTCTAAAAACCAGTGGGAGTAATTGAATCATCAAAAGAAAGCGACATGGATAGAAATGTACTTACTGAACATCTGGTTGAGTGAGACGATACTCAGAGTCAAGCAATTGATTCCGAGAGAAGCACTCTCAATAGAAGATAAAATCCGAAAGGATACTGCGTGGCACATTGTGAGACGTTAGTGGAGCGCGTGTAGATTACCGGCACACTAATAAGGCCTCACAAAGAGCATGCAAATACAGTAGGTACATGGCCCCAGGATTCATCCCACGGGCACCTCGTAAGAAAGGAAATTCGGATTCTCAAAATGTGCCAAAAGTTTTGGATTTTGTGAACAGCCTGAAAGATTCCCATAACTATGTCAGAAAGGTTTCGGATTCTCAAAATGTGCCAAAAAGGTTTAGATTTTGTGAAGAGTCCGAAAGAGTCAAAGCCAGTGGGAGTGTCGCTGTTATCTACTATCTCCATATGTGGGTTACATACTGTTTCTAGGAAACGTCTTTTTCATTACAAAGTGTAATGACTTGGTGTTAAGAGACGGAATTCTATGAAAGACTTAATAGAGATACGGCATACTCAGGTGGTTGTAAACGTCTATAAGATAGATCGAAACTCTGCCAAGATGATCTTGATGAGATTCAAGATGCATAGCCCCAGGAAATGGTTTTTCCTATCATTGCAAAGTGTGGTGACTTGGCATCAAAGAAATAAAGAAGGTGCAACATACTCACGTAATTCACAAACATCTATTGGATAGATGAAATCGTCAGCATAGACCTATCCATTCTAAGCATAATCTTGATAAGATTCAAGATGCATGAAAAGAGTCTCCGAAAGGAAATAGTTTTTCAAAAATCATGACACAAGGATTATAAATAATCTTTGGATTCTGAATGGGTTTGGAATAAGATTAGATCGGGTTCCATAAGTTTCTTGGATCGATCAAAATGTCATGAACATATCCTGATGACTTGATGTTTAGGGCATAGTAAGTTGGATTCAGGACATTGTCTGGCTGGGAATACTAGATGGTTTGTTTTCATTGGGAAATGATTGGGGTGAAAGTAATAGTAATAATTTGAAAGATTTTTTCAAAGTGGTAATTTGACGTTAAAGGACTTCATGGTTAAAGAATCTCGTTGGCATTCTGATGGAGCGCGTGTGGTTCACCGGCACATCATAGCACCTCGAATCAGTCTTAGGGTGCAGTCAAGTAGACTAAAGACCCCTAGAACCATAGGAAGTCACAGTACACATTACCATAATGGAGTTAGGAGATAAAAAGATAGGATAACGTATTGAGATGTCATTAGAAGAACATCCGATTGGATCATCTGCAATAAAGTGCATCAGTATAAGATACTTTGGATACATAGAAAGAGTGAAAGGTTCATAAAGACATAGCTATAAAATTAGAATTGAAAGTTTAAAAGCAATCTTGAAACCGATAATAGTTTGACAATATCCGACTTGGTGATTACCTCGTAGAGACTTGGTAATAAGCAGGAGTAGCTGCCAGTCAGATCTTTATGTTTCGCTTTCACATGTTTTACTTCCCGAATAATTTAATTATTCAGAAAGGTCCACAGTCGCTCATACTTTGGGAAGTAAGTATTGAATCAAGACTGTCATGAATTGGTTTGTAGACTGTCTAAGGAGTTAGACATACCAATATGATTGCTACAACATTCATGAGTACTTAGAAATAGATATTTGAGTATTGGATAAACCCACGCTTAATAGATGGCTTCATGGATTATATCACAAGCAATGTTGAGACGATAATATCTTATGATCTTGAAGTGGAGATATGTAAGACCCGTTCCGCCGAGTCGCGGCCCGAAGGAATCCGCGGCGCGGCTTTTGGAAGAATCTAGAATCGCATAGGATTTGTACGCGCGGCGCGGTTTTAAAGAACCCGCGACGCGGTGCGCCTCTAAAGTGAAAAACCCTAATTTGGATTTAAACTCCTATATAAAGGGACCCAGCCCTAGGGTTCGTGTTTTTGGGGAGTTTCTAGAGTAGAGGTGTCTGGTTTCGGCAGATACTCTTTGGTCTCGAGGCGTTAAAGGTTTTGGGAGATTAGAAGAAGGAGATCCAACGCGGGAGAAGGTTTAGGACGAATCGTGGGCATCACTCCGTCCTTCAGAAGTAAGGTAAGAAGATTTACTATACTGACTTTCCTTTTTATCCCGTCATATGGTATTACCAGTTGGTTTGTAGCTTTAGACGATTTGTAGCACTTAGGGTTTGAACCAAGGACATGCATGGACTTGCATGTCCATAAGGAAGTGACCTTAAGGTAGTTTCTGATCCCAGGAAGGGTGTAGAAAGGAACCCTAGCCGATTGATGTACTGTTAATCGCTGAAAAACATTTTGGAATGTTACGAGCCACGACGCGGACTGGCTATGTCAGCGGCGCGGACTCGGCTGAAACCCCGTAATTGTGCAATGTGAGCCGCGGCGCGTAGGGCGAGGAGCCACGCCGCGGCGAGCGACTGTTTGACCAGGAATTTAGTTTTGACCACGGCTTGATGACAAATAGTGAGTCTAACCTTTAGGCAGGTTTGTAAGAGCCTAGTCAGTAAATGATATGTTGTATGTGTGTGGGATTTAGGTGTGTGGACGAGCTAAGTGGGGATATTAGAGAATATCTGTGCGGTTTCGAATCAGGTGAGTATCCTCACCTTACTATATGATGTTGTATGTTAGGCATCTTGTGTGTTGTTTACAGTTATATGATTTGCTCATTATCTGTGGTTATTTGTTGTTGGGCTCAGTACTGATGCGTGTCCCCTCGTAGCTGTTGTATGGCGAGTTGGACTATTGCCTTGTCCCATAGCTGTTGTATGATGGGCTAGGCCACAACCGGGAACCCATAGCTGTTGTATGATGGGTAGAACCTTCCCGTGTCCATAGCTGTTGTATGATGGACGCCCGTAGCTGTTGTATGGCGGGTAGGGTCGGGTCGTTCTCGAGGACGGGTTGTTTAATGTGTGGGCATGTATGGTAATTTGGGGACTCACTAAGCTTTAAGCTTACCCGTTGATTTTATAACATTTCAGGTATTTCGAATGACAAAGGGAAGGGCAAGGCGTGACGGCGGCGCATCGCTTACAAGAGATTTATTTTAATAAACTATATTAGTAGTTTCAAATGTTTCCGCTGTTGATTTAAGTAATATGTTGAACAGTTTTTACTTTTTGGATTAAATATTTTATTGGAACGTTGATAATAAATGAATTTTTTTGAAATTTTGAAATTGGGGCGTTACAAATTGGTATCAGAGCCTTGGTTTGAGGGATTTGGATGAACTGTATTGGGTATCCAAACTCAAACTTAGGACTGAGCGATTTTGTTAAGAAAATGTTTTTGGAAGGTTAAATTAAAGTAAAAGAAGATGAGATGCGAACCGTCAGCCGAGCTCAAGTAAGTTTTGTGATTCCCAGTTACCCATGCCAAGTTTGTGTTATGTGATAAAATTTATTGTGCTAGAATGTAAAGCTGCCTGGATAATATACTTCTAGACTGTTTTGTGCCACATGTGCTGCTTTGGAATTTTATGCTACTGTCGTTAGGTTGCTTAGTGAATGCTGGTAGGTTATATACAATTAGGGTAAGATAGCCTAAGAATTCTTGGTCTGGCCTTACTGGCTGTTCCTTGTTTAGTTGTGATTTTAGGGTAGATCAGTTATTCAAACGTCTATCTTATTCCCGATTGTGTACGGCTGTGCATTCGTGAGGCGACTCGACGACATTATCAATAGTTCTTTTAGGCAGGTGTGAGATGGAGAGTTAGATAAAAAGATTAGGTACCACGGTGCATGACCGCAGGAGTCATAGGAAATTGTTTAGAGTGTGTGTGACATTTTAGGAGGATGATTGACGAACTTGGAACAAGGGTGAATAGGTGTGGAAGGTAGTACCAGGCCAGTATTACCGAAAGCACAGGATTCACGCTTGAGTCAAGAGTAGTCAACCGAATCCTAGAAAGTCAAGTAGATGGGTAGATAAGAGTATCCCAAGTATTGATATTAGAACTGTTGCGCATATCAGAATGGCAGTCACTCGAAGTAACGGTGGACCAGATGCGGGTACCTCGAGTGGGGGAGGACCGACTGATGAAAATCTCCGTAACCTGATAGCGGAGGAGGTTTCGCGAGAAGTGTTGGCTGCGATACCTCAGTTCTTTGGTACGATTAAGGCTAAGCTATGGGCAATGCTCGAGGAACGACTGGCTACTCAGGGCACATCACGTGCTAGGGATGCAAGTTATAAGGACTTTTCGGCTTGTTCGCCTCCGATGTTCGATGGGGGCAGGGATCCGATTGTTAGCATGCGGTGGATTTCCGCAGTGGAGGGTGCTTTCCGCACATGTTCCTGTCATGAGAACTCCAAGGTAACGTTCGCGGCGAATCTTTTAAGAGAGGGTGCGAAAGATTGGTGGGAGATACGAACGAAAGATCTCACTCCTGCTCGGTTGGATGCCATTACATGGCCGCAGTTTAAGGAACAGTTCAAATTGGAGTATGTTCCACAGGTGGAAATGGAACGCTTGGCACAGGAATACCTAAATCTGACCCAGACTACTGAGACGGTGACGGAAATCACCAAGAAGTTTAATGAACGGGCACTCTTCTGTCCAGAGTTTGCGGCAACCGAGCGCATGAGGATGACACGATACTTGGCGATGCTTCGCACAGACATTCGGGAATTTGTGTCTGCTGCTAGGCACCAAACTCTTACTGATATGATAGCGGCCGCTTGGGCCCGAGAGTTGGAACTGGAAACCCAACAAAAGCAGAAGCGTCCGGCGCCTACTCAAACTCAGCAGGTGTCGAAGAAATTTCGAGGGTCGGATCAGGGAAAGTAAGGGCAAAGGAGCCAGGGTAAGTGTGGAAAATGTGGAAGGAATCATGAAGGGCGTTGCTGGGTGTTAATATGCCATAAGTGTGGAAAGGAGGGCCACTATGCTAAAGATTGTCGGCAAGAGGTCAAGATTTGTTTTAATTGTAATCAGGTAGGCCACTTCAAGGCCCAATGTCCACGTCTGACTCAGGGAGTGGTTCAGAATTCGGCACCCACTACACTCCGGATTACCGATGGTAGGCAGGGGAAAGGGGAAGCCCCTAAGACCAAGGGTCGAGCATTCGTCATGACCGCCGAGGAGGCACAGGATGCGCCCGACGTCGTCACGGGTACTCTTTCTTTACTTGCCTCGTGTTTGTGGTGTGTGTAATTAATATGTCTATTATGCTCTGATTAGGAACATTCTTAGTCAACTATACGCCTACCTTCGCACTATTTGATTCGGGTGCTAGTCATTCTTTTGTGTCTGCCGCGTTGGGAAAGAGTTTCGGTATTGCTTTAGGAACTCTTCACCAGCCGTTAGAAGTAGAAATTACGGATGATAAAACCGTGCAAGCGACTAGTGTTTATCGGGGATGCGAAGTAGTGATTCAAGGAATAAAGTTTCCGATCGACCTCATCCCTATACCGTTGAGTGACTCCCGAGTCATCATCGGTATGGATTGGATGGGTCAGCATGAATCATGGATCGATTGTAAGAACAAACGAGTGTGGATTCAAACCCCAAATGGGGGAGAGCTGGTTGTGCAGGGCGAGAGAAAGAATCGAGGTGCAGTTTTCTGTTCAGCTGCTAGGGCACGTAGACATTTTCAGCATGGAGGTTCGTGATTTGTGGCTTATGTTGTAGACACACGAGAAGGGAAGCCACAGCAGAAAGTAGGTGATATACCAGTGGTTCGAGATTTTCTTGATGTTTTTCCTGAGGACCTGCCTGGCGTGCCGCCAGAGAGACAGGTGGAATTTAAGATCGACTTAACTCCCGGTGCAGCTCCGATAGCAAAAGCACCGTATCGTCTTGTGCCTCCGGAGATGCTGGAGTTGTCTATTCAACTTCGGGAATTATTAGATAAGGGATTTATTCGACCCAGTTGCTCGCCGTGGGGAGCGCCAATTTTGTTTGTTAAGAAGAAGGATGGTTCCAACAGGATGTGCATAGATTATCGTGAGTTGAATAAGCTTACGGTGAAGAATCGATATCCATTGCCTCGCATCGACGGCTTATTCGACCAACTGCAGGGCGCTTCGTGGTTTTCAAAAATTGATTTGCGGTCAGGTTACCATCAAATGCGAGTACGGGAGGAAGACATCCTGAAAACGGCTTTTAGGACGAGGTACGGCCACTTCGAGTTTGTAGTGATGCCTTTTGGACTGACCAATGCCCCTGCAGCTTTTATGGATTTAATGAATCGAGTGTGTCGACCGATGTTGGATCGGTCGGTTATAGTTTTTATTGACGATATCTTAGTTTACTCTCGGAGCAGGGAGCAACATGAACAGAATTTAAGGGAAGTATTGGAGACCTTAAGGAAGGAGAAGCTTTATGCAAAGCTATCCAAGTGTGACTTTTGGCTACGGGAGGTTCAGTTTTTGGGTCACATTGTAAATGAGCATGGAATCATGGTAGACCCGGCTAAGGTGGAGGCCGTGATGCGGTGGGAGGTTCCGAAGACTCCCTCGGAGATTAGAAGTTTCTTGGGTCTGGCAGGTTATTATCTCTGTTTCATCCAAGACTTCTCAAAGGTTGCAGTACCTTTGACTCGACTAACTAAGAAAAACGCTGCTTTTCGGTGGGGTGAGGAGCAGCAGCAGGCTTTTGAGACTTTGCGGCGGAAATTGTGTGAAGCTCCGGTGTTGACGTTGCCTGAAGGTATGGAGGACATGGTAGTTTATTGCGATGCATCTATCACAGGATTGGGGGCAGTCTTGATGCAACGAGGCAGGGTGATTGCTTACGCCTCGCGAAAGTTGAAGCCCCATGAAGCAAACTACCCTACTCATGACTTGGAATTGGGAGCGGTGGTCTTCGCTCTCAAGATTTGGAGACACTATTTGTATGGAGTGAAGTGCAACATCTTCACGGACCACAAGAGTTTGAAGTACCTGATGGATCAGGCAAACCTCAATATGAGACAGAGAAGATGGTTGGATGTATTGAAAGACTATGATTGTGAAATACACTACCACCCTGGAAAGGCCAATGTGGTAGCTGATGTGTTAAGTCGTAAGGTTTCGGGTGCACCCCTTCGGGGCATTTGTCTAAGGATGACAATTGTGACACCGCTGCTTGAGCTGATTAGGAAAGCCCATGTGGAAGCAAGCAAGAGCGAGAATCAGAAAGTGAGAGGATTGTGGGTCAGTTGGCAGTTATGGTCAAAGATAGTAGGGATTTGTTAACTTGCCATGAGAGAATTTGGGTACCGAAGCTGGGCGGGGTTCGTCAAACCCTATTGGAGGAGGCACATAAATCCAGGTTCTCTATCCACCCTGGAGCAACTAAAATGTATAGGGATCTGCGCGAATATTATTGGTGGCCAGGCATGAAGAGGGAAGTAGCTTGGTTTGTCGAAAGATGCTTGACCTGTCATAAGGTCAAGGCCGAGCACCAACGGCCTCATGGTAAGTTGCAGCCTCTTGAGATCCCAGAATGGAAATGGGAGCATATCACAATGGATTTCATCACGAAGTTGCCAAGAACCCCTCGACATATGGACACTATTTGGGTTATCGTGGATAGGTTGACCAAAAGTGCTCATTTCCTCCCCATCCAAGAGACTTACTCTGCAAAGGAATTGGCTAAGGTCTTCCTAGATGAGATTATCTCTCGGCATGGCATACCGGTCTAGGTGATATCCGACCGGGATGTCCGGTTTACGTCTAGGTTTTGGAAGAAGTTTCATGAGGAATTAGGCACTCGTCTTCATTTCAGCACAGCATATCATCCTCAGACGGATGGGCAGAGTGAAAGGACGATTCAAACGCTGGAGGATATGCTTAGGGCATGTGTCATCGATTTTGGCGGGAGTTGGGATTCCCATCTCCCTTTAGCTGAGTTTTCTTACAATAACAGTTATCACGCGAGCATTGGCAGAGCTCCCTTTGAAATGTTATATGGAAGAAAATGTCGGACACCTATTTGCTGGGGCGAGGTTGGCCAACAGGAATTGGGTAGTACAGAGGTGGTGCTCAAGACAACTGAGTTAATTCAGAAGGTTCGGGAGAGATTGTTAACCGCTCAAAGCCGACAGAAAAGTTATGCGGATAGGCGACGGTCCGATCTCGAGTTTCAAGTTGGGGATTATGTTCTTCTAAAGGTGTCGCCTTGGAAGGGAGTTATTCGTTTTAGGAAGCGAGGAAAGCTTGGCCCTAGGTACATTGGACCATATAGAATTGTCGCCCATGTAGGTGAGGTAGCTTACCGGTTAGAGCTGCCCGAACAGCTTAGTCAGATTCACGACACGTTTCATGTTTCGCAGCTCAGAAAGTGCGTCACTGAGGAATCCACAATAGTACCTATGGAGGATATTCAATTAGATGAACGTCTAAACTATGTGGAGCGACCAATTGCCATCATTGAAAAGAAGATAAAGACTTTGCGGAATAAAACAATAGGATTAGTTAAGGTTCAGTGGCAGCATCGAAAAGGGTCTGAATGGACTTGGGAACCGGAGGAGGAAATGCGGAGGCATTATCCAGAATTATTTACCGGCACGGATTTCGGGGACGAAATCCAGTTAAGTGGGGGAGAATTGTAAAACCCGTTCCGCCGAGTCGCGGCCCGAAGGAACCCGCGGTGCGGCTTTTGGAAGAATCTAGAATCGCGTAGGATTTGTACGCGCGATGCGGTTTTAAAGAACCCGCGACGCAGTGCGCCTCTAAAGTGAAAAACCCTAATTCGGATTTAAACGCCTATATAAAGGGACCCAGCCCTAGGGTTCGTGTTTTTGGGGAGTTTCTAGAGTAGAGGTGTCTGGTTTCGGCAGATACTCTTTGGTCTCGAGGCGTTGAAGGTTTTGGGAGATTAGAAGAAGGAGATCCAACGCGGGAGAAGGTTTAGGACGAATCGTGGGCATCACTCCGTCCTTCAGAAGTAAGGTAAGAAGATTTACTCTACTGGCTTTCCTTTTTATCCCGTCATATGGTATTACCAGTTGGTTTGTAGCTTTAGACGATTTGTAGCACTTAGGGTTTGAACCAAGGACATGCATGGACTAGCATGTCCATAAGGAAGTGACCTTAAGGTAGTTTCTGATCCCAGGAAGGGTGTAGAAAGGAACCCTAGCCGATTGATGTACTGTTAATCGCTGAAAAACATTTTGGAATGTTACGAGCCGCGACGCGGACTGGCTATGTCAGCGGCGCGGACTCGGCTGAAACCCCGTAATTGTGCAATGTTTGCTGCGGCGCGTAGGGCGAGGAGCCACGCCGCGGCGAGCGACTGTTTGACCAGGAATTTAGTTTTGACCACGGTTTGATGACAAATAGTGAGTCTAACCTTTAGGCAGGTCTGTAAGAGCCTAGTCAGTAATTGATATGTTGTATGTGTGTGGGATTTAGGTGTGTGGACGAGCTAAGTGGGGATATTAGAGAATATCTGTGCGGTTTCGAATCAGGTGAGTATCCTCACCTTACTATATGATGTTGCATGTTAGGCATCTTGTGTGTTGTTTACAGTTATATGATTTGCTCTATATCTGTGGTTATTTGTTGTTGGGCTCAGTACTGATGCGTGTCCCCTCGTAGCTGTTGTATGGCGAGTTGGACTATTGCCTTGTCCCATAGCTGTTGTATGATGGGCTAGGCCACAACCGGGAACCCATAGCTGTTGTATGATGGATAGAACCTTCCCGTGTCCATAGCTGTTGTATGATGGACGCCCGTAGCTGTTGTATGGCGGGTAGGGTCGGGTCATTCTCGAGGACGGGTTGTTTAATGTGTTGGCATGTATGGTAATTTGGGGACTCACTAAGCTTTAAGCTTACCCGTTGATTTTATAACATTTCAGGTATTTCGAATGACAAAGGGAAGGGCAAGGCGTGACGGCGGCGCATCGCTTACAAGAGATTTATTTTAATAAACTATATTAGTAGTTTCAAATGTTTCCGCTGTTGATTTAAGTAATATGTTGAACAGTTTTTACTTTTTGGATTAAATATTTTATTGGAACGTTGATAATAAGTGAATTTTTTTGAAATTTTGAAATTGGGGCGTTACAAGATATATGAGTTATAATTTACAAGGCAGTTGTTCATTGATGGTATGAAAACGCATCGGTAACTCGATGTTATAAAACGTGTTGTTGTGAATAATTTGACTGGTAAAAGATATAAGCATATGAGTCGAAGCTTATTCGTTCCTTGATCCTGATGGGAAACAGATATCTGTAGGCCTCTCGATGATTTTGAAGTTGACTAAAGTGCTGGCCAGCCAGGACTGAATTGATGTGTTCAATTATAAGTCCTAAAGTCATAAGCAGAATCAGAAATCGGGAAACAGAGTACATGACATAGATTGATCTCAATCCATGTCTCATGTCCGGAAATATCTTGTTGAATGAAGGATCATATGATCACTTATCTATGGACAGAACTGACTAGGTCAGAGTTCGGCAGCAGTTTCTAGGAAGTCAGTTTGCTGATTAATTAGAGGTTAAATTAGTAATTATAGTCATAGACTTATCCAAGTGGGAGACTGTTGGATTAGGTGTCTAAGCCATGACTAATAATTTGTATTTACCTAATTGATAGTAGCAAAGTCAATTTGGGTTGCCCTCATGGCTAGAGGTTTAGCATAAAATCCAGTAGAGAGAAAGATTGATTTATTATATAATTAATAAATCAATAGAAATAAAATAAATAGTTTATTAATATATTATGGTGATAATATATTAATTAGAAACTATATTAATTAATTAGAAATTAATCTGGAATTAATTGGAATTAATTTGGTGATTAATTTGATTAATTAAAGGTGCAGGGGCTGAATTGTAATTGTTCAATAGTTGAGTAAGTGACAATTATGGTAGTTTAAGTGGGCAACGAAATTATGGAGGGATTATCCATAATTTTGATTATTATATGTTAGGATAAATAGATTTGAATTGATAGATAAATGTTTATCTTATTTGAATTCAAAAAGGTTTATCTCTAAAGGCTTATCTGGTGGCCACTTGGAAACTATAAATAGAGACCCCTAGGCACCATAAAAGCCATGACTTTTTCCTCTCTTCCCTCTCTCTGGAACTTTCGAAAACCCTAGTTGTGGGTGTGACTTCATTTGAGGCAAGGCACTTGCGTTGCTTAGCTTGCAAGAAACAACTAAAAGGTTAGTTTTTTCTGATTTTATTCTTTTAGTTATTTTCTTGTGGCCTTTAGGAATTTATTATATGTTCAATTAGAAGAAAAGATAGATCCAATCTAGGTTGCATGTGAACTTAGGATTTTAGTTCATAGATTTGCATAAAACCTTTCAAATTCCTGCTCAAAGCCTAGTGATGACTAACGGTTCTTTCAATTGGCTAATCCTGAACTCATTCAGGATTATCCTTACTCCCATTATTTCCTTAGAATATGAGTCCTTTCCAAAAGAACTCTTCTTTCACAGTTAAAGTCGGGATAGCCAATAAAACAACACTGCTAATCAGGTACATGCTAGTCATGAGGTTCGGACGAACACAACATGACCCTAGACTTTCTATGTACAAGTGGGATGATCCCAGCTTTACATTTCAGACAGTGTCTGTATAACCTACTTAGTCTAAGATGTGGTAGGAATATGGTTTCTATGGTCTGACTGGTTGAATATTCAATTCATCGAAAAACTAATTGGAAAATGTATCGAGGATCGAACTATTTCGACCAATGCTCCATCATCTTCCCTAAGACACATTATAACCATTAATGTTCTTGGAAGAGGATAAACTGTGAAACATTTTCTCAGTCTATGTTGTCACTCAGGATCTGTTGATTTTATACTTCCTTTGAAATCCTTGAACTGTTCAAGGTTTCAATTCAATCGCTTATTCTGATAAGCGAAGCCATATTCGTCATACTGATTGACAAATACCGTGAAGTATAAGAAATTGTGTTCTATTTGAAGATTCGAGCAATACACATCAATTGATGTGTCCGTTGCTCATGATCTTGACGTCTTTTACATCTCTATGTAAATTTATGACTTTGTTAATTCTGTTCAAGACTTGCAATCATCACTTGACTCTAAGTCAACTGATTCCAAAATCCTATCCTATGGATCTTTGGGCGATTCATTTCTTGCCACATGTGCTTTATTAAGAACTTAATCATCACCTGACTCTAAGTCAAATGATTCCAAAGTCCTGTCCAACTGGATCTTTGGGTGATTCATTTCTTGTCACATTAAGAACTCAATTCATCATGAGACTCTACTTCAAATGATTCCAAAATCCTGTCCAATTGGATCTTTGGTTGAATTGATTCCTATGACATTTACATTAACAATCATAAAGGACACAATTCCTGAATCCAAACACTTTGGATGCATCAACAATCAAGTCATTATTATTCATGCATTTAACACATTCATATAACATTTCAAGGATAATTCAAACAACCAGGTATTAAAAGAAAATCAACATTTTATAAAACCAAAACATCCTCGAATAATGTATTATATGACAGGTAATGTCGCACGCATCTAATAAGCTAGTAACAAGGTCATAGTATCTAACTAAGCTCCAAAACTGCATGAGCTTCAGATCTAATCCGAATGTCCTCCTTTGCAACAAAATCCCGCATCCTACCTTGTCCATGCATACAGAGCAAATGCGATTAACACATCCTGTATCAAGGAATTAAGGATCAGGAGTGCTGAGTTTTAAGATATTCCTGAGTTGCCAAACTGTTCGGCTTTGGAGCATTTTTCCAATCTTTCTGTGACTGTGTCCCACCTTGTGGATTCCCAGTTTGATACATCAAAGAACTAGTCCAGACGATCTGGATCATTTCTTGATGTGCCTTATTACTGGACTCAATCCCGAAGTAGCTGAATCAATGGAACTATGCTTCTCAATGAACGACTCATACAAAGTCGACATTGAATGCATTTCCTTGATTGTCTTATCTGGTTACCCTTTCTGTTCATCTGGATGAACAGATCAGCGAGTCGAGCTAATGCTTAACTCCCGATCACAAGGGGTGACCCAATTTTATACAGTTTTCCCATGTAGCACGAGAACATGAAAACGGGTGCTACTTCCTTCTAGCTTGCAACTTTAAGCTCTTTGAAGATCCTAGTTCGTTCCCTTTTCAACCAGTTCTCGGAACCTTTCCTCAACCAGCTGTGCTAAGTTATCTGACCCCAGGAATTCTAAATCCCTGCGGAACTCGGGGTCAATGATAAATAGCATGAGGCAACGAACTTCCTTTGACTTAATAGTCAAGGGGTCATGCTCATCATAAGCTACTGTGCGATGCCATGCTTTGGTAGAACAAGGAGCGGACACTCAGTCAGATATGGTTTGCCAGCAAAACTAAGAATCATTCTCTAATTGTAAAGCCATATCACATAGTCAAGGCCAGTCAGCCTTACCATATTGAACAGGTGCTTTCTGAGACTCTCAGAAATGGGTGAAGGAGGAGAATTGACACTATCTTTAGACATCTATAAGATTTGAATTAGTTTAATTTTAATCCTTTTTAAACAATTACCTAATATATTATTTAATGAGGCTAGGATCCAAAATACCCCAACTATGGTGTGAAGAGGGACGCCGTAATCACAACATAGTGGTCATTAAGGTAGATAAACATTTATCAATTTCAGTCTTATGAAATTCCTAGATCTGTTGAGATTCATTGAACTGTTCAATGACATGTTTTAATCTAGGGTATGCTCCACTGTTTGGGACTGGGATGCCGAGGATCACAAACTGGATGTGAATAACCATGCAAATGTGCTTGGTAATCTCAATGTCATTTATCATATCTAATTGATGTGCCGGTTAAACATGCTCCATCAACAATGATAAATCATGAGAAACCCATTACCACTCTTTATGAGCCCCTATTAGTGTGCCGGTTAACCACACACGCTCCACTAATGTCTCATAAATTGTAATGTGCAATTTCATGGGTTAGCATCTTTTCACATTTTTCCTAAAGTAACTAGATTTGGGATTTTATAAAGTTGTTCTAGTACTTTCATTAATAACATTATACTTTTAATGAGATTAAGTTGTCCTATCAAACCCGTTCGGTTAACGACCCTCCACTGATCAAGAGAGCGGTGGGTGAGAGTGGACACCCATTCAACTGCCATTTTATAGGCAGTTTCCTTATACCCTCCTTATAGACCAGCTTCGTGAGTGAGGCCTACTATTGATTTGACTGACCAATTATCTTATACATATAATATTAACTTTTAATTATAATATATATAAGATGTATTTTAAACCTTTCAAAATATTCCTGGTTTATCTTTTAATTTATTGGAAATTTAAACTATTAAATTAAACCTATAAATGATTTAATTCATCTTTTAATTAAATAATTAATTAAATTAATTAAATCCAAATATTTTAGACTTTTAAAAATATTCCTAGTTTTATCTTTTAATTTTTCGAAATTTAAAACTATTAAATTTAAAATTAAATTAAACCATTAATTATCTTTTAATTAAACAACTAATTAAATTAATTAAAACTAGATAGGTATTAAAAATTAATCAAATTAATTTAAACCTATCTTAAACCCCCTAATTTTCGAAATAGCAAGCAAAAGGGTTTAAGGTTATCCATTTAATTAAATAATTAAAGTTACCAAAAATAGAAAGCCTTCTAAACCCTAAGTTAATTTCAAAAATTACCAAGGGGAGGGGATAGGGTTTCTAAAACCCAAACCCTAAATCGATTGCCCTATTAAGGGTTTAGAAACAAAAACCCTAAATTTTAGGAAAAAACTATTACATCAATTCAACAAGAAAACAGTCAAATGCTCTGATACCACTGTTAGGTTTTCTGCAAATCTATGAACTAAAACCCTAAGTTCACATGCAACCTATAAGGATCTATGTTTTCTTCTAATTGAACATATAATAAATTCCTAAAGGCCACAAGAAAATAACTAAAAGAATAAAAACATAAAAACTAACCTTTTAGGATTTCTTGGAAGCAAAGCAGCACAAGTGTCCTGCCTCAAATGAGATCACACCCAAGCTAGGGAGGTAGGTAACGAAATTTAGAGAGAAAAATAGAGTCAAAATTCGTGCCAAATGGTGTGCATGGGGCTCCCTATTTATAGGTTCCAACCGATAACCATATAAGCCTTTAGAGATAAACCTTTTTGAATTCAAATAAGATAAGCCTTTATCTTACAATTCAAATCTATTTATCCTAACTTATCATCATCAAAATTATGTATTATCTCATACATAATTTCGTGGTCACTTGGTTTACTATAACTGTCACTTACTCAACTATTGAATAATTACAGTTTTAGTCCCTGCACCTTTAATTAATTAAATTAATCACCAAATTAAATCCAATTAATTCCAGATTAATTTCTAATTAATTAATATAGTTTCTAATTAATATATTATCACTTTAATATATTAACAAACCATATATTTAATTTCTATTGATTTATTAATCATATAATAAATCAACCTTTCTCTCTACCAAACTTTCTACCAAACCTCCAGCTATGAGGGCAACACAAATGGACTTTGCTACTATTAATTAGGTAAATACTAATTATTAGTCATGACTTAGACATTTAATCCAACACTTTTGTGGTGGCTGAAAACTCTATTGGTGATGATTTAGTTGATATCGTTGTTTTTGTTGATGAGGCGGTGGAGGTCTTGGTTGGTGGTTTTGGTTTTGTGGATATCCCCAACTTGGATTGTTGTATGGTTGATCGAAATGCCTTTGATTCTGACCGGAATATCCACCGACAACTTGTACATTTTTAATGTCTTATTGCAATGGTAAAGTTTGATATATTGATGATTATTTTATGTACTCGCAAGACAATTGTTTTACTTCTTTTATGGTTTGATGTCGTGACATGCATCCAGAAAATAAAGATCAGGAGTAAGATGGATATTAATGAGACTTTTGCATTGGATAACTTTCTAGTGAAATTGAGACATGTGAACTAGACTAGTTGGGATTCTTTTTGGTTACATTGTACATGTATAATACACTTGCTATGACTATTGTATACCGCTTTGTGACACCGAATGATGCATCCAACTTAATATTTTTGTGAAATGGAATGTGCAAAATTGGAACCAGTTTCAGTGTACTATGATTTTTATTGATTAAATATATATGAATGATTTGGGTCGTTACAATCAACTTTTGCGAAAGAGTGCCACAAACATGCTTATAGGGTGGTTGAAGGTCAGAGAAGTATTACTTGATGTGAAGTATTACTTGATGTTGTATCCTTTCTTTTTCCTAAACTTACCAAGAAGTAATTTCTAAAGCGACTTGTCACAAAGGGAAAGAATATTTGGATGAGTGCTACTAAATATACAACCCATATACACTTTTAACAAAAGTCAAACAATTTTTAACCACTCATAACTAGTTTTTTCCGGAAAACAATGCAGTTTCAACAAATAAAAAGAAGTTGATTTGGAATAGATGTGTATATCAGATAAATTTGGGTGTTTATTTAGTCATTCCCTATAGGGATACAAGTTTTGTCTTGACATGTGTACACCATCGAAAGGTGGACTTCGTGGAGAGATGTATTTTTGTAATACCGAAGTATATTGAGCTTTGAAATAAAACCCCTTTAATATACATGGGCTCTCCTAAGTGTTGTTTTAAACGTTTTGCACTAATTTTTTTTTGACCTTGGTGCAATAACATTAAAAAAATATAAAGATTAGGATTTTTATGTCAATTTTTTTATTTTTCCATTATTTACTCTTCCATGTATTTCTGTAATTTGTAAATACTTCGATATTTTTGCAATTTGCCCCCAACGTAACGTGCTTCATTTCAACACAACTAAAAAGAACTTCATTATCTATTCGGACTGCCCGTGTTTCCTTCTCTATTACAAGGATCCTTCTTTGATCCAAACACAGAAACAATCAAACACCATCGGATCTAACAAGGTGAACTAACGAAGAAACAAGTGAACCTACTGCTGCGATATTCGGTTTTATTATTTCTCATCGTACTATTGCTATAAAGCATTCTATGAATCTATTCTAGCATCCAGATCTATTTAGTTATTTGATCTATGTAGGGGTTTTTAAGGATTTTAATATTTGTATTCTGTAATAGATTGTGAATAATCAAATTGAAGGTCTCCGTGTTTAATCTTGATTTTTCTCGTCAGCCATGATCGGATCAATCAATCAGTGTTCAGTGTCTTATTTGAAGTTTTAGATCAAACTGTGGTTGTGAATCTGAATCTTCGAATTATCATACATAAAAGTCACTTTCTGACTTTTATGATTTTGTTCCCCTTTCGGAATCTAACCCCGTCCTCACTTTTGTTTCTTTGATTGGTCAGTCCATCTGCAAATCGTCTAATGTTATGTTCCGCAAGTACCGAACCCTTATTTCATCATCCATTTCTTCTTTTGCTTTTATTGACTAAACATGATGGGCTGGGGAGAAACATACGCATAGTTATTGTATCCTATTATCTTCTTTTAAGTAATCTCTTTTCATTTTTTGTAGGTTTCTTAGTTGAATATGGGAGTTACACAAAACAACGGCATGGAGGAGGGAACACTTGAGATTGGAATGGGTAAGCTTGCATTATTATGCCAACAGATGTTCCTTTTTCTTCAGATACAGTTATATAGTTAACTGTATTACATGATGTTTGAACTTTCTAATGTTCGCACAGAATACAGAACTGTTTCTGGAGTTGCTGGACCTCTTGTCATCCTTGATAAAGTGAAGGTTAGTTTCTGTGTTTCTCTTCAATGCTTTTGAACACTCAAGTTTTGTTTGCATATATGGTCTGTGAGCATGTTTATGTAGATATGCCATGTCATCAAGTAATAGTTGCATTTCTATGTCTACAATTACAGGGACCAAAGTATCAAGAAATTGTGAACATACGTTTAGGAGATGGAACAACTAGACGTGGTCAAGTCTTGGAAGTTGATGGAGAGAAAGCTGTTGTTCAGGTAATTAGTGGCCCTGACATAGCAGGGGTTTATTATTATTATTATTATTATTATTATTATTATTATTATTATTATTATATAAGTAAGGGTATTATGTTTCACATCCCATCATTAAATATTAATTGTGTTCTTGTAATATTTCCACCTAATGCATATATCATTGTTATAATTGACCAGGTTTTTGAAGGAACATCTGGAATTGACAATAAATTCACCACTGTTCAGTTCACTGGGGAGGTGCATTAATTTCCTTTTACCTCTTTTGAGCCCTTGTCAAATAAGTTGTTAATGAAAAAACAATATATGCATATATTAATCTTTGTTGCTTATTTTACTCATAGAATCTTTTTTCCTGCATGGATTTGCTTGATAAAATTTACTTTTGGTGATATAATAACGTACTTCCATTTATTTGTCTATAATAGAATTCTATTTTAATTTCTTCCTATTCCAAGTTCCAATGTTATACTTTACAAGATTGAGCCAACAGCAGTGAAAATTGCTTTGTATCTGGATGAATTGCTACAATTGTGTAGATTTTTCAAAGTACAATGTTCAAATAGGAAGAAATGAAAGTAGGTTGCTATAATAAACAAATCAACAAAAGTACATGGTTGTTTCTTCCATTTAATCGTACTTTATATATTGTTTAATTGCGTGTTATCTTGTTTAATAAAGTAACGGTGAAATTTGCAGGTTTTAAAAACTCCTGTTTCTATGGACATGCTTGGGCGCATATTTAACGGCTCTGGGAAACCAATCGATAATGGTCCTCCTATTTTACCAGAGGCTTACCTCGATATTTCTGGTAACTTTTATTATTATTATTATTATTTTGCGCCATTACTATAAACTACAATTGTTGGTTCATATATGTTTTTATTGTTGTTTCAGGAAGTTCTATCAATCCTAGTGAGAGAACATATCCTGAAGAAATGATACAGACTGGTATCTCCACCATTGATGTGATGAATTCAATTGCTAGAGGACAAAAGATTCCTCTATTTTCTGCTGCTGGTCTTCCCCACAATGAAATTGCTGCACAAATCTGTCGCCAAGCTGGCTTGGTTAAACGGTTGGAAAAAACCGAAAATTTGCTCGAGGTAATAAAAAAAAAAAAATCATTCTTTAAATTCACATTTGATGACGTCAGCGTTCTTAATTTCTTGTTTTTATAGGGTGGGGGAGAAGAGGACAATTTTGCCATTGTTTTTGCAGCTATGGGGGTGAACATGGAGACTGCACAATTTTTCAAGCGTGACTTTGAGGAAAACGGGTCAATGGAGAGAGTGACTCTTTTTTTGAACCTTGTAAGTCGATTGTGATTTGTGAATTATGATTGTGAGATTGTTAACAATTGTTTTACAGGCGAATGATCCTACAATAGAGCGTATTATTACTCCCCGTATTGCCCTTACTACAGCCGAATATTTGGCGTATGAATGCGGGAAACACGTTCTTGTTATCTTGACTGATATGAGTTCATACGCTGATGCCCTTCGAGAGGTAATTCTGCATTTTCACTTCTTTCGAGGGGTAGTTTGGTAAAAGTAACAAAAAGGTGTTTGAGAAACTTTCAGGTGTCTGCTGCTAGAGAGGAAGTACCTGGTAGGCGTGGGTACCCTGGGTATATGTATACAGATTTGGCAACAATATACGAACGTGCTGGAAGAATTGAAGGCCGAAAAGGCTCCATCACTCAAATCCCAATTCTGACTATGCCTAATGATGGTTTGACTTTGACCCCGTTTTAATTACTTAATTATGTTTCTTTTTAGCTTTCTTTCATTCCTACTCAAACTTATCGGTTTCTGTGAAATTTATGATGATTAGATATTACACATCCCACACCGGATCTTACGGGGTACATTACTGAGGGACAGATATACATTGACAGACAGCTCCATAACAGACAGGTCACACTGTAAACTTTTTGACGTTTATTTTTGCCTTTTAAGATTGAAGTTTACTTATTTGTATAATGAAAATTTACAGATTTACCCACCCATCAATGTGCTTCCATCCCTATCTCGATTGATGAAGGTAAGGCAAAGTTTTTCATAAAATTTAGGGTTAATTACGAAAAAAGCACTATATTTTGCCAAAAGTTCGGTTTAACCACCAATTTTTAAAAGATTTGGAAAAAACCACCAATTTTTGGTAAAAAGTTTCATTGAAGCCATTATTACCGGTTCTAAAAATTGGTGGTTTATTAGAACAAATGAAAAATTGATGGTTTAAGCAGAAAAAGTAATGAAATATAGTGTTTTTTCCGTAATTATATAAATTAAAGTGTAAACATTATCTAGGTCTAGTTACGAAAAAAGCACTATATTTTGCAAAAAAATCGGTTTAACCACCAATTTTAAGATTCGGAAAAACCACCATTTTTGGTAAAAAGTTTCATTGAAGCCACTGTTACCGGCTTCTTCAGGTCATAGTGGTCAGGTTGAAATTTTTTCCAAAAATTGGTGGTTTTATTAGAACAAATGAAAAATTGATGTTTAAACTAGAAAAAATGCAAAAATATAGTGCTTTTTTCGTAATTTGCCCGAAAATTTACATGCATTGCTTCACATTTCGTATCATGTTTTTAATGTATATTACAAGAAACTTCCGTTTACTAAAATTTGTATTCTTGTAGAGTGCTATTGGTGAGGGTATGACCCGTCGAGACCATTCTGATGTCTCCAATCAGGTAAAAATTACTCAAATACCCTTTTAACCCTATAATCACAAACTTTTATTAATCGTTTGTTACTTTTATATATCTTCAGCTATATGCAAATTATGCAATTGGAAAAGATGTCCAGGCGATGAAAGCCGTGGTTGGAGAAGAGGCTCTCTCTTCTGAGGATCTGGTCTCTCTCTCTCTCTCTCACACACACACACACACACACACACACACACTTCCATTCGGATAGTCGATGAGTATATAATAATAACAATTTGTTGTATGAATGGAACAGCTATATTTGGAGTTTTTGGACAAGTTTGAGAGGAAGTTTGTGGCTCAAGGAGCTTATGACACACGAAACATCTTTCAATCGCTTGATTTAGCATGGACACTTTTAAGGATTTTCCCGCGTGAACTTCTTCACCGTATTCCCGCGAAAACCCTTGATGCATTCTACAGCCGTGAGGCATCCAATTGAAACGACCCGAAAAGAAAAAGACAGGTTTTTGTATCATAGTCTCTCGTTCATGTTTGCTGTGTTGGCTTTGTTTATTTAATAAGGGTTGTGTCTCTATTTGAATTTATTGAATGCCCAACATCTCTTCTTTCTGATAAGAGGCAATTAGATTATTTATGCATATTTGTCAATGGAAACGTACTTTTTCAGATGATGATTCATTCTTGTTTTTAAAGTGGTTTGAGTTCTTGAATGGTTTTGGTTCGAATGTATTTCTCAACCGTTATTTTCTTTTAAAATTTGACTCGGAATCAATAGCATTTGATAAACATTGTCGAGTTATTTAATAGTTCAAATGTGCCTTTAGGCATCTTTTTACTCAGGATGTTCTTGATTAATTGAGGCCGTTAAACCTATGAACTTAAATCAATTAGGTGTTAGTTTCTTTTTGACTTGATATATAAAACATAAAACATAATGTATCCGGCGCTAAAGGTGACAAAAACTGACATGACATGTTAACCCGACATGAACTCGATAGGAAATAAATGAGTTTGGGTAAGAGATTTCAACCCGTTTAATTAAACCGGCTGACACGACACGACACGATTATTAAACGGGTAAGGTTAGGGTTGAGAGTTTCAACTCGAAAATGACTCGTTTATTGAATAGAAGCTCTTTTAATTCTTAGGATAAATTTGACAAAACCAAACTAAAACCAAGTATAAAAAGAAAATTTTTTAGTTGAGTCGCTTTGTAGTCTAAAAACAACTTTGCCGCCTATGTCTAGGCTTAATTTTTAGTTTTTCCATTCTCCAATATACTCCACAGTTTTACTCAGTCACTCATTCATCCTCGTAATCTCATTTATCCGCTTCTCCAATTTCTACTCTTTCTATTTTCCTCTCTAAGCTTGTTATGAATTTTTTCTATCTGTTTTTCAACTTCTACTCTTTCCAGTTTTTCACATTTTCATTTTTTCCTTACAAACGTATACTCTTTTAACTTGTTTAGTATTTCAACATGACAATAACATGACACGTTTACAATGTCTAACCTCTAAACCGACACGAACTCGAAACGAAAACGGGTTAACATGACACGTTTATTAAATTTGTCATTTTCATTTTTTCCTCACAAATGTATACTCTTTTAACTTGTTTAGTATTTCAACATGATAATAACATGACACGTTTACAATGTCTAACCTCTAAACCTGCTAACCCGACACGAACTCAAAACGAAAACGGGTTGACACGACACATTTATTAAATTTGTCGGGTTAGGGTGAAGGTCTCTCAACCCGTTTAATGTTTTGACACAACACGTTTGCCATACATCCAAGTATCCAGCTATATATAATTGTTTCTTTTTTACTTAATGTTAAGAATATGTCTTATTGGCTTAAGCGAAGAAATGGACGCCCTTAACATTAAGTGGTAGAGTTATATTTATTTTTTTAGAATTATCTTCTTTTCTCCCAATGTCTTCGTGACACACACATAAGCTATAAAGCTTAGTGAGCAACCATACGATAGCATAAGGTAAACACATTCACAAAAACATCACATCACATATGGACTCGCAGGACATCACATTCACAAAACACTAGTGGTAGAATCACCACACATAAACACAGAGTCACCACATCATATCACAACCACTGGCTCTTCACAACACCTCTAGCATTGGACCAGTCTCAAGTCCACCACATAGCATATCAGCATAGACCCGTCTCAAATCCCTCGGTCAGATCATGGTATGTACTCTGTACCATTCTCCGATCCTAGATCCATCCCCTCCTTGACCCCTACAGTCTTGAGCCACACAGGCTCACCGCACCCTTGTATGTGTGTGTGCGATAGAACTGCCGGCCACTAAGGTCATCACAACACTCATGGACCATAAGGCCCAAATTGCAACCACAAGGTACCCGTTATGTAGTCCCACAAAATAGGTGGTCCCAACAACAAATACCAGTCATGTGGCCCCACAGAATAGGTGGTCCCAACCACAAGTACCAGTCATGTGGCCCCATAGAATATACAACTCTAAGCCACACAGGCTCAATATCATGACTGCAAGGTACTCATTATGCAGTCATGTAAATATCCCACAACACCTCCAATCACGCACACTGATACACATCCCAATTTTGCTTTAGATTCACGGCTAACTCATGGTCACGATGTTCTCGTCTCGTGCCCATTCCTAACTCCACACATAAACACTGCTAACTTCCAAATCTATTACCCCTACACACTACACTGCTCAATAATGGGTGCCGTTGGTAGTATCATTTACACAGTTATTTGCATAATATGCACACAATATAATACACACAACATAATGCACACTTATCACACTAGCATGCTAGGAAGGGTTACTTACCTCGATATGCGTACAAACATGATCTTCCTGCTCGAAGCTTGTTTCCTTGTCCCCAGGAACCCCAATTACTACTTATTATCACAAGAAATATACATGTTTAACCACTGATGCAACTACTCTAACTCCAGGGACTCAAAACAACTCATTTTCACAATCCAGCCTAGATAGCTTCGCTATCATCACAGATAGCGTCGCTATCCATGATATTTATCATTACCATCGCTATTTTCATCATTAGCGTCGCCAATGATGAACACAACCCCGGTCAGATTTGTAACACACCAAATCATCACTACAACCCGTGTTTTCAGCTTCTAACTATCCCTTTTGACCCTCAGAGGTACGCCGACCTCTGAATCGACTCTATAACATGTTTATACATGAATTAAACCACAACATCTTACAAAATTAAAGCATACCTTGGGGAAGAAATCAACACACACACTTTCTTTTTTTTCCAAACCTTTTGGTTCAATTCTCACCCTTCAATCCTCAAAAATCGGCCCTTATTCTCTTTGAATACACTCAAGGAATATCCCTATATAACAAACCGACTTTCAGCTTAAATACGGTTTGTCAAACCACATATAGCGTCGCTATGACAACCAAAATTTTGATATGAGAAAAATCAATAAATATAAGTATAATTGTTGGTAATAGGTCTGGACAGCTTGACAGCACGCGGCGTGGCAGCCCTCCAGACAGCTTTGCCTCGCAGCCCTATAGCTTTGCATCCCTCCAGCCAGCTTTGCCCCGCAGCCCTACTGGGCCTGAATTGGGATGGCCCAAGGCCTGACCTAGTTGTCCCCTATAAATAGAACATAAGGGGAACCTTTCTCCCCAAGTTATGAGCCTCCACCCTCTCCTTCTCCAGATCTAAGCCCTACTTTCTCTCTCTCTACATACATCATAGACTACAATGGTTCTCTCCATCCATGGGAAACCATTCCATCTCATATACCATACTGACTTGATCGTCGGAGCCCGCTCCTGGGGCACATGCCCTGGGACGGCTCTAACGATCGTCTTCTCTGATTGTGACTAGGGTCCAAGTCGGTAGCTCGCTAACGACATCAACCTCAGGACCTCCAACACCAAGACCCGATGAAGATCTCAAGTCACAACATTTGGCGCCATCCGTGGGACCTCGAGCAAAACAGCCATTGTTGCCCGAGGTTTAGCCTCACCTTAACGATCTCCACAGATCCATTCTTGGTACCTTCGCCTTCTTCATAAAGCCCCAAATCTGTTTTTTGGGAAGCTTCATCTCCCCAATGATCTCATATCCGATTTCCAAAGGTTTTATTTCCTAGAAATCTTCCCCTAGATACATATTTCCAAATTCACCCTCTTCGTTCAAAAACTTGAGAACGAAGGAAAATAAGAGAGCCCTAGTGTTATGAAACCCTGTTTACAATCGATTTAGTCCAAAGAAGATTTATATGTTGTTGTTTCTACACGTTTTTCCTTTTGAACAAATGTGTGCCAAGCTTGACGAATGAGAAGCGGTGGGTTCTTCAAGATCCACTCGATGCAAGAAAAGCACAAAGTACAAGTTGAAATTATTCTGGGATATACGTAAACCTTTTAGATCGGAAAAATCAATGCCTCCAATCTCACGATTAAATCCCGAATCAACCCCCTTGGTCTCCGTTTATGACCAACAGTCACTGTTTACCGCCCTCATTCTATACCATGCTCTTTATCCGATAATTCTCCCTGGTTTTCGCTTTTCTGTAACATCAAAATCACTATGATATCGCCAAAGTGGCATCGATGATCGGTAGAGGCACTTTCTCCCATCCAAATTAAAGCCACACAAACCTTAAACCTTCGACTTGCACTAAAGCTGATATCGTCATCAAGCACGAACTCAGGAGCGCTGAACACAAATACGAACTCAGGAGCGCTGAATGTGACTGAAGATGAACTTGTCTACACCGGGAATCCGCTCACGCCTGCTCAAACTTTCCAAAGTGAGGACTGAATTTCGTAATCACGAATCTTCACCATCCGATTTTGAAAAAACGTTCTCCCTCTTATAACCGAGCTCATGATTATCGCTAATCTCCAATGATTATTCAGAACTACACAAGCAAACCTGATGTTAGCAAAGTTAATTGATTATTCGTCCTTGCAACAATTAGATTTAGATGATACGAGTTTTGTTCACACAATTTTGGGTTTATTCTCTTACAAATTGGCTAAAAAAGGGAGGACAAGAGCTACGCACTTCAGGTGCTCGATGAAATGCCTAAGAGAATGCAACAAATACTTGTGGTCAAGGTGTAGCTTGAGAGTTAAAGAGAACAGTCCAACTATTCGACGAAATGCTTGAAAGAAGTCAGAATTAAGAAATTCAACTAACTCTCCCTTTTTTGTTTGTCAAAACTGTCAACCCAATTGAGGCTCACATGACTTGCTGTGGACATCATAGTAGACTTAACTTTAACAACCCAACCTTAATGCCCGAGTACATCGCTGGCCTCCCGCCTACCTCCTTGCCTTTAGACTGATCACCAGGCACCCAACATACTAGGCTTTAATACTCGTATCTGGTTGTTGGGTTCAATATACACCTCCACTAACGTCATCACTAGAAAAGTTCAACGCCCGTCGATCTCACTAAAATTGTAAGGAAGTTTTCTACTCTGAAAACTATGAGAAAATCCCCATCCCACACCACCAATGGTGATATTGTTGGTTTAATGGCCCTACAAGCACTTTTAAACTTTGCAATCGAATTAAGAGATGCCATTATTCAGAGGAAAAGAACCTATGACAGGAACAAAAGACTTGAAACTAGAGACAAGACTAACTTCATCATCCAGCCACCATCACCACACATGGTTACTCCAAAAACGCATCATCAAAAATTGTAATAAACAACACGTGGGAACAAGTGAAGTGTCTGATGTGCTTGGATAGAGTGAATGGTTGACACAGACATATAATCGGCCTGGTTATGCCCGTTGTAAAGCAATCTAAACACAGATGATTGAGCGCACCAAGGGTGTTCGATGAAACGCCTGTTAGAACAGTTTTGCCTAAATACGCAAACAAAGTCGAAGTCAGTCCACACCAACTGTTCAGCCATGTTCTACTGGACTTCACAACCGACCACTTCAAGTTTGTTTAGTTCTTCATCTCAAAAGTATGATTCTTTCGGTCTTCGAAAACCAGGAATATTTGGGCAAAAATGCACGTTGCGTCCTCTCGCGCTTTATTAGACCGCAATCCCAATACGTGTACAGAATGTACAACTGCTAAAGCACAAGGTACGATGTACTTTTCTAAAAAATAGCAAACCGCACACAATTATTTCTCTTTAGATCCAACCATTACTAGAAAGAACAATTTTATCAAATACATTTTGCAAAATTATCATATTGAACCCTTGATCACCTACATGTATGCAAGGAATATAACTCATGTCATTTTCTATGCCCCTGCAATGCAAATATTTTTAATGGCTTGTTCAAACCACCTTACTACAATTATCAATTGCATAGCTACTAGATATACAAAATAATCGGATTTGACAGGCACCCCCTTTTAGAGGAGCCCAAACGCCATGCATAAATATAAACAATTGTGATAATTAACAAACATACACCTCAAGGGAAATCATTTATGCTTTGACATCAATAACACATCACCTAATAATCAACCCAATAATACATTAAATAAAGTTTATCAAATTCCACACCACACACAAAAAAGGGGAGGGGAGAAATGTCATACATAATGGACTTATGAAAAATCATGCATGTTTTAGCAATTTAATCTCGCAACTGGAACTTGGTTTGGTTAACCGTTGACAACACACAAGCGTAACAACTACATACAAATCCGTTTTAACATTTATTGTTCATTAATCATTCCTTGTATACGGTATAAGCCTTGAAAACTTACTCTTGTATTGCTCATTTTTGACATGTACAAATGAACGAGGCACAAAAACATGTGAGGCAACCGAAGCATAGCCAGACATTCAATGGTTCATCTCCTTCCAACATGGCGAGCAAATTGACACCTACAATAAGGAGAAGAACACCGCATTATGTGATTCAAAGTGACATTATATCGTCTTAATTTATTTTGTACAATATCAAAGTCTTCACAATTCCATACGGTGAAAAAGAACTACAAAGGAACAATGTAACGACAACTCGCAAAACAAACCATCACATAAACCAGTTCAAGCTTGGCAACATCGTAAAACTCGACCACCCTCCCCGCATCGCAAACATGCCAGCACCTAAAAAAAACAGAGCGACTACTTACAAATATGAATCGATTCTACTACCAACCAATCACGCAAGGTTCAACCCTGTATATTCACTATTCCCACCCAATAATTATCCCCTCTTCTCAAAAAAAGGGGGGGGGGGCAGTAGAAGAGCTGGCACAACATACGATGCAAAAACATTTTTGGGTGACGGCTTACAAGAAAAACCCATATTGCCCGCAATGATGTATTTCTAAAATACAAATTATTGTGGTAGAAAAGAATCAAATGACAACACCGCCGTTCTACATCGTGCTGCTACCCAACTCCTCCAGCAGCTCCGCTGTCCAACTCCTCCCAGCAGCTTCGCTGCACAGTTTCCCAGCAGCTCCGCTGCCCAGCTTCCCCAACAGCTCCACTGCCCAGTTTCTTCCAGCAGCTCCTGTTGGAAATCCATGTTCATGTTATGAGTTTCAAAAACTTGAAGTTGCAACGGAAGCAAAAAATCATGAACACGAATTTCATTCCAAGAGGATCATGCTACATGCATGTAGAGATAAGATGAAGAACAAGCATAGATTAAGTTCAAGATTATAAACTTTGTTCTTGGGTTGATATGGACGAATTTGATGGCTAGGAATCAAGTTAGAATCCCTCTATAGTTGATCCACTACAAGCTTGAACACCCTTGAATGATAGTTCCACAACTTACAAAGTAAAGCTTCTTTCTCCTTGAAACAAAAACGATTTTTGCTTGTGTTTAAGAGAGAGTTTTTGGCTGAATATTTTGAGTGTGATAAAGATGCATATACTCTCAAAGATGGCCGGATTTACTACTAAGAAAAAAGAGAAGAAGAGAGGCTTTATTTAAACAAAAGGCACTTTTTGAAATCTTGGAGACACAAAGCATATTATCTACTTTCTAGGTGGGACACATGCTCTTGGGAAGAGCCTCATAAAATCCGGCCATGCTTGGTCAAAAGGGCAAGAAATGCATCTTTTATTGTTTATAAAGTTTATTCTACAAGTTTTATAAACAATAACCTTTCACACTTTTGTTTAATGGTGTACCATTAAAACATTATTATGTATATATAAGCCCCCTTTTAGAATGCATTATGAGTTGTATAAATATATATATAAATATAAATATATATATATATATATATATATATATATATATATATATATATATATATATATATATATATATATATATATATATATATATAACAATATGCATATGTAATTTAATTTACCAATTAAATTAAATAAAAGGTTTACTTCTAAATCAATTAAATCATTTAACAACTTAAACAATTTAATTGTTATACATAATCAATTCATCACATATGAATTAGTAATCAACCTTTAATATTGGAGTTATTATTATTTACCTCAAATAATAACAACTTACAAGATTAAATTGCAAGTTTAGTATCATTTGATGTTAAATCAAATTTAACATTCCAAATGATCAATTGGTGTCAAACTTGTTGTTGGTATGACCCTATAGGATCATGTATTATTAGTAATATCATTTTATGATCATCCTTGGGCATATAGAACTAACAATCTCCCACTTGCACAAGGTTGCATCATAGAATGATACCGACAGTGATGAACGTCTAGCAACATTTCACTGCCCCCAATAATACATGACATAATGCCATTCAACAACATCCAATTCTTCAAAAGCACGAGGCTCTAATTGATGTACAAGGTTATCTATCAATTATCCCTTTGTCACAGACATCTTGTTGAACATGAGACATGGATCTTAATCATTCTCATTTTATGTCCAACTTTGAATCAGGCGCCTTAGATGTCTAACTCTCAACACATAAGAGGAACAAATCCCGTCTTGACTACATACGCCCCTTATGTAGTTTGTACTATACTTGAGTATGGTTTGTATGGTTGTCTGTTTTTCAAGAACAACGGTGAACCATATCAAAGCACAGCACTCTCTACACTTGAGTCCCAAATATGTATCTCAGGTCTAAGGATACAATGATAATACCTTTGTTCAAGAATCACTTATGATAATGATCCATGAAGTGATCTTGAAACGGGTCAAGTCCAATACTTGTTCACTAACAAGTACCTATGAATTTGGTTACAACCTTTTGCTACTTTTACCCATAAAAGTCAACCAATCCAATTCATATTAGTCTTACTTCATAATTGCTCCCACAACTATGATCGACTATGGATATTTAGAATAATCAAATTATTCGGGGATTAAACATGCTAATATTAAAACACAAAATTATAAATGAAACATCATCTTTCATATGTTACATAATTCTTGTTGTTTACATAAGTTCATATTCATAAAACACTAAACACAAATCAATTCCATTCATTAGAAAAACGAAGTCCTATACCCTTAGCGTGACTTTCATGCTTAGCTTGGGGTAAAGGCTTCGTGAATGGGTCTGCCAAATTCTGATCTGTATGAACAATACTTATTTCACCATTCTTAACTTCATGTCGTATGTAGTTATATCTTCGATGAATGTGTTTGGTCTTTTGATGCGATCTAGGTTCCTTAGCTTGAGCTATAGCACCTAGATTATCACAGAAGATTTCTATAGGGACCCGAATGGAAGGAACAACCCCTAGATCTTCAATGAACTTTCTCATCCAGACAGCTTCTTGAGCAGCTTCCGAAGCAACAACATATTCTGATTCTGTAGTGGATTGTGCAATCACTTCTTGTTTGGAACTCTTCCAAGACACGACTCCTCTATTTAAAATAAAGACATACCCAGATTAAGATCTCGAATCATCCCTATCTGTTTGGAAGCTTGCGTCAGTGTAACCCTTTACCTTTAAGCTTTCTTCCAAACCACCGTAAACTAAGAACATGTCTTTAGTTCTTCTCAAGTACTTAAGAATGTTCTTTACAGCAGTCCAGTGGGCTTCACCTGGGTTCTGTTGATACCTACTAGTCATGCTTAAGGAACATGAGACGTCGGGTCTAGTGCATAACATGGCATACATGATAGAACCAATTACCGAAGCATATGGGACATGTTTCATCCTTTCAAGTTCAGTCCTAGTGCTTGGGCACTGAGACTTACTTAGGATGGTGCCATGTGGTATTGGCAAGAATCCTCTTTTGGAGTCTTGCATCTTGAACCTTTTCAAGATTTTATCAATATATACACTTTGGCTTAGACCAATAAGTCTCTTAGATCTATCTCTATAGATCTTTATGCCTAATACATAAGCAGCTTCTCCTAAGTCCTTCATTGAGAAACAGTTCTCAAGGAACGTTTTGACACCTTTTAAGGTTGGGATGTCATTTCCAAATAGAAGTATGTCATCTACATACAATACTAGGAATATGACTATGCTCCCACTAGCTTTCTTGTAAACACAGGAGTCATCCTCATTTTTGATGAATCCATAATTCGTAATCTTTTCATCAAAGCGGATGTTCCATGTTCGAGACGCTTGCTTCAATCCATAGATAGATCTCTTAAGCTTGCACACTTTTATTGGATGCTTGGGATCGACAAAACCTTCAGGTTAATCCATATAGACATCTTCCAATAAGTGTCCATTAAGGAAAGCGGTCTTGACATCCATTTGCCATATCTCATAATCATAGTATGCGGCTATGGCAAAAAGTATCCTGATCGACTTGATCATTGCCACTGGTGAAAAGGTCTCATCATAGTCAATACCATGAGTTTGTGAGTATCCTTTAGCGACAAGTCTTGCCTTAAAATTGTGAACATTTCCATCCACATCGGTTTTCTTCTTGAAAACCCATTTGTTCCCAACAGTCTTACAATTGGTGGGAAGATTAACCAAGTCCCATACTTGGTTATCGTGCATGGATTGCATCTCTGTGTTTATGGCTTCAAGCCATTTATCAGATTCAGGATCTGACATTGCACTCTAGTAGTTGATGGGTTCATCAGAATCTATCGTATAACATTCCTCTTCCATCATTAGGTAACCATACCTTTCAGGTTCAAATCGAACCCTACCAGATCTGCGAACATCTTGTGTTACAATTTGTTCCTGATCAACTGTTTGTTCAGGTTCAACAATTTCTTGTTGAATGCTAGATCGAATTTCTTGTGTATCAGCCTGTGGTTCCTGAAGTTCCTGAAGTTCCAAAAACCTCCCACTAGCCTCTTCCGTCAGAAACTTGTTTTCTAGGAATTCAGCTTTTCGAGAAATAAATATCTTATTCTCTATGGGATTGTAGAAATAGTATCCAAGACAATCTTTCGAATATCCTACAAAGATACACTTAGTTGAACAGGGTTCTAGTTTGTTTGAAGCTTCTTGTCTAACATAAGCTTCACAACCCCATACCTTGAGATAGGATAAAGATGGAACCCTTCTATGCCATATCTCATAAGGCGTTTTATCTACCTTCTTAGTAGGTGCCATGTTTAGGAGACGAGCAGCTGTTTGTAAAGCATAACCCCAAAATGATAAAGGTAGAGTACTTCTACTCATCATGGATCGAACCATATCCAATAGTGTTCGGTTCCGCCTTTCAGATACACCATTATGTTGTGGTGTTCCAGGTGGAGTAAGTTGTGAAACAATTCCACAAGCCTTAAGATGATCCATAAAGTTTGTAGTTAAGTACTCACCTCCTCTATCAGAACGTAGAACTTTAATTGTTTTGTTGAGTTGATTTTCCACTTCACTTTGAAACGTTTTGAACATTTCAAATGCCTCATGTTTATGTTTAATCAAATAAACATATCCAAAACGACTAAAGTCGTCAGTGAAAGTGATGAAATATTTTTCACCATATCTAGTCATTGGCTTGAAAGGACCACATACATCCGTATGTATGATTCCTAACAAGTCCTTTGCCCTCTCATTGGTTCCCGAGAAAGGAGCTTTGGTCATCTTGCCATGTAAACAAGATTCACATATATCAAATGAGTCATTCTCATTTTCCTTCAAAAGTCAACTCTTTTGAAGTTGGGATATGCGTTTCTTGTTTATATGCCCAAGGCGACAATGCCATAGATAGGTTTGACTTAAGTCACATTTGGGTCTCTTGGTGAAAGTGTGGTATAAAGAGCCATGGTTAGTCTTTTCATCAAGGTTTACTTCATAAATTCCATTTAAAGGCCTAGCCTCGAAATAGAATACATTGTTTTTAGAAACACAAATGTCATCATTTATAAAGCAAAGATTAAAACCACATTGTCTCAACTTAGCAACCGAAATAATATTCCTAGTCAAGCTAGGAACATAATAAACATTCAACAATGTCAAATAAAAACCACTAGGTAGTAATAAATCAAAACTTCCAATTGAATCCACCGCAACCCTTGCACTGTTTCCAACCCGGAGTACTACCTCGTTTGCCCTCAGTCGCCTACTCCTTTTGAACCCCTGCAACATATTACAAATGTGAGTTCCACAACCAGTATCAAATACCCATGTGTTAGGAGATAAATTATAAAGTTCTAGGTCTATCACATAGATACCTGAAGTGCCCTCACCGGCCTTCTTCTTCTTCAACTCCGCAAGATAGGTAGGGCAATTTCTCTTCCAATGCCCAACTTTGCCACATTCGAAGCACGCGTCTTCCTTGGCAACCTTTGCCTTCTTCTTGGGCGGACGGGATGGTTGGACAACTTTCTTGCCCTTTCCTTTGACAACCTTTGCCTTCCCCTTGCCCTTGGAGTTTGCGGGGTGTTCGGGTCTAGTTCTCTTTGTACCACCTTCCTTGATCATGAGAACTTGAGTGGTTTTCTTAGGCAGATTCTTTTCTGCGGTAATTAGCATCCCATGCAATTCCGGGATAGTCTTGTTCAAACCATTCATGTTATAATTCATGATGAAGGGATCAAAAGAATTTGTCAAGGAGTTAAGGATCATATCTGTTGCTAGCTCTTCAGGCATCACAACTCCAAGCCGTGCCAAATGATCAATGTGACTCTTCATTTTGAGCACATAAGAGCTTACCGTCTGTACATCCTCCATCTTGCAAGCATGGAAAGCCCGAACAGTTTCGAACCTTTCCGTTCTTGCAAGTTGTTGGAACATTTCCTTCAATTGATTAATCATGTCATAGGCTGAATGATTCTCTAAATCCTTCTGAAGGTCGGGAATCATGGTTGCCAACATGAGGCATGATGCATCAATGGAATCATCCATCTTTTTAAGCCATGCATCGTGTGCGGGCTTAGGAATGGCAGGGGGCTCTTCAGGAAGTGGTTCATTGAGAACATATTCTTTCTTTTCTTGTTTGAGAACTATTCTCACACTACGGTACCAATCCAAAAAGTTGGTGTGGTTAAGTTTTTCTCCCTCAAGGAGAGACCGTAGTGAAGTTTTGTTTGGAGCCGGGTTTGTTGCGTTTGGTGCCATCTACAAAATTTTAACAAGGTTCAATTTAGTAATTTATGATATTAAGTCCTTAATAATTAATACCCTTTCTGTTTCATAAACTTTAATTGATTAAGGTCTAGAATCCAAGTTGCAATACAAACAAGTGGTTAGGTATCCTTTATCCCGCCTATTCGAATCAACAAGGTAGGTAACGGTTTACCAATTATATCCAAATATAATTTCTAGAAGTATGGGATCCGATTATAACATTTATAAGTTTGGCATGTTTGATCCCATCTATGCCTTGGATTTCTAATGCTTAGGTGACCTTTATCACAAAAGATTTCCAAACAAATCATCCCACTTAAACGGACGTGTAGTTTTGACAACTATTAATGGTTAGGTGTCCTTTATCCCATCAATATTGCAAAACTACCTCTTGTATCACAAGAAGACTCCAAGTGGTTAGGTAACCTTTATCCCACAAGGATATGCAAGTGATATATGAGTGTCTTTAAGAGGGACGACATTGATTTGTATTTCACAAGGGATTTGTATGTTTTACAATTCTAATTTTGAAAAACATATGGTATCATGTACATTGCATGCATCCAATGAACATGGTACCACTAAAATCTTATTTTGTTAATTGGTTCCTTTAATTATAAAATCCTCATTTTATTAATTCTTTGTTTGTGGTCAAGATAACAACTAATATCCAATATTAAGTTTGAGTTTGATCACATACATTAGAACCAATTTTAATCCTAAATAATTACCATTATTACTTAGGGTTGGAGTTTGTAAGAATTCATAAAATCTCCATTTTATTTTATTAATTTTCAAATCTTGACTTTTATAGGTTTTATAAAAAAACCCATTTTAATAAAAACCAATATTATTACATCTTATGTTTTAAATGTTAATTTGAAAATTACAAACTCCTTGATGATTATGTTTAATTATCTAGGTTGTCTAGCATGCGAAATCTTATTTTCATCCACAACATAAAATAATAAAACATTCAATCATCACATGCATGCATGGGTGCATAAACACAAGCCAACTAATTTGATATTTCATGTGAGCCATACATGAAATATCAAGTCCATTCCTAGCGACAAAAGGTGACCAAAAATTCATCCAAATGATCTTCAATTGAGGTACAAATTTGCCAATCTTCTTATATAATCAAATGACACTTGAACCACCCTTTCTTGGCACCATGACATGAGCTATGAATATTTCTTGTGCCCCAAAACAGATCCGAACAGCAACAGCCCTTAACAGGAGGTTTTGGAGCTTTCTTGACTTCATTCATGATGATAACGATGCACATACTTGCCAAAACTACTTGTATATACTAGATATTATAGTTAGTAACAAGTATAGCATCAAAACATCGAGATATGAATTTATTTTAGGCCCCAAAACAGATTCGAAATGGACAGCAGGAGGGCAGGAAATTCGTTGCAAGTTCTTGGTGTTGCTTCTCATGGTTTTCTCTCTTGCTTCTTCTTTTATTACATTTTGTAAAGAAATAAAATACAACTATTCTAATACTTACAAAATGAATAAAAAAAGTAAATAACTAATTATTATTACAAACCATTTGAATAAAAGAATAGATTACAACCATATTGAATTTAAACACAAAACATGCAACACATGGTCCTTGGCTTGTTTATGCACCATTTTATCACATAAAATCATAAGAAAATCAACACTTTGTTTTTCTAAGGCAACAATTATGTAACCAAATGCATGCAAACATTAAATTAAGTTGGTTACATAAAATCATAAGATTTATACTTGCATGTTGCCAAAGAAGCCATGCATGAAACTTGCATTCAAGAAGATGAACATTCATGGCTTCCAAAAACCAAGTTTATCCAAATAAACTCATTATCTAAACATGCAATATAGCCATGGCTCTGATACCAATTGTTGGAAATCCATGTTCATGTTATGAATTTCAAAAACTTGAAGTTGCAACGGAAGCAAAAAATCATGAACACGAATTTCATTCCAAGAGGATCATGCTACATGCATGTAGAGATAAGATGAAGAACAAGCATAGATTAAGTTCAAGATTATAACCTTTGTTCTTGGGTTGATATGGACGAATTTGATGGCTAGGAATCAAGTTAGAATCCCTCTATAGTTGATCCACCACAAGCTTGAACACCCTTGAATGCTAGTTCCACAACTTGCAAAGTAAAGCTTCTTTCTCCTTGAAACAAAAACGATTTTTGCTTGTGTTCAAGAGAGAGTTTTTGGCTGAATATTTTGAGTGTGATAAAGATGCATATACTCTCAAAGATGGCCGGATTTACTACTAAGAAAAGAGAGAAGAAGAGAGGCTTTATTTAAACAAAAGGCACCTTTTGAAATCTTGGAGACACAAAGCATATTATCTACTTTCTAGGTGGGACACATGCTCTTGGGAAGAGCCTCATAAAATCTGGCCATGCTTGGTCAAAAGGGCAAGAAATGCATCTTTTATTGTTTATAAAGTTTATTCTACAAGTTTTATAAACAATAACCTTTCACACTTTTGTTTAATGGTGTACCATTAAAACATTATTATGTATATATAAGCCCCCTTTTAGAATGCATTATAAGTTGTATAAATATATATATATATATATATATATATATATATATATATATATATATATATATATAAATATACATACATATATATATATATATATATATATATATATATATATATATATATATATATATATATATATATATATATATATATATATATATATATAACAATATGCATATGTATTTTAATTTACCAATTAAATTAAATAAAAGGTTTACTTCTAAATCAATTAAATCATTTAACAACTTAAACAATTTAATTGTTATACATAATCAATTCATCACATATGAATTAGTAATCAACCTTTAATATTGGAGTTATTATTATTTACCTCAAATAATAACAACTTACAAGATTAAATTGCAAGTTTAGTATCATTTGATGTTAAATCAAATTTAACATTCCAAATGATCAATTGGTGTCAAACTTGTTGTTGGTGTGACCCTATAGGATCATGTATTATTAGTAATATCATTTTATGATCATCCTTGGGCATATAGAACTAACAGCTCCGCTCCCAGCTCTTCCCAGCATCACCTCTTAGCTCCTATCAGAAGCCCCGCTGAGCAGCCCCCGCACAGCCCTCGACTACACCCGATAACAACCACATTATATGGTCTCGCAATAAAAACCAAGTCGCGTAACATCAGCTTCCATTATATTTCTACCCGAATTCATCACCCCGAGCACACCCGCAGAGTGTTGGCTAACACAAGCACAATTCTAACGGAGCCCAAAAGACATAACCTTTCTCCTGAGTCGCCGGCAGCATCAACCTGCTTACTTTAGATTGGCGTGGCCCAGTGTCCCAATCCATGGTTGCGCGATCCTTGGTCCCAACCCGCTTACATTAGATTGGCGTGGCCCAGTACCCCAATCCATGGTTATACAGGCCCAGTGCCTTAACCATTTACAGGACTTCGTGTGCCTCCAAATTGGCCTGGCGCCCCCAGTGGCCTAGCAGCCCTTTAAAGGACTTCGTGTGCCTTCAAATTGGCCTGGCGCCCCTAGTGGCCCAGCAACCCTTTACAGGACTTCGTGTGCCTCTAAATTGGCATGGCACCCCCAGTGGCCCAGCAGCCCTTTACAGGACTTCGTGTGTCTTCAAATTGGCCTGTGCCCCTAGTGACCCAGCAGCCCTTACAGGACTTCGTGTGCCTCCAAATTGGCTTGGCGCCCCTAGTTACCCAGCAGCCCTTTACAGGACTTCGTGTGCCTTCAAATTGGCCGGGCACCTCTAGTGGCCCAGCAGCCCTTTATAGGACTTCGTGTGCCTCCAAATTGGCCTGGCGCCCCTAGTGGCCCAGCAGCCCTTTATAGGACTTCGTGTGCCTCCAAATTGGCATGGCGCCCCCAGCGGCCCAGAGCCCTTTACAGGACTTCGTGTGCCTTCAGGTGGCCCTTGCGCTTTCAAGCGGCCTAGTACCCCCTTTGGCAACTCCACTTCTTTCTGCTTCGACGATCAACAAGTATTTTCTCACATCGCATGTCATCGTAACAAGGTTATTCTATAACAACGATATTATTCTGATGACAGAATCGCTACGTATTATCTGGACAACAGCTTTTCTACTTATCTTCTGGACAACAACGTTTCTACTTATTATACTGAAGGTAACCCGACTGTGCACTATCTTTGACAGCAGCCTTGTTGCAAATCATCTACACAACAACCATGTCATTATTTTCTTCGCAACAGCCATGTTATATGTTATCTGGATATCAACTCCAGAGCTTATTAAAACGGCAACATTGGCACGTATGTTCGTAACAACAACGTCTCCCTAGTTACTTTAGTCTGACATAGCTACCTATCAGCTACCCATATCAGACTGGGGGAATCGGTATAGTATGGTTAGCGCAAAACCCTATGAAGATGATTACAAATCATGGCAAGAACTTTATCGTGTCATGTTCGTAACAACAAATTCTCCCTAGTTACTTTAGTCTGACATGGCAACGATGTGAATGTTACGACAACCTCTTTATGTAATCGCACATCAACCTTACTGCACCATCATCCAACTACATCGCTGCGTAATCATGGCAAGAACTTTATCGTGTCATGTTTTATCAAGCTAATCCCACGTTTCGTATATCCAACTATTCTATGAGATCCGCTACAACATACTACGACTTTCGTGAGCGAGGTTTGGTTGTTTTGTATTATATTCCGGCACGTTTGTTGTACCTAGTCCGACGCGACTGGCTGCAAACCAACCACATCGGACTGGGGGGACTTGATGACATATGATTTATATAGTTGTATTTAGTCCAATGCGATTGATGGCAAACCAATCACATCAGACTAGGGGGACTTATTGGTAATAGGTCTGGACAGCTTGACAGCACGCAGTGTGGCAGCCTTCCAGACAACTTTGCCCCGCAGCCCTGCAGTTCTGCATCCCTCCAGCCAGCTTTTCCCCGTAGCCCTGCAGCCTTGTTGGGCCTGAATTGGGCTGGCCCAAGGCCTGACCTAGTTGTCCCCTATAAATAGAACATAAGGGGAACCTTTCTCCCCAAGTTATGAGCCTCCACCCTCTCCTTGTCCAGATCTAAGCCCTACTCTCTCTCTCTCTCTCTCCCTCTCTCTCTCTCTCTCTCTCTTTCTACATACATCATAGACTACAATGGTTCTCTCCATCCAGGGGAAACCATCCCATCTCATATACTATACTGACTTGATCGTCGGAGCCCGCTCCCGGGACACATGCCCCGGGACGGCTCTAACGATCGTCTTCTCTGATTGTGACTAGGGTCCAAGTCGGGAGCTCGCCAACGGCATCAACCTCAGGACCTCAAACACTAAGAGTCGATGAAGATCTCAAGTCACAATAATAATTAATGTTCAATATTTGTGTATATTGAATATTTGATACAAAGGATCAAAGAAGATAAATATATGAGAATTTATATTCTAAGACCTTTAATTAAGGCATAATGAAGTGTCACTACTTTTGGAATTTTGATTTAAAGACCCGATGGAAAAAATGGTATTTTGGGACTAAAAGTGAATAAAATATTTGTAAAATATTTAAAAATCTATAAGGATTTGGGAAAAAGTCATCAAGATGAGTTTTGTAGATTTTGATGTAATAAGAATATAGGAAAAAGATTTGGGTCGTTTGGAGTTCTAACGGAGAAGTTATGAAGGTGTAAAGATGGCCAAAGGGTCATGTTTGGGGGACTGTAACGTAAAAGCTATTTACATTCAGCTTTAAGTTAATAAGGAAGAAAGGTTAATCTCATTCCCACCTTTCTAAATGTATTATGTTTGTGAAATTCCGATGTCGTATGAGGAAGTTATGGTATCGTAAAGTTTCAGAAAAATTTAGAAGAAACGCAGAAAAATTCTCTTTAAGGCACTGAACTTAAGGGGTATTTTGGGTATTATGCTACTCTTTGGACCAGATCCAAATTAAAACTCGGGTATGACTTCTATGCGTAATCGGTAAAAAGGAAAAAGAGGGTAGAAATTAGACACATTCCCGATTGCTTTTGACTGTGTGCGTGTTCGTGAAAATTGGAGATCGAGAAAGAGAAATGGTATGAGCTGGAATTCGAGAGAGAAACTGAATGAATCAGAGGGATATCGAGATTCAGAAAGGGATTCGGATGGAGAAAAATAAGAAACAGAGGGACAGAGAAGACGGGAAAGATGGAATCAAAGGCAGCCTGGTGCTGCTGGATGGAAATCGATGGCGACAGCCACTGCCGGAGCTGCTTTCGGCATTCATGGTGGCCGTCGATGGTAGGATTGGTCCCTAGTGGTTCGATTTTACTTCTGGAACGATTACAAAGTCTCGATGTCTCCATTAGAACAGAAAATTTAAAGGTAATTTGTTGGAGCCCTAATTATATTTCTGAAATTGGTAATTTCCCCAAATGCATGTTGGAATTGAACTAGGTTTTTCTGTTTATGTTCTATTATGAGTTCAAGAATGCAAGTAAGCTATGAGTTTGATGTTTTGGCATTGGAATTTTTTTAAATATATGTTGTAAATGGTTCATAAGCACCAAGAATCAAGCTATCATATGAAAATTTTATTTTGTCAAAACTGAAATTTAGTGTTATGTGTAATTATTGGTGTTGATGATTGAGATTGGGAACGTACGATGAACAAGAGAATATGTTTCTATGAGTGATAGTTTGAGCTATGTTGGAAAGGATGAAGATTTTGTCAAATTGGATCGGCTAAATGACACTCAGGCCCATCGATGTATTGGTTTTTGTTTTAAAATACCCCTGAAAGATTTTTTTGCATGTTAGGGGATTAAGGTTTTATTTTACCGGTTAAATATACCACCGAACCCAATGTAACCGGTATTCGAAGTCCACGTAGGTTCCACGTAGAGTAGTTGTGATGTCGTGGCAGGCATGTTGCTGACCTCATCGTCCACGTCACCAAGGGTTGGGCTACCGGTAACTGTTTGCCTTGGTAACCAAGGCTTACCGGCTACAAGTAGCATATATTGAGCCCCCTTTAGAGCAATTCTTCAAACATCCATACCCTAAATTGGAAAAACAGTTCGAATCGAAGGAGTTTTTGGTACTCATAATCTCATCGCAGCGACATGGATCAGAAATTTGAACTCTCGTTCTCGGAGTACAACGTGCACGACGTAATTTCTAGCTCTCCCACTATCAAAGATACGTTGAACGTGACGATGCAGCTGGAGTTAGCATTGATGAGAGAGGAAATCGACGCCGGCGTCAGTCGCGTTGAAGCAGAAAACGCAAAGCTTCAAGGTAAGCTTCTGAAGTTTAAGAAATTCCCGAAAGGTGTCCTGTGGGGAGGGTTGATATGCCTGGTTGTGTGTGCGGCGGCGTACTGTAGCCTGAAGTAACCGCCGGTGATGTGGGTGTCGGGGTAAGAAAATGTTAGCGGTATTTGGTTTATTTAGTTATTAAGTTTGTTTAAGTTAGGTTTAAAGTCCTGATTATCTCGATTATCAGGCATTTTGGTCGGTCCATTTTGGGGATGATGTTAACTTTTGTTGGTTCTATCAGTCGTTGTTTGAGTTAGATCTATGGATGTTTAACAGATGTTGGTTTGGGGAAGTTAATGTTAATTATAATGAAATGAATATCTTTATGTTATATTTTGAATCGGTTAACAGATGTTGGCTTAATGTTGGCTTAAAGTTGTTTTCGTAATGGTTTAACTGATCTTGCAAGTTATGTTAATAAACTTGTTGTCAAGTACGATGGTACACTTTTGCACGATCTTGCAAGATATGTTCATAAACTTCTTGTCAAGTACAGGAATATGACTAACCCAAGTAACTTAACAAAGTTGTGACAATTTTGATCCTTATTACACTATTAAGTGTGACAAATTTTATCAAGTATAATGACAAGAAAGTTGTGACAATTTTGATCCTAATCCAGATTGCAAACATTTATCCTAATCCAAATTGCAAACATTTATCTTGATCTTGCAATTTATCCTAATCCAAATATAAAACTAACAAACACAGAAAATACAAAAAACATGCTTTTTTACTTTGCTACCAGATCACCTATATTTGAAAGTACATTGTGTACATTTTCAAGCAATCTTCGAAATTTATAGCCAAGTCCTTCAAATACAAAACATTTCACTGCAGAATTTTTAAAGTATAATGTCTCAATAACAATTTTGGAAAGTACAATGTTATAATCAGTAGAATTCCTTAGTGAGGTATCCTGGACAATTGGTACCCTTTAACACAAATATAAACCCTAAAACAACTCTAATATTCATATAAACACTTAAACAAGTCTAATATTCAAATTTAAATAACAAGATAATACCAAACCCATATAAAGACTTCAACATCAATATACAACACTTCAAAGACACAATATACTTATTACAAACCCTAAAAATTCAAAGTTAAGTTCGCAGAAACTAAAATTTTATTGCAAAGCTAATCCATATTGTCTGACTTTTAATCCAAGTCCATGGGCTTGTCAGATGTTATCCCCTCCCCACTTGCAACACGCACTGTTTTTGAAAGTTTTTTTATGATTCTTTCAGATCTTTTTGGGACACGTTTTGTGGAACTTCCAGTGTCTTGTCCCATAGGAGCAACATCCACATCCTTAGCTCCATTATGTTGACTCAAATGTCTACCTTCTACATCTTTCTCTCCATGCACTGATGTTTTACCCTTTTCCTTCCTTGTTGCAGTCCCATTTTTTGTAGTACCCTTCTCCTTACTTGCTCCAGTTGCATTTGCTTTGCATGTAATCTTGTTGTGTCTAGCCTGTTTACAAATACCACATAAGACTCTCTTCCCCACTTTTGAGACTGTGTGCCTGTTATTCCTTTCAGAAACATCCTTCTTTCGCCTTACAGTTGGCCTCCCTGACATTCTTCTTTTCATAGGGGGTAAAGGTGGAATGTAGTCTGTTGTGGGCCACATGTCTGATCCATTCATACCAAGTATATGTTGTCTGTAAGTGTTCTTGTAAAAGGTTGCAAGGTACAAAGGATCAACAAAAGCCTCAATTGTTCCATTTAGGAATGAAATGGTTGCCAAAGAATGCACACACCCATAACCATTTATTTTCCATAACCTACATGTGCATGTTTTCTTCTCTAAGTTGACAGCATAAGCTTCCCCCATATTCCTTGTTTCAAATTGCAACAATCCACATGGAAGCACCTGCCAGTACCTGTTTAATAAAACATATGAGTATTGATGGTCTTACAAAATGAGAAATTAGATTATTAATGTTGAACAAATTACCTTTGCAGAAATTTCAAATCATTAAATTTTTGCCTAAGCACTAGACAAATTTCATATTCGGGCCAGTTACTACCTTTAAGTTGCATTCTATGCATTCTATCCATGATATAGGTACAAATTTCTTCAAGCATGGTAATGATTGGTTTTTTCCTGGCTTCTGTTATAACACTATTAAATGTTTTAGAGAAACCATTCTCAACTGCATCACACATGCTTCCAAATTTGAAAAATGCTCTTGACCAAGTCTTTGGGTTCTTCTCTAACAGATGATCGTGGGCTGCAGTACTCAATTGTTTAATTTCCTTCATTACTGCTTTGAAGTGTGGTTCTGTGGTTGCCTTACTTGCTTTCCAAAAGAGGTTTTCAAAATGGGCCCCTGTAAATTTTTTCTTGAAATTAGCATAGATGTGCCTAGCACATTGTCTATGCTCTGCTTCAGGTAACACCTCCTTGACTGCCTCTAGAAGACCCTACAACATAGACATGAATTGGTAATGTTTATTAACAAGTATATGAACAACAATAAACATAGAAATTATGAATTACCTTATGTTGATCAGACATGAGGCTAACACTCAACCCTGTTTCTAGATGTAGGTCTTCAGCAAGTATTTCCAAGAACCATTTCCAATTTTCCTTATTCTCCACACACTCAATAGCCTAAGCAATGGGAAAAATTTGGTTGTTTGCATCCCTTCCAACAGCACTTAACAATTCCCCAGTACTTAAACCCTTCAAGAAACACCCATCTAAGTTTATCATTCTTCTACATCCACTCCTCCAGCCCTCTTTTATACCAGCAAAACAAACATAAAATTTGCTAAAATAATTCTTTCCATCCGGCATACTGTTCACATCTAGTTTGACAGTTGACCCAGGATTTTGATCTCCTAATCTCCTCACCATAAGACCATAATTTTGATGGGTTTTATGCAAATCTATGAACTAAAAACCTAAGTTCACATGCAACCTATAAGGATCTATGTTTTTCTTCTAATTGAACATATAATAAATTCCTAAAGGCCACAAGAAAATAACTAAAAGAATAAAATCAGAGAAACTAACCTTTTAGAATTTCTTGGAAGCAAAGCAGCATAATTGTACTGCCTCAAATGAAGTCACACCCAGGGAGCAGGAGGGGCTCGAAATTTCCAGAGAGAATAGGTATAAAAATCGCAGGTTATGAGGTTATGGGGCTCCCTATTTATAGCCTCCATCAAATGACTAGATAAACCTTAAGAGATAAGTCGTTTTGAATTCAAATTAAGATAAACCTTTATCTTAATAATTCAAACTATAATTATCTCTTATATATATATATATATATATATATATATATATATATATATATATATATATATATATATATATATATATATATATATATATATATATATATATATATATATATATATATATATATATATATATATATATATATATATATATATATATATATATATATATATATATATATATATATATATATATATATATATATAAATCGAAACTTATATATATTTCCATATATAATTTTCGCTGGCCACTTCACTCACTCAAACTGTCACTTACTCAACTATTGAATAATTACAGTTTTAGTCCCTGCACCTTTAATTAATTAAATTAATCACCAAATTAATTTCAATTAATTCCAGATTAATTTCTAATCAATTAATATAGTTTCTAATTAATATATTATCACTTTAATATATTAATAAACTATTTATTTTATTTCTATTGATTTATTAATCATATAATAAATCAATCTTTCTCTCTACCGAACTTTCTACCAAACCTCCAGCTATGAGGGCAACCCAAATGGACTATGCTACTATTAATTAGATAAATACTAATTATTAGTCATGGCTTAGACACCTAATCCAATAGTCTCCCACTTGGATAAGTCTATGACTATAATTACTAATTTATCTTCTAACTAATCAGCAAACTGTAGCTTCCTAGAAACTGCTGCCGAACTCTGACCTAGTCAGTTCTGTCCATTGATAAGTGATCATATGATCCTTCGTCCAACAAGATATTTTCAGACACGAGACATGGATTGAGATCAATCTCTGTCTGATACTCTGTTTCCCGATTTTTGATTCTGCTTATGACTTTAGAACTTCTAATTGAACACATCAATTTAGTCCAGGCTGGCCAGCACTTTAGTCAACTTCAAAATCATCGAGAGGCCTACAGATATCTGTTTCCCATCAGGGTCAAGGAATGAATAAGCTTCGACTCATATGCTTATATCTTTTACCAATGAAATTATTCACAACAACACGTTTTATAACATCGAGTTACCGATGCGTTTTCGTATTATCAATGAACAACTGCCTTGCAAATTATAACTCATATCTCTCAGCTTCAAGATCATAAGATATTATCGTCTCAAACATTTCTTGTGATATAATTCATGAAGCAATCTGTTGAGCGTGGGTTTATCCAATACTCAAATCTCTATTTCTAAGTACTCATGAATGTTGTAGCAATCCTATTGCTATGTCTAACTCCTTAGACAATCTACAACCAATTCATGACAGCCTTGATTCAATACTTACCTCCCAAAGTATGAGTGACTGTGGACCTTTCTGAATAATTAAATTATTCGGGAAGTAAAACATGCGAAAGCGAAACATAAAGATCTTATTACCAAGTCTCCACAAGGTAATCACCAAGTCGGACCTTGTCATAAACTATTATTGGTTTCAAAATTTCTTTTAAACTTTCAATTCTAATTTTACAGCTATGTCTTTATCAACCTTACACTCTTTCTATGTATCCAAAGTATCTTATACTTATACACTTTATTGCAGATGATCCAATCGGATGCTCATCCGATAACATCTCAATATGTTATCCTGTCAATTTCTCTCCTGACTCCATTCTGGTAATGTGTACTGTGACTTCCCATGGTTCTGGGGTCTTTAGTCTACTTGATTGCACCCTAAGACTATTTCGAGGTGTTATGATGTGCCGGTGAACCACACGCGCTCCATCAGAATACTAACGAGATTCTTTAAAAATGAAGTCCTTTAACATCATGTCCTGACGTTAATCACTATCACTTTCACCCTAATCATTTCCCAATAAATTCTCACTTGAGTTCAAATAATCCATCCAGTATTCCTAGCCAGACAATGTCCTGAATCCAACTAACTATGCCCTAAGCATCAAGTCACCAGGGTATGTTCATGACATTATGATCGATCGAAGAAACTTGTGGAACCCGATCCAATCTTTTTCCAAACCCTTTCGGAATCCAAAGATTATTTATAATCCTTGTGTCATGATTTCGAAAAACTGTTTCCTTTCAGAGACTCTACTCATGCATCTTGAATATTATTAAGATCATGCTTACAATGGCTAGGTCTATGCTGACGATTTCATGTAACCAATAGATGTCTGTGAATTACGTGAGTGTGTTGCACCTTCTTTATTTCATTCATGCCAAGTCATCACACTTTGCAATGATAGGAAAACCCTTTCCTAGGTCTATGCATCTTGAATCTCATCAAGATCATCTTGGCAGAGTCTGGATCTATCTCATAGACGTTTACAACCACCTGAGTGTGCCGTATTTCTATTAAGTCTTTCATAGCGATCCGTCTCTTAAGACCAAGTCATTACACTTTGTAATAAAAAGAGAAGTTTCCTAGAAACAGTATGTATCCCACATATGGAGATGGTAGACAACAGCGACACTCCCACTGGCTTTGATACGGTTGTGGACTATTCACAAAATCCAGGACTTTTGGCACCTTTTGTGATTCCAAACCTTCTGACATTTTAATGGAAATCTTTCAGCCCTTTCTCAAAAATCCAATCCTATGGCATATATTTTTTTTTGAGAATCTGAATATCTATCTTGCGAGATGCCCGTGGGGTAATCCCGTTGTAACACCCGGAATCAAGTTTGAACTTCGTATCAAGCTGTAATAACGTGTTGATGGGTTTAAAGGAATTTTAGACGATTCATGGGTGTTTCTGATGAAAAAGACCAAAAATGTTAAAATAATGAATGAACCAAATCTTGGGACATGAGGTATTAAGATGGTATTTTGACGTTTAAACGTCCAGACCGATTTATAAATATTTACACATTAGTTGGTGGCCGAAGTATGAAAAATGAGACTTAAATGTATTTATATATGTGTGGGGTGTAATGTTTGCAAGTTGATGGACTAGTTGTGCCAAATTGGCAAACTTTAATGTATAAATATGGGAAAATCGGATTTTTCTCAAACCCTTCCCGAATTCTCAAGAACATGCTACAGTGCGAGAATGATCCCTGGAGATTGAACCGTTGGATCGTCTTGAAATTGTGGCAGAAGTTAAAGGAGATACATACGCAGCGTTTGACCTGAGGATTTGTAATTCTGATAGCAGGAAGTCGAGTTATAGTTGCTCGATCGGAACTGCAGAATTGAGGTAAATATCACTATTTTTGCACCATATTAGAAAAATCGTGATAAATCGTAGAAGTATCGGTTTTATGTGAAATCAGTGCCATATTTTCATAAATTGAGTTTAGTATATTTTGTCTATAGAGGTGAAAACGTGATTCGGCCTGTAACATAGCTCAAATATGCATTTGCTACAGTATGGTACGTTTTTGTCGGATTTGAGATGTATTTGATATGTAATCTTGCAAAAATCATAGTAAATTGTAGAAAAATCATTTGGAGTTGATATTGGTGTCCCTGGAAACCTAAGATGTAGTAGTTTTCTGTATAATTGAAATTTGTACAAGTAAATGTTATGAAGTAGACTAAAACAGATCGTGAACAGGGAACACATTTTAAGGAAAAAGGTGGATAATTGCTAATAAATTTGATATTGAAGTTATGCCTTTCAAGTGCATGAATTAGGTTTCCAAGAGGGTGTATACATATGATTTATAAATGTGGTTGACAACCAAATGTAGGTTTATGGTATTCGAGAAGTTGAGACGACACCGAGATATACGAGCAATGGAGCTAACCAACCCGGAATACCGAGGCGAGTAACTCCACTCAACTTGATCGGTGTTATGTTGTGTGTTGTATTTGTGTGATTATATATTTGTATATATATATATATATATATATATATATATATATATATATATATATATATATATATATATATATATATATATATATATATATATATATATATATATATCATATGGTGGTGCTAGTATGTATTTACCTTGGTGGTTAACAATATAATAACCCTATGTGTTAACATATGTAAAACTCTATTAGTAATTGTTCCTAAATATCAACGGTGTAATTATAGGTGGTTATATTCGTTGGTGTTTCATATGGTGTTTAATGGTTGTATAACCATTGCCTACAATCATATGGTGTAATTCAAGATGGGTGATAACTCGGTGCAACCGAGTGATGGTGGATCTTTGGGTTGGTGAAAAGCCCAAGATTTTTCGGGGAACGTTTTCAATATCGATGCTAACTATAAATATGGTGTCTTACACGTATGGTGATTTAGATATTATGATATATCTGATTGTTGTTGGATTTTCAGGTGACAATCCATTGGTGAAACCTCTAAGTGTGGTTTGGCTTTTAATGTTTTGTTATAAACTTTATTATGTTGGAGTAGAGTTATTCACTAAGCGTTTCGCTTACGTTATTTTTGTTGTGGTGTTTTGCAGGATTTAGTTGTAGTAACGCCCGGCTGGATCGTGGAACGATCTTGAAGATATCCACTTGACGCTTCCTAGACATCGAGTATTGTATTTGTAAAGTTAAATTTGTACAATTTTGTTAAAACGTTGTAAATACTCGATGTTGGTTTTTGGGGCGTTACAAGTTGGTATCTGAGCCGTGGTTTAAGTGAACTAGGTGTTAGTAGTGTACATCCTTAGACTTAAACCATAGTAGGTGCAAGTGTGTAGTCGTGGTATAGGAATGTATGGTGTTGATAGAGGTGTCTCGGGACATATTATCTGACGCTGTCCTATGGTGAATATCTATAATCTGGAAGGTAGATGTGGAGCTATAAAGAACAGGATGCCGTTGGAAGTTTGGATGAGTCATCAAGGAGTTGACGCAGTTGCTGAAATACGATGCTTTTTTAAATACTCACTTATCAGGTAGAGTTTAATGATGAAAAGGTGACACGGTTCATTTGAAGGATAATAGCCCGGTGGTAGATACCTAATTAGAAGCAACATAAGGCTGGACGATGCTGTCAGTTCGATGTTAACTGGCAAAGTGGTGAAAAAGAATTGACTATTAGTCATCCGAGATGGAGTAAATACGTGGAAGATTTCGTGTCGGGTCTGAAGTTTGAAAACTTTGGACATGTTAGAACATTAAGAATACTCACAGGTGGAGTATTCAAATACGGAATCAATTTCTAGAGCCTTGGATGTGGTGCACTGATTTTGAAGTGTATCAAAGGTGGAAGTCGGAGCAGTTAGTTCTAACTGTTCTGGGTGAAGTTGAAGTTGTTGTTAGTTGAAAGTAGATTGTTTATTAGCTCATCGTTTGGAGCTCAAGGAGGGAGTACTAATTAGGAGTTGGACGAGAAAGTTAAAGCCAGGTGGCGATATTCCTTCCTAGTTCATTTAAGGAACATGAATTTGTGAAAATTACAGGTGGATGTCGCATCCCGATTAATCAATGGTGGGTAGATGTACGTTTAAATTCATGGGATCCTAATCCCTATGAATTGGAGTGAGAATGTTATCACGAAGTTGAACTACTGTTTGGCATAGACTGGTGGTTTATGGTGTTGGAAAATTGTAGTAAGAAGATGGTACCACTGAAAGTATCAGGTGAGTCTCAGTCAACGATGTATGACAGAGGGTGATAAAAGCAAACCCAAGTGATTACTTTGGTTTCAGCAAGAAGTGGTGCAAGTCGTGATTATGTTGTTGTCTTTAATGGTGAACACTTTGCAGTATTCATGGAATTGGTAAACTGGTGGTGTTGTCTTTTCATGATCAAGCCTTTTTGTATACTACAAAGGTCAGGATGAGCATAAAATAACCATATTCTATGGTTAATAGTTTGTGGTAGAAATTGATCTAATGAGGGTGAAGCAGTAATAAGATGGGAGATTTAGTAAAATCTCCAGAAGCATGGGGTTCTGTGGAATGAAAAGTTGTATGGTTATAAATACAAAAGAATCCTTCTAGTTGTTAAACTAGCCTTAATGGTGTTACTGCTAAAATTACATGATGTGACGGTGTGTGGTGAATGTTGTATGCTAGCATGGTAGTCATATACTATGGCTGGTGAGCTTATAAATACTGATGCTGAATATAAGTTGACTTATGTGTTAAATGTATATGAATGTAAGGATTGACGGTGGGAGCAATTCTAGTTAGTCGTATATTTAACTAGATAAATGGTTGACTTAATCAGTGTGTTGTGCTGATGACTGGTGTTACACTATCAGCAGGTGTTATTACGGTGTTTAGCGGAGTATTGGTGGAAGTTATACTCGAAGATCGGTATTAGCCTTTGTGGCTATGGTGTTAAACTGTTAGTTATATTTATTAATAATGGCGAATTATAGTCGTTTATTCAGAAAGGGTGTTAATATAGTCACGGACGGGTAGTCTGTGATTATGTGTGAAGGGTGCTATTGTGGAATTATAGATGAATAATAATTCCTTTCCTCGATAGTAAAACTTAGAGGTTGGTACATTCACTATTAGCTAGTGTATATCTGGTGCGGTGAATTGTCTACAACATAGGTGCTTGTTGGTACGTGGTTGAGTCTATGTTATGCTATTGGTGTCGATGAATAGTCACTGTAATGTTGATACCTGACTATTCATGGTAACGGTGTAAAATAACAAAATGGTGTTTGCATATGTATTAATAATAACATGTCTGTATACATATATGTATATGGTGCTTTATTGTGCAGGATTTGCAGGTTCTATATGTTATGGTGGTATTTGGTGAAATTTTGTGTTATGTGATTGGTGTGAAGTCTCATAACATACATTTGGTGATTATAATGGATTGGTGCAAAGTCCTTTACTTATTTGGGTAAGGCTGGTGTAAAGCCTACACCTCATGGGTGGTATACAACAGGACGGGTGTGAAATCATGTTTGTATCTATCTATTGGTGTTTTCTTTATGAGACTGGTGAAAAGTCTCAAGGTTGGTGAAAAGCCTATACTTATATGAGACTGGTGTAAAGTCTCTCTTTCACATGGTGTACCTATAAGACTGGTGAAAAGTCTTACTTTCATATGGTGTACTTATGAGGCTGGTGTAAAGCCTTTATTAATACTGGTGATATGATCTAACGATCTAAAACCGTTTTTGTCTGTTAAATACTTAATTGGAAAATTTAAGTATTGGTGGATTTTAATTTTTATATTATTATGTGTGTATAAAATTTGAATATAGTTGTATGTTTCCCAGTAGGGAGTGTTTGTATTTTTGGTGAATGACCGAAATTGGTGTGGGTGACCTAGGATGATATTCCTATTTATGGGAATTTTGGTGAATATTTATATGCTAGGTGGTGAATAGTTGAAATTGGTGCGAGCTATCTAAACAGATGATATGATTGATAAAAGTGGTGATACCTGTAGAAATTGCGATAATACTAGACTTGGTGAAAGTTGAGTAGGTTGTGGGGTACGGTGCGTAGATCGAAGAATGATCTACTACAGCCAGAGATACTGGCTTATTTTTAGTATGTTGTAGGGAGGTAGCGGTGATGACTGTGCGATGGATTTTGTCCATGGTGACTTATCAGCAAGGTGAAATCGCTACAAGAAATGAAAGTGGAGGTAGTGGTGATATCGATGATGTCGGAAAAACTGAAGGGAGTGGGGAACCTCCGGTAAAATATATGATAGATTTCATGGTTGTAAAATTTTCGGAGCCTATTGATTTGGAGTAATCTGATGACAGTAATGGGTGCTAACTTACTCCGAAAGGATTTTCGGAATAAGTAAATGTGCTTAGGTGAAGCGAGTAGAGGTTGCCATCAATCTACTCGAAAGAAAAATTGGAGGTGGTGAAAGGTGATAAAGTTGTACTCTTGGAATGTGGTGACCGATATGACTAGGTGGGTGAAATTTTTGCAAAAGTGTAGCAGTGAGTGTTGTTTTGGAGTTGCTTCATAATGGTTGAATATAAGTTATTATTTCTAAGAAAGGTGAAAAGCAACATGGTATATACAAGGAAATTCGTGATAGAAGTCCGTCTGGTGAAGCCTCAAAATACGTAGGTGAATGGATCGATGATTGATAAAAATTGAGATCTGAAAACCCCAATTGGGGATATGGTGCAGACCTCGGAGTTCACTGCTTTTGATAAGTAGGAAGTTGACAGAAGAATGAGAAAATAGTTGAATTATCAACTACAAGGTGAATGCTTGAGGTAGGTGAAACCTCAGTCGAATAGCAAGAATGCTGTAAATGTTGAAAAGTTGACAAGCAAAAAGGATGGGAGTTGTGGTGTTAACTCTGGTTGTTTGGTGTTGTCAGTATCGTGAGCTGGTTGTAATACAAGAAATTGTCTTAAGATCGGTTTGAGGTGCTTTAGCAGTGAGAATGTGATCATCTCCTCCATGGTTGTTTAAGGAGATGGAAAGCAAAGAACTGGAAGTGAATAGCAGGTGTTAGTTGAAGATATTGGCTGTTGTTTACCGCTAATTTTCGACAGTATATTGAATAGTCCTCACTTCTTTAAAATGAGGATGATGTATGTAGGAAGTTGCTATGCTAAGTAATTGGTGTATTTAAGCATAAAGATGGTGTGTAAAGTGATTGTGGTTGTGATTGATAGGAGTATATCCTTAGCAATCGAACCATCACTGCCATAGGTGTAAAAGGTGACAGAAGGCAGGTGAAGTTGAATTGTGGCGTAGTAGCAATGTGAATTAAGTTGTAAGTTCCTGGTGTAAGATTTGAACTTTTAGCAAGAAAGGTAAATTCATTGTGCAATAATTGGTCGTGGTGAGGCGTTCCTGAGAGATTCCGAGGACGAAATCTTTTTAAGGGGAGGAGAGTTGTAACACCCAGAATCAAGTTTGAACTTCGTATCAAGCTGTAATAACGTGTTGATGGGTTTAAAGGAATTTTAGACGATTCATTGGTATTTCTGATGAAAAAGACCAAAAATGTTATAATAATGAATGAACCAAATCTTGGGACTTGAGGTATTAAGATGGTATTTTGACGTTTAAACGTCCAGACCGATTTATAAATATTTACACATTAGTTGGTGGCCGAAGTATGAAAAATGAGACTTAAATGTATTTATATATGTGTGGGGTGTAATGTTTGCAAGTTGATGGACTAGTTGTGCCAAATTGGCAAACTTTTATGTATAAATATGGGAAAATTGGATTTTTCTCAAACCCTTCCTGAATTCTCAAGAACATGCTACAGTGCGAGAATGATCCCTGGAGATTGAACTGTTGGATCGTCTTGAAATTTTGACAGACGTTAAAGGAGATACATACGCAGCTTTTGACCGGAGGATTTGTAATTCTGATAACCGGAAGTCGAGTTATAGTCGCTCGATCGGAACTGCAGAATTGAGGTAAATATCACTATTTTTGCACCATATTAGAAAAATCGTGATAAATCGTAGAAGTATCGGTTTTATGTGAAATCAGTGCCATATTTTCATAAATTGAGTTTAGTATATTTTGTCTAAAGAGGTGAAAACGTGATTCGGCCTGTAACATAGCTCAAATATGCATTTGCTACAGTATGGTACCTTTTTGTCGGATTTGAGATGTATTTGATATGTAATCTTGCAAAAATCATAGTAAATTGTAGAAAAATCATTTGGAGTTGATATTGGTGTCCCTGGAAACCTAAGAAGTAGTAGTTTTCTGTACAATTGAAATTTGTACAAGTAAATGTTACGAAGTAGACTAAAACAGATCGTGAACAGGGAATACATTTTAAGGAAAAAGGTGGATAATTGCTAATAAATTTGATATTGAAGTTATGCCTTTCAAGTGTATGAATTAGGTTTCTAAGAGGGTGTATACATATTATTTATAAATGTGGTTGACAACCAAATGTAGGTTTATGGTATCCGAGAAGTAGAGACGACACCGAGATATACAAGCAATGGAGCTAACCAACCCGGAATACCGAGGTGAGTAACTCCACTCAACTTGATCGGTGTTATGTTGTGTGTTGTATTTGTGTGATTATATATTTGTATATATATATCATATGGTGGTGCTAGTATGTATTTACCTTGGTGGTTAACAATATAATAACCCTATGTGTTAACATATGTAAAACTCTATTAGTAATTGTTCCTAAATATCAATGGTGTAATTATAGGTGGTTATATTCGTTGGTGTTTTATATGGTGTTTAATGGTTGTATAACCATTGCCTACAATCATATGGTGTAATTCAAGATGGGTGATAACTCGGTGCAACCGAGTGATGGTGGATCTTTGGGTTGGTGAAAAGCCAAAGATTTTTCGGGGAACGTTTTCAAAATCGGTGCTAATTATAAATATGGTGTCTTACACGTATGGTGATTTAGATATTATGATATATCTGATTGGTGTTGGATTTTCAGGTGACAATCCATTGGTGAAACCTCTAAGTGTGGTTTGGCTTTTAATGTTTTATTATAAACTTTATTATGTTGGAGTAGAGTTATTCACTAAGCGTTTCGCTTACGTTGTTTTTGTTGTGGTGTTTTACAGGATTTAGTTGTAGTAACGCCCGGCTGGATCGTGGAACGATCTTGAAGATATCCACTTGACGCTTCCTAGACATCGAGTATTGTATTTGTAAAGTTAAATTTGTACAATTTTTTTAAAACGTTGTAAATACTCGATGTTGGTTTTTGGGGCGTTACATCCCGGGCTCATGTACCTTTGTACTGGGACACTCTTTGTGAGTCCCTATTAGTGTGCCGGTAATCTACACGCGCTCCACTAACAATTCACAATGTGTCGTACAGTATCCTTTCGGATTCCATCCTCTATTGAGATTGCTTCTCCCGGAATCAATTACTTGATTCTGAGTATCGTCTCACTCAACCAGATGTTCTGAAGGTATGTATCTGTCCATGTTGCTTTCTTTTGATGATTCAGTTACTCCCACTGGTTTTTAGACCAGGTGTAAAATCTATCAAATTTTCACATTGACTGTGTCTCGCCCTAAGGTTCTCTTGTTTGGCAGCAACCGGGCTCACCAATGCTTCCAAGTAGTTGGATTATAAATCCGTACCAACTATAGTGTTTTACCACCAATCGGTATGTCACCCTAATCATAACTACTTATGATGGTGATCAATACTACTGGTCAAGAGGAGATTATGTCAGTTGTAGAACAGAAATCTGATTTCTGCTCCAAGCCTAGTGATGACTAAAGGTTCTTTCACTTGGCTAATCCTGAACTCATTCAGGACTATCCCAACTCCCACTGTTTCCTTAGAACATGAGTTCTTTCTAAAATAGCTATTCTTTTACAGTTGCAGCGGGATAGCCAATGAACCGACATTGCTGATCAAGTTCAGGCTAGTCATGAGGTTCGGACGAGCACTACAAGACCCTGGACTTTCAATGTACAAGTGGGATAATCCCAGCTTTACATATCAGACAGTGTCTGCAAGACCTACTTAGTTTAGGATGTGGTCGGAATATGGTTTATATGGACTGACTGGTATAGTATTCAAATTATTGGAAACTAATTGACAATATATCTCATACATTGAGGATCGAACTGTTTCGACCAATGCTCCATTATCTTCCCTAAGACACATTATAACTATTAATGTTCTTGGAAGAGAATGAACTGTGAAATATTTTTCTCAGTTTATGTTATCGCTCAGGTTCTGTGGAACTTGTATTTCCTTTGAAGTCCTTGAACTGTTCAAGGTTTCAATTCAATTGCTTATCCCGATCAGCGATGTCATATTCGTCATACCGAATGATAAATATTGTGAAGTACAAACAATTGTGTTCTATCTCAAGATTCGAGCAATGCACAGCAACAGCTGTTTCCGTTGCTCTTAATCTCAATGTCTTTTACATATCTATGTAAAGTTATGACTTTGTTAACTTTGTTCAAGATTTGCAATCTTCAGTTGACTCTAAGTCAACTGATTCCAAAATCATATCCTCTGTATTTTTGGGTGATTCATTTCTTGCCACATGTGCTTTATAAAGAACTCAATCATCATCTGACTCTAAGTCAGATGATTCCAAAGTCCTGTCCAACTACACCTTTGGTTGATTCATTTCTTGACACATTAAGAACTCAATTCATCAACTGACTCTAAGTCAAATGATTCCAAAGTCCTGTCCAACTGGACCTTTGGTTGAATTGATTCTTATAACATTTCTATTAACAATCATAAATGACACAATTCTTGAATCCAAACACTTTGGATGCATCAACATTCATTCAACACATTCATATAACATTTCAAGGACAATTTTAGATAACAGGTGTTAAAAGAAAATTGACAATTTTATTAAAAACAAAAATCCTCGAACAATGTGATACATGATAGACAATGTCAAAACGCACCTAAAGACTAATAACAATATTTTAATATCTATCTAAACTTCAAAACTGCACGAGCTGGAGATCCAATCCAAATGTGCTCCTATGCGCCAGAGTCCCGTGCCTTATTGATTCCCTGCATACAAACCAAAATGTGACTATCACATTATGTATCAAGAAATCTTGGAACAGGAGTTTTGAGGTTTTTAGATATACCTGAGCTTTCAAAAGATTTGGAGCGTCTTACAATCTTTCTTTGACTGTATCCGATTTAGTGGATTCCCAGTTTGAGACATGTCCAGACGATCTCGACCGTCTCTTGTTACGTCTTGATATTGCTAATTTATACATATATTTCGGGCAATATCGAGTGCTTAAACATGTGTTTTTGGTATTATCTAAAGATAAAATATACTTATAACGCCAAAATTACCAAAACTCAGGAAAATAGCTTTGCGGATAAAGAAGAAGCTGAATTCGAGCTTAAAAGTGATCAAATGAAGTGAGATGACATTGCTGGAGTGAAGGAGCTAGATATAGAGATTTTTTAGCGTAAAACAGACGAAAAAGCTCAACTGGAGCCATATCGCGACCCTATCTAACTAAGGATCGCGACCCCATATGCTGACAAGATGGTGACACTTTGCTAACCAAGGAATCGCATCTGACTGAAGATCGCGACCCGATCACCCTTGGGATCGCGACGCGATTGCCTCACCAACTATGTTCCACTGATCGGGCATAATCATCAAAACTACTACGCTCCACTCGTCGGGCCACATACCACTAGCAAAAAGAATGCATTTAAAAGATCGCGACGCGACCTATGTTGGATCGCGACGCGATGATGTCTGGAACTGGAACTATAAATAGAGGCCTTCTCCTCTTCTTTTAGGACAGACCATAGAGAGCAAGGAAACTATAGTTCAGATATATATTCGTGTATTTATCATTTTTACATGTTATTGAGAGTGATTTTCATAACAAGAAGGAGTTAAGGTCTTCATTATAAGCAAGGATTCATCGATTGTAAACCGGTTGGTATCTTTTATCATGTCTTCTTCATATTGTTGTTGTACATTTGATACCATGCTAGGCTAAATCCCTGTAACTTTTGCCTAGGAGATGTTGATTCATTAATATAAACATGTGTTGATTTAGTTCTTGATTCGAGTTTAACATTGGTTAGGATATATAACTTGCATGCTATACATATTAAATGAGATTAGGGTTTATATTCTTGATAACCATCTTCATGTGATTAAGGTTTATTGACCATTTAAACCTATTGATTATATGAACCGTATGATGTGTAATTGACAATTATATATCGTTGGACTAGTTATTGGCCATTTAACTAGGAAGGTTGTCTAAATTATGAACTTGATTAGTGAAATAAAACTTATATCACATTTAATTACAACTCATGACCATTGATTGTATGAACATATTGCTATGACCATTAGGATATGGACTATGTTTGCATGCTAGCTTATATAAATATTTCATGACTATAAGTTGTTTAGTTACATGATCATTGTACTATAATAACTTAAAAGTCACTAGAATTGGTGAATTGACCATAGGATCCTATACTTAATGCAACCCATTTAAACTCATTGCACATAATCAAAAACTAGTCAACCTAAGTTTATATGAATCAACAAATCCTAGGTGAAAGTTTGCTTTGTTATTATTTGATCATACCATATCTCTATTTGTTGTGTTATTACAACCATAGCATATCTTTAGTTTATCTCTTTTATAAATATTCCAAAACTTGGTTTTACGAGTTTTCACTAAAACTCGCCCTAAAACTGTTTGATTAAGAATTGCAAACTCTAAGTTAGTTAACAACTCCCTGTGGAAATTCGATACCTTTACTTACCAAAACTATACTATTAAATGATCGAGTAATGCTTGCTCGTAAGTCTAATAGTCAAATAATAAGGTAAATAAATGGATTAAGACTTAAATGACATAACAACTACAAGTGAGTTGTTTTGATGACAACACGTCTCTTCACTGGACTTAATCCAGAAGTAGTTGGGCCATTGGAGCTATGCCTGTCCAAGAGTGACTCATATAAAGTCAACATTGGACGTATTTTCATGAGGGTCCTTTTCTAGTCTTCCTTTCTATACGTCTGAATGAACATATCGTACTCACTAGTCAGCGAAGCGAGTAGAATGTTAACACTCATCTCTTGACTCATGGAATAACCAAGTTTGTACAATTCGCCTATGTACGCTTCAATCTGAAGAACATGAGAATTGATGCTACTTCCTTCCTTTAGCTTGCACTCTGCAAGTCTTTTGAAGATCCTAGCTCGTTCCTCTTCAACTGGTTTTTGGAACCTTTCCTCAACCAGCTGCATTAACTCATATGGCCCCAAGGATTCAAAATCCTTGCGAAACTCGGGGTCAATGGTCAATAGCATGAGGTCACGAATCTTTTCGGATTCATCAACTAAGGAGTTATGCTTATCATAAGAACCTTTTATGATGACTTGTTTCGGTGGGACCGGGATCGGATACTCGGTAAGATGTAGCTTGCCAGCAATGACGAGAACCAGTCTCCAATTGCGAAGCCATTCCTTACAGTTGAGGCCAGTCGGCCTTTCCATATTTGGTAGGTGCATTCTGATGTTTTCAGAAATGGGTGAAGGAGGAGAAGGAGGAGAATTGACACTTGACATCTATAAAAGAAACAAAATTTATTAGTTTAATTGATCCTTTTTTAAATAATTACCCAATATGTTATTTAATAAGGCTAGGATCCAAAATACCCCAACTATGGTGTGAAGAGGGATGCCGTAATCACAACATAATGGTCATTAAGGTAGATAAACACTTATCAATTTCATCTTATGAACCCCTATTGGTGTGCCGGTAAACCACACACGCTCCACCAATGTTTCATAAAGTGCAATGTGCAATTTCATGGATTAGCACCAATTCACATTTTTCCTAAAGTAACTAGATTTGGGTTTTATTAAGCTGTTCCAGTACTTTGAATAATATCATTATACTTTTAATGAGATTTGGCGGTCCTATCAAACTCGTTCGGCTAACGACCCTCCACTGATCAGGTGAGTGGTGGGTGAGAGTGGACACCCATTAGACTGCCATTTTATAGGCAGTCTCCTTATACCTACTTTATAGATCAGCTTCGTGAATGAGGCCTACTATTGATTTGACTAACCATTAAATCTTATATATAATATTAACTTTTAATTATAATATATATACGATGAATTTTAAACCTTTTAAAATGTTTCTGGTTTATCTTTTAATTTATTGGAATTTAAACTATTAAATTTAAAATTAAATTAAACCTTTAAATTATCTTTTAATTAAACAATTAATTAAATTTGGATATTTTAGACTTTTAAAATATTCCTAGATTTATCCTTTAATTTTTCGAAATTGAAGGTTATTAAATTTAAATTAAATTAAATCTTTAATTATCCTTTAATTAAACAATTAATTAAATTTAGATATTTTAAACTTTTAAAATATTTATGGTTTATCTTTTAATTTTTCGAGAATTTAAACTATTAAATTAAAAATTAAATTAAACCTTTAATTATCTTTTAATTAAACAATTAATTAAATTAATTAAATGAAGATAAGTATCACAAATTAATCAAATTAATTTAAACCTATCTTAAACCCCCTAATTATCGAAAATCAAATAATGGGTTTAAGGTTATCCAATTATTAAATAATTTAAAGTTACCAAAAATAGAAAACCTTCCAAAACCCTAGGCTATTTTCGAAAATTATATGGGGAGGGGCTAGGATTTCAAAAAAAACCCTAACCCTAAAATCGATTGGCCTCCATTAGGGTTTAGAAACAATAAACCCTAAATATTAGGAAAAACTATTATAGCAATTCAATAAGAAAACAGACAAAAGCTCTGATACCACTGATGAGTTTTATGCAAATCTATGAACTAAAAACCTAAGTTCACATGCAACCTATAAGGATCTATGTTTTTCTTCTAATTGAACATATAATAAATTCCTAAAGGCCATAAGAAAATAACTAAAAGAATAAAATCAGAGAAACTAACCTTTTAGGATTTCTTGGAAACAAAGCAGCACAATTGTCCTGCCTTAAATGAAGTCACACCGAAGGAGCAGGAGGGGCTTGAAATTTCCAGAGAGAATAGGTATAAAAATTGCAGGTTATGAGGTTATGGGGCTCCCTATATATAGCCTCCATCAGATGACCATATAAACCTTAAGATATAAGTCGTTTTGAATTCAAATTAAGATAAACCTTTATCTTAATAATTCGAACTAAAATTATCTCTTATATATATATATATATATATATATATATATATATATATATATATATATATATATATATATATATATATATATATATATATATATATATATATATATATATATATATATATATATATATATATATATATATATATATATATATATATATATATATATCTAAATTTATATGTTTCCATATATAATTTCACTGGCCACTTCACTCACTCAAACTGTCACTTACTCAACTATTGAATAATTACATTTTTAGTCCTTGCACCTTTAATTAATTAAATTAATCACCAAATTAATTTCAATTAATTCCAGATTAATTTCTAATCAATTAATATAGTTTCTAAAATTAATATATTATCACTTTAATATATTGATAAACTATTTATTTTATTTCTATTGATTTATTAATCATATAATAAATCAATCTTTCTTTCTACCGAACTTTCTACCAAACCTCCAGCTATGAGGGCAACCCAAATGGACTATGCTACTATTAATTAGATAAATACTAATTATTAGTCATGGCTTAGACACCTAATCCAACAAATTTGGCATAGTGTTCCACAATGGTTCCTTCTATTAGACTTAAAGCATATTTTTTTGCTCTTCTACACTGGCTCATACTAACCTCTATACCAAAATCCTTTTTTACCTCTTCCCTTAGAAGTCTGACACTCATTTTCTGTTTGTGGATAATCTCATTAGTGTAATGAGACCCAATCCAAGCATACGTGATAAGGGATCCCAATCTGAAATTTCTTGCACAGTTATGTTCATCTTTAAGGGACTTAATTTGGAATGAGTTCTCATCACTCATCCATGATCCCCATAGCCTGAATGTACAATCTCCATTGCAACATTTGACTAACAATCTTTTACTATAATTTTTTTATAACATAACTGATAACCGTTTGCCACAGCATAATTACATAGCATATTTTTAAGTTGTTTAGGGTTTTCGAACCTCATACCTAACACAGGCACCTGCTTCTTCCATTCTACTTCTAGATTGTATGTTGTTGGACACTCTATTTGTGGGTTGATATCATCATCATCCATCTCATCCTCTGCAACTTCACCTATGACGATTACTGGTTCATCAGCTTCATCTTCTCGTATGGGTGAAACAGGTCCTGTAGTGGAATTGTGTTCATCAGGACTAAGAACAACATCATCGTCTTCACCAATCCAATCTTGTATGTTGACGCCCTCATGGTCTATATAAATTGGGATTCTAACCCCACAGTGAAACAAAACCTCAATAAAGTCGACATATTCCACTTCGTCTGAAATCAACCTTAAACCATAAGGAATATCATACTCCGGCAGACAATAGTAGAGATTTATGCATTTCCTTTGAGCAAACCTTTCTAGGAATTCGACACATTCCTTTAGATCCATCCCGGAAAAATCCACAGCATCGATTTCCTATTGCATGCCATCTATGTACCCAAAGAGTTGCCGATTAAATGTTCCTTTGAAGTGTACTTCAACGGAGACATTCGATTCCATCCTTTTAACCGACTGGTGACGAATTTGGGGGAAAATTATTTCAATTGGGGTTCAAGGTTTTTGTTCGCCTGCATATGTTCCATATGTTATAAGTATTTAAGTTAACTAGACAATCTAGCGTGACATGGATTCAGATGATGATTAGGACAAAATACCGGACAACCGCTTCATATTTCCCGTAAGGATGTTTTTAACTCTCCATTTTAAAGTTCATGCCCTTATAAGGCAAAAAATTAAACTTAGTGACCATTTCCACCAACTTCTAAGACTTCATGGGGCTACAGTGTCATTTAGCCAATTGGATCATAAAATAGGTATTTTGTTATATGTTCGATGTTAAGACACATTGGTTTGTACTTGTGTTAAAAAGAGCTTAAAAACAACTTATTTAATTGTAGTATACTTAAAAATAAAGTCATGGAATACAAGATTAATATTCTTAAAATGAGTAAAGTGTCCTAATATTAGGTAAGGTGCTTGTTAATCTACATTTGGACACCAATGAATCAAAGAACACTCAACGATATGAGGTGAAGATGACCACACTCAACGATGGTGAGGGTGGTGGTCCCTTGACGGTTCATACCAACTATCCCTTCTTGCAGCCTGTCCCACCAAGAGTCTTGGTAGAGTACAAACAATTTGACCTCATTGAGGTTTGGCATAAGCGGGGATGGTGGCCGGCGGTGATCACCCGCACAACTCCCCACAACCAGTTCCATGTGGGACTGGCAGATGGGACTTGCCTCTTTATGGATGAGAGCGAGGTGCGCATCTACTAAGCTTTCCATCTTGGTGATCCTCCCATGTGGCACTACTACAAGCTGTAGGAAGTAGTTGTTATCTTTTCTTTTGATGTTCTGTACTACCTTCCTTCAGTTTGAATAAAATGTGTCCTTCTTTTTGCCTTTTTGTTGATTCAATGTCTGCATTCTAAAGTACAGCTAAAACAAAAAAAAATAAAAAATAAAAGTATAAAGAAGAAAAGGAAAAAATATGAGAAAATAAAAAAAACGTCAAGTAGTAGAAACAACACATATTTTTGATGTTCCGAATCTTCCTTATTTCAATTTCGATTCCAAGGTATTCCGAATTTCGGAATCAATCGGAATATCTGCTAGTTTTCGGAACATATTCAGCTTCCATCATTCCGAGACCTTGAAGTATTCTGTTAAATGCTAGCTCAGGTAGGGCTTTTGTAAAGATATCAGCTAACTGATCAATTGAACGAACAAAATAAACTTCGATGTTGCCATCTTCAACATGATCTTTAATAAAATGATATCTTAGTGCAATGTGTTTGGTCTTCGAGTGTTGCACTGGATTGTGACAGATCCAAATAGCGCTTTCTGAATCACAACAAAGTGGAATACGTTTTATGCTAACTCCATAGTCTCTCAGTTGGTTTTGAATCCAAATGATCTGAGAGGTGCATGAAGCAGCAGCGATGTATTCAACTTTAGCTGTAGAGAGTGACACACATGTTTGTTTTCTTGATTACCAGCTCACAAGTTTGCCATCGAGAAGTTGACATCCTCCTGAGGTGCTTTTGCGATCTAATCCACAACCCCCAAGATCTGCGTCGGAAAATGCTTGAACAAAAAAACCAGATCCTGACGGATACCATAGCCCAAGTGAGGATGCCCTTTTCAGATATCGGAATATGTTTTCACAGCATTGTGATATGGCTCTCTGGGATTAGCCTGATATCTAGCACAGTAACACACATCAAACATAATATCAGGTCGACTTGAAGTAAGGTAAAGAAGTGAACCTATCATTTGACGATAAAGAGTGATATCTGCTGCAGGTTTATCTAGAGATGGAGTGAGCTTGGTTCCGAACGCCATTGGAACTTTGACTTTAGAATCTCCCTTCATTCCGAATTTTTCCAAGAGTGACTTGGTGTAAGCTTCTTGATTTATGAAGATTCCTTCAGAACTTTGTCTGATGTTGAGGCCTAAAAAGAAGTTGATCTTCCCCATTGAGCTCATTTCAAACTTTGTCTCCATCAGTTTTCGGAATGCAGCCGTCAGGGTTGGATGAGTAGATCCGAAAATGATATCATCAACATAAATCTGAACAATCATAAGATGATTTCCTTCCTTTTTGCGAAAGAAGGTCGGATCGACGGAACCTTGCTTGAATTTGGATTGCTTGAGGAAACGAGTCAGAGTTTCATACCAAGCTCTTGAAGCTTGCTTCAGACCGCAAACTGCTTTATCCAGAACATAGCAGTGGTCTAAATGTTTGCTGTTGACAAAGCCAGGTGGTTGTTCAACATAAACCGTTTCTTCAAGTTCTCCATTCAGAAATGCACACTTGACATCCATTTGATAAACGTCGAAACCCTTGTGTGCAGCATAAGCAAGAAAAATCCGAACGTATTCCAATCTAGCAACGGGTGCGAACGTTTCTTCTTAATCAATTCCTTCTTCTTGACAATAACCTTTGACGACCAATCGAGATTTATTCCGAATGACATTTCCTTCTTTGTATAGTTTGTTTCGGAATACCCACTTCATTCCGAGAACTGATGCCTTTTCCGGAGTCGAAACTAATCTCCATACTTTGTTACGTTCAAATTCATTCAACTCATCTTGCATAGCTTGGACCCAGTTAGCATGATCAAGTGCAACTTTGACTGTTTTGGGTTCGATCTTAGAGATAAACGAATGGAACATGAAAAATTCCACCTTTGAAAATAATGCAGCTTGTTTTTCCTTGATCTGAGCTCGAGTGAGAACGCCGGCAGTTGTTTCTCCGATTATCTAAGATTGTGGGTGATCTCTTGTCCATTTGAGCATTGGTGGATAATTCGGATCATATTCAGGATTAAGCTCTGAAAAAATTTCTTCTGCTTCTGACTGGACTTCCGACTGGTTATCATTATCATTATTTTCAATCTCATTCTCCCCCTGGAAGTTTGCATGGATTTCTGTGTTAACAGCATCGGAGTTTCCTACTTTGATAAAAGGTGTGCTGGTTTCTGTTTCAGAAAACGGACCCTCCCCCTGAATGGGTGCAGGATTCTCCCCTGGATTGTTGAATCGGCGAAGTTGGTTTCAAATTCTATAGATCCTTGTGTGGTGGGAGTCGGAATCGGAGCATCTGAAGTGGGAGCACTGGTCAGAATCGGAACATCTGAAGAGGTGTCATGTTCAGTGTCATTTTCACTGACTGCGCTATCTATGATTTTCAACAACTCATCCCCTTGGTTGTCTTTGGCTTTAGCTTCAGCTGACTTCGCAGTTTCAAGTTCATCGAACAAATTCAGAAACTCTTCATATAGATTCATAAGAGGAATTGTGGACTTATTAGACTCATGAAAGATTTCTTGTGTTTTCATTGTAGAATGCTTCGCTCTAGAATTGTACCTATCATCAAAAGTGATGTAGTACGTTTCTTCAATCTTCCGAGATCGTTTGTTCAGAACACGGTAAGCCTTAGAGGTAAGAGAATATCCTAGAAATATGTCTCGTCAGCCTTTTCATCCCATTTGACTCGTTTCTCTTTTGAGTTAAAAATGAAGCACTTAGATCCGAAAACATTAAAGAATTTCACGTTCGGTTTTTCTTTTGTTAAGGATTTCATAGGGAGTAAGATGAAATCGTTTGTTGATGTGCGAGCGATTCTGAGTAAAACATGCTGTTGCAATGGCATCAGCCCAGAAGTATAGAGGGAGTTTTGCAAAAGAAAGCATAATTCGAGCTGCCTCACATAGAGAGCGATTACGTCTCTCCACTACTCCATTTTGTTGAGGAGTGTAAGGAGCAGAAAAGTTATGAGAGATTCCTTTACTGACAAGAAAATCATCAAGAATTTTATTCTTAAACTTTGTCCCATTGTCGCTTCTTATTATCCGAACTTGCTTTCGGAGAAGAATTTCGATCTGCTTGATGAAGTTAATCATGTTGGTGGCTGCTTCGGATTTTTGCTTGAGAAAGAATACCCATGTGAATCGAGAAAAATCATCTACCACAACCAAAATATATTTGTTATGAGCCACACTTTCGATTGCAGATGGACCACAAAGATCGATGTGAAGAAGTTCCAGAGGTTCGATAATCTTTGTGTTGATTATTGTAGAATGACTCTTTCTACTTTGTTTTCCAAGCTCACAGGCATCACACAAGCGGTCTTTATCGTACTTGAGTAGTGGCAAACCTCGTACAAGGTCACCAAGTACAAGCTTGTTAATATCTCGAAAGTTTATATGAGATAATCGCCTATGCCACAACCAGCTATCATCATTCGCAGCTTTAGTGAGCAAGCAAACGACTGGTTTTCCTTGAATGAGTCGTATATCTAAAGGAAACATTTCTCCTTTTCGTTTTGACTTCAGAACAATCTTTTTAGATTCCTTTTCAATCAATTCTGAACCATCTTCATCGAATGAAACTCTAAGGCTAGTTCCAACCACTAACTGCGAAACACTGATTAAATTATGCTGAAGTCCTTCAACATAAGCAACTTATGGATCGAGATTTCACCATTTGTAATCATGCCATATCCTTTGATTTTTCCAGTCGCATTGTTGCCATAGCTAACTTTTCCTCCATTCGGTAGCGAACGATATTCTCGTAATTATTCCTTTCTCCCAGTCATGTGACGTGAACAGCCGCTATCAATGTACCATTCTGGATCATACTGCTCGTCACGTAGTACCTGCACAGTTTAGAGAGATTTAGGAACCCAAACCGTTGTGGGCCCTTGTGAGAATTTTTGAGAAATAGGAAATATGCATGATTTTTCAACCCAAAATGACTTTCTCACAGGAGGTTGATTCTTCTTATTTTCATTTCGAAACACTTTCATTTTTGTGCTTCGCCAACTTTCTGTAGCAAAACGAGTTTTTGTAGGAATGAATGTGTGGGACACTTGAAAATAATGAGCTTTCTGATTTAAAGATTTATCAGAGTGATTCGGAAAATTGGTGGACTGGAGGATGGTTTTTGACTTTGGCAAGACAACTTGTTGAGCCTTTTTGTTGCTTTTGAAAATTTGTTTGATTTCTGATTCAGGGTAGAGCTTGGCTTTTCCTTTTAAGTCATTTGACTTAAGAATAGGTGTTGGATTCTTTGTCTTTGGAGATACTGAGAGTTTAGGTTTTGAGTTTGGGTTTTGTTCAGATTTCTTTCTCGGAATAGAGTTGACTTTCTGAAATGAATTTGAGTTAAGAGGAAAATGACTTTTGTCGTTTTTTTTCTCCAAAATTGTTTTCTTTCCTTCAAATTCTTTTTGTATATTGCATTCATTTGTTTCCTTTTGGCTATAAGCTCTTCAGGAGACTTATGAATGCGAGATGTTGAACAATTATTAGAAACTGATTTGAAATTACTCGAGTTTGAATTTGAAAAGTTCTTTGTGCCTCATGAGCCAGGTTGCGAAGATGAACTTTTGCAATTCAACGATCCAGAGATATATTTTCCCCGAGACTTCCAAGAGGTCAATTCGGAAAGACCTTTGGTCTCATCCGAGTTGTCAATTGGTTCCGACCAAAAGTAAGCATCACAGACATCGGAATTATCATTATCAACAAGGGTTTTGAGTTAAATTACATCTTTAGAATTCAGGCCTGGTTTAACAAAAACTTGATTTGGTACTGTCTGAATTTTTGGAAAAACAGTGGCTTGTTCGTTTAATGCTTGTGACCCATTATTTTGAACAACTCTTGCAAAAGTTACTGAGTTTTCGGAAATGAGGTTTTTCTTGGATTCAGTAGAACTGTTTATGAATTCCGAACAGTCAATCTTGTCCTCAACAGATATCTCACTCATTTCACTTTCATCAAAATCAGAAATATTCTCATTAATGGGAGTATTATCAGAATTTAATTTAGAGCATAATGAGTGAAAGTTCTTTAAGGTTTCTGTTTTAATTTCCTCATGATCGTTTTCAGAGAAATATTCTTTAACCATGTTTTTATGTTCATTGGACTAAATGTAACTTTCAATTTTGTCAAGTCCGATACGATAAGCTTCTGAAACATCATCGGATGAAACAATGGTTTCACACCTGTAACATTCAACATCAATTTCGTCCTCTTTCAATTCAAGAAAGGGCAAAATCATTTTGTGCAAACCCCTGCCTATATCACAGTCAAGATGCAATTGAGTAATATTATTGTAAAGACGTTTCGTAATTAAACAAAAAATATTCCTCTGTTTAACAAGAACCAAATTATCTCTTTTGACATAAATAATATCATCTCTTGCTTTAACTAACTCATTATCCAACGCCTCGATTCTCATTCGCCTCTCCTTATTTTTATTCGATATCCTGCTCAATTGATCATTTAAGTTAGAATTACTTAGGCGTGTTCTTTTTAAACAATCACTTAAAATAGAAACAGTGAACCTAAGATTGTCTAATTCATTATCATAACTGGAAGAACATATATCTAATGATTTAAGGATAGAACGTACCTTGTTGATCACAGCTTCACATTCTTCAACCTGTTCCGAAACAGGCTTAGCAGCAAAACAACTTGCTGAGGTTTGGCACCCGCCTATAGAGTACCCCCTACTATCGGAATGGTCTGCTTTCACCATCAGGCATCGACCATGTGTTGGGTTTCTCACTTCTTCATCTTCCGAATCCGTTGACCAAACCTCAACGGCACCATACTCACTGTCTTCCTTTACCACAAAGGCTGCTTTGGCACTAGAAGCATCATTCTTTTTCAACTCCGCAATTTTATTTGCGTAGTATGCTTCGTCCTTTACCTGCTCCTTCTTCTCAGTCTGCTTTCGGAGCAAGCAGTCTTTAACGAAATGGTTCTTGCCTTTGCAGTAATGGCAGTCATAACCGGAATCACCTATAAGCTTCTTCTCATCTTCACTTTTCTTCCTCTGACTTTCCTTTGATGTCTTCTCAGAATTGAAGCCTCCCTGTCGACTTCTGTTTTTGAATTTTGAAAAGTTTTTCTTGAAGAACTTTTTGGGATTAGAAACCATCATGGCTTTATCTTCCCTTGTCAAGTCATCGTCCGAAAAGTCAGATTCGGAGTCAACTTCAGCAGTCTTCTTTCCCGCTGCAACTAGAGCAAGTGAACCTAGGCTAGCAGTTGCTTTCGCTTCCAAAGTGATTTCTTTTTCATGGGACTTAAGAATTCCCATAACTTTGGCAAGAGAGTAATTCTTGAACTGTTCATGAGCCTTGATAGTTGAAACAATGGCCTTCCATTCGGAACGAAGACCATTAAGAAAGGTGACTTTTTGCTCAATCACGGTTCGAGCAATCTTGTACTTTAACAAACGGCTAAGAAGATGGTTGTAGCGATTAAATGTTTGTGTCAGGGTTTCTTCTGAACCTTGTTCGAAAGATCTGAAATCGGAAAGAAGAGTGGTTTGAACTGAGTGCTCTAGATCAGCATCTCCAGAGTACAGTTCTTTTAACCTGTCCCATATCTCCTTTGCTGTTTCACAAGAGCTGACTAAGCGAAGTGTATCTGCTTGAAGAGCAAATCGAATAATCCTGAATGCCTCGATGTTGCACATTAGTTTATCCTTTTCGTGTTGTGGAATATCTGTGTGAGTGACAAGAAGATTGTTATATTCTTTTAGGGTTTTGATAACCCTCCTTGTGGTAGTGTGAGCATAGGTTTCTTCAGTGATGGCTTGCCATATGGTGGCTCCATGTTCTTCTATACCAAGAACGTAATCTTCAAAGTGCAAAGCCCAAACCTCATATTCTTGAGTGAAACGAATTGGAGTCCTGGTGGTGGATCCAATACTACTGGATAGATTAAAAGATTAAGTGTGTGAGTCGTCAAAAGCCATGTGATCTTGCTTGAGATTTGAATCAGAAGTGTATCGATGAATCGAGAAAAGATTTTAAAGAAAAGATCAGGGTCTGATATCTAAGATCGATCAAAACGATGAAGATAACCAGAGATTGATTTATGAACTACACTATCTCCTGCTCTGATACCAATTGTTGAAACAAAAACAGTTTATCGAGATTCAAATAATGCGGAATAAGAATTAAAAACAAGAACACACTGATATTGCCTCATTTATACATATAATTCGGACAATATCGAGTGCCTAAACACGTGTTTTTGGTATAATATCAAGATATAAGGTACTTATATGTTTAAATTACCAAAACACAGGAAAAATGGCTTTGCGGATAAAGAAGGAGCTGAATACGAGCCTTAAAGTGAACAAAATTGAAGTCAGCATCAGCACAGCTCGCGACGCGATCCCCTATAGGGCCGCAACGCGAAACGAGAGGTCACGGTGACGACGTGCTGATGGAAAGATCGCGACGCAAAGAAAAGTTGGCGACCCGATGAGATCGCGACGCGACTGCCACATGGATCGCGACGCGACCCACCAACGACAGTCCACAATGTCGGAGTCGTAGCCAAATGAGAAACGCAAGTCACGCTGGCTCGCGACGCGATCCCCTATAGGGTCGCGACGCGAGGGTCCCTGGACAGCAGTATAAATAGAGGCCTTCTCTTGTTGTTTGAGACACACCTACACCTACACCTACACCCCATCATCAACCACCAGTACATTACCAACACCAAACTCGGGAGTTTGCCCACTGCAACTGCCAGAAGGTTTGGAGGAGATGGTACGGTGCGTATGGAATCGAGAGCTTGAAGAATGTTCGGCCGGGACTTCACTCAGTTTGCTTTATATATGTTTAGCATTCTACTATGATTTCCTAGGCCGTATTCTTCAGATCATGTTATATTTATCTGCATTATTTATTACTTAGATTTGAATACTATCTAGTTATGATTTGATTGTTATTTATCGGATATTGAACGTTTTATATTTTATCTTGCATAATTTATTTGACTATCATATATGTTAAGGAACCTTCCTTTTGGACTTATTGCTGAGTTATTTTAGTCTAGAAGACCAATCTGACTATATGACTTTTATCATAACTGTGCTATGACCATTAGACAGATATGACTAGTGATGGACCAAATCCTAGGGTTAAGTCACGAAGGTAGGAACTTATATGTGTATGGCAAGTTTGTACTAGAGGACCAATCTGTACAAACCATTTTGATTTTCATGACCATTGAGATAAAAAAACTCGAATGAATCTTGTATGATACGAACCAATACATGATTATTTGGAATATGTAATTCCATGACCATTGCCATTAATGACCTTATAATCATAGGATTAGGTAGTTGGACCAAAACATCTAATCACTCTAGAAATCGATATTTTGCTTTCAATATGCATTGCACTAATAGCATATCAAATATAACTAGATGGTTGAATCGAATCTAAGTATAAACGCTTACTTTTATGTTTTGTAATTTATATTTATATTTTCCGATTTTAATAAACTTTTGCGTTGTCTCTTGACACGAGTCAATGCATTCTCTCAAAACCCCCCTTCCTTTTTAATTACTGTTTGCTTGAATAATTGTTAATTAATAATTGATTTTCTTAACTTAAAAATATCCATTTTCCCTTGGGTTCGACAACTCGGATTTACCATTACTATACTACAACCGATTAGGTCCACTTGCCTAATTGTGTTGTTCTATTCATACATGGTATCTCCCTGTTCAAGAAATGTAAAACTAATGTGAAAACCAATTGCTAATATCATATATACGCTCGTAACACATCAAGCTTTTGGTGCAGTTTCTGGGTATTTTATATGTATGTTTGAAAACACACCAAGTTTTTGGCGCCGTTGCCGGGGAATTCGGTTTTATTTTTTTTGGATAGAAAATTAAATTATTAGTTAATATTTGTGTGATTGTAAATTTGTTTTTGTGTATTATGTATTTTTATTGTTTTGATTGACATATCACTAATCATAAAATGGATATTTGCACACCTTAAGCATATTTTAAGTGTGGGGTGAATATTTCGGGAAAAATGAAGTGACAAAACTTTGAAGTATTTTCTGCTCACGCAATGCGACGTGTATGCCATCCGGACGTGACGCGTCGACAATCCGGATCGCGTTGACAAAGAGACAACTTCAAGTTACGCGACACGTAAACGTGCATAACGCGTAAACAACCGAGGCAGATGCTGGTCGTGCATAATGATACATGGTTTTTCAGGCTAAAAATCAGCCACCACTGAGAAGGGGGACGCTTCTTTAAAGTGGAGGCAGCGATACTGACGACGGTCAAAAGTCGCACAGCCAGGACAACACACCACAACCGCAACCCAGTAGCCACGGCTTTGAAACTTCAGGGAGCACAAAATGAGTGATATTTTTCTTTTACTGTTATTACTTTTATTTTTTATTTAATTTTTGTGTGTTTATTTGTGTGTGAATAATATTTTTCTGAGTGATATATATGCAGATTTGCTAAGATTCAATGCTGGCAGCATGTTCAACGAATTCTTTTCTGTGGAAAGAGCCTCATATATGACGTCAACCGGTACCCAAGGGGAGTCTGTTCCATTTTGCTCCCTTTACTGTTTTGAATTATATATACAAGAAAATTATTGTATAAAATAAGTGTAGGGTAAGAGCGTCATACTGCAATAATTAACTAAGCCAAATTAATTTTTTTTTATCTTAAACATCTATTCCAAAATTGAACGCTAAAAAGATAATTGTTAAGAAAAATGTTTTGAAAATAAATTCGTAGGTTACATTTAATTTTATGAATGTATTTTTAGTTTTTCATTGTTTTATATAAAATTTAGTTCTATAGAGGACAAGTTTTCAGCTTGGTAGTTGCAAAATGTTTTGCATAAATAATGAAATAGACCCGTTGAAATATTTATCAGTTGTTAAAAATTGAGTTTTTGCCAAAAGTGATTGAGTCAGTTTCCCTACTTGCAAAAATGCACGAATTATATGCTGTTACTAAATTGAGGAAAATAAGCCTCGATAAATGAACTTAAAATGAGAAATTCGCAAGAAATTTAATGTGCTAAAAAAGCAAAAGTCAAGTATTGTTATACCATAAGATTGAGACTCAGGAAGGAAATTCAATCAGTGGCCTTTGACATTCGAGCAAGTAGACATAAAATGGGGCCCACGGGCATTTCTACACCTTATTACCTAAAACCAACTGGTTTGGGATAATATTGTCGAAAGCTCGCTACACGGGTGTCATCGAAAGTCATGGAATTTCCTTAGTGGCATTTGGAATTTGAATTAGTAGACTCTGTACAGTCTTGAGTCGAAAATTTGTAATCAAGAGTTCCATCGAAAGTCACGAGTTTCAAAGGTGCGAAAAAATGGAAATAATAACTTAACTTGATAAATTTAGTCCAGCATGATTTTTATTTTAAAAATGGGAATTTCGTCAAAAAGTCTTGAGGTGGAAGAATCTTTAAAGGGTGTATTCGATGTTATGTAAAAATGAGTATTTATCAATCTAAAGACTTGTCGTTTATAGAAAGAGAGTTTATGTAAAGTTTTGAAAAGTTAGAAATATGTACATAAGGCTAGGTATAATCTACTATGTTTATTCTTAATTCATTATTCTTAACATCGGTAATAAACGCTAGATCTGTGATAGCGTACGGAAACTTGTTTGGACATCAAGTTTCTCGGCTTGGTTTTAAATTGTAGTTTGCTTGAGGACAAGCAAAGTCCAAGTGTAGGGTATTTTGATATTGCCTCATTTATACATATAATTCGGACAATATCGAGTGCCTAAACACGTGTTTTTGGTATAATATCAAGACAAAAGGTACTTATATGTTTAAATTACCAAAACATAGGAAAAATGGCTTTGCGGATAAAGAAGGAGCTGAATACGAGCCTTAAAGTGAACAAAATTGAAGTCAGCATCAGCACAGCTCGCGACGCGATCCCCTATAGGGCCGCGACGCGACACGAGAGCTCACGGTGACGACGTGCTGATGGAAAGATCGCGACGTAAAGAAAAGTTGGCGACCCGATGAGATCGCGACGCGACCGCCACATGGATCGCGACGCGACCCACCAACCACAGTCCACAATGTCGGAGTCGTAGCCAAATGAGAAACGCAAGTCACGCTGGCTCGTGACGCGATCCCCTATAGGGTCGCGACGCGAGGGTCCCTGGACAGAAGTATAAATAGAGGCCTTCTCTTGTTGTTTGAGACACACCTACACCTACACCTACACCCCATCATCAACCACCAGTACATTACCAACACCAAACTCGGGAGTTTGCCCAGTGCAACTGCCAGAAGGTTTGGAGGAGACGGTACGGTGCGTATGGAATCGAGAGCTTGAAGAATGTTCGGCCGGGACTTCATTCGGTTTGCTTTATATATGTATAGCATTCTACTATCATTTCCTAGGCCGTATTCTTCAGATCATGTTATATTTATCTGCATTATTTATTACTTAGATTTGAATACTATCTAGTTATGATTTGATTGTTATTTATCGGATATTGAACGTTTTATATTTTATCTTGCATAATTTATTTGACTATCATATATGTTAAGGAACCTTCCTTTTGGACTTATTGCTGAGTTATTTTAGTCTAGAGGACCAATCTAACTATATGACTTTTATCATAACTGTGCTATGACCATTAGACAGATATGACTAATGATGGACCAAATCCTAGGGTTAAGTCACGAAGGTAGGAACTTATATGTGTATGGCAAGTTGGTACTAGAGGACCAATCTGTACAAACCATTTTGATTTTCATGACCATTGAGATAAAAAACTCGAATGAATCTTGTATGATACGAACCAATACATGATTATTTGGAATATGTAATTGCATGACCATTGCCATTAATGACCTTATAATCATAGGATTAGGTAGTTGGACCAAAACATCTAATCACTCTAGAAATCGATATTTAGCTTTCAATATCCATTGCACTAATAGCATATCAAATATAACTAAATGGTTGAATCGAATCTAAGTATAAACGCTTACTTTTATGTTTTGTAATTTATATTTATATTTTCCGATTTTAATAAACTTTTGCGTTGTCTCTTGACACGAGTCAATGCATTCTCTCAAAACCCCCCCCTTCCTTTTTAATTACTGTTTGCTTGAATAATTGTTAATTAATAATTGATTTTCTTAACTTAAAAATATCCGTTTTCCCTTGGGTTCGACAACCCGGATTTACCATTACTATACTACAACCGATTAGGTCCACTTGCCTAATTGTGTTGTTCTATTCATACATGGTATCTCCATGTTCAAGAAATGTAAAACTAATGTGAAAACCAATTGCTAATATCATATATACGCTCATAACACATCAAGCTTTTGGTGCAGTTTCTGGGTATTTTATATGTATGTTTGAAAACACATCACACACACTTTGTAGAACTGATGTCAAATGATTAAATTGCCACTCAAGAACAATTCAAAGAGAATTATTATGTATGAGTGCCGTAAAAGAGAGTACAAAAGTTAACCCTAATTAGGGTACGTGCATGCTATATATATAAAACTAAGTATGGAAGGACAGGCCCATTCCATAACCGATAAGCTAATCTAGTGGCACAAAATCAGGAGACAAATCAGGTTCGCATCTTTGACTCAATCTTATTAATGGCTCAACATGATGGAAGTATATTAGTACTAAATTCTATGAGTTTTAAGATAGTTTCTAGTTTTAGAAACTTTATTGGAAGAAATTTGTAAAGATGGCAAAAACGAGCAAAATAAAAGATGTTTTGACATCTAAACATCCATGTGAATGTATAGAAAAGTAAAAACTCGAATGTTGTTAAAATAACTTGGTAGAAATATGAAAATATCATATGTGGCCAAAAGGGGTAAATTTGTCAAAAAGGGGTATTAATTTTTGTTCAACATGTTTAATCATTGTAATAGAACTGGATAATGACTATAAGAAATTCAAGAATGATTAGACCATATTATATAAATAGTTGTGAATTACAGTTCTAATCTTTTATTAATCTAATAGACAGTGGAGGATACTTGGAAGCGGTAAAAGTTTAGAGCTAGTGGATTAGTGTAGCTAGACATACCTAGCTACTGTGGTGAGTACATGAGGACTTTTCTTGGTACATAGCAACAAGTTTTGTTTTTTTATGCTAATTTTTTATGATTAATAGTTTGACAATTGATTTTCAAAAATTTATGTTAAAGGTTTCATGAATAATGGTTTTCGAAGTGGTTTTAAAGCTTGAATTATTAAGTATTGATTTATGTTGACTGATTTAAATGGTTTGCAAATGATCCTAAAGTTTAAAGTTTTAAAAGTTGTTTTATGCAAAGACTATGATGATTTCTATATGATTGAATGATGTTTATGATCGAGACCAACATATAATGAAATGATAAATGGAATATGAACTAAATGTAAGAAATGTGAAAGACGTCCAGACAAGGATCTCACCCTAATAAGGGGAGATCAAAAGACACTACTGGGATGGTACCTCCCGTCGCGAAGTAGTTGTCTCAGCACGCCCTTATGGATAGATTTTTTCTTTTCCATGAAGGGAAGAAAACTAGCACGCGCTCACGGATAGATTTGTTCTATTCCTGGGAGGGAAGATACGGGGAAATCCATATGAAACCAAATAATAATAAATAAACCATAAATTACAGTTGGTCCATGTTTTGATAAAAAATGGTTCAATTTATGTTTTCTCATGATAAAGTGAAAAACCTAATGTTTTTTTTTTATGATGAAGTAATGACTTATGTTTTATTGTTATAGCAATAAACTTTTGTTTTGATGATATGTAATGATTCTAAGATTTGATGATGAAGTATTGATCTATAATTTGATGTTTGACAATAAAGTGAATTTTGCAGGTTATGAAAAGAAAGGAAAGTTTTCTTGGTTTTATAATAGTTAATGGTGTTCAAATTGATTTAAACTTTTTGGGTCTAAAACCGATGTATCTCACGAGACATTTATGTCTTACGTATTCTTTGTTTTTTTAAATGCTATGTACTCAGGAACAAGAAGCTTGTTAGCACACGATAGAAGGAAAGGAATTAGAAGCTGATATGAGGAACGTAGATAGAAAGGATGTTCAGAAAATAGAGTTATCCCAAATGCGGTATAGTTATAACATGTAAATGAGAGATATTATGCTTATGGTTTAGAATTCCCTTGTAGTTGTACAATGAAGTTGTGTTATGTCCCGTATTATTTTTGGGTTGTTTTATTAAGACGGGTCAGTATGGATTTGTCCATATTGCCCAAAGGTCATGCCGAATTTTCGGTAGAAATGTTAGATTAATACGGGACATAACTTTGTCATGTTTAAAGGCTTTACTATGGTTGTTTTGATATGAGTTTGTAACCCCCAATGTTGTCTAAATATCTTTTTACGTATTTGCTTTTATTGGGACCAATGGTTTTAAACGATGTCCTATTGATTAAAAGAAAAGTTTTTAAAAGAATGAAATTTTCACTTAATGATGTTTTATAATTAATACACCAAATAAGGTGTATGAAAGATGGGGTGTTGCAGTCGCTAATTATAGCATTAGTGTCGCTATCATCACCGCCTCACGATAGCGTCGCTATCTAACACAGATAGCGTCGCTATCCACCATGTCCCTTTTCTTCTCTTGTAAAAATTTCCTATCTTATCCCTGTCGTATAAAAACTAGCATTACAATGTGAGACATGTAATATTGTCAAACGAAAATGCTTATGATTGTGTTTCTCGGTAAAGATTTATGGTGACCATAACAGACTATACCATTGATCCATTATTTGTTCAATTTGAGCACGACCATGCATTTGCTATCAGCACCAAATCATTGATGGTTCCACATATATCTTTTCTCATATTAATGTAGAATGAACAAATAAACAATGACTATATAGACTTTATCTACACATCATGTCATACCTGAACAGAATGCCAATATGAACAAGGTTAGATAACACCAAAGTACAACATACTGTAGAACAATAGTTTCATGCATCTATGTCTGAAGGATGTAAGATGTTACCAACTGAGAATTAATTGTGATAATTTCAATGGAGCAATCTCTAAGTGCGGGTTAATCCAATACTTGATATCCATCAAGTACACATGAGTGTTAGTCATATCACTATGTTATATCCATTTCCACGGATAATCTACTAACACCTCATATCAGCCTTAAATCACTACTCACTTCTATAAATTATGGCTGCTTCTGGAGGTTTTGAATATTTTAATATTTTGTAATTTTAGAAAACATGCAAATTTGGAACACCGTAATGCACTACGAAAATAACTGCTCTTAGTGTATATTAAGATCTCAACATAATAATCGTTATATTAGATAAAGTATCATGCTATAAGTTCCCAAAACTAAACAAACTAAACTACTAAATACACTCCAGACATATCACTTGCTAATCTAATCAGTATAGACTTAGTATGTGAGTCATGCTTGATCTGTGATAATGGCTTGTTGAATGGATCAGCCAAGTTCCCCTCCGATGCAATTCTACTAATGATGATGTCTATGTTCTCAACAAGCTTCAGAATATAGTGATATTTCTTAAGTTTATGTCACGTGCATTTTGTTAAGTATGTGGAGTTTAATATGGACCGAGGGAGTCACCGTGGCCGATGAAGATCAGTAGACCTAAGAAACCAGGAACCAAGGAAAAGCTGCTAGTGCGGTTTGATAGCTGTACTTCGGTCGAATCCATTTCCTCGTCCGAGGAAGGATCTTCGCCTCGGTTGGACGAACCGAAGCGGATCGAAAAATTTAAAGTAGTACCACGAGGTTAGGTGTATTCACACCATTATGTCAGACTACTTTAGTGGATCAGTAGTTTGGTTGGAATCGAAGTCACTTAGATCGACAAGACCGAGGCAAGCCTCACTCCGGTCCAGATTAGTAGTCTTGACTTCGGTTAAGGCAATGTAAAGTTGAGAATAAGAGGTATGAAGGAGAAGCTACTTCAGCAAAAGTGTCCCTTAGGCACAAGTTCCTAGGTCTGGTACTGTCAAAAAGTTGTTAGTCCAGTATGCTTCATGACCTGTCACCTGTCACTTCAGCAGACCTATTGCATAAAGCATAGGGCTTGAAGATTTGCTAACATCTATGAAGATCTTATTTTTCTTGGTATAAATACGATCTCAATTTGTAATAATAAGAATATAAAGAGCGGCATTCTTATTTAGGTGTGTGCAGTAAATATTGTATAGACTGTTTTAGCTTAAATCAATAATATACTCTCTAGTTCTTACGGTGGACGTAGTTCGATCAATTTATATCGATTGAACCACTTAAATCATTGTGTTATTTGTTTTGGTTGTTTGTTCTACTTGTTGTTCTCATTAGCCACTATCAAATAGTGTAGAAAGTCCACTTGTCGAAGTCCTTAATCCTAAAAAACCAGTATCAGAGTGATGGATAAAGAAGGGAAGATTAAGATCGATTGGTTTGAAGGTCATGATTTTGGCTTCTGGAGAATACAGATAGAAGACTACCTATAACAAAAAAAGCTATAATTGCCATTGATCTGTGAGAAACCTGAAGGTATGAAGTAGGAGGAATGAGACCTGTTAAATTAATATGCCCTTGGAGTTGTTCGGTTGTCATTGTCAATGAGAATACATATGGCTTGATCAAGGAGTTGTCTAACATGTACGAGAAACCATCAGCTGCTAACAAGGTGTTCAGTTGGTCAACTCGAAGATAAAGGAAGGTGGGTCTGTGACAGACCACATTAATGAATTCAATTCAAGCATATTGAGATTGATATTGGTTGGTATTGGTTTTAAATACGAAGTCCAGGCGCTGCTGCTGTTTTATTTGCTTCCAGAGAGCTGGTTTGGTACAATGACTGCGGTCAGTGGTACATCTGATATGTAGAAGCTCACATTTGAGGGAATTCACGTTTTGATCATCGGTGAGGACATCCGCAAAAGGAATGCATGGGAGTGCTCTAGCAGACAGCTGAGCACAAAAGAACGAGGAAGAAGGGCCAACCGAGGCGGAGGTGTTAGCTAGGGAAGAAGTAAATCAAGGAAGAGAGGAAGTTCTAAAAGACAACAATATATTGTCTGCTAGAACAGCAAAGAAAGTGGTCATTTTAAAAATCAGTGCCCAAAGCCTTCCGCAGGCTTGGTCTCTTGTCAAGTTACTAGCAAAGAAGAAGGCATTAACCAATAGATGGATGTTCATGGTTAAGGACAAAGCTGATGGAAGCAAGAGATATAAGGATAAATTGGTGGTAAGGGTTTCTAACAGAAGGAGGGGACTGATTACAATGAATTTTTTTTCTCCGGTTGTAAAGATGACCATAATCAGAACAATCCTCGGTATCGTGGCATCTGAAGATTTACATCTTGAATAGCTTGATGCGAAGACTACGACAGAGACCTTGATGAAGATATCTAAATGGCACAATCTGAAGCTTTTCAAGTTGCTAAAAAAGAAAACCTAGTGTGCAAGTTGAAGAAAAACATGTATGGATTGAAGCAAGCTCCAAGACAATGATACTTAAAGTTTGATAGCTTCATAAGGAGCAACAGTTACAGTCAAAGTGTGAGTGATCACTACTATTACCAGAAGAAGTTCTAATCCTCATTCATCATCCTCTTTTTTTATGTTGATGATATGTTGGCAGCGGGGTCCGGCATACAAGAGATCAACAGGCTTAAGAAGCTGCTGGCCAGAGAGTTCGAGATGAAGGACTTAGGCACAACTAAGTAGATATTAGGAATGAGCATCATGTGAGATAGAACTTCAGGAGTTCTAAAACTTTCTCAAGAGAATTACATCCGTAAAGTTTTAGAGAAGTTAAGTATGTCTGATGCGAAGCCTAGAAGTACACTCCTTGGGAGTCACATGTGACTTTCAAAGAAGCAATCCCCAAAAATGAAAGAAGTGAATGCAACAATGGCCAAGATCCTCTATGTATCTACAGTATGTAGCTTCATGTATGCAATGGTTTGCACCAGACCAGCCATTGCACATGTAAGAGTAGTAGCAGATTCATGTCAAATTTGGGGAAGGAGCATTGGGAAGGTCAAGTGGCGGATTTGCTACTTGAATGGAATCTCGGGGACAACCTTCAGTTTCAAAGTCCAGAAGGTTGTCCTTGATGGTTATGTCGATGCTGACCTGAGGGGTTGTACAGATTCAGGAAAGAGCAATACTAGTTATGTGTTCACAATTGGGGGAACGCAAGCAGTTGGATGTCAAGACTAAAGAATATCTAAGAATCCAATGTACCTAAAATAGACAAGATCCTTTAGCTTGATCTATTTAATGAACTTAACTTCTCTAGGTTTTTTTTTCAGTATAATGTATAATGTTCATCAAATTTATCCTTGTACCAATAATATTATTAGTAGCACCTTTCCTCTTATAAACATTATGATATATTTGAAGATCTATTTCTTTATTTACCACATATTTGATATTTTTAATGAATCTTTCTCAATTTGTTGCATCTTTATATGTAATTCACTCTAACAACTTACTAGAGCTCAATCTTTTCACTATCTGAGAAAAACGTTTTTCTAATATATAAAAAGTCAATAGAAAATCAGGTGTGCGACGGATCCAAAGTTTTGACACCCTTATCAACTAATGTAAATAATTTTAAACTAATGTAAACATGATAATTCATAAAACGTTACTTTTTTAGATAAGAGTATAAGACTAAGATATGAAGAGATTGTTGAAAATGGTGTCTAAGGTCATTAACTGTTGGTAATATTTCTAATAATAACAGGGTCCTTTTGGGTTGCCCTCATGACCCAGAAAAACGAATAGTGACAGAAAAGAAAAAGGAGATATTAATTTATTAATTTATCAAGGACATGATAAATTAATTAGAAATTAATTGGCAATTAATTAAAAAGTTAATTTGGAATTAATTTGAAAGAATTAATTGCAAGGGATTTGATTGTAATTAATTAAAAGTGTTAATTAATAGAAACAAGTCTAGGGGCCTGAGTGTTTAGAGGCTCCTTAAGTTTGAAACCCTAGGAGCCCTCCAGTATAAATAAAGACATTGGGGTCAAACTCTAAAGGCATCCCAAGCCTTCATTGAGCCGCCAATTCCATACTCGCTCTCTCCCTTTGGCGATTTCAATCCCTCTCTAGGGTTTTGATCTTCTGCCTCCATTTCCCATGTGGAAATTTTGTTTGCCTAGTTTTATGGAGATCCTAGGTGTAAATCATCACAGGGATTCTACTTTGGATCATGTTCATCCTCTATATCATGGCATTAACCAAAAGTCAAAGTAGGAGATTAGTTGAGGTACATTCTGATTATGATTTAAGTTGCTATAATTGATATGAACTCCATGATGCTGGATTATGTTCATAGATATTTACATGATTTGATCTTGTCAATACTTTCATTGTATGAATATTATGTTTATATGATCAAATCCCAACAGTGGTATCAGAGCCTCTGTTCATATGTTATGTGTGCTTTTGATCTGAATTGTTGAAATATGTTTGCATGCTATGTGTTTATTTTCTAAAATTCTAGGATGTTATGCTAGAACTGTTTTGAATAAACATGATATCATCACAAGGTTTATGCTAGAAACATGAATGAACAATTGCATGCTAGAAAAATCGCAGATTTTGTGCCTCCCTATGTGTTTAACGAAAATACTGCAGGTTTCTTTGTACCTCATTGTGTTTGTCGAATTTACCTAGGGTTTAGGAGAGTTCCTTGGCCTTTGCATGCAATCTGGCGGCTAGGGTTAATCCCTTGCTTGCCTTGCAAGTTTCCTAACTTGTTTGCTTGCCTGCCATGTTTACCCTATTTGCCTTATGTTTATGTGAACATATTCAATTAGGGAATTATTTATATTAATTGTCAACAAGTGTGTTAATTGAATTAATTGATAAATAAAATTTTAAATGGTTCAAAATACATATATATATATATATATATATATATATATATATATATATATATATATATATATATATATATATATATATATATATATATATATATATATATATATATATATATATATATATATATATATATATATATATATATAGTTAGGTTATTCTAAATCTGATAATTATTGTGTGATCGTGTGGACCAATCAGAATTCAGGAAAAAATCAGTTTCCGTAATTATAGGAGTCGGTTACTGGATTTATAGGATTTTATTTATTTAAAATTAATTGATTTAGATGTCAATTACTATTATGCCCATGTTCGAATTTAAAATGATTATTCCATATTTAGTTACAAGGTTACACAATATTTAATATTTATCAAGACATTTGATCCTAGTTCTATATATATATATATATATATATATATATATATATATATATATATATATATATATATATATATATATATATATATATATATATATATATATATATATATATATATATATATATATATATATATATATATATATATATATATATATATATATATATATATATATATATATATAGAGAGAGAGAGAGAGAGAGAGAGAGAGAGAGAGAGGAACGTTCAATTGAGGCCACAGAAAAGGTTGAGACTGCGAGGCCAATTCTGGACCAATCAATTTATAAGGGCATATTAGTAATTATGTATTTTAATTAAATTATATCAAAAATATAGTTTCCTCAAATCTAGAAAATTGATTGTTAGTTACTAAAACAAACTAATAAATTAATCTTTATTTTTTTTAAATAATTTCATATAATATAGCATCAATTGTTTTCCTTTTTTATTTTATTAATAGATAGTAATAATCATTTTCCATCAAAATATTTTTTTCTTGTATCAATTGATTCATACGATTTCATTCATAAATGATTATAAAACACGATGGAAAGTTAAAAAACGCAATATATTTGTAATCATGAACGAATAAATCACAATGTAGATATAAAAGAAATATGTATGTAATCATGAATGAATAAAGAAAAATGTATAAATTAAAAAATCAACTACAATTGTAATCGTAAATAAATATAGAACACAATGTAGATAAAAAGTACAATGCTGTTTTAATCATCGATTACTACATCACAATATAGACAAAAAATACTATGCAATTTTAATCATAAACAAATAGTGGGCGCGTAATCATTGTTATTCTTGGATTCACACCTGCAAAATCAAGTTAAAGATATTAAAAAACTATATTAAAGTTGCAGAAAAGTTATAATCGTTGATGATTAACAATAGAGTTTATATGCTCATATTTTAACAATTAATATAAAGTGGTTGTTATAGTAGTAATCGTCAATGATTAACAATATAGTTTCTGTAATCAAAAGTGAGTTTGAAATCTTTAATAATTTATGTAGTCATTTATACAATCATAGTTATAATCAGAAATAATTATAGGTTTAATCAGAAATGATTACAGGTATAATCAGAAATCATTTTAACTTGTTTATCAAACATTTATATATAATTAGAAATGATTTTAACTTGTTTATCAAACATTTATATAATCATAAGTATAGTGAACTAAAAAATGTGTAAACTCACATTAGAATTAAAAACTGATTCCTCGCCTTGGTGTAATCATCAATAAATGAACATACTAAAATCATCAAATAATAACATATATAATTATCGATGAATAATTTGTAGATTCATCAATGTTTTATAAAAATATCCACCCAATGGTATTGGGGATTTATCAATGTTTTATAAAAATATCCACCAAAACTTTGGAGCTCTACCCCATTTAAAAAGAATCAAAATGAAGAAAACAGGACTTAGGGATTTCTCGTCAATTTGTAAAAACTTAATTTAACACAACACGTAAAAAGACACCAGCATCATCATCGTTGGAGAATTAGTGGGTTTTGAAAACAAGAATCGGAGGAAAATGAAGGTTTACTACATGAATATTACGATATGGGTTTTTTATAAATAAATCATATTTTAATCCATCATATTTTTGTAAAATTTATTTGACCTAGAATCCTAATGATTTCTAGTTTACCTGGGAAACAATCGATAACGATGAACTTCGAAATCATTAATCGGTGGCAACATGAATCCTTGAATGTGGCCATGTTTTGCATGTATGTGAACATCTACATCCCCGCCATTCTTTTCTTCAATCAACCTCCGACCAATTTTGCGTCGCTTCCGTCTGAACATTAAGTTGGTACGCCGCAGAAGAAGTCTTGAACATATGTGTCACAATTTTATTTTTTAGACAAATTTGAAGAGAGACAAACGTCATTATAGGAGTTTATTCTCGGCTTGGAGGCATGGAGATGATCATCTCAGGTGGTGGTTAGGCGACGGACAGACGTACCCATAGATTTCAATCGACATTTAGTGTTGGGAAACCCTAATTCAACGAGAGAGAAAGAGAGAAAGAGAGAGAAGAATTCCATATTAAAAGGCTAAAATCATGGAACAAAAAAAATGAAATACCCTTAATACCCTTGACAGCTTTTTAGAATCTTTCAATTGGTCACATTACTTTTATATTTTACATAAATGACACATTAATCTCAACCTTAGATCTGATATTTTAAACGGTTGAGATCTGGTCTTGCGATCTCAACATTTTTTTTGACCTCAAATGATCCTTATTGTGTGTGTGTATATATATATATATATATATATATATATATATATATATATATATATATATATATATATATATATATATATATATATATATATATATATATATATATATATATATATATAAGATTAAATTAAAACAAAAACATTGGTCAAACCATGATTAGGCTCACCCACTATAAATTGAGGTTTGAAGGAGCTTATGAATCCAAATGAGGTCGGTTTTTAAATGGCATTCATTTCTTACCACCCTCATCGTGCGACACATTTTTGCCAAGTGGAGTTACTGAAAGGGTTTGATAGGGCAATGTTTCGAAAGTTAAAAGTATTAACTTAAAGTATTAAAATCAAAGTCCCGTTTTAATTAAAACATAAATGTGAATTTTATGCTATCCATGCGAACACACATTCTCCTTATGATCTGTTGACGAAGCTGTGTGGTTAACTGACACGTTAGTTAAGGTTGTAGTTGACGATGATGTGACACTCACGATTCTCAAGCGTATCTTGAGCTGGGCACTCGGGTTCGGCATGGTTAATTCACCATATGATCGATGATCCATGACATCCCTGTCATGGATAAAAGATGAGCATAATCGAGATTAACACGCCATTAACGGTAGTCAATGAATCTTAAATATCTAGGAATTTCATAGTGATTGAAATTGATAAAGAGTCTTATCTACCTTAACGACCAGTATGGTGTGATTACGACATCCCTCTTCACATCATAAGTGAAAGATTTTGGATCCTATCCTTAGTGAATAATATTTGTGTAATTATTTGAAGGATTAAACTCAAACTAATTAAAAACTTTGTCCTATAGATGTCTGCCAACAACAACAACAACAACAACTCGGGTCCTACCCCTCCTCCACCTCCTCCTCCCGCACCAACAAACATCTCACTGCTTTCCGCCCTATCAAAAGAAAAGCTAACGGGTCCGAATTACCTTGATTGGATTGGGGCCTTGAGGATTGAATTGAGATTCGAGAGAAAAGAGTATGTTCTTGATGTTGATATCCCAAAACTAGCTGAAGATGTTACAGATGAAGATGTTGCTACTTGTGATAAGCATTACGATGAGTCAAATAAGGTTGCTTGCCTGATGTTAGCGAGCATGTCCTCAGAGCTACAAAAGAGCTTTGAGAATGTTGGGGTGTATGAAATTTATCTGCATCTCAAGGAAATGTTCCAATAGCAGGCGAGGCAATAACGATTTGAGATCGTTAAGTACCTGATGGCTTGTAAAAGTGCAAGAAGGAGTATTTGTATGTATGCACGTTCAGAAAATGAAGTCGTACATAGACGAAAAAAATCTTGGTGTTCAGTTGCCTAGGGAGTTACCTATTGATATGGTGCTGAACTCGTTTTCTAGTTCATACCAAGAGTTCATCATGAACTATAATATGAACAACCTGGACAAGACCTTGACGGAGTTGCACGGAATGCTAAAGACTGCTGAGGCCATCATGAGGCAGTCCCGTGGCATTAACACTCATGCTCTTGTCTTAGACATTCATCATGGTGGAGCTAAACTAAAGAAAGGTTCTCATCCCAAGTGAAAGGGAAAATCCAAGGACAACCAAGGCTTTAAGAGAAAAGCTGATTTTGACATAGCCCCTACCAGTGATCCGAAGGAGGCTATCTGCTTTTACTTCCAGCAGAAGGGATACTGGAAACTGTTATGAGTTGAAGTTGATCAAAGAGTCAATGATGACAAGTAGTAAGATGAATTGATTCTATACAAGTAAGGAAAACATTCACAAATATGAAGAACAATCAAGAACACAATCAGGTTTGGATAAAAGGTGCCGAATGCTTTGATATTGCGATTTAGGGTTTTACAATAGATGGTGGATCAAAGTCACACCCGACACGGTAAGGTATCTCTGATATATATACAGAATCAGAGATACGATAGTACAAACAAAAACAGGGAATATCCTATCAGTGTACTAGCGAATAGGATTGTAGATTCATGCAACACGTAGTCTGCTATAGCGCGTGCACCAAAAGTTATTACAGCTGTTAAGTCTTCGGATCCTTCAGGGTACACTCTTCGGAATCTTCAGATTCGGGGTCTTCTATCAACACGCTTCAAGACTTCAGATGGTCAAGCACAGGTCTTCGGATATGCAAGCACTTCAGCACAAATATACTTAACAATCTCCCCCTTGTGTGAAGTGCATCCGAAGCCTAATTTCTGAAGTTTCTCTTGAAGGCCCTCTTCAGGGTCTTTCTAACAGTCAACCACCAGGACATGTGATCTATAAACTTCTTCTTTTTCTCATACGAGTTAACATGGCTGGAGTTCACATGGTAAATCATGTTGGTGATGAAGGACGAGGGCTGGAGGCCAATGTAGTCAATTTCAAAGAACTTGATCATGACTTCGGTTTCGTTTCTAAGTCCTTTGAAGACCACGCCATATGGTTCATCAAGGATCTCCCTGTTCTTAAATCTGCTGATGTTTCGAACTGAGACTGGAGGAGTGCCCAGTGGCTGTTTGTAGTAAGAGCACAACTCCAAGTCATTCTTTGCAAATCTGAGCAAGAAGTTGTTCAGAAATCCGTTGATGTGATTCTGGGCAGAATTGAATACGAATACTGACTCCGCAGCATGACCAGGAAAGTCCTTCATGATTTCCAAAAGTTCAATGAAGTCGTTTGGGTTCATTATCGGAAAGTATGCGACAGTGAACCTGGAGTCCTCTTCATCAGAACCACGAAGAACGAAGAATTCGTAGTTCGTGAAGTTTTCAAACGTGTCTGCTTCCTTGATCGAGATGATTTTCTTGATCTTTTTCGAACTCCATACTACGTTCTGATTTTGAATGAACATAGCATGGAAGTTGATTTTATTTCTCCAGTAAGTTGGCCTTTGTTCGTTTGTGATTGATTAAACGAACTGGAGAAAAGAGAAGGTCTTCGGATTGAAAGGTATGTCAAGTTATTGATCATCAGAGTTGCTTGTGTCAAAACTCCGAAGAGGCAGTCTGTTAAACACAGTCAAGTCTTGAAATCCGAAGCTGAGACCAAGACTTCTCCCCCTTGTGAAGCATGAACCACATGCTGAGCAGGAGGTGGTCTTGCTTGCGGTCTGGCCAGTCGATCCGCAAAGTTGATGAGAGACTGTAATATAGTTCTCAGCCGTGTGACCATGTCTTGAGTAAGAACTGCATTCGTCTTTTGGAGTTCATCAGCAAACTTTGTGATCTCCGAAGCGGTTTGGGCGGCAGTAAGCTCCTTAATCTTAGCTTTTGCCTCATCAAGTTGTTTTTCAAACTCGGTACTTTGCTATATGGATTGGGTTTCAGTCCGAAGGTCTTGTAGAGCCTTCAGGACTTCGGAGTTCGAGGACTCTACTTTTTCAACAAAATCTTTCATTCTCGTTTCCGTTTCTTCAAGAAGCAGCTTGTTTTTGGTATCAACCTCAGCAACAGCAGACTGAATTTCTGTTCTAGGGTTCATTTGATTTTGGCCTGTTGATCCATGAGTCTTTTCTCAAGTTGCTTCACCGAGTTGCTCAAATCCTGAGTTAAGCTAACTTGCAGGTCTTCAATCTCTTCTGAAAGATCTCCCACAGTGGGTTTCGTGGGATCAAATCCTGTCTGAGCTTAGATAAGAGTGTTAAGTTTGGAGTTAAGAACCTTATACTGTTTCATGAGCATAAGATCCCCATCTTGCAATTCTTCATCAGAACCACCTTCAGCAACTAAAGGAAACAAATGAAATGCCTCAAAGAAGGCTGCTGAAGTGGGATTCTGTTGTGGAGGTGACTGGTGTTGATCAAACTCTAGTAATGAGAAATCAAAACCAGAGGGGGAAACATTCAACAATGGTTATGAAGATGTAATAATGGGTTCGGAGGTTTGAGAGGCTGAGAAAGTGGGGTTTTCCATGTTAGATGTGATGGGTTTGGATGTTTGAGGGGTAGAAACGGGAGGTGTTTCAGTGGAGGAGGATTTGGGGGTGCATCCGAAGATGTAGTATTGATGGTAGATGTTTGTGGAGCTGTGGTTGGTGGTACATCAGTTGATGATGTATGGATTGTTGTGGTTTGTGATGTTGTGATGGTGGAAGTGTATGGAGTAGTGGTTGGAGCCTGGAGGTGGAGAAGGTGGTGCTGTTACATGTGGTGGAGTAGGTGGTATTGTTTCTTTGATTGGTGAGGACTGATGTTCTTCTTCCTCTTCTTCTTGAATGTTTGCGGATGGAGATCGGTTCGACTCCGAACACTCATCCACAAGCAATTGTTTTCTTGTACGCTTTAGTTGTTTTCTCTTCGGAGTTGTTTGTTATGTGGCTTTTCTCTTCCTCACAACCTTCGGACCACTGGGTCCTCCAGTTGCCTTCTTTTTGGCTTTGGGTTTAACAGGGGGTTTGGATGGGGCAGCTTGAGTGATTTCACGAACTGGGTAAGGCATTGTGAGAGTAGAACGGTACATGTTGACCTCATCACAATCCAATGACACCTTTCGTAGCATCTCAGGTGGAATTTGAGCACAAAAGCCAGCAAAATTTTCATCTAAAGCTGGAACTGTAATGTAAGTGTACCTCATCTCAGGAAGACCAGGGTCAGACACATAACCTACCTTCTGATAGTGGTCATGAACAACCATCGCCCCAAATCTGACGTTTGAAATCTTGGTTCCTTTCAACGAGTGGTTAATGTGTGAGCAGAAGTCAGCCCACAGGATGGAGACGTAATCTACCTTAACATCGTAGTAGATTCCGTAGAGCATGGTCAAGAACGTCTGACTTGCAGAGTCTTGACCTGAAGTTCTTCCTGAGATATATCTCAAGAAGATCCCAAAGAAGAATCTCCAAAGGTCTGGTAGATGCCTCTTTTTGAACATGTTGATGCTTCCTAGTTGAGGCTCGTAACCCATCGCATTGAACATATCAACCAATTGTTCAGCAGTTAGGACAACGATTTCTTTTGGATCATGGATTGGAAGGTGCAGAGCTTCTGCAAATTTTGTTTTGGTCAGTTGTACCCTTCTGATTTTGCCCCTTGCATCAATGGCTTCATAGTGAACTGACTTGACGTTGTTTTCAGAATCGAATAGGGCATTTGAAGTCTAATGGGCCCTGTGAATGAGAGTTGCTGGAATTAAGGGTGTGTATGTCAAGGCATGACCAATAATCGATTTCTTGAGGCATTCAACCAAGGCGACGATAGGTTGGGGATAAAGTTTGAGATCAGTGCTAAGATATAGGTTCGTCGATTGGCTCTTGAGGACCGGAATTGACATTGCTTCTGTGGTCTGGGAAGATTCATCTTGTGCAGTGGATGCCATTCATGAACGAGTGAAGAAGATGAAGAGAGATTAGGGTTCTATGAGAGAGTTTGTAGAGGAGAGGTGAATCGTCTGAATGCGTAAAGGTTCAATCAGACGGTGTGAGAGGTATATATACAATTCGTGGTCCCAAGGCCATTTAATGCACATTTGAAAAGGTCCACTAATAATATGACACCACAGCATCTACATGCTCCACTTTCTCTACAAAAGCAGAACCGTCCGTTTGTCAGTAATGATTATTCAAAAATTAAACCGCCATATTTCACACGATCAGTTTGTTATGATTTTCCAAGATTCTCTAAGTGACAGTTGTCCATTAACGTTCATTTAATTTAAACGAATGTTTGTCTCTGTGATGATCATAAATTTGAAAATCATTTAAGCATTTAATTGACTTCAGAACAATAAGGTCAAGTATAACAGTTATTGGTATCCTTCGAAGTTTGAGAAATGATCATGTAATTTAAATCATTCCGAAGGGTATTGATAACACTTCGGATAAAGAGTTTTTGTGAAAAATGTTATCAATAATCCGAAGAGCTTTAGCCTTTATTGAAAATGGATTTTAATTTTGAAGATGACTCTTGACCTTAGCTTCCTTGAACATTATGAAAAGAAGATTTGTCATTTTAGGATTCAGAATCATTTGAATCATGTTGGAAGTCCATTTTTCACTCCGAAGCATGTGTGATTTAACATCAGTCAAGAAATGCATAAGTCTAACTACCCTAAGTTGAACTCGTTTTCGCATTTTGCAAGAGTTTTTGATGTTTCTCATTATACTTCAAATTTTTCGTACAAAGTGATGATGACATTAACTGCGTTGAAATTCAAAACATTTTTACTTTTGAATTGAGCATCAGAAGAGATACTGAAGATTTGGATTGACTTCGAAGATCCTTTTGAAAAATTTATCCCATTTCATCAGTTGAGGTGTTTGGATATGTTTCTCTGATAACAAGCCTTTGAGATTCACACACCACCTTAACAATGCCATTTAAGGCAGATTACTTGAGATGTTCATATCCTCTACATGGTACTCAACTATGTTATAGGAGTTCGTTGTATTACCAGTTAAGATAGAGAATTATGCCTTTGAGTGCTGATTTATCTTTGTTTTGCACTCGATCTTTTATCTTTTCACTTGTTTGTTGTCTTTGATTCTTTTGACATTTTTGATTTTCTGTTTTTCTTATGAGTTTTTCAAATTTTCATTGGTTGAAACATATATTTCAGTTTGGAGTTTCATATCCGAAGAGTTTGAAAATTTCACCATGTGATTTCATTTTATGGTGCTTTTGAAATATTTGTGCAATCCTTTGTGTTTGAAAAACTTCATGTAGTTCAATTTTGAAACAAGAGTGAAGAAGGTTTTAAATTTGCTTATCAGTCTATGCCGGTATCGCCCATGAAGAGAACATTGGAACATGTGAATTATCCTAAGTAGTGTTTGAACTACTTGATTAATTTGGTAATGAAGCGAGTCAAGTTCAATAGGGAACTTAGAGATAAACACATTGTTAAGGATATATAAATCACACAAGGCTTCGTATTGTAAAACAGCCTTAACCTCACTTCGAAGTCTGGTTTCTTACCCATGTTTCAATTCGATTCCCAAATACCTTTTAGTGCAATAAGGCATGATTATCATAATCTAAAATCAAAGTTTTGTCCTTTATTCAGTTGATTCATGAAAGAAGGTCAAGCTTAGTCATTTATGCAAGAAAATTGAGAATTGAACTTTCGAGGAATCGCAAATTATCCTTGTTTTTGGTTTTTCCATGAAGATTGTTATTTGTTGTAAGATCATTTATCCTTGTGATACAAAGACAATCGTTGTTTTAATGATTTTTTTGACATTTATGAAATTTTATTGACTGAAGTGTCTGTTCCGATGGGCTCCGAAGCTTCAGAGGGCTTCGGAGTACTGCAGAACAGCACAATTTCTTATTTTGCAATTGAAAAGATTAAGGTAAGAAAGAGCAAATCTGAGGTTTATGTAAGAGTGGATCCATCAATCATGCCAAGTCCTCGAACAATTCGTATGAATGCTTATTCATTCAAAGCTTTTGTAAAGATGTCTGCCAGTTGTTCGGTTGTGTGAACAAAGTGCACTTCTATATTCCCCTCATCAACATGACTTTTGACGAAGTGATAGCGAAGAGCTATATGCTTCGTCTTGGAATGTTGAACAGGATTGTGACATATCCGAATAGCACTTTGTGAGTCACAAAAGAAGGGTATCTTTCTCATGTTGATGGCATAGTCTTTTAACTGGCTTTGAATCCAGATTATCTGCGAAGTGTGCAGCTACTAGATACACTGCTTCAGCTGTGGAAATTAAAACACAAGTTTGCTTCTTAGATTGCCAGCTGATTAGCTTTCCATCAAGAAATTGGAAACCCCCCCCCCCCCCCAAGTGCTTTTGCGATCAATGGAGCATCCACCCAAGTCTGAGTCTGAGTAAGCTTGTATGTAGAAGCCTGAGTTTGCTAGATACCATAAACCATATGCAGGAGTGTTGTGAAGATAGCGAAATATTGTTTTAACCACAGCCAGATGAGGTTCACGAGGATCAGCTTGATATCTTGCACAATTGCAAACTGCGAACATGATATCTGGTCTACTGGCTGTGAGATAAAGCAATGATCCTATCATACTTCTGTAGGTTTAGATATCAGTCTTTGGTTTATCCAATGATGGATTCAACCTGGTACCTGCAGGTAAAGGAACCTCTGCTTTGGAACAGTTAGTCATTCCGAAGCATTCAAGCAAACTCTTCGTATACTTTTGTTGATTGATGAAGATCCCCTCCTTAGATTGTTTGATTTGTAATCCAAGAAAGAAGTTAATCTTTCCCATCATACTCATCTGAAATTTGCTTTTCATTAATTTTTCAAAATCTTTTGTGAGGATTGGATCAGTGGATCTGAAGATAATGTCATCCACATAGATTTGGACTAACAACAAATGAGAACCAACTTTCTTTCTAAAAAGTGTTGGATCCACTAAACCTTGTTTGAAGTTTGACTCTTTTAAAAACATAGTCAAGGTCTCATACCAAGCCCTAGGTGCTTGTTTAAGACCATAGACTGCTTTATCTAACACATAGCAATGGTTAGGATTCTCCTTGTCTACGAAGCCAGGTGGTTGTTTAACAAATACAGTTTCCTCAAGATCACCATTCAGAAATGCACATTTGACATCCATTTGATAGACATCAAAATTTTTTTGTGTGGCATAAGCCAAAAATATCCGAACTGATTCGAGTCTGGCAACAGGAGCAAATGTCTCTTCGTAGTCAATCCCCTCCTATTGACAATAACCTTTGACAACCAACCTTGCTTTGTTTCTAACCACATTGCCTTCGGTGCAAGTTTATTTCTATATACCCATTTGAGACCAACGATTGAAGCATTTGCAGGTTTTGGAATTAGTCTCCAAACTTTATTTCTTTCAAACTCTTCTAATTCCAATTGCATTGCCTCAATCCAATCTGGGTGGTCAAATGCATCTTTAACGTTCTTAGGTTCAATCTTTGAGCTAAAGACATTGAACATGCACAACTCCAAAGTTTTGTTTAAATCAAGTTGTTTTTGGTGTAGTTGTGCACGAGTCAAGACTTTATCTTGAACATTACCGATGACAAGTGATGGAGGATGATTTCTCGTCCACTTCTCCAAAGGTGGAAAGTTTGGATCAAATTCAGGAGGTCCTTTAGCATCAATTTCCTCAATGTCTGAGGGATAACCCGAAGTGGATGGAAAATCATCAGTTATTAAGTGATTGTTTGAATTTGTTACATTTGTTTGAGGTGTGTGCAGTTATGAAGAAGAGTTAAGAGTATGCTCCCCCTCGACGGCAGTTGGTGTAGAGGTTGTTTAGCCATTTTCTGAAGAGATTGGAGTTGAGACATTTTGAGTAGAGATTTCTGGCTCCCCTGGACAGAAGGGTACAGGGAAATGATATATGAGATTTCATGTGAGGGGTTGTTAAGTCTCGTGTTGTTATGCTCCCACTCGAAACCAGAATTTCTTTCAGATCCATCTAAAGGTGCCCCCTCAACCAAAGAGGGTCTTTGAATACTGTCAGTTGAAGAGTCTTCGGGGCCATCTGTGAGCTTGGACAGTTCGGACACATGATTGTCTGGTGCTCTAGCTTCGGAGTCCACAGACCTCACAGGTGGATCAAAGAAAAGACTGAAGTCGGTATCAAAGGTTGTGATTGGTAATGTATCAACTGTTGGCTTTGGAAAGATAGATGACATTGGGAAAGGATGCAAAGATTTCTTGATATAATAGTCATTAAACGAGAGGTTGAAGGTTTCTTCAATTTTGCATGTCCTCTTGTTCATAACCCTATATGCCTTTGAGTCTTGTGAATAACCAAGAAAAATCCCTTCTTCCGATTTGTCATTGAATTTTGTCAAATGATCTTTTAGGTTCAAAATAAAACACCTGCAACCGAAGATATGAAGAAACTTGACATTTGGTTTTCTTTGATTGAGTACTTCGTATGGTGTAATATGAAACCTCTTGTAGATGTATGATCTGTTTTGAGTGAAGCAAGCTGTAGAGATAGCTTCGGCCCAGAAGTACATGGGCAAATTTGCAAAGTTAAGCATCGTTCTAGCTCCTTCACACAAAGAACGATTTCGTCTTTCTACAACACCATTTTGTTGAGGAGTATATGGTGCTGAGAAGTTCTGACTAAACCCCATTATCTTCAGAAATCCATCAAGTGTTTGATTTTTGAACTCCGAACCGTTATCACTGTGTACAGTTCGGACCTTCTTGTTGAGCATTACTTCCATTTTCTTTATGAAATGAATGATTTCTTCAGCTGCATCAGACTTGTTTCTTAAGAATAAGACCCAAGTGAACCTTGAATAGTCATCAACAGTCACAAGAATATACTTTTTCTTCCCAATTGACTCCACTGCGGATGGTCCACAAAGATCCATGTAAAGTAGTGAAAGAGGTAAGGTGATTTTAGGGTTGATCACAGTGGATGTCTTTGTTTTGGTTGCTTGCCATGTTCACAAGCAGAACAAAGTGAGTCGTTATCGAATTTGAGAGCAGGAATTCCACGAACCAAATTCATAGCCACTAACTTGTTTAAATCTTTAAAATTTAGGTGAGCAAGTATTCGGTGCCAGAACCAGCTGACATCTGAGTTGGCTTTGGATAGAAGACATAATGATTGCCCACCAGTCACTGGCTTTAGATTCAAGAGAAACATTGATCCCTTTCTTTCTGATTTCAACAAGACTTCGTTTGTGGCTTCTTTTTTGATGACACTCCATTGGTTGTTGAATGTAATAACATTTCCAGTTCCAACCACCAATTAAGAGATACTCACAAGATTGTGCTTTAAACCTTCTACAAATGCCACTCTGTTTATTGTGAATTGCCCATTTGTGATTTTGCCATAGCCACGAATTGGACATGTTTCATTGTTACCGAAGCGAACGTTCCCTGCATCATCCAATGTTCTGTAATCTCTGAGATACTCCCTTTTCCCTGTCATATGTCTTGAGCAGCCACTATCCATGTACCATTTTGCATCGTACCGCTCATTTGACATAACCTACAATCAATCAAGAAGGAGTTGGTACCCAATCAATCTTGGGTCCCCAGGGTAAGCAAAGGATTCTTGAATCCACTTCTCAACAGCCTCTTCGGATATTTCATTATCATTTAGATTGATCATATTCTCAGAAGTCTCATGTGATGAACAAGATGAACCAGAAAATGATTCCGAAGAGCTTTTGGTTAGAATTGATGAGTCCGAAGAGATTGAAATACTTGAGGTCTTCGGAACCCATATTTGTTTTGATGATTTTGACTTAGAGGAATTTGAAGTTTTCTTGGTTTTCGCGTTTTTTGAACGATTTGATGACCTTGAGGATTTTGATTTTGGAATTAAGTTTTCCTTCAAGTCATTCCTCTTCCATTTTTGTTTTGAATTATCAATTGTTGATTTCCTTGAAATAGAACTGCATAGTGTAGAAGTACACAGATACCCTTCGTATGCCTATTTGAAATCATTTAATGAAAGATTTTTATCTTTAAACATATCCAAATTTTTGTCTAGCCACTGATGAAATGTATCTATCAAATTTGTACCTTTTGAAAATGATTTCTTTGTTGGTTTCTGAAATTTAGGATTCGGAAAGTTCGGTTTAGTTGGAGCAAAAGATGGTATTGAAGGTTGTTTTTCCCTTAAGTTCTTTGCATAAAGAGTTTTTGTTCCAGAAGTGGAAGGCTTCGTATCAACAGGTTTTGTTGGTACGAAGGGTAATTTTCTTTTTACAAGATTTTGTTTTTGTTTCGATTTGAACTTCACAACAGTTGATTTTTGAATTTGTTTTGTAACTACAACTGTTGGTTTTGTTTTTGAGGTTGATGTGAAGTTTTGAACCGGTGGTCTTTTCAAGATTTGAGGTGTTTGTACTTTGGGTTTGGAAACATCATTTTCAAAAGATTGTGAAAGAGATACACTTTCACAGGATTCCATTAACTGAAAAACATCCATCTTCGGAGCTATGGGTTTGTCCATAACTTGAATTTGTTTGTAATTTCTGTTAGCGTAAATGTGATTATCATTTTCGGTATTAAGAAGATGTGTCAAGTTCTTTGGAATATTGTCTTGTTCATAACATAAACGATTGTAAATGTTGTAACCATACAATTCTTGTTTTCTCACATTGATTTTTACTTCCATATTCTCATTCATTTGATTTTCAATCATTTTTGAAGATGAGAAGAATCCTTCCTCAGTTACTTTGGAATTATCCTCCTCAACAATCTTTTTCAAGTCATTGTCAATTAAAAGCATGTCACCAGGCTTCACAAAAATAGAATTTTAAAAGTACGAAATCTTAGATAGATACAAGAAACATGGACTAATCTTTTTGAACTGTCTTTGAGATAATCTTCATATGACACACATTCATCAAAAATTTGAGTTTTGTTTTTAACAATTTCCTTGTTTTCCGAAGTTTCATTTTCACAATCCATTTTGGTTTTGCATTTGTCAACCAAAGACAGTTGTGAGATGTCTTCGGAGGGTAATGCGGATGCAGAGGATGATGTTATTTTCGACAAAGAAGAACAATCAATCTCCTCCATATCCGAATCACATTCAGAATCCTTTTCAGACTCAGTCTCAATAGTGACTTCTGATTTGTTTTCAATTTGGGGAACATTTCTTTGCAACAGTGGGATTTCTTTTGGTAGTAATTTCAACATGTTTTCAGCGGTTAAGTGTTTTTCAACAGAAATCAAACCATGCTTATATGAACGGTTAGTTACTTCGGACCCAGACACTATTGATTCACATTCATATGAAATACTATCAACATCATTCAGCTTAAACTCAATAAAAGGTAGTAGTTGTCTATGTTGAACATTGCAAACATCAACAGAGTGATAAATACGAGTAATATGAGCATACAAACGTCTAGCAGTTTCATAAAAGATATTACGTTGTCTCAGAATTACATCATTATCATTGAAATTTTTCTCTTTATTTTCCTCTAACACTAAGATTCTTAAATTGGCTTTTTCTAGGGATAGCTTCAGACTCTCAACTCTCCCCCTCAATTGTAGAATCTCCTGCTCACTGATCTTTGCCCTATTTTTAGCATCAGTTAGCAATTTGTTCATCACAGAGCAATCACGTGTTATTTCATTTATATCAGCTGAAAATTTTGATGCAGGAATTTAAAAAGATAAGAGAAGTTTGGATACCTATTCGGGAATGGTTAGGCGTGAGTCCTTCGCCATGAAGCAAACATACTCCTCATCATCCGAAGAGTCATCAGTCCAAGTCTTCGGAGCTTCTGCATCAAACCCTTTCTTCACTTCTGAATGCTCATGACCAAATTATTCAAATCCTTTGTAGTTCAAGTCTCCTTCAGCTTCACTCTCATCTGAGGTGCTTCGGGAAGCTCTTACCATCATCATAGGCAATGAATGCACTATGAGTTGGCTTCCTTACTTCCTCATCTTCGGAGTTAGACGGCCAAATTTGGTAAGTTCCCATTCTGTCTTCCGAAGCCATTAGGGCCAGATCTTTGGTTTTCTCTCTCACTTCTTCCTTCTTTCTTGCATAGTAAGCCTCATCTTTTACTGGAGTTTGTTTTTCATTTTGTTTACGAAGCATGCAATCCTTTGCGAAATGATTTTTACCACGGCAATAGTTACAGTCAAAGCCAGAGTCACCAACAGTTTTCTTCTCTTCAAATCTATATTTTGGTATCTCCGAAGTCTTTGTTTTAGTAGGCTTCGGAGTGGAAGATTTCACAGTTTCCTCCTTAGGCGTATAGATCTCAGGGTTAGGTTTCAAAGTGAAAGAGTTTTTGTTGAAAGCTTTCACGAAGGGTTTTACTGAGTTAGACTTGTTCACAAATGGTTTTCTGAATCTTCGATTGTTTGCTGCATACAAAGCAGTCGTTTCACCATTGTCTCCTTCCATGTAGCCATCAGGCTCATCCTTATCTTCTTCTTCATCAACATTGGACATTAAAGCTAGTGAACCAGAGTTAGCTTTCTCATTTCTTCTACCACAAATATCGGGTTCGTGTGATTTGATGAGATTGTATAAAGCAGCCACTGAATAGGTGTTGATGTTTTCATATGACTTGATCATCAACATGATTGGTCTCCATTCTGGTCTCAAACTATAGAGAAATTTGATGTTGATTTCTTGTTGACTTTAAGTTTCACCATATTTTTCCAATTCGTACTCCATTTTGCTGTATATTTCATAGGCTTGTTCCAAGGATTCATTCTCTTGTTGCTTGAAGTTACTGAAGTCAGCTAACACTTCTTGAACAACACTCGATTGAAGAGTGATGTCACCAGCAAAACGAACATCCAAACGATCCCAAATTTCTTTCGCAGATTTTGCACCTGAGATATGATGTCGAACATCTGGTCCAAGACCACTTCGGAGCTCTCTCATGGCTCTTTCATCATTTCTAACCTTCTTCAGATCAGCAGCTGTCAGGACTTCAGCATCTTCTCCATCAACTACTACAAATCTCTAGATATCCTTTTCTTCATCCAGACCTTCAAGGTAATCCCTCATACGATCAGCCCATAAATCATAGTAGGTTGGAACAAGAACTGGAGCTTTGGTAGAAGAGCCAATTAGATTGGCATAATTGAGCATATTAGCATAAGTAGCAGTAGAATCAGCCATTTTGAACGAATTTCAACAGGATCTTTTTAGAAAAACAAGTAATAGAGATAGTTAACAATTGCAGAAAGCTAGATCTAAGAAAAAATTCAGATCTAGAACTGTAACACTAAAATGAGACTCTAAAAAAACGGTTTTCGAGCTGTCCTGCACTGATACCACATGTTAGGAGTTGAAATCGATCAAACAGTCAATGATGACAAGTATTAAGATGAATTGATTCTATGCAAGTAAGGAAAACATTCACAAATATGAAGAACAATCAAGAACACAATCAGGTTTGGATAAAAGGTGTCGAATGCTTTGATATTGCGATTTAGGGTTTTACAATAGATGGTGGATCAAAGTCACACTCGACACTGTAAGGTATCTCTGATGTATATACAGAATCAGAGATACGATAGTACAAACAAAACAGGGAATATCCTATCAGTGTACTAGCCAATAGGATTGTAGATTCATGCAACACGTAGTCTGCTATAGCGTGTGCACCAAAAGTTATTACCGCTGTTAAGTCTTCGGATCCTTCAGGGTACACTCTTCGGAATCTTCAAACTTCGGGGTCTTCTATCAATAGGCTTCAAGACTTCGGATGGTCAAGACGAACAGGGTCAAAGCGTGTGGCACCTCAAGTATTTTTATGATCGAATTACACAGTAGTATGACTTCCAATTCTTGGATCCTTGATATTGGATGTTGTACTCACATTTGCGCTGATATGCATGGTCTAAGGGAAAGTAGGAAGTTGCAGCATGGAGAGCTTAAACCTGATCATGGGAAACATGCATACTGTTGGTGTTACAAGGATCAGGAATTATGAGTTGGTGTTGGATAGTAGTTGTTTGGTTAGGTAATTAAATTGTTGCTACTCGCCAGAAATGGCACGAAACATTATTTCATTTTATGCTTTGTTCAAGGATGGTTTCATATTTGCTTTTGAAAATGATAACGGAAATATTTTGGTTTACCAAAATTGTTGTTTTTGTTTTAAATCTAGTTGTTGTAATGGTATTTATGAAAGTTTTATGTGTAAGTAGGAATGATAATATAACTCTGAATGTTGATTCTGATGAGAATGTTCTCAATAAGTCACGTCTATGGCACTATCATCTTGACCATATCAACAAGAATCGCATCGCCAAGCTCCAATTAGAAGGAATCTTGGAATCATTCAACTTAAATTCCGATGATGTATGCGAGTCTTGCTTGCTTGACAGAATGACTAAAGCGCCATTCACAGGAAACTGTGAAAGAGGCAAGGATCTGTTAGAACTAATCCACACATATGCCTGTGGACCATTCAGATTTGCCACTAGACACGATGAACGATACTTCGTGACATTTACTGATGATTTCAGTAGATATGGGAATGTTTATCTAATTAAACATAAGTCAAAAACCTTTGAGGTGTTCAAAGAGTTTCCAAACGAAGTAGAGAATCAACTAGGCAAGAAGATCAAGATACTTCCAATAAGTTTCTGAGGTTATGCCCTGGAAACTGCAGCTCACATCTTGAACCTCGTCCTAACTAACAAGGTTGTTGGGCTGATTAGCATCAACACATGAATTTGATGAGTGTCAAAATAGATCACATGCTGCCGAGCTGTTTGACAACGCCTAGTAATATCACATATTTTAGTTGTTGTTGAGCCCTATTCTTAATGAAATTATATCATATACATCATGGTATTCTCACTTTTCGTGCCAGCACTTGTTTGGAAAGAAATAACGAAAATAGGGACCAAAAGCGTGCAATTTGGAAGAATTGTGAAGATCAAGGAAAAATCAGGAAAATACATATGCGCGACGCGGAAATCATAAAGGCGCGACGCGGTGATGAGGCAGTGGAAAATATTCAAATACCAAAAAAACGGGGATAAGCCAGCACGCGCGACGCGGGATTCATTAATGCGCGGCGCAGTCTCGAGATTTTTGCAACTATAAATATAGGCTTTTAGGTCGACAAAAATAGCGAAGACCTGGTGTAAAATCGACCCTCAAGGCTCTTTGACTCTGAGATTTAGCTTCTGAAACCATCATTTGGTAATTTTATGTTTTTGGTTTTAATTTTCAATTAGTTAAATAATTTGTGATAGTTGGCTAGTGTCCTTGGGAGTGACAACCAGTGGCATTAAGTCTTTGTTTCTGATTTAGATAGTTGTTTACTGTTTTAAAACCTTTGGATCTGATTTAGTTTTTGATTCATAAAAGTTAATCATTCGGTTCAAGTATATTGCACTTTTTCGATATTGTTAGTGCTGAATGCTTGTCTGGATGTTTTGGGATTGTAATTGCTTCTGATCTCTTTGGAATTTACTTGTGGAATCAGTAAGTAATCTTAGTTTAGAACTTGGTTTAGTTTAGTTTAGTAAATGTTTGATTTGGTTTATGTTATTTGCTTTGATTTTCGGTGTTTATGCTTGTGAATGAACTTTTGAGTAATTGGATTGTGTTTGATGCTTTTGATTGCTTCTGGATTGGAGATGTACTTCTGATTTCAGTAGGTAACAAGGTTTAGTTAGTAGCTTAGTGTAGTTAATACTTGTTTGGATTATGGGATTTTATGCTCTTTAGGGTTTAGTTGTTAAAAGTTAGGAATTAGGTCCTCTGACTGTAGCGTGACACTACAGTTGGTAATCTGTCACCTGTCTCGACCACGTAACTCCTGTGGATCGACCCTGACTTCCACTTTTCTAAGTGAGAGTGAGCTTATTTTTCTTATTTTTGACCGCATGACGACCGCTGCGATGTCAAATTTTGGCGCCGTTGCCGGGGAGTTATAAGCTTGAGAGTAGGTGATTTGTAGGACTTAGTTTCTGATTTTTGATGTTTGATTTTAGTTTTTTGGTTTTTGGTATGTGTACGTCTTCATAATGGACGATTACATGTACCCGGATCAATATTATGAGTAATATGAAAATCCGACGACACCTATTATGAGGATGATGGCTACAATGGATTATCCGATGACAAAGGATGGCGGACCGAGGAGTCATCTCAACCTGAAAATACTGCAATTTGGGCCCGACTTTGGGTACTCATTTATAACACCCACCAAGTGCAGAAGGACCAGGCTGATGCTCTTGTAAGATTGCAAGCTTCCTTAGATCAGTTAGAGGAAAGTTGGAAATGTTCATCACCCTCGCCAGAACCTGAGGTGAGTAATTTTTCTACCAATGATATGGTTTGTGAACTTGCATCATCTGAATATGTGATGGAAAGGCATACACCGTGGGAAAGTCAAGAGACCACTAAGGTGGTCGAAACGGTTGTTGAGGAAGAGGTTGTAGGTGACAATGCTACCTCTGACTCAGCAACCTTTGAAGTTTTTGATGTTTTTGAAAATGTTGATCTGCTGATGAGTGAATCCATACCATCACCAGACAATTTGGTTAATGGGGATGTTAAGGAGGAGTCTGTAAGTGACAGTACAGACCTCAACCCAACAACTCCCGAAATTGTTGAAGTTGTTGATACTATTGGGGAAGGGGTGTAGATGACAATACTACCCCCGAACCTAGAATTTTTGAAAATTTTGAGTCTTTTAAAAGTAAGGATCTGGTGATGGGTGACTTTGTACCACCATCAGATCAAACCAGTCGCCCACTCTTGGTCCCGATCCACTTGTTGGACGATGATCAAGAAGTTGATGCTGACGAATTGATTTTTGAGAATAATAAACATGATTTTATCACCACTCATGATCCGTTCATGAATGGAAAATTAGATGTAATCAATACCATCGATGAGGACATATGGAAGCATCCTGACATGTTTCCTTCCGATCCCATTCGATTGGGAAACTTTTATTGGTACTGCAAGCCAAAATTGCAAACTGAAGATAGCACGTGGGACACTGGCAAAATGAGATCTGCAAAACAACTACTGGGAGCAGCACTAGGCGCGCTTCATGTCAAGCCAGTGATTTTGAAGAGATGCAGAAGGAAGGACCGAGCTTGGAGGTTCAAAGCTACCTCTAAGCATTCACGGGAGTTAATCAGAAGATGGCAACCGGGCAGCAGCAAGACAACCGGCAAGCCATTCACCCAGGAAAGTTTGAGGAGCAGTGGGTCAACAACGAGACGGTGGCGACTGAAGATAAGCAAAAGATGAAGGCATACGATCCACCGTAGTTGTAGAAGGAGCAGTATGTCTGGCTGAAGACGTTAAACTTAGCGCTTGTTGGGAGGCAACCCATCTTTTCATAGGTTAGGTACTGTATTCTTAGGAGTAACTAGAAAGATTATATCATCGTTATTTGTAGGTATTATTGGTCCAAGGAAAGTGTGGGGTTGTTTTGAAGAAATTGAATTTTTGATGACCGCACCATGGTCAAGCAAATTGCGCGCCGCGGGATCGTAATCCAACCCGATGCACAGGGGCTGATTTGGGGACACGCGCGCCGCGGTTCGCACATATCCGCGCCGCAGGAATCGATCGGTCGGTTTCCTCCGATAAAAGGTAAGCCGCGACACTATTCACACACACACATGCCGCAGAGCTCTGATCGTCGAAAAATTTTCGTGTTTTTTATTGCTCATTTCATTTCTACTACCAAGGTATGTCGTTCTAACTAGCTTTTACGTGTTAAAACTAGTGATTAGGCAGTTGATTTTGGTGATTTCTCCAAAAATTCAAAAACTTAGAAATCGCCAATGCTGACTCGTAGGCTGTTTATTTTGCCAAATAATGACCCTAGATGAGTTAGTCGGCACTTAGGCTACCTTGTAGTGTATTTGGATTGAGTTTAAACAGGTTAGATCGTGATTTTGGACTTGGAATTGGAAACAGCCGCTCGCCGCGTCGCGCCCTGGTTCTTGGGCCGGGCCCCGGTGTGGTGGGGAAGAAAAGGGACTAAATTTGCAAACTTTTTTGTGGCTATTTTCTTTTGTACAGATGTCATTCAGATTAGACCATCCTTTTCTTCAGTTCCTCGCTGAGTTGGACAGTTCAGTGGAGTATATTTCACGGAGGGATGCCCTCATTGGTCGCCGGGTTCTCGAGGCGACGATCATCGATCGGGACATTCTGCGAGACGCTGGGCTTTGGGGCGAGATCGAGCCATTTTTGCACCGTACATGGGTTGATGGAGAGGCTAGGTTCACATGCCGAGGCTGGGACAGGCTCATGGCCACCCAGGATGATACAGTATATACCGATCTTCTGTTGGTGTTTCTATCCACTGTTCGCTACGCACCGGGTTCTCAGGAGGCCCGATCCAGGCTTATCCGGCTTAGATTGGAAGGGGTGCACAGGGAGTGCAACCTCCGGGATTTTGGGAGGCGCACCGGCATCTACACGAAGGCGGACCTCCAGCACCGCCACTACACGCAGTTCATGGGTGCGTGCATTCTGGGGCAGCCCGAGAGGGCCGCCAATGCAGAGATTTGGACACCTTTGTCCAACATATTCTACGAGGCGGGGTCGGCCAGGGAAAGCCAGCTCCGCGACTTGCTTCACCGACTCATGCACCGGATCGTCTCCACCTCCATTATGCACAGGGAGGGGGGCGAGAAGGTGTCCGGTGAGGACATGATGTATCTCTGGGTGCTCCTTGACCCCTCCAGGTTCCTTCACCTCCCGTTTGCCTTAGCTGTCTCTCTTTCCACCCGTGCGACAGTGGCGTCATCCAGCAGTCCATTGGCCCGCGGGCATTACATCACCCGGTTGGCCCGTTCATACCGGATCCTTACTGCTGCCACCGTGGCATCCTTGACTGCTCCACCTCCGGTTCGCACTACGGCGCGAGCTTTGGAGAATATGGGCCTTATTAAGCAGCAGCGCCCGGGCCAGTACGTGCGGGTGGCGACCGAGGCCGCCTAGGACCCCCAGCCAACATATTCCCAGCCGGGGAGGAGACGCCGGAGACCGGCAGCACCAGCACCAGCAGATCCAGCGCCACCACAGCCACAGCAGGAGGATCTATCAACCATCCATCAATTGGAGGCCCGGGTTGTAAGGATGGAGGACCAGCTAGAGTGGATCGGGGAGGTACTTGTACAGATTGTATCAGCACAGGGACAGCGCCCCCGACCATTCCCAGCCCGAGCTCACGATCATGAGGCCGGCTCTTCCAGGCCACCAGGTGGCGATTGATGTATTTTCTTTTTCTTTTTTGATATATGTACTGTACCTATGTCACTACTATCTTTTAGTTGTTTATATTTTATTTGTCTGTCTGTTTGCATTTGATGTTTTTGTTGAGTCTTGCATGTGTTACCAAAAACTGGTGGAGTTGTTTCAAGCAAGTGTGGGGTCACCGTGCCCCCTCCACTTGTCTTGACTACCGGCGTGTTCACTGTTGCTCTACAACTCCAGAACACGAAATCAAGGACCTTTTTGTTCGTATTTGTACCTGTGATACCGAGCACCAACCAAGCGATCTACCGTCCATAGGGGTAACTCTTTCTCTATTGTTCTAAATAATTTTTATACAATGGGGACGTTGTACGGTTTTAAGTGTAGGGTGTGGACGGTCGAAAGAGTAGTAGTTTTTGAAATTTTTGCTGGAAAATACCGATTTTCAAAATTTTTAGCAACTTTTTCAAAAATTTTACTACATTGTAATTTTGAAACGGATAGTTTGTGATTGTTTATAGCATTGGTATTTTTCGAGAAATACTATTTAGTTGTGATCATGCTACTAGTTTAGTCAAATAAGTTGAGTTTTATGAGTTTAGAAGATTGGAATGTTTTAGGATTGGAATTTAGGAAGGAACTGTCAATCTGTGGCCTTTGTTGTTCGAGTCGGTAGGTCTAAAATGGGTGGGCCTTATGCACCTTGCCACCTAAGATCGTCTGGTCTGGGATGGTATTTCTGAAAGCTCGTTACACGAACAACATCAAAAGTCATGGACAATTCTTTAATGACCTTTAGAATCTGAATGAGTACGTACACTTCATTGTGGACAGAAAATTTGTAATCAAGGGTTCTCTAGAAAGCCATGAATCCCAAAGAACATTCTGATTATGTTTTCACGAACTATTTCACTCTAACTCACAAGGCAATAAGCTTTGAAACTGAACACAGTCAAAAATTGTTTGAGTCTTAGTTAAAATCTATTAAAAACTCTCTTGCTTGGGGACAAACAAGGCACAAGTGTGGGGTGCTTGACAACGCCAAGAAATATCACATATTTTAGTCGTTGTTGAGCCCTATTCTTAGTGAAATTATATCATATACATCGTGATATTCTCACTTTTCGTGCCAGCACTTGTTTGGAAAGAAATAATGAAAACAGTGACCAAAAGAGTGCAATTTGGAAGAATCGTGAAGATCAAGGCAAAATCAGGAAAATACGTACGCGCGACGCGGAAATCATAAAGGCGCGACGCGGTGATGAGGCGGTGGAAAACATTCAAATGCCGAAAAAAGGGGGATAAGCCAGCACGCGCGACGGGGGATTCATTAATGCGCGGCGCGGTCTCAAGATTTTTGCAACTATAAATAGAGGCTTTTAGGTCAAAAAACTAGCGAAGACCTGGTGTAAAATCGACCCTCAAGACTCTTTGACACTGAGATTTAGCTTCTGAAACCATCATTTGGTAATTTGATGTTTTTAGTTTTAATTTTCAATTAGTTAAATAATTAGTGATAGTTGGCTAGTGTCCTTGGGAGTGACAACCAGTGGCATTAAGTCTTTGTTTCTGATTTAGATAGTTGTTTACTGTTTTAAAACCTTTGGATTTGATTTAGTTTTTGATTTATAAAAGTTAATCATTCGGTTCAAGTATATTGCACTTTTTCGGTATTGTTAGTGTTGAATGCTTGTCTGGATGTTTTGGGATTGTAATTGCTTCTGATCTCTCTGGAATTTACTTCTGGAATCAGTAAGTAATCTTAGTTTAGAACTTGGTTTACTTTAGTTTAGTTCATGTTTGATTTGGTTTATGTTATTTGCTTTGATTTTCGGTGTTTATGCTTGTGAATGAACTTTTGAGTAATTGGATTGTGTTTGATGCCTTTGATTGCTTCTGGATTGGAGATGTACTTCTGATTTCAGTAGGTAACAATGTTTAGTTAGTAGCTTAGTGTAGTTAATGCTTGTTTGGATTATGGGATTTTATGCTCTTTAGGGTTTAGTTGTTAAAAGTTAGGAATTAGGTCCTCTGACTGTAGCGTGACACTGCAGTTGGTAATCTGTCACCTGTCTCGACCACGTAACTCCTATGGATCGACCCTGACTTCCACTGTGCTAAGTGAGAGTGAGGTTATTTTTCTTATTTTTGACCGCATGACGACCGCTGTGATGTCACTGTTTCAGCATCACATCATCAACAGTAGGATGACTTATTTTTGTACTTATCTTGTTTGTACTTGGGAGTTATCCCTGATTTGTAGGGATACTCCACATACGTAATATAACCCTAGTATAAGTAATAGCAGCTAGGGTTCTTGTAAACCACCGATATACGTTTATCAAGATCTCTATGTGAGATCAGTATATCTCTTTCTCTGTGTGAATTCTTTGTGTTCTCGTGTGATTGATCATGTTTGTGTTCTAACAACTGGTATCAGAGAAGGTTCCTCATCTTCACAAGAACAATGTCTTCCTCTTCGTTTTCCTCTATCTTTGGCAACAAGATTCCACATTTCAACGCTAACAACTTGACCATGTGGAAGAGTAAATCCCTGATGGTCCTTGAAACAATGGACTATAATATGCCTTCAATTCTTAAGGATAGTCTTACACTCCAACCTTTCTCGTTACAAAAGATGGTGTTCCTGATGAGAGAAAGAAAAATCCTGTTCATGAGTTTACCGATGAAGACAAAAAGCTGGTAAACCTTGACATCCGTGCTAGAGATGCTATTGGTAATTCTCTTCCTTATGGCATCTACCATCTTGTGCAAAACTGTGTGTCAGTCAAAGAAATGCTGAGCACCCTTACAGTTGCCTTATGCCCAAGAGAACTCATTGAATCGCAAATATTAGCACTTCTTTGCCTACAAGAATGAATCTATCAATTAAACATTTAACCATTTTCATTGTTTGATTAATGACATGAGGAGGTTCAACATTATGAAGCATGACAGTGTTTAGGTTCTTAAGTTCCTTGATTCTCTTGACGAGAAATGGGAACATCACGTTGATTTACTGAAGAATAGCGAGAAAATTCACACCATGGATCTGCAAAGCTTGTTTGGAAACTTGAGAGAAGAAATCAAGTCTCAACGGAAAGAAATCATGTGGGATAGTCAGCGTGAGAGATCTGCTGCCTTCATCTCTAAAAGCAAGGGTCTCCATGAGGGTGAAGCTGACTTGTCTGGAGAGTCTGATGTTTATGATGAGGAGTACAAACATCTTGTTGAGCTTGCCTCTCAAGCTGCTCTGGTGGTAAAGCAGTTTAATCAGTACAAGGATAATAAGAGGAGTGGTTTTCAGAAAGACTCCAGTGGCTTCAAATCAATTTTCGCTGCCTTCAGAAAGAAAAGCAATGAATCAAAGTTCACAAGTGCTGAGAAGAAGAATGATGGGAAATGTTTCAACTATGGAAGTACTAAGCACTTTGACAAGGACTGTAAGCAGAGGAAGAGTGACCCAAAGGACAAATCGTATGAAGTCAAGTACAAACATCTGGTGGCCTCCTTGAAGAGGCAAAATTTAGGATCAAATGTTTTGATAGCTGAAGAAGAAAAGGAGAAGTGGGAAGAGGAAGCTGATTCCTCTAATGATGATGAGAGCAAGAACGTATGTCTCATGGCTGTTACTAAAGAGGTTACTAAAGAGTCGAGCAGTAGCACTAGCACCTTTGATGCTGATATGTCTCGTGCTGCACAAGAAAGTTTAGCTAATGACTGGAACTCCTCTTCAGTGTATTAGGTCAAAAATTTTGTTAAGTATTATGCTAATGAAAAAATGAAAGCTTTTGAGTACTTGTGTCTTAGGCTTCAAAATTCTAATCGTGAAAAACATCAGCTGAAACAAGAAAAGAAAAGCTTACTTAATGAAATCAAACAAAAGTATCTGATAATTCAAAACTTAAGCTTGAGTGTCATGATCTCACCCTTTCAAATAAATCCATGGCTAATGAAAAACAACTTGCTGAAAATGAATCTAATCGAATTGAATTGATCATTAAAAATTGGACACATTCTCATCTCGAGTTTCAAAACTTGTTAATGATCAAATGTCTTTTCAAGCAACAAAGATTCTCGGTGGGGATTTTGAATCAATAGTTGATATTTTCAAACACATTGAAACTGAACCAACTTTTCCCCTCTAAAGAAGAACTGATTCATGAATTCAAAAACAAATTTGTTCCTCCTGGAATTCAAAAAGAAACATGAACTTATTGACAAACATTGCAGCATTAGTCAAAAGGGTGATATTTCTCTCAGCACTCGAATCAGTGCTATTGATCCCTCTGTGAAAGGATCTGAACAAGAGAATATTAGTGTCAGTGTGGAAATCTTGTAACATTTCCTATCTCTAATGGTGAATTTCACACTGTCACCAATATTGTGCTTGAAGATCCCTTCAGCACCATGTCTGATGCTAATCTTGATATAAACAAAAATAGTTCTAACTTTTCTAAAGTGTATAATAAACTGAATGTTTCAAAAATGAAGAAATTAAAACCCATCAGGACATGCTATAGATGTGGTGATTCGTCGGCTGACCAATGCAATTTTGAGACCATAACTAGTGGAAAAGAAAATACTGCTACTCGTTGTAGTAAATGGACCAAAAGAGAAAATTCTATAAACTGTCTTCCCACTGAATATTATGATATTGTCTCTTGTCTCAAACCGATTTCTAAACAGGTTCACTAAGTTGTCTGATCAGGGGGTTAGTAACTGTAGGGTCATGAAAATATTTGGTATCTAGACAGCGGATGCTCTCATGACTGGATACAAGTCCCTGCTGGAAGATTTTGTCAAGAAGGAAGGCCCTGTGATTACATATGGTGACAATAGCAAAGGACACACCAAAGGCTCTAGCACCATCAAATGTAAATCTATACAGTTTTCTAAATTTTCATATGTTAAAGGTTTAAGGCACAATCTCATCTCAATCAGTCAGCTGTGTGATGCTGATTACGAAGTGTTGTTCAACAAAGATAAGGAAACATCCTAGATGCGGCTAAAGAAGTGGTACTCACTGCTAAAAGATATGATGACGTCTATATCCTAGATATGTTTTTAGCTGATCAGTCACTGAAAAGATGCTTCTTCTCTCATGCCTAGTCTCATGTAAATTGGCTTTGGCATAAAAAGTTATCTCATTTGAACTTCAAGAAACTCTCCAAGATCTCAAATCATCAGCTAATCAGAGGTCTTCCCAAAATGAATTATGTCAAAGAAAAATTCTGCTCATCATGTGAAAAAGGTAAGCATGTTAAGTCATCTTTCAAACCTAAGCAATGTTCCTCTATTGTCTCTCCTTTTAGCTTGTTCCATATGGATCTTTTTGGCCCTGTCCCTATGGCCTCTCTCGCTGGAAAGAAGTATTCACTGGTCATTGTTGATGAGTTCACTCGCTTCACATGGGTCATGTTCCTGAGAAACAAGAGTGATGTTGCTCCTTAGATTATTTCACTCATCAAGCAATCAGAGGTTCTGTATGATCATAAAGTGAAGCTGAGAGGTGATCACAACACTGAATTTAAATATCAAACTCTAGAGTCCTTTTGTGAAGAAAAGGTTATTCTTCAAAACTTCTCAACTATTCAAACTCCTGAACAAAACGATGTAGCTGAGAGACGAATCGTACTTTGATTGAAGCTGGAAGAACTATGGTGGTTGATGCTGGTCTTCCTCTCTCATTTTGGGCTGAAGCTATCAACACTTCTTGTTACACTCAAAATCGGTCTATCATTGTCAAAAGGCATGGAAAAACAGCATCTGAGATGCTGAAAGGTCGTAAACATAATATCTCTTATTTTCATGCATTTGGTTGTGCATGTTTTACTTTGAAACAGGGTGAGCAACAGTCCAAGTTCGAAGCAAACTCTGATGATGGAATTTTCTGGGGTACTCTTCAATTTTACAGGCTTTTAGAATCTTCAATGTGTCTAAAAGAAGGGTGATTGAGTCAATTCATGTTCGTTTCGATGAATCAACTTTCCCTCATCAGCATGAAACTCATGAGTCCTCAATCTTGGAAGAACTTCTCACTCCCATCTCCTCAGCATCTCTTGATTCCTCACCACTACCACAAATTCCCTCATCCATTGAGCCTATCGTTCCTCCATCTACTGATAATCCCCATTACTCTAAGATCCCCTCAATCTCTGAGCCCTCTTCGTCTCCTAATTTTAATTCAGTTGTTGAACCTGTTCCAAAGGTAATAGAACTTGATGCTGATGAAGGTACTAAATCGAGTATTCAGTCTCTTCGAAATGTCAAGGACCATCCCATCTCTCAAGTTATCGGGGATGTGTCATCAAGGGTTCGTACTAGAAGACAAGTCTCCAACAACTTTTGTCTTTACATCAACTTTGTCTCTCTAACGGAACCTGAGAAAGTAGATGATGCTCTAAAAGATGCTGATTGGATTAAGGAAATGCAGGACGAGCTGCATGAGTTTCAAAGAGATAAAGTGTGGACCCTGGATCCTTGTCCTCAAGGTAAGACGATTATTGGAACGCGCTAGGTGTTCCGTAACAAGATGGATGAAGATGGGATTGTCATCAGGAATAAGGCTAGGCTAGTTGCTCAGGGATTCACTTATCTAGAAGGACTTGATTATGATGAAACTTTTGCTCTTGTAGCACGTCTCGAAGCCATCATGCTATATCTTGCTTATGCCTCTTTCATGAAGTTTAAGGTATATCAGATGGACGTCAAGACTGCCTTTCTGTATAGAGATCTTCCACAAGTGTATCTCAAACAGCCCCTGGTTTTCAAAGTGATGAATTTCTTGGTCATGTGTTACGACTTGACAAGGCAGTATATGGTCTGAAACAGGCTCCCAGGGCATGGTATGACACCCTGACTGCATATCTTCTTGAAAAGGGGTATCATCGAGGTGCTATTGACAACACCCTCTTCATCAAGAAATCAGGGGATGACTTAATTCTTACTCAAGTCTATGTAGATGTTATTATCTTTGGGTCAACAAATGACAAGCTGAGTGAAGAATTTGTTGTTCTAATGTCATCAAAGTTTGAAATGAGCATGATGGGCGAGCTATCTTTCCTTTTGGGCCTCCAAGTCAAATAATCTTCTCAGGGCATCTTCATCAGCCAAAGCAAGTATATCCTGGATATGCTGAAAGAGTTCTCGTTTGCTTATGGTAAACTAGCCAAGACTCCCATGAGTACTTCTGTTCATCTCTCAGCCGATCCATCAAGGGTTGATGTGAATGCCTCTCTTTACAGAGGCATGATTGGCTCTCTGCTCTATCTCACTGCCAGTCGTCCTGATATTGTGTTTGCCACTAGCATGTGTGCTCGTTTTCAAGCCTGTCCAAAGGAGTCTTATCTTAATGCTATGATGTGAATCTTTAACTATCTCAAGCATACTCTTTCTCTTGGACTATGGTATCCCTGTGAGTCAAACTTCGGCTTAGTTGGTTTCACTAACTTTGACTTTACAGGATGTTCATTAGATCACAAAAGCACTTCAGGTGGATGTTAGTTGCTGGGAAATCGTCTAATCAGCTGGTCGAGTAAGAAGCAAACATCAGTGGCATGCTTAACAGCTGAAGCTGAATATGTTGCTGCTGGTAGGTGCTGTGCTCAAGTCGTTTGGATTCAAAATCAGCTAATCGATTAAGGGTTCTTTTTCACTAAGATTCCCATTTTCTATGACAAGAAGAGTGCCATCCTCATTTCTCAAAACCCAGTTCAGCACTCAAATACCAAGTACATCGATATCAGACATCATTTTATAAGAGACATCATTAGAAAAAAGAAGATCGAGCTAATGTATATTTCTACTGAGCAACAACTTGCTGACATTTTCACAAAGCCTTTGGATGAGCAGAAACTGTTGTTTTTTATTGGTGAATTAGGAATTAGTTCTCAATAGTTTATGTTTTTTAAAAACATTCAAGACTTTATTTCATTCATAACTGTTTTACATTGCCTAACGTTTTAAATACTGCCACAATGATGGATTTCCAAAGGTACATAATTGACTTATTATTAGCTCACTTCCATCACAGAAGATCTCCAACTAGGGCTCTTGCAGTCTCACCAAGTACTGCTGATGCTCTATTGCTCGCACCACTGTCCCTGGCCACCATCCTCTTTGATGCCACACGTCTACCAAGTCAAATTCTACAAAATCTACCATAACTTGTGGTGGTACTTGACAGATCACCCCATGGCAACTCCATTATCAATGGTCGGCCAGTCTCCTCATTCTTCAGTATTGTAAGCTTTACTATGTGTCGATCCAGCCATATCCTTGTGATCACACTACCATACCAAGCTCCTTTCAACTCTCCCTCTATGATTTTCACCTCGACTTTATCTCCTCTGTCGAAAGTCATGTTTGTACTTTATCTGTCTTCTTAAGTATTTTGTTGTGTACAATTAACAAAACTTCCTCTTTCTTTTATAGTCCTCATAGTAGCTATTCCAATGTTTCTCGATTTGGTGTGCATTTGATTCTTCTGAAAAAGTGATTGACTTGACACATCACCTTTTTTATTATTTCAAGAAGATAATGTCGGAGTACCTTAACTTGACAGAGATTTTTAATCTAGCATGTAACTCTGACATTCACTATCCCTAGAAGCATGCTGCTGTATGTGACCCAAGTCTCACTCTTAGTGGCAAGACTAGCCCTGAGATGTCAAAGAGCCACTCACTCGCATTAGTCTTTCAACAATGTCTATCCATTGAAGTGAGACTGCCCAGTCACACTGATCAACATTTATATCAGGGGTTGAGTGCATTTCATTTCATCTTAACCAGTCCATGTCCCTGGAAGCATGCAGCCGTAAGCTAAGCCGCATGTCCTGTTGAGACACTAAGCATCTACCCGCCTTATTCTCTGATCACAAGTATCAGCTGATACTGTATTGTCAGGTCCTTTTACGACAAAGGGTTTCTCATATGTTACGTTGATAAAATCTTACCAAACCACGTCCCTAGAAGCGTGCTGCTACATGCACGCTGTGCCAAAGTTCATGCACCCCTCCATGTACTGAAATACAGTTTTTAGTACTTGAAGCACTGACTGGTCCTTATATCAAGGGGTGTTGGTCCACTGACGCTGAGACTAAATCCTTTGCTTCCGCTGTTTCTCTATCTTATCTCAGCTTCAGATTGTGACTGTTGATGATTGCCACCTGTCTCTGACATGTCGGCGTAATCATCACAAGCGATTTTCCCGATTTTCCCTTCTACCTTTTTGCCTCGCATCATTATCCATACCATCACATATTTAAACTTCCAAAACCATTTCCTTCTTCCTTTACACGCAAACTCCCCTCTCACAAAAGAAAACCCTCTTTTCCCTTAAACCCTAAAAGCTTTTCGTGTCTTAAATGGCTCTCGTGTTTGAGTTCATGGCTCCTGAAGACTTATTCAAGGCTGAATCCACCCCTGCTTCCCCCATCACCGTTCAACCTACAAATGTTGCAACCATGTTCAACATTCCCGTTAAACTCAAGAACAAGGGTTTCAAACCCTTTGTCGATTTCTTGATGGGTCACCCGCTAAACTTTGCCATCACTGGAGTTCCTGAAGAGTTTCATCCGTCCGCCATTGCTAAGTTCTGGCATACTTGCGACTTCGACAAAGCATCCTCTTCCATCATCGGAACAATCTGTAATAGGTCTTCAGGAGTTTTCATCACTGCAGACACCTTTAGATGTTGCCTACGTCTGCTCAGCACTGTTCCCTTCACTAAACTATCATCTGAAGAAGACACCCGGTTGGTCGTCAATTGTGACAACCCTCAAATTTCAGGTGATTACCCATTTTGAAATCCTAAGAGTCGTTAGGCGAATGAAAATCTTTTACTCACGAATCTAGGAGCTGAGTCTTAACTCCTTAGAGACCATAGAATCAATAGACAATTCTTTTGACTCATATTAGATCATTCTATTTTAATACCAGTGCCATAAGATTAATTTCATGAATTTATTAAAAGTATAGTTGAACAAGATGCAAAAATCAAGAATAACAATGTACTTTGATTTTTAAGTCGCAAATTATGTACTAAAGTGAAAAATGCTTAAATAAAATTATAATTATGTTAAATATGTTGGGAATTAATTTTAGTTTGGTTTAATCTTTTATTTATAAGGGACTAAAATTGTAAAACATTATAGTTTAGGCTTTATTTGTAATATTCGGCGTAGACCGAACAACCTAGTGTTGTTCGGTTTTGGTCCTTGCGGTCCACGCCATTTTGGGCTAGTAGATTGCTTCTCATGGGCCTAGGTCATTAGTGCATTAGGTTTAGAGTATATAAGCATTTTATGACATCATTTGTCATGTTGAGTGCCTAGAGAATTGTGCTAACCTAGAGAGAGAGTTATTGTTCTTGGCATTCATCCAAGCTTATGTACTAGTCTTGATTAATACAAGAGTGCATTGAAGCTTAAATCTTCTTGTTCTTATTATTTGATTGATATCTTTGTGATCCATAGAATATTTGGGACCTACAATTGGTATCAGAGCTTGTTTTTGATATCTTTCATCTTTTGTTCTTGGAGATTTGGAGAGTTTGATCCATTTTGTGAGTTTTTCGGACTGTTTTTGGTGTTTATAAGGTCTTTGTTCTTGGTGTTCATCAATTATCTTCAAGCAAAATCCTCAAAATTTGGTTTTTGATCCAAAAACGTGAGATTTGGACGTGTTTTGCGAGTTTGGATCTGATTTGATGTTGTTCGGTTAGGCTCCTTGGCGGCTAGGTTTTTAAGTTGGCTGTTCGGCGGCAGGAATTTAGCGATTAGGGTTTGCTAGTGTTGATCGGTCTAGTGAAGTAGTATCTCGGTCCGCATTTGAATTGCTCGGCCTAGTTAGAGTGTTGCTCGGCAGGCCCATTAGATGAATCGGTGCATTAGGGCTTCCATAGTTCGCCCCAAGTGTTAATCAGCTGCTTTTAGTTACTTGGTCTTGTGGTTTCATCTGTTGTTCGGTCAATGTAAAAAAACACACCTCAAAGCGTAGCTGCAATCCACAGCTCTCAACTGGCAACCTTTCGTTCCTCCTTCCAACGCTTTTGCCGGTTGATCCAACAATTTTTGTTATTAAACAGTTGTTCGGTTGGTCTTTGTGGTTGATCGGTCAGGATTTGTTGCTTGGTTCAGACTTGTTGCTCGGTCCGACTTGAGCTGTTCGTTTGTTTTATTTCTCGTTTAAGTGAGTGTTGTTCGGTTCTTCTCATTGCTCGGTCCAACAAGATTGTTCGGTTGAAGTACTTTTTCACCCCAGGTTGTTCGGTATTTCTACTATTTGGCTAGGTTGTTTGGTGTTCGGTGTTGTTTCTCGGTTTAAGCCAAGGTTCTTTGGTGAATAGTGTTTTCACTAAATTAGGGGGTCAAAAAATTTCGAAACTGGGTTAAATTTTTGTTTTTCGCCAGAAATTTTTTTGGGGGTTTTTTGATCAACCTTTCGGCATTTGAAGGCTTTTTCGGTCCTCTAGAACCTTTAAAATGGCAACAAAAGACGCTTCAGAAATTGCTTGTTCTTCTCAATCGTGTGCTGATGTAATTGCCAAACTTTGGGAACATGTCGATAATTTAGTTAGAGAAGTTCAAGAAACCAAAAGCCTTGTCTATAAGCATAAAAAGAAATTAAAACCCCTTCAAGAAGCCTTAGATGCCAAAACCTCAGACTATCACAAATGCAAGATGAACTTAGCACAGCTAGATGTCAACTTAGGTTTGCCAATGAAGATATTGCTAGCTTGACTGCTGAATTGAATGCATTAAAAATAAAATTCCTACAGGAAGAATCAACGTTTAAGAAAGTTTATGTGTCTAATGAAGTAGTTGAAACTATTTTAGAAAAACAAACTGTTTGGTCAAGCAAACAAGGTGAAGGTCTAAGGTATAATGCTGTTCCCCCTCCATACAATAATAATTTTACTCCATCACCAAACACTGAAGAATCTGAAGACTGTTTCTTATCAAATTACGTTCAACCAAGTACATCTGGCACCGCTGAGAGTTCTGAAATGAAAAATACTAATGTTTATATTCAGTATGTATATAAAACTAAGAAAGATGATGATGAGTCCGGTTCTGAAAAGAAATATTCAAACACCTCATCTACAATCACTTCTGATGACCATGTGGACAAAGGCATTGAGGCTGCTAGTTGTTCAAAGAAAAGAAATGATGTAACTACAAGCTCAAGTGTTCGGGCCTTTATAAAATTCAAGCCACAAAAGCTTGTGAAAGAAGGTGAACTTCCTGCTGCACAAAGACCGAATCCCAGTAAATGTAGTTGTGCTTGAACTTGTGGCAACTCCTTGAGAAACTCAAAAGGACAAGGACCAAGTAACAATCTCATTTACCTGAAAAGACAAACGTGCTTCAACTGTGGGATTGCAGGTCACATCGCTCGTAACTGTCCTTATCGTTCATACATTCCCTTCTACGCACAACACTGGCAGAACGTCCCAAGAGGGAGTTCTTGCAAAAGAAAGCCTTTAAGATCAAATTCAAGAAATGGCGACTGGAATGAAGCCAAGGCCAAGAAGCAGGCCCCCAAGGATAAGAAGACCGATTCAAAAGATAACTCTACAAAATCAAAATCGGTAAGGTCGAGTTCATCTCAAGGATCGTGCTCGAGTCCTCACTGGCAACATAAGCACAAATCGAGGGGGAGTGCTGACACACCCATCCGGTCAATCAACAAAAGACCAAAACCAAATTACCGATGGGTACCAAAAGGCCAATATTCCAAATCATATAACTTTTCTGCTAATTCTTCATGTTCCTTGTTTTATAAGCAGGATATGATCTTGGAACCAGTCAAGTGTGTAGACAGTAATGGTCGACCTAGTATTAGAATGGACTGGGTTCCCAAGACGAATTGATCCCGCATCTGTACAGGAGCATCTACGGAGGAATATCTTTGGACCTCGGTTTGTTGATAGTAGTTGTTCCAGGCACATGATTGGAGACATCTCTCAACTGCACAACATTTAAATCATTGATGGAGAGTATGTGTCCTTTGTGGGAGGGGAGAGAGGAATGATCACGCGGGGATCGTAACTAATGTCGTGTTGAAGATTGAACAGGTACCTTCATTTCAAACTAGATATGATACGCTTCACTGATTATTAAATCAGTTCTGTAAATATTTTTGTTATTTTATTTTTGTTTAGTTAAATTTGTACATGTTTTATTTCCGCTTATTCTTCCCATGCACAAATTTAAGGGGGAGAGTTAAAAACAAAACAAAAATTAGAAACTTTCAAAAACAAAACAAAAAATCAGAAAACTTAAAAATACAAAAATATTTTTATATTTTTTATAATTTTCATATCTTTCCTTTCAAAAATTGTGTATAGCTACAATTGGTATCAAGAAAAATAAACAAAAAATTACAAAAACTTAAAAATCCAAAAACAGTATTATCTACAGACGACGCACCGAGTTTATACCACTCACTGCTGAGGTAATTTTTAAGTATTTGTGATCCTCATTGATACACCTCAATGAGTGTGAAGCACTGACAACCGCTTCTTAACCAATCTAAGTGTTTTTCTTGAGCAACACCAACTTCTAGACACTTTGAGAGAAACCACTCGAAGTCGAGAGTTAAAAAGTCTATGCCAATGGTTAGACTGCATACCGTAGTCTATCACACGCACCAATTCTTAACCACCTTTACATTTCTAATGCAAGAAATAGATGATTCATCACTTTAAACCAAGTGATGATGATATTTCGACATTCTATGCTAGTGATCTCTGCTACAACACAATAGTAGATGTGAGGCATCAACAACCTTTCTTACATACAAAGCTTCTAATTCAAGAGTTGGATGACTCAGTATAATAAACCATACATTGATGACAATTCGAAAGTCTAGCTGATGTATATGTCTAATAGCCAAGACATATTACACGCTCATACCACTCTGGACCTAAAACTTCTTCTAAACAAATGTTCGTGATTCAATGTGATATTACCTCACATTGATGAAACATTGAAATTCTGGGCCAGTGATCGTTGTTGTTTACCACAATAGATGTGAGACCCCAACAACCTTACCTGATTCAAAATTGGCACTAGAATGGTACACTCCACAGAGTTTGGATACCATTGAACATCTCGCCAAGAGCCAAGTTGACTTGTCAACTTGTCAACTGCATTGAGATCTTTGATCAAGGATATGCAGGGGCCTAAATCAAAACGGCCACGAGTAGTTCACCGATACTCAAAGGATTTGCTGATTAGTGATCGTATCGAGAAGCGTCAGTAAAATGAAGCGTTTAAGAATTTTAGCACAAATTGTGTTCCCGAAGAAGGTGAAGCTTAATTCCATGTGAGAAGTTGTTTGAATTCCTCCTCAGTCAACTTGTTACTACATTAACACCTCAAGTGATCAAGATTCAGAGAAGAAGAGTCAGACTCCAGTCAAAGTCAAAGTCAAATCAAAAGCTGGATGTGCTGATTCTAGACATGCTCAATTGACCAAAGCGCTTCCAATCCAAATCTGATGACGACCTGCATCGAAGACGAAGTTGTTGCTGCAATGTGCGGAATTCCATCAACATTCACTCTTGTTGCCTACTAAGAGGAAGATTTTCCTGCTATGGAGGAGATTGTCCATTTGAGGGGGAGATTGTTGAGAATTTTCTGTAGTATTTAACTGACGTCCATGTTCAAGTGAAGCCTGAAGATAAATGAAAGCATTAAACCAAGGGGAAGATTGTTGGGAATTAATTTTAGTTTGGTTTAATCTTTTATTTATAAGGGACTAAAATTGTAAAACATTATAGTTTAGGCTTTATTTGTAATATTCGGTGTGGACCGAACAACCTAGTGTTGTTCGGTTTTGGTCCTTGTGGTCCACGTCATTTTGAGCTAGTGGATTGCTTCTCATGGGCCTAGGTCATTAGTGCATTAGGTTTAGAGTATATTAGCATTTTATGACATCATTTGTCATGTTGAGTGCCTAGAGAATTGTGCTAACCTAGAGAGAGAGTTATTGTTCTTGGCATTCATCCAAGCTTATGTACTAGTCTTGATTAATACAAGAGTGCATTGAAGCTTAAATCTCACTATTCTTATTATTTGATTGATATCTTTGTGATCCATAGAATATTTGGGACCTACAAAATACTAGTCTAAATTTATTCTAAATAAAAAGTATTTGACATATTTTATAAACACTAAAAATATATTACAATAATAACCAAATTTCACCCTTAAAAGTCATAAAACCCTTAAAAATAAATTTTTATAAAAATCACCAACATTTGTATAAATAATACAACTAAATTTTTAAAAAAATTGAAAGTTTTGAAGGCTTTTTACCTCCTCAAAATCGGCCTCCCCTATATTTCTCTCTTCTCTTCCCCATGAAATCTTCTTGAGACTATAAAAGCTACCTCTCTCCACTCAAAATCATTTTCACCACTTTTTCACTCTTTCCCTCCTTCTCTCTCACAAAATTCTCTCTATTTCTCTCTCAAAACTCAGTAACTTTTCAGCCAAGAACTCACAAATTTCGTGAGTTTGGTGTTGTTGAAGAAAACACAAGTGTTTTGAGGTAAGACCATGTCTTCTATGTTTATATTTCATCATCTTATGCACCTTTTCTCCTCATTTTCGGATTCTATGCCCTTTGAATGGCTAGAATCTTCTTCTTGTCTTGAGGTTTGTAGATTAACACCCACACATGTGTGCATGTGTCAAAAAGAGTGAAATCCATGATCAAACCCTACTCAAGCTCAAGAAAATGCATCTCATCCATTCTTATGTTCAAAATCGGATTTTTCTTTTTTCTTCTTCATATTTCTTCTAAACATTTATGATTTTTTATGTTAAACCCATTCCGTGAACATCATGGATGTATTTCAATGCCATGCATGTGAAGGAAATCGGGTTGCATATGTTGAAAACAACACGCATGTCAATGGTTTGAATGTTCTTCCTCATAGAACACTTATGAACCAAGCACATTAGTTTAAAACCATGCACTATATTTGATGTTTTTGTTTCTAAAAATTGATGGTAAGATGCTTGCAAAACCGTGGTTAACCTAATGGGAGATGCATTTGGCTTGATGTTGATCTAGACATCAAGATAGGAACTCATAACCAATGCATGCAATCTGCCAGATTTCTTAGTCCGACACCATATCTCAACTTTTACAGGTCCAAAAATCTCCATTTTTCTTATGGAATCAACTTTTATGGGTTAAGCGTCGAACCCAAGTGGTTTCACTAAAAAAAACTAAGAATTCTACCACCAAACAAGTTTTACAAAATTGCTACTCTTACAGCTCACCTTCTATGAAGGGTCATTTTGCTATGCATGAACAGGGGTCTATAATGTTTCTAAAAATCATGAGAAAAATTGTAAAGACCTCTGATATACTATATTTTATGGTTTCCAAAAATGGTGTTTTGTAAGATATAGGAGCTATGTTTAAAAATTGTAAAACTACAGCACCAAAATCTGAACTACAAAGGAAAATTTAGTTGTATTTCTAAGATGTTTAGGTTTGAAAAGCTTGGATATCGAAACCAATAAATTAGGAAACTATTTTTACCATAAAATATATATTATTAAGAAATTTACTGAAAATTTTCATTCAGAAATACTAAAGTATCGATTTTATAAAAATAAGGTACCATATAATGACGTAATTCATAAATTAATAGTTACAGGATATAATAAATTCTAAAAATTGGTGGAATCTGTTTTTATCAAAAATTGAGGTTCCCCACAAATTTTCAGACCGTTTGGACACTATTTATTAATTGTTTTGATTTATGAGCCCTTAATGATGGGTATTTTATAAAACCATTGTCATTTGTCGGGTTCTCCAAAGCAAATAATAATTTTTCTCTAACTTCACCAGCACTATAAGTAACTATAGAAATTGTTTTGGAATTTATTTCGTCCAATTACTAATTTATCCAAATTTTCCTAATAAAACAAGCTTAAAATGTGAAATAGATGCAATACTAATCTAAAAATCTCCAAAATTTTACACAAGCCTCATATCCCCTGTGGGATGATGAGATTAAATTTTGGTAATTTTTGGATATGATTTTCATGTATTTTTAAATAAATACAATTCCAAGCAAATTGTTACAAAATACCGTTTAAAACGAAATGAAAACTCAAATTAATTCTAAGGCACTTTGCTATTTAAATGGATGATCCTATGTTGTTTAGAAATTTAAGTTAGATGGGAATCTCATTAGAACCTTCGTGTTTTCGTAGGACTCGAGTAGGAGTTACTCTCGTTTACCTAGAGGAACCGAACTTTTGGACGCTCAATTCACTTGTGAGTATTCACAGCCCCTTTTTACTGTTTTATGTTTTGGGGTGGAAAGCATGACTATTACTTTGAAAAAAAATTTATCTTGAATGTACGCTTTTAATTATACGCAATTGTTGTATGCTTGAGATTTCTATCGTGTGCAAAGTCCCCTATCGTTCTTTTACACAACCTATTAACTCTTATTGAGCCGATGGTTTATATGGATAATTTGGGATTGACCACCCCCACTCACATGGCTATGTGGGTGCATATTACCAATAGACTTACATGTTGACGATAGAACATGATTTGGAGGGGTGTCTAGTCTTTAGGATTGGTTGTGGACTCAAGCTTTATGTACTAATGATCACTTCGGTGATCAGAATTGCATGTGAACCGTTTTACTATTGGCAATTTATGTTAGTTCTATATGCCCAAGGATGATCATAAAATGATATTACTAATAACACATGATCCTATAGGGTCACACCAACAACAAGTTTGACACCAAATTGATCATTTGGAATGTTAAATTTGATTTAACATCAAATGACAGTAAACTTGCAATTTAATTTTGTAAGTTATTATTATTTGAGGTAAATAATAATAACACCAAAAATTAATGGTTGATTGATAGTTCATATGTGATGAATTAATTAAGTATAACAATTAAATTGTTTAAGTTGTTAAATAATTTAATTGATTTATAAGTAAACCCTTTATTTAATTTATTTGATAAATTAATAAAAGAACATATATATATATATATATATATATATATATATATATATATATATATATATATATATATATATATATATATATATATATATATGATATATGTGTACATATATATTTATATATGTACATTCATATATGTTCTTTAAAAGGTTTATGTACAAGATTAATGGTTTAAATGTTATCCCATTAAACACAAGTATGAAGATTTATTATTTATAAACTTTGTAATATAAGTTTATAAATAGTAGAATTTGGAAATTATATCTTTTAAAAGCCTTAATATGGCCGGATTTTACATGTCACATGACATGTGTATGGAAAGGTGTATAAGCATGGAATTATTCTCTCTTTGACCAAGATATGATGCATGCTCTTGATTATAATAATCAACCACTTTCTCTCTTTCCTTGGTGAAGCAAATCCGGCCATATAGAGGGCAAAAGGAGACCTTTCATACTAGTATATTGATCAGCCAAAAACTCTCCAAAAAAACTCTCTCAAACTCCCTCTTGAACATATGCAAAAATCGTTTTTAGCATCAAGGAGTTAAGAGATTTATCTTGCAAGTTTTCAAGACTAGCATCTAAGGGTGTTCAAGCTTGTGGTGGATCAACTATAGAGGGGATCTTCCTTGATTTCTAGCCATCAAAATCGTCCAAACTAAGGTCAATAAGAAAGGGTATAATCTTGAATTCTATCTATGCTTGTTCTTCATCTTATCTCTACATGCATGTAGCATGATCCTCTTGGAATGGAATTCGTGTTCATCATTTATGCTTCCGTTGCAACTTCAAGTTTTTGAATGTCATAACATGAACATGGATTTCCAACAATTGGTAGCAGAGCCATGGCTATATTGCATGTTTAGATAATGAGTTTATTTGGATAAACTTGGTTTTTGGAAGCCAAGAATGTTCATCTTCTTGAATGAAAGTTTCATGCATGGCTTCTTTGGCAACATGCAAGTATATTATCTATGATTTTATGTAACCAACTAAAATTTATATTTGCATGCATTTGGTTACATAATTGTTGCCTTAGAAAAACAAAGTGTTGATTTTCTTATGATTTTATGTGATAAAATGGTGCATAAACAAGCCAAGGATCATGTGTTGCATGTTTTGTGTTTAAATTCAATATGGTTGTAATCTATTCTTTTATTCAAATGGTTTGTAATAATAATTAGTTATTTCCTTCTTTTATTCATTTTGTAATTATTAGAATAGTAGTATTTTACATTTTTCATAAAATGTAACAAGAGAAGGAAGTAAAGACCAAGAGGAGATTACACCCAACAGCAACATTTTCCTGCTTTGCTCCTGCCCATTTCGGACCTGTTTAAGGGTTCTAAATAATTTCATATCTTGGTGTTTTGATGCTACACTTGTTAGTAACTTTGATATCTAGTATATACATTAATTTTTGACAAGTATAAGCATCAATTTGACCATGAATGAAGTGAAGGAAGCCACAAAATCACAACAAAAAACCCTCCTGCTGCACTGTTGCTGTCGGATCTGTTTTGGGGTGGTCAAAAAAATTCATAGCTCATTCCATGAAGCCAAGTAAGGGTGGTTCAAGTGTCATTTGATAATATAAGAAGATTGGCAAAGTTGTAGCTCAATTGAAGATCATTTGGATGAATTTTTGGTCATTTTTTTTGTCCCTAGGAATGGACTTGATATTTCATGTATGGCTCACATGAAATATCAAATTAGTTGGCTTGTGATTATGCACCCATGCATGCATGTGATGATTGAATGTTTTATTATTTATGTTGTGGATGAAAATAAGATTTTGCATGCTAGACAACCTAGATAATTAAACATGATCATCAAGGAGTTTGTAATTTTCAAATTGACATATTTAAAACATAAGATGTAATACAATTGGTTTTATTAAAAATGGGTTTTGTTATAAAACCTTTAAAGTCAAGTTTTGAAAATAAATGAAACAAGAAATAAAATGGAGATTTTATGAATTCTTACAAAATCCAACCCTAAATAATAATGGTAATTATTTAGGATTAAAATTGGTTCTTATGTATGTGATCAAACTCAAACTTAATATTGGATATTAATTGTAATCTTGACCACAAACAAAGAATTAATAAAATGGAGATTTTATGATTAAAGGAACCAATTGACAAAAATAAGATTTTAATGGTACCATGTTCATTGGATGCATGCAATCTACATGATACCATATGTTTTCAAAATTAGAATTGTAAAACATACAAATCCCTTTCGAAATACAAATCAATGTCGTCCCTCTTAAAACACTCATGTATCACTTGTATATCCTTGTGGGATAAAGGTTACCTAACCACTTGGAGTTTTCTTTTGATACAAGAGGTAGCTTTGCAATATTAATGGGATAAAAGACACCTAACCATTAATAGTTGGCAAAACTACACGTCTGTTTAAGTGGGATGATTTGTTTGGAAATCTTTTGTGATAAAGGTCACCTAAGCATTAGAAATCCAAGGCATAGATGGGATCAAACATGCCAAACTTATAAATGTTATAATGGGATCCCATAACTCTAGAAATTATATTTGGATATTATTGGTAAACCGTTACCTACCTTGTTGATTCGAATAGGCGGGATAAAGGATACCTAACCGCTTGTTTGTATTGCAACTTGGATTATAGACCTTAATAAATTAAAGTTTACGAAACAAGAAAGGGTATTAGTTATTAAGGACTTAATATCATAAATTACTAAATTGAACCTTGTTAAAATTTTGTAGATGGCAACAAACGCAACAAACCCGGCTCCTAACAAAACCTCACTACGGTCTCTCCCTGAGGGAGAAAAACTTAACCACACCAACTTCTTGGATTGGTACCGTAGTGTGAGAATAGTTCTCAAACAAGAAAAGAAAGAATATGTTCTCAATGAACCACTTCCTGAAGAGCCCCCTGCCATCCCTAAGCCCACACACGATGCATGGCTTAAAAAGATGGATGATTCCATTGATGCATCATGCCTCATGCTGGCAACCATGATTCCTGACCTTCAGAAGGACTTAGAGAATCATTCAGCCTATGACATGATGAATCAATTGAAGGAAATGTTCCAAAAACTTGCAAGAACGGAAAGGTTCGAAACTGTTCGGGCTTTCCATGCTTGCAAGATGGAGGATAGACAGACGGTAAGCTCTTATGTGCTCAAAATGAAGAGTCACATTGATCATTTGGCACGTCTTGGAGTTGTGATGCCTGAAGAGCTAGCAACGGATATGATCCTTAACTCCTTGACAAAGTCTTTTGATCCCTTCGCCATGAATTATAACATGAATGGTTTAAACAAGACTATCCCAGAATTGCATGGGATGCTAATTACCGCGGAAAAGAATCTGCCTAAGAAAACCACTCAAGTTCTCATGATCAAGGAAGGTGGCACAAAGAGAACTAGACCCGAACACCCCACCAACTCCAAGGGCAAGGGGAAGGCAAAGGTTGCCAAAGGAAAGGGCAAGAAAGTTGTCCAACCATCCCGCCCGCCCAAGAAGAAGGCAAAACTTGCCAAAGAAGACGCGTGCTTCGAATGTGGCAAAGTTGGGAATTGGAAGAGAAATTGCCCTACCTATCTTGCGGAGTTGAAGAAGAAGAAGGCCGGTGAGGGCACTTCAGGTATCTATGTGATAGACCTAGAACTTTATAATTTATCTCCTAACACATGGGTATTTGATACTGGTTGTGGAACTCACATTTGTAATATGTTGCAGGGGTTCAAAAGGAGTAGGCGACTGAAGGCAAACGAGGTAGTACTCCGGGTTGGAAACAGTGCAAGGGTTGCGGTGGATTCAATTGGAAGTTTTGAGTTATTACTACCTAGTGGCTTGTATTTGACATTAACGAATGTTTATTATGTTCCTAGCTTGACTAGGAATATTATTTCGGTTGCTAAGTTGAGACAATGTGGTTTTAATCTTTGCTTTATAAATGATGGAGAAAATTGCAAAATTGGTCCCTGTGGTTTGCCAAAATGGCCAGGTTTGGTCCAAAATGGGTTTGACTAGCACCTAAGGTCCAAAATTGTTGTATTTGTTGCGAGTTTGGTCCAAACTTTAAAAAAAATACATAGAATGACAATTTTGCCCTTACTATTTTCTTTTTCCTTTTCTTTTAATTTCTTTTATGTTTTTCTGATTTAAAAAAAACAAAAAAATAAATAAACCACCAGCCCCTTTAACCCGTACCACATCTCTCATCTTTCTCTCTCATCTCTCTTCATCTCTCTCTGCTACAACCTCACCACCACCTATCAACATCAACACCACCAGTTAACTTCGTACGTTCTTCAATGGTGACCACAAGGAAAATACGTGAAGAAGAAACAGCCCACAAGAAAAATACGTGAAGAAGAAACAACCTAAATCGATCATTGTAAGCCAAGAAATCCATCAATTTTGAGGATGAACACACGCAAATCACTTTCCAAAAATGAAAATTCATTCCACATACATATAGAAATCAGATTCTACACACACATACACATAGAAATAAGATTCCTAGGAGGATGAACATACACACACAATATTCGGTTAACACCACCACCTCCGGTGAACACCACTACCATTTCCGGTGAACACCATTACCAGATTAACACACCTTGATCGAAACTTGAAATAGCAATTTTGAATCAAAAGTTGAAATAGCAATTTTGAATCAGAAGTTAAAATGGCAATTTTGAAATCAAATTGGAACTCAGAATCCCAGTTAACGCACCTTGATCGAAATATAGTTGTGGATTTTAGCAATAGTCGCTGGAATCGCTCCTCTGAAACCTCCACCTGGTCGGCCGAATTTGGCGTTAAAAACTCCACCTGGAATGAAAGATCTGGTCGTACCGCCTCTTGGACTCAACACCGCTTCTCCCCCTTCTCGATCGCCGGCTGATGGTGCAGCTACAACACCGGTGTTATCACCATCACTTACGCCATCAGGAAAAGCACCACCTCCGCCATCAGGAAAAGCACGACTATCGCCACCGCCACTGAAGCAAGGTCTACGCCTGTCGCCTCCTCCATACGACGCTAAAGCTTCGCCTCGATCAAGCCATTCTTCTGGGATAAAGTTATGGCAAGTCCCGATCATGGCGGTTTGGCATCAAATTAGGGCAGGATAAATGGGGGAGAGATGGAGGAGAGAGAAGAGAGTGAGAGAGAGAGAGAGAGAGATGGGATACATGATAATAGGTGGGGAATTTTATTTTATTTTTTTGTTTTTTTTTAAATTAGAAAAACATAAAAGAAATTAAAAGAAAAGGAAAAAGAAAATAGCAAGGGCACAATCGTCATTCTATGTATTTTTTCAAAAAGTTGGACCAAACTCGCAACAAAATCAATCTTTTTGGACCTTCGGTGCTAGTCAAACCCATTTTGGATCAAACCTGGCCATTTTGGCAAACCACAGGGACCAATTTTGCAATTTTCTCTAAATGATGACATTTGTGTTTCGAAAAACAATGTATTCTATTTCGAGGCTAGGCCTTTAAATGGAATTTATGAAGTAAACCTTGATGAAAAGACTAACCATGGCTCTTTATACCACACTTTCACCAAGAGACACAAATGTGATTTGAGTCAAACCTATCTATGGCATTGTCGCCTTGGGCATATAAACAAGAAACGCATATCCCAACTTCAAAAGAGTGGACTTTTGAAGGCAAATGAGAATGACTCATTTGATATATGTGAATCTTGTTTACATGGCAAGATGACCAAAGCTCCTTTCTCGGGAACCAATGAGAGGGCAAAGGACTTGTTAGGAATCATACATACGGATGTATGTGGTCCTTTCAAGCCAATGACTAGATATGGTGAAAGATATTTCATCACCTTCACTGATGACTTAAGTCGATTTGGATATGTTTATTTGATTAAACATAAACATGAGGCATTTGAAATGTTCAAAACGTTTCAAAGTGAAGTGGAAAATCAACTCAACAAAACAATTAAAGTTCTACGTTCTAATAGAGGAGGTGAGTACTTAACTACAAACTTTATGGATCATCTTAAGACTTGTGGAATTGTTTCACAACTTACTCCACCTGGAACACCACAACATAATGGTGTATCTGAAAGACGGAACCGAACACTATTAGATATGGTTCGATCCATGATGAGTAGAAGTACTCTACCTTTATCATTTTGGGGTTATGCTTTACAAACAGCTGCTCGTCTCCTAAACATGGCACCTACTAAGAAGGTAGATAAAACGCCTTATGAGATATGGCATGGAAGGGTTCCATCTTTATCCTATCTCAAGGTATGGGGTTGTGAAGCTTATGTTAGACAAGAAGCTTTAAACAAACTAGAACCCCGTTCAATCAAGTGTATCTTTGTAGGGTATCCGAAAGATTGTCTTGGATACTACTTCTACAATCCCGTAGAGAATAAGATATTTATTTCTCGAAAAGCTGAATTCCTAGAAAACAAGTTTCTGACGGAAGAGGCTAGTGGGAGGTTTGTGGAACTTGAAGAACTTCAGGAACCATAGCCTGATACACAAGAAATTGGATCTAGCATTCAACAAGAAATTGTTGAACCTGAATAAACAGTTGATCAAGAACAAATTGTAACACAAGGTGTTCGCAGATCTGGTAGGGTTCGATTTGAACCTGAAAGGTATAGTTACCTAATGATGGAAGAGGAATGTTATACGATAGATTCTGATGAACCCATCAACTACCAGAGTGCAATGTCAGATCCTGAATCTGATAAATGGCTTGATGCCATGAACACTGAGATGCAATCCATGCACGATAACCAAGTATGGGACTTGGTTAATCTTCCCACCAATTGTAAGACCGTTGGGAACAAATGGGTTTTCAAGAAGAAAACCGACGTGGATGGAAATGTTCACACTTTTAAGGCTAGACTTGTCGCTAAAGGATACTCACAAACTCATGGTATAGACTATGATGAGACCTTTTCACCAGTGGCAATGATCAAATCGATTAGGATACTTTTTGCCATAGCCGCATACTATGATTATGAGATATGGCAAATGGATGTCAAGACCGCCTTCCTTAATGAACACTTATTGGAAGATGTCTATATGGATCAACCTAAAGGTTTTGTCGATCCTAAGCATCCAAACAACGTGTGCAAGCTTAAAAGATCTATTTATAGATTGAAGCAGGCGTCTCGAACATGGAACATCCGCTTTGATGAAAAGATTACGAATTTTGGATTCATTAAAAATGAGGATGACTCCTGTGTTTACAAGAAAGCTAATGGGAGCATAGTCATATTCCTAGTATTGTATGTAGATGACATACTTATATTTGGAAATGACATCTCAACCTTAAAAGGTGTCAAAACGTTCCTTGAGAACTGTTTCTCAATGAAGGACTTAGGAGAAGCTGCTTATGTATTAGGCATAAAGATCTATAGAGATAGATCTAAGAGACTTATTGGTCTAAGCCAAAGTGTATATATTGATAAAATCTTGAAAAGGTTCAAGATGCAAGACTCCAAAAGAGGATTCTTGCCAATACCACATGGCACCATCCTAAGTAAGTCTCAGTGCCCAAGCACTAGGACTGAACTTGAAAGGATGAAACATGTCCCATATGCTTCGGCAATTGGGTCCATCATGTATGCCATGTTATGCATTAGGCCCGACGTCTCATGTGCCTTAAGCATGACTAGTAGGTATCAACAGAACCCAGGTGAAGCCCACTGGACTGCTGTAAAGAACATTCTTAAGTACTTAAGAAGAACTAAAGACATGTTTTTAGTTTACGGTGGTTTGGAAGAAAGCTTAAAGGTAAGGGGTTACACTGACGCAAGCTTCCAAACAGATAGGGACGATTCGAGATCTCAATCTGGGTATGTCTTTATTTTAAATGGAGGAGCCGTGTCTTGGAAGAGTTCCAAACAAGAAGTGATTGCACAATCCACTACAGAATCAGAATATGTTGCTGCTTCGGAAGCTGCTCAAGAAACTGTCTGGATGAGAAAGTTCATTGAAGATCTAGGGGTTGTTCCTTCCATTCGGGACCCTATAGAACTCTTCTGTGATAATCTAGGTGCCATAGCTCAAGCAAAGGAACCTAGATCACATCAAAAGACCAAACACATTCACCGAAGGTATAACTACATACGACATGAAGTTAAGAATGGTGAAATAAGTATTCACAAGGTTCATACAGATCAGAATTTGGCAGACCCATTCACGAAGCCTTTACCCCAAGCTAAGCATGAAAGTCATGCTAAGGGTATAGGACTTCGTTTTTCTAATGAATGGATTTGATTTGTGTTTAGTGTTTTATGAATATGAAACTATGTAAACAAAAATTATTATGTAATATATGTGACGAGATGTTTCATTCATAATTTTGTGTTTTAAATATTAGCATGTTTAATCCTTGAATAATTTAATTATTCTAAATGTCCATAGTCGATCATAGTTGTGGGAGCAATTATGAAGTAAGACTAACATGAATTGGATTGGTTGACTGTTATGGGTAAAAGTAGCAAAATGTTGCAACCAAATTCATAGGTACTTGTCAGTGAACAAGTATTGGACTAGACCCGCTTCAAGATCACTTCATGGATCATCGTCATAAGTGATTCTTGAATAAAGGTATTATCATTGTATCCTTAGACCTAAGATACATATTTGGGACTCAAGTATAGGGATTGCTGTGCTTTGATGTGGTTCACCGTTGTTCTTGAAATATAGACAACCATACAAACCATACTCATGTATAGTACTAACTATATAAGGGGTGTATGTAGTCAAGATGGAATTTGTTCCTCTTATGTGTTGAGAGTTAGACATCTAAGGCGCCTGATTGAAAGTTGAATATAAAGTGATAATGATTAAGATCCATGTCTCATGTTCAACATGATGTCTGTGACAAAGGGATAATTGATAGATAACCTTGTACATCAATTAAAGCCTCGTGCTTTTGAAGAATTGGATGTTGTTGAATGGCATTATGTCATGTATTATTGGGGGCAGTGAAATGTTGCTAGACGTTCATCACTGTCGGTATCATTCTATGATGCAACCTTGTGCAAGTGGGAGATTGTTAGTTCTATATGCCCAAGGATGATAATAAAATGATATTACTAATAACACATGATCCTAAAGGGTCACACCAACAACAAGTTTGACACTAAATTGATCATTTGGAATGTTAAATTTGATTTAACATCAAATGACAGTAAACTTGCAATTTAATTTTGTAAGTTATTATTATTTGAGGTAAATAATAATAACACCAAAAATTAATGGTTGATTGATAGTTCATATGTGATGAATTAATTAAGTATAACAATTAAATTGTTTAAGTTGTTAAATAATTTAATTGATTTATAAGTAAACCCTTTATTTAATTTATTTGATAAATTAATAAAAGAACATATATATATATATATATATATATATATATATATATATATATATATATATATATATATATATATATATATATATATATATATACATATATATGATATATGTGTACATATATATTTATATATGTACATTCATATATGTTCTTTAAAAGGTTTATGTACAAGATTAATGGTTTAAATGTTATCCCATTAAACACAAGTATGAAGATTTATTATTTATAAACTTTGTAATATAAGTTTATAAATAATAGAATTTGGAAATTATATCTTTTAAAAGCCTTAATATGGCCGGATTTTACATGTCACATGACATGTGTATGGAAAGGTGTATAAGCATGGAATTATTCTCTCTTTGACCAAGATATGATGCATGCTCTTGATTATAATAATCAACCACTTTCTCTCTTTCCTTGGTGAAGCAAATCCGGCCATATAGAGGGCAAAAGGAGACCTTTCATACTAGTATATTGATCAGCCAAAAACTCTCCAAAAAAACTCTCTCAAACTCCCTCTTGAACATATGCAAATATCGTTTTTAGCATCAAGGAGTTAAGAGCTTTATCTTGCAAGTTTTCAAGACTAGCATCTAAGGGTGTTCAATCTTGTGGTGGATCAACTATAGAGGGATCTTCCTTGATTTCTAGCCATCAAAATCGTCCAAACTAAGGTCAAGAAGAAAGGGTATAATTTTGAATTCTATCTATGCTTGTTCTTCATCTTATCTCTACATGCATGTAGCATGATCCTCTTGGAATGGAATTCATGTTCATCATTTATGCTTCCGTTGCAACTTCAAGTTTTTGAATGTCATAACATGAACATGGATTTCCAACAATTTACTTGTTTTAAAATGCTCATTGAAAATTTAAAACTATGTGTATACTCAAACATGTGAACTCACCAACTATTTCCATAGTTGACCATCATTTTTCATGCTTTTTAGGAATCCTCTAGTAATTGGCACCTAGAAACACATCACCTGTAGAGCATCTTGCATGTGTTGTTTTTCAAATATATTGTAAGTTCAATTGCAATTGTTCAAAACTTATTGTAAACTGTAATGCTTTTAATATTATGGTTGGTGTTGTCTTTAACTTTTGGGATGAGTCCCTTTTATATTGTCATATTCCGTGTTTCCGCTTTAGCGGGGTGTGACATCAATCTTATTGGTTACAACAGCATTATCTTTGTTAAAAGAGATGCTGACAAGGTGGTGCTTCGTCAATGCTTTCCTGCTGGGTGGAAGTTGTTGACTGGGATTATCGGCAGGTGTCTTGGGTACAAACAAAGCAGCCTGGATCAACTGAATGTTTTTGAACTTTGCATTCTCTACAGAATGGCCAGGAACAAATACCTTAAACTTGATTACTTGCATGACATGCATTGGTTACATGGCGTTTCCCTGCTTTTCTTGCCCTGGCCATTGAACTTGATTGTCTAGCTTATCACTCTGTCACAGATGCAAATTTGGTTGTGCCCACACTGGCATCAAAGATCTTTGTCTCCACACTTGCCGCTACTGATCCTCCTTTACTGCCATGCATGATCGGTTGGACTCGGGATCCCTATCAAGGTGTGTGTTTCCCTAGATCCACACATCCTAATCTCCATGTTACTACAATTGTTCACCCTGAGGATCCTTTAGCCAACGAAAATAATTCATCCTCAGAAGATCACTCTCCAAACCGCTCTGAATCCGCTACACGTCAAGCTTCCTCTAATGAAGAAACCCAAAGCAATCCACAGCAGTCACCAACTCCAAAGGCTAATGCTCACATCTCCTGGTCCCCCATTCCTCAGTGGGAACCAATACACCCAAATGACACTGAAGAAGAGGACTCATCTTCTACTGAGTCCTCCAACTCCTCCTTTGAGGATTCCTTTAGTGTTGAAGAACCTCCTTCTTTCAATGCTAGTCTCGAAGATGTCATTCAAGGCCCGGTAAATGTCTCCATAATTTACGACATTCCTTCTCCTGAGCATGGTAAATTTCATCTCCGGTTCTCATTAGTGTCCCCTTAGTGCGACCCTACACCTGATGCAATGGAGATTGACAACCAATCTCCCAAATGAATAAACACACATTTCAGGTTTTTGTCTCTGCCCACTTCTACTGAGACTACAGGTCCTGCCATTGCCTCTTAGTTAGAAGCCATCAACGCATCCCTTCAAACCCTTGTGGGGTTCACGCAGTCACTATCTTCTCATTTACTCATAATCGAGACTGATGTGGCTGACATTAAAAGTTTTATTACTTGGGATTCCACTACTCAAGACGGTCCATCTGCTGGCCCCCATCCACCTCCTCCAGGTAGCCCTCCGACTCAGCCACCACTCCCTCCCGAGACTGATGGAATTATGTCCAAGGTCATCAACTGTGGTGATATTTCTAATAATAGCAAGGTCCTATTTGGGTTGCCCTCACGACCCAGTAAAAAAATCAGTAGCAAAAATAATAGAGGAATGATCATTTTATTAATTTATTAAGAAATAAATTATTCAGAACTGGATCAGGAATTAATAAATAAATTAATTGATAAATTAATTTATAGAAATTAATTTAGGGATTGGATTGTAATTAATTAATAGAACAAGTCCAGGGGTGCGGCCGCCAAAAGGATCCTAAGTTTGAAACCGTAGTAGCTCATGCAATATAAATAAAGGCCTTAGAGTGCAACCCTAAGGCATCCCAACTCCACAAGGAGCCTCCACCCTCATACTCTCCTCCCTCCCTCCTCTGTGTCAATTTCAATACTCTTCTCTAAGGGTTCTGGATCGATTTCCACAAGTCTAGAACTTTCTGTCTCCTTATTCTTTCGGTGATCTTGGGTGTGAGTCATTAAAGGAATTCTGGTTTGGATCCTTGACATCCAAACAAAAGGTATGAATCTAATTCATCTTATTGTTGATGCAACTGTTATGAACTTATGATCTTGATTATGAACATGATATGATCCTGCTTAATAATCTGCTCAGTTTTGGGATTTAATATGTTTTATCTTCCGCTGCCTGATTGAATTGTGTTAATTTGTAAAAATCCCAACAGGGAGTCCTCCAACTTAGCCTCCTCCTCCTCCTGCTGATGATGCCAAAAAGAGGGAGAATCCTGATGTCACTATGGACTCGAACCCCTCTTCACAAAGTCAAGAGTTTCAAGGAGGCCCTTAGCTTTAGCTTAATGATACTCCAAAGGGTATTTTTGCTTAGGGGGAGCAGCATAACGCTCTTCAAATGATTGTCTTTTCTAAACATGGTTCACTGTCTCATCATGTTACTTACTCTGGTGTTCTTCAGGATCAGCATGAACCCATCATTCAGAATCAGCGTATTACCGTTTGCCACATTGTCCTCCTTAGCTGAAGGGGGGGGGGGGGAAACTGTCAATAGATGATGAAAAAGTTTGATGCTGAGCGGTTGTAAGGGTCAGACGTTGATGGTTGTTGGGATGAAGAAGACATGGTCAATGAATGTGGCGATGAGGAAGGCCTATTTGATTTGCCTTACCTTGTCGATCCCATCTCTGTTCTTTACCTTGGTTAGCCCTTCCTTGATGATGATCAAGGTCTTACTGTCCCTACTTCTTCTAATCATATCCCTACTTATATTGATCATCTGTCTTCTGAGATCCCTGAATATGATGTTCTGTTGGTCCATAGAAGGAAACGTCCTGATGAGTCATCTTCAGCTCCTGAATCATCCAAATGCAACAAGGTCTCCCCTTCTATTCTGCAAATGGCTAAAGAATGGTGCATGTCTGTGGATAATGTTGAAGAACTTGCTGCTAAACACAATCTTGTTGTTCGAAACCGGATCATTTCCCTCAAATATGATCAAGTGGCTCAGCAGCTGGTTCAAGAAGAAGGTGGTATTGATCATCAACAAGGGCTAATGAGCCAGTTCGATTCAATGGTTAAGAAAAGGAAGAGAGCTGAAAGTGTTAATCATCGTATCGATCTTGCCAAATTTGCTGATGTGTTTTCCAGAAGACACTTAGTACATCCCATCATCAGAGTTGAATACTCCAAGAATAAAGGTGAAAAAATCCTTCTGCTGTACCTGGCTAAGAAGGATAAAGAAAACTTAATTCCATAACATCTCTGGGGTGGCTAAGTACGGTTACACTGAATGGGTGGAGATAGTAAAGGTGACCAAAAGGCATAAGGGCTTACATTCTCAGGAGCTTCGTGCTGCTCTTGACAAATGGATCAATAAAGCTCACATGCTGCATTCTTGCATTAGTTCTTTCAACTAAGGCTACTCAACTTGTTGGTAGATTTTGAAGAATGAATACTTAGATTAGGCAGCATCTGATTCCTTATAGTTCTAAAGACATAAACAACATTCCCCCTGAAGGTGTTGCTCATGAAGCTCCCAAGTTGATTCGAAGTCCTGAACATGGGATGTTCTATGAAGATGCTGATGAGAAGATGTGCTTCATGAGAACCTGCAACATCCCTAAGGCTTCTACAGACCATCTCTTTCACAAGAAGTGTGACTGTAAAAATGTTGAAGGTGCTGAAGGTTTCCACTTCCTGCTATCTCACGAGCTGAAGAAAAGAGAGCCTGAGCTTTATGCTCCTGAGTATAAATAGATCAAACCTGAGATACTCATTGAGGCTGAATTCATTGCCTCTCTTGGAAGATCCACTTTTTACTAACGTTTTGACATCATTAGATTAGGGGAGATTGTTGGGCTGATCAGCATCAGCACATGAATTTGATGAGTGTCAAAATAGATCACACACTGTCGAGCTGTTTCAGCATCACATCATCAGCAGAATGTGACTTGTTTATTTTTGTACTTATCATGTTTCTATAGTTATCTTGTTTATACTTAGGAGTTATCCCTGATTTGTAGGGATACTCCATACATGTAGTTTAACCATAGTATAAGTAATAGCGGCTAGGGTTCTTGTAAACCACCGATATACGTTTATCAAGATCTATGTGTGAGATCAATATATCGCTTTTTCTATGTGAATTCTTTGTGTTCTTGTGTGGTTGATCCTGTTTGTATTCTAACAAAGGTTTCAAAGACAAACTGTGATAGTCTTAAATCACTACTTGCTTCCAAGAGTACCACCGACTGTGGAGGTTTGAGTGGATTACACTCAGGAAGTGGGTTCTAAACATGTAAAAGTGAAACACAATGACAATTCAATGAAATCGTTAGCTGTTTATTGAATATCCACTAATAAAAGACCAAGTCATATACAATCAACACCACTTTATGTTTCAATTATTCAAACTATAAACTAAACATTTAAGACATTTCGCTAGTAAATCTAATGTTTATGGTCCTTGTATGCTCGTCATGCTTGGGCCACGACAATGCTTTGGTAAAAGGATCAGCTGGATTATCCTCTGAGGGTACTCTTGTTGGGATTTTATATAGATTAACACTAATCATACAGGCAGCAGAAGATAAACAGATTAGATCCCAAAAATTAAGCAGGATCATAACATGTTCATAACAAGATCACAAGTTCATAACAATTGCATCAACAAGATGGAAAAATCGATCCATACCTTGTGTTTGGATGTTAAAGATTCAAACCACAATCCCTCTATTGATTCATACCCAAGATCATCAGAAGAACAAGCAGACAGAAAGTTACAAGGCTTGTTGAAATCGATCCAGAAACCCTTGGAGGGTTTAAGGATTTCGACAAAGAGGAGGGGGAAGTGTTTTGGGTGGTTGGCGGCTCACAAGGAGGATGTGATGTCTTAAGGTTGCACCCTAAGGCCTCTATTTATAGTACATAGGCTTCTAAGGATTCAAACTTAGAAGCCTTTTCGTGGCTGCACCCCCTGGACTTGTTCTATTAATTAATTACAAAATTAATTCCCATAAATTAATTTCACAATTAATTTATTAATTAATTCTTTGATCCAGTTTCTGATTAATAAATTTCTCAATTAATTAATAAACTGATCAATCATCTATTATTTCTGCTATTGATTCTTTTTACTAGGCCCTAAGGGCAACCAAAATAGGACCCTTCTATTATTAGAAACATCACCACAGTTGATGACTTGGACATATTTCCAACAGTCCTCCACATGGACATGTCGTCAACTTTTTGTGTAGTCTGATACTTTCAGATAATGTGCAGAGAGTGTAACATCCAATGCAACTGCCAAACTCTAATCAAGACTATGATCAGGAGGCGACCCCTAGATAAGAGATCAATTATCCCTCTATTCTACAAGATATCCTTTTATGAACCTGAGACATGGATAAGGGTCAATTCCTAAAAGTTCAAATTCTGTTTCCCGATAGAGATTTATGATGATCAAATCAGACTACTTAATCAAACACATCAATCTAGTCAGAGTCCGGCCGAGCGTTTTGGTGTCAACATCAAATCATCGAGGGGCCCACGTATATCGCTTCTCCTAGTTAGGGCAGAAGGAACAGATAAACTTTGATTACATAGTCTCTCTCTACTTCATCATGTTATACCCGGACATACCCTTTATAACTACCAGTTACGGATAGTGTTTGAGTAGGCCGATGCATAACATAATCATAATACAAATCCCTTATGTATCTCACTTTGAAGAATAAAAGACATTATCATCCTAGATTACTCGTGACTAAATCCATGAAGCAATCTATAGGTGCGGGTTGTTCCAATACTTGAATCTCTACCAAGCACTCATGAGGGTTAGTCCCAATCACTATGCCATGTCTAATCACTATAGACAATCTACTGACACTCATGACAGTCTTAAATCACTACTTGCTTCCAAGAGTACGACTAACTGTGGAAGTTTGAGTAAGTTAATACTCGGGAAGCAGGTTCTGAACATGCTAAAATGGAACACAGTGTTAAAATGATCTGAATGGTAGCCACTCAACTTATTACCAAGTCCTTACAAGATAATCACCAATTTAGATATATTTTAACACTATTACATGTTTCTTGGTTCTATTAAACTTATGATTAAGATTTTATTTGTCTGTATACCTAAAAGGACCTTCGTTTTGTCTATGCACCCAAAATGACCTTCATTTTGTTTTGTGTCGACATCATGTAAATACTCTGATCGGACATTCTTCTGATGATATCTCAATGTGTCATTTTTCTCCTAACTCAACTCTGGCGGTATTCCTGGAGTGTGGGTTGACAACGCTTATCAATATCAAGTATTTTAGTCGTTGTTAGGCCCTATTCTTAGTGAAATTATATCATATAAGTTGTGGTATCACTCACTTTTGTGTCTAGTGCTTGTATGCGAAAAAAGATTAAAACAAGGACTAAAGACGTACAAAATGAAGAAGTTTTTTATAAAGACCAATTTCAGTCAAAAAGACACGCGCGCCACGAACAGAGGAGCACGTGCATCGTGGATAGTCAAAACATCAGGCGATGAGTTGAAATTCAAACATCGAAAAACGGGGATATGGATAACTGACGCCGCAGTTTTCAGCCATGCGCGATGCGATTACCTCGATTTTGCAACTATAAATAGAGGCATTTAGGTCGAGTTTCAGCAGCAAAGAACAGATCCAAAGGTGGAACCTAGGCTTCTTTGACTTAGGATTTCGGATTTCAGTAGCTTCAAATTGGTATTTTTATGTTTTTCATTTATTTTAGTAATTTATAGTTTTAGTTCTTGCTTGATTCCTTCGATTCTGGATTGTAGAATATGTTGGAACAAGTTTAGTTTGAATTATTTTCGAAGTCAGTACCTTCTGGCTTCTGGATTTGGTTTTAGTTAATGTTATTCATTCAGTTTGAGTTATTTTGCATGTTTTCGGTATTGGTTTATGTTTGATTGCTTGTGGATGATTTTGGATTGTTATATGCTTCTGATTTCTCTGGAATATCCTTCTGGAATCATTAAGTATGTTTGGGTTGAAGTTTGGAATTGTTTAGTTTAGTTAATGCAAGTTTTAGTTTTCAGTATTGCATTTTATCGGTTTTCGGGAAGTGAAAGGAACACCACCGACTATAGCGTGACACTGTAGTTTGGTTATTCGGACACTATATCTTAACCACTAGACTCCCACGGATCGACCCTTACTGCTACTATACTAGTGTGCGTTTAAGGTTTTATTTTCTATTTTTGACCGCATAACAACCTAGGCGTGTCAAATTTTGGCGCCGTTGCCGGGGAGTTGTGCGCTTAAATTAGAGTGTCAGGTATTTTTCTTATGATGTTTGATTTTTGGTATGTATACGTTCTCGTAATGGGCGATTACATGTACCTAGGCCAAAATATGTGTTATAATGGCCCAGTTTATTACAAGAATAGACGTAGAAAATATGGTAGCAATTATGGTGGTCAGATTTATAATCATTATGAGAATGGTTCCAACAGTGAATCATTCAATGACAATGGGTATAGAAATCTAAATCAGTATGGACAAAATTGGTACACCAATAATAACACATGTAGGGAATGTGAAAATTCGGCCGACAACCATTACGAGAATGATTGCAACAATGGATCATTCGATGACAATGGATGGAGAACCGAGGAGCCAACTCAACCGGAAAATTCTACGATGTGGGCTCAATTCTTGGAAATTATGGTTGGTACCTACCAAACGCAGAAGGATCATGCCAATACTCTTGCAAGATTGCAAAATTCATTAGATCAGTTGGAGAAAAATATAGGATGTCCGCTACCCTCGCCAGAACCCGAGGTGAGAAATTTTAATACCAATGATACTGTGTGTGAACCTACATCACCTGAACATGTGATGGAAGGGCATACACCTTGGTAAAGTCAAAAGACCATAGAGATGGTCGAAAAGGTTGTTGAGGAAGAAGTTGTAGGTGACAATACTAACCCTAACTCAACAACTGTTGATGTTTTTAATGATAATATTGATAATGTTGATCTGGTGATGAGTGAATCCATACCATCACCAGATCATTTGGTTGAAAAGGAAGTTGAGGAGGGGGCTGTAAGTGACAGTACAAACCCTAGCCCAACAATTCCTGAAATTGTTGAAATCATTGATACTCCTGAGATTCAAGATCTGGTGATGGGTGAACCAATATCATTACCAAACAAATTAGTCGAGACGGGTATTGAGGAAGGGGGCGTAGATGACAATACCACCCCTGACCCAGCAAGTTTTGAAAATTTTGAATATTTTAAAAGTAAAGATCTGGTGGTGAGTGAATCTATATCCTCACGAGATAAAACCAGTCGCTCACTCTTGGTACCGATCCACCTGTTGGGCGATGACCAAGAAGATGACGACAACGATGTGGTCTTCGAAAATAATAAACATAATTTTAGCACCACTCATGATCCATTCATGAGTGGAAAATTGGATGTGATTAATACCATCGATGAGGACATTCGGGAGCATACCAATATTATGCCTTCCGATTCCATTCGAATGGAAAATCTTTATTGGCACTGCAGGCAAAAATCGCAACATACAGACGACACGCAGTATGCAGACAGACGATTCGCAAAACAACTACTGGGAGCAGCACTGGGCGCGTTCCACATCAAACCTATGATCTTGAAGAGATATCGAAGGAAGGATCGAGCTTGGAGGTTTAAAGCCACTTCTAAGCATTCACGCGAAATAATCAGAAAACGGCAACCGGGCAACAGCAGAGGAACCGGCAAACCATTTAACCTAGGGAAATTGGACTACAGAGTCAACGAAGGAATGGTGGAAATTGGAAATTAGCGGAGTCAAATGGCGTACGGTCCACCGTAGCTGTAGAAAGTCGTCTGGCTGAAGACGTTAAACTTACCGCTTGTTGGGAGGCAACCCATCCGTAAATAGGTTAGGTTCTTTGTTTTAAAGTAATTAGAAAAATTAATCATCATCATTGCAGGAATTCATAGCACGAAGCAAGTGTGGGGTCAATTGAGAAGAATTGCAAGAACTGAAGGTCGCGACGCGGTATGGACAAAACCGCGCCGCGCATACACAAAGTAACCCGATGCGCAGGGGTTCTTTTGGACACGCGCGACGCGCATCGCCTTTACACGCGTCACGGAATTCGATCGGTCAGAAACAGCCATAAAAGGTACGTAAACCCCTCGTCGCACCACACAACCAAACGACGAGCCAAACAGAGCATCCCCTGATCACGTATTTTTCGTGCTTTCTAGTATCTACTATCGAGGTATGTCACTTAGAACTCGTTCTTTCAAGTTATTACATACGTTTGACGTGCGAATTTGATCGAAATAGTCGAAAGTAGAAAACTTAGAAAAATCGGCAATACCGACTCGTAGGGTGTTGTATTTACAAAATCCTCACCCTAGAGGGGCTAGTCGGTAGTTAGGTTGCCTTGTGATTGCTTGGGATTGGATTATACTGGTGATTTTTGGAGAATTTTTACAACAGTCATACGGCGCGACGCGGTGTGTTCATAAGCCGCGTCGTGCGTATTGCGACGACGTGCGAGGAATCACGGCGTGCAAGGACTAATTTTGAAAAAAAAAATTGTTCTTTTGTGATTTGTGTGCAGATGGCTGAGCAGGGAGATTACATGTCGGGACATGAGTTTCTACAGTTCCTTGACATTCTCGAGGAGACTCCGCGTTACCAATCTCGACTTAGGGAGCTCCGCACCCAACTAGTCCTCGCTGCGATCAGTTTCGATCGAGCTACTTCATGGATTAAGTCACAAGTAATTCTAAGATGATAATATCTTTTATTCTTCAAACCGAGATACATGAGGATTTGCTCTATGATTATGTTGTGAATTGGTCTGCTTAAACACTGTCCGTAGCTGGTAGTTATAAAGGGCATGTCCATGTATGACATGATTAAATAGACAAAGACTATGTAGTCAGAGTTTATCTATTCCTTCTGCCCTAATTAGGAGAAGCGATATTTGTGGGCCATTCGATGATTTGATGTTGACACTAAAGCACTTGGCTAAGCCCCGGTTAGATTGATGCGTTCGATCAGTAGTCTGATGAAGTCATCATAAATCACTATTGGGAAACATAATCTTGAACTTTTGGGATTGACCTTATCCATTACCCAGGTTCATAATGATATCTTGAAGAACGAAGGAATATTTGATCACTTATTTAAGGGTCGTCTCTTATATTTGATCAGAGTTCGGCAGTTGTATTGGATGATATATTCTCTGTTGACTGTTGGAAATGGTGTCCAAGTTGTAGACCACACAGAGTTAATGACCTGTCTAAGTTGGAGACTGTTGGAAATGGTGTCCAAGGTTATTAAATGTTGGTAATATTTCTAATAATAGCAGGGTCCTTTTGGGTCGCCCTCATGTCCCATAAAAACAAATAGTGACAGAAAAGAAAATAGAGATATTAATTTATTAATTTATCAAGGACATGACAAATTAATTAGAAATTAATTGGCAATTAATTAACAAGTTAACTTGGAATTAATTTGAAAGAATTAATTGTAAGGGATTGGATTGTAATTAATTAAAGTTTTAATTAATAGATACAAGTCCAGGGCCCTAAGTGTCTGGAGGCTCCTTAAGTTACCCTAGGAGTCCTCCATTATAAATATGGGCCTTGGGGTCAAAACCTAAGGCATCCTAAGCCTTCATTGAGCCGCCAATTCCCTCCTCCCTCTCTCCCTTTGGCGATTTCAATCCCTCTATAAGGTTTTGATCTTCTTCCCCTTTTCCCAAGTGGAAATTTTGTCAATCTGGTTTTCTGGAGATCCTGGGTGTGAATCATCAGAGGGATTCTACTTTGGATCGTGTTCATCCTCCACATCGTAGCATTAACCAGAAATCAAAGAAGGAGATTAGGTGAGGTACATTCTGATTATGATTTAAGTTCCTATAACTGATATGAACTGCATGATCATGGACTATGTTCATGGATATTTATGTGATTTAATCTTGCTAAGACTTACGCTGTATGAATATTATATTTATAAAATCCCAACAGAGATAACATATCAATATATAGATGGAATCTATCAAACTAATAAGGCGTGTGTACCAAACCACATAAACCGCCCATACCGCACCACACTACACCACATAATGCAGTTTTGAAACTTCGAGGTGTGATTTACGGTTCGTAATTTTTGTAAACTGCACTATGCAATTTATATTCAGAAAATTGTGGCTCAAACCACACCGCAATATATATATATATATATATATATATATATATATATATATATATATATATATATATATATATATATATATATATATATATATATATATATATATATATATATATATATATATATATATATATATATATATATATATATATATATATATATATATATATATATATATATATATATATATATATATATATATATAGGAATAGGTTCAAATGAGAACCACTAAAATGTTAAGAACCGTGAGAACCGATATTCACACATTAAGAATTATGTTTTTTTTCATTTTTTGTTTTTTCACATTTGTTTATTATGTGAAAATACATCAAACTTAATAAATTTTCTTATTTTTTAATACGTTTTACAATATTCACAATATAATAAAATTTCTAGTTATTAAACTGTGAATACTATAACGTAAACTTTTTATTAAACTATGAATTAGTGGTTCTCACGGTTCTCAACCTTTTAGTGGTTCTCATTTGAACCCTTCCCTCTATATATATATATATATATACATACATACATACATATATATATATATATATATATATATATATATATATATATATATATATATATATATATATATATATATATATATAGGGATGAGTTCAATGCAGAACCAAATTAAATCACCTAACTGCAGAACCATGTTGTTAACCGTAAGATTAAAAATCTAAGTAAAAGGATACGATCGTCAAAATACTTATGTTCATCAATGAACACATGTAAATTACAGTATGCAATTACTTAACATAACGTTGGTAGAAAGGCCCACAATACTAAACACATTAAATAATTACCTCTGTAATTAAACAACATCAATCTGCGAACATGTTTTTTCTTAGATCGGGAACAATTATAAACAAAAAAAAATCATATATGGCGGTTTTACAATTACAACATATGGGTTCTACGGAAGCCAAATTAGAAAAAAAAAATGAAAAATAAGTTTCTCAAGCAATAATCTTTTGACTTATTCTCTGAAGATTGAGCACATACTTCTATTCTTCAAAGCATTCTCCAGCGGTTCCAAGTGATATAAATATACATTCGAAAAATGAAGAACTGAATCATGTTCAAGAATTTACCATGTACATTGAAAGAAAGGTTGACAAATCAGAAGCCTGTAAAACATAACAACCTTAATTTAGCATTTAATGGAAACAGTCCCCAACCAATATCGATGGTTAAAACGCCATATATGAACATGTTTCAATTTCAGTGAAAATGATGATAGAAGAAAGGTTTAAAGAAGTAGAATGAAACCATTGTTATAGAATATGTTCATTGATGAACAAATGTTCATTGATGAACATATGTGAACAGGGGACGACTCACAAGCGATCATCACAAATAATCCTTCTTGGCATTTTAACAAGCACATGGTGTGCACATTAATGAACATTGATAGCTATTTGGGTGAAATCGATGGTACCTGAAGTAATATGTGAACAGGTTCATATACAAACATTAGTTGAATTTGTGTTCCACCTTACTTGATTAACTGAAATCATTAGTTGAGTTTCGATCAAGCTCTAATGCTTTTTAAATTGTTACGCATGCTTTCAAAATCAATAGATTCACACAGAAGTGGGCAAGGACAATATTGGATATTTGGATAGCTCCCTACAGCAGCAGTAAAAGAAATTGAATATGAGAAATTGATTCATGGTAAAAAAAATTGAACATGCTAATTTATTCTTTGTTGATTATTAGTTCAACTCTGTTCCAGAGAGGGAGAATAGAGTAATCATAGTCGTTGCCAATAGCCCAAATGCATCTTAAAGAAAATGAATTCTACTCGTGGAAGGTAACTAGTACTACTAGCTACTTGCTTTTTAGTGATCAAACCATTCATCCAGTGCTCATAAAAAATGCATCCAGTAACCACTATTTACATACTAAGAACTTCAATGCATCGTAAAGGAATAGAAATCACGATCTGTAAATATTAAAGAAGAACAGCAAAATGGAACTCCATTAAGTGAGAAAAATGGAACGTAGCGAACCTCTCCAGAGATTAGCGACAGACGGAATCGGGGCAGAAGTTGATGAAGGCTTTGATTTCTCTCTTTCTTGTCCGCTTTGAGATGCCTCCATCGATTATTAGTTTAATAACGATCCAATGCAAATCATCTTCTTCTCTGTTAGATTTGGGATAAGAGAGGAGATCGAATTTGAGACTTTAAATTAGATATGAATAACCGTTTTCATAACGAGAGCCGATTTGATTTCTGGAATCGATATGAACATTGATGAGGTGGATTTGAAGTTATCTGGAATCAATTTCTGGAATCGATTTGAAGTTATCAAAATCGATACTGGAATTGATATGAACTTGGGGTGGAAGGTGCAGATGAACATGGGTGAAGATGGTGATCGATTGGGAATGAACGCTAGATTGATTTAATAAAGATGGGTTAAAAACCCAATATACCCTTACCTAGGAATAATCCCCTACACAATGTGTATAATTTTATAGTGCATCCTTTTTAATCTAAGACGTTGATATAATGATCCAAGGGTTTTAAAAATAGTTCTGTGGTTAGGTGATTTAATTTTGGTTCTACATTGAACCCATCTATATATATATATATATATATATATATATATATATATATATATATATATATATATATATATATATATATATATATATATATATATATATGTGTGTGTGTGTGTGTGTGTGTGTGTGTGTGTGTGTGTGCGCGCGCGTGTATGTAGGTTCATATGTGAACAATACCTATTGTATGAATATAGGACCAAATCCAGTCCAATCAATTCATAAGGGTAATTTCGGAATTTTAATAATTAAATTAATTATTATCTAATTTGAATTTCCTAGAATTATGGTAACTATCCTTAATATTATGGTAAATTTGGTGATTAAATCATATATTTATAGCATTACCAGGAACCCTGCATTTTTCACGACTAACCATTGTCGACGGAATCTCTTCCCCTATAACAACAAAGTCATGATCTCTTTCTGTCCATGTTCGTCTTCAATATTCATCACTATCGCGCACCGATCACCATTGTCAACAACCAACATATTCATACCACCGCCACCAGCCACCATCGCCACCCTTCACAATCATCACCATCCTTCATGCTTCATTATTCATCTTCATCGCAACCGGCCGCCAACCACCCTTCATGCCACCACCGATGACGAGGTTGTTGCAGATGCCGACAAAGGTTTCGAAAAATTCAAATCATGAAAGTGATCGATTGTAGGTTTCTTTAGGAAGATATGAAGATGAGTAAAATAATTGAATTGCTGGTTATGTTTGCAGGCGATGATGAACGGAGGTTTTCATATTCTTCAAGAATGAATGATTAGATCTAACATATGATTAGTGTATTCTTTAAGAATGAAAGACCGAAACCAGATCATTCTTTAAGAGTGAAGACTAAAAAGAGAGGATTGATAATTCATGAATGTTGCAGGTAGTGGTGGTTGGTCGAAGATGAACAAAGCTGATAAAATGATGAACAATAAGGAAGAATGCAGGATTTTCGTATTTCAATTTGGTCTGTTTACAAACATGTTCTTGAAAAAATATAGTATATGGTGTACTTTTTCTTGCATAATCTTTTAAGAATGTTGTATTTTAAACAAAGAATGTAGTATATCTTATAAACAGATTCTTAAAGAATGTAGTATAGAAAGTTTGTGTATGAATTTCTATGTGTTGTATGTATTCTTGTTTATGTTATTATAATGGTTGTATTTTTTTAAGAATGATTGAAAATATGTGTTCATCTAATATAAAATGAATCTACGTTTTTTAAATATAATTGTTGTTTTTATTTATCGCCTTTATTTAATTAGAAAATTAAATATTTTATTAAATCCCATCAAATTAGGAGATAAATAAGAGACTCCTTTTTTAAAAAATTGATTAATAAACTAAATTATCATTTTTTAAAAATTGATTAATAGACTAAATTATCTAATAACTTTAATGTTTCTTTATATCTTGTCCAAACGTGATTAAATGCGAAATAATTTAGTTTCGTCCAGTCGTCTTTATGTGCCAAACCCTACTTTTATGTTTTTAAAACAACGTAGGACAATAATTAAGAAAGGCAAAGATGAGATTTCATCCCCCATTAATAGGGATACTGGATTTTCCTATAATGAGATTCTTATAAATTGACAGTGGGTTTCTTTCCTTCTTGCACCTTATGAATTTAAGTCTCCAAAAATCATTAAAGACCTCCTGAATTGTTAGCCTATCATTTGTATTTTATATACCTTTGGAAATTGTTGGGGCCTTCACCTCCTCTCCTGATGGCCTACATCTCCCCCCGACGTCGGAAAAGCAATTTTTTTAAAGGTTGGTAGCATTAAAGGGAATCTTTTACCATAAGTTTGATAAAAAAAAATTAGAAGTTAACGTGATAAAAGTGAAAAAAATCATTAGACGAGTTAATTATATGCTTTTAAGTAAACAAAACAACACTTTTTTTTACCATAAAGTAGACCGAAAAAACACTTGTTGATTAGAACCTTTTATGGAAAGGAGGGAGAGAGAGAATAGAAGCGAAGTGTTCCTAAACTACAAACCCTTTTTCTAACCAGAAGCCTGTCCAACGGCACGCGGACCTCAACAGACCATGATTGCCATTTGTCCATACTCTCCACTGACCACCTTCCCTCAAAATATTATTCAATCCTCCGTCATCCATGGCGGATTCCACCTTCTTGTTTCTGACGCACAGTTTAAAATATTTGGATATTTAATCCTGTCGGTAGCCTTGATACAAATTTCAACGCATTTATTTTGAATTTGAAAAACATGCACTTCTTCTTCTTCTTCTTCTTCTAAAAATCTCTGTGCAAACACATGCCAAAATATCGCATTTCGATATTTTATTGCGCTGAAAGTTAATGTGCTACTATCGATTTCTGCTTCACTGATTCTCACTGTCTATCTACTACATTTAATTAATGCTTCCAGATTTTCTCAATCCCAACTCTCACTTTCTCTCTCTTTCTGGATTTTAACACCGGCATCGTTTATCCCTCTCCATTAATGCATTTTGCACTTTTGCAGACTGCGTGGTTATACATGTATGAAATCATAGTCACAGATCTGGCAAGTTCTGATGTGGGTTTACTAGTCCAGGGGCGGCAGAGATAATGATACGCAAACTGGGTTTAGGGTTTGGGGGTGGTTGATGATATTGTGCTGCTGACATGGGCTGTAGACCTTCCAAAGTTGATGATTTGCCATTGGTGATACGTTGTAGAGAGAGGAAGAGATTGATCAAGTCCGCCGCGGATTACCGGTACGATTTGTCTTCTTCACATCTGGCTTACTTTCATTCTCTTAGAGACATTGGTTTTGCACTTTCTCGATTTGTTGATGAACAGCTTGTAATCCCCTCTCCCTCTCCATCCTCCCCCGTACTCACATTGCCATCTGATCAAGGTAAGACTAACAACAATGGCTCCATGTCTTCTGGTTCGATTTCACATATTCATTCCATTGATGACGGAAACGATGATTCTGAATCTGATTTGAGTTCGTCTCTGGATGGCCATATTCATCTACATGACAATGGTGGTTTTGAAAATGAGAAACCCAGATCTTCCTCCTTTAATCGGCCCCATTACTACAACGAAATGGATTCAAATGACCCTTATGTAATGAACAGAGAGCCTCCACCCTATCAACCTCCGTGGGGACCAAACCAAACAAATTCCGGTGATCCTTATGCAATGAACAGACAACAACCGCCCTATCAACCTCCTTGGGGTGACCCGTATATGGCAAACCCATCTTCATTTCCTTATCAACCTCCTTGGGGACAAAATCAAACTAGTTGGGGTCAGGAGGACGAGCCTTATGTGATCAATCCATCTGCATCACAATATCAACCTCCTTGGGGGCCATATCAAGAGACTTTTGATTCCTACAATGGATATGGTGGGAATCCAAATCCAAATCATTATGCTTCTTATATGAAAAAATCCGCCCCAGCTAGTCGCACCGTGATTCAACCAGAAGAAGCAAGAGGCTTTCAAGAAACTAGACAATGGGTTGATCCATCACATCATGATCCATATGGAAGTGGCTATGGGTACGGGTTTTCATATGGCGGGGCACCACCATATGAACCTCCCCAAGAACCTAAGAAACCCAAAAGTCCTCCACCTCCACCCCCACCAAAGGAATCCGACTATCTTAACTTTTTTGATGCCATTGATAACGGGTACCCTGGTTATGGATACGGGTATGGATCCATGGTTAGCAGTCCAGATTCGAGTGAAGTGAGAGAGAGGGAGGGAATTCCTGATTTGGAAGAAGAAACCGAAACCGAGTCTTTTCATGAAGAAGTTATAAAGAAGAACACCCCGAATTCAAAGAGAAATATAGGTGAAGGAACATCAAGATCGGTTGGAAGAGAAGACAATGGAGGAAGTTCTAGAAGAATCCCACCAAGAAAAAGTGACATGTCAGCCCATGATGAAGCTACTGTGAAGTCGGTACATTCGGAAACACAATCTGTTGAAATGGAAGTAGACAAGCATAGCCCTGAGACGGTTGTTTCACAAAGCATAGGGGAGGGGTATGAGGGTAAAAAGGGGGTAAGTTTTGATGTAGATGAGGATTCATTGCAAGAGATTGAATCCTCAATGTTAAGTAGTTTGACAACATTATCTGCTCATGGTTCTCGGGATCTTCAAGAGGTAGTTAATGAAATCAAGGATGAATTTGAGGTTGCCTTTGGTTATGGGAAAGAGGTTGCTTTGATGCTTGAGGCTGGGAAGTTGCCTTATCAATCAAGGTTTGCAGTTCTTAAGGGTAAACAACGTTTGATTTTTGTCACCATCATAAATACTCATACAATGTTTCTTTTTATCAGATCTCCCTGTCGTAACACTCTGTTTTCTCTGATTATTTTTTGTTGGAGTTGTTTCTAGTCGTTTGAGGAATTTCTTTTATGGCTAAATGAAAGAAATAACAATGTACTTTCATTTACTTGTCTATTATAGCGTCCTAGTCTTTTTTTTTTCTATTACAGCATTGTACTTTCAGTTTTCTTATTATTAAGGCGCCGCCCATTGAAAATTTACCCAATTGTAACATTGTACTTTCAAAATTTTCTTATTAGGACATTATACTTTGCAAAAACTGTCCAATTATAGCTATAGTTTTGTAATTTTTTCGAAGTACGATGCTGTAATATTAAAAACTGAAAGTGGGATGCTATAATAAATAAACCAATGAAAGTACATTGCTATTTCTTACATTTAACCCTTTTCTTAAATACGAAAAGAAAAGAGCCGATGTCCCTGAGTCTGCTTACAGCAACAAAAAAATGTTTTTCTTTCTACCTATAGAAGTGAGCATATAATGAGAAGGAACAAAAGTCCCAAAATGCTAAAATTTTGAGCCTGTTCTGTTGACCCCCTTAACTTCAATTAAAAAAGCATAATTCAGTTGATAACAATGATAGCTCCTTGGGACAATGACTCATATTTATCACAAAGTACCTTGCTCTGCACTGACTGCCATTTATATTAGGGTTAATTGCAAGATTTAGCTAAGCACTTCCATTACTTTGCTTATTATAGCATCCTACTTTCATTTCTTCCTATTACAGCATTGTACTTTGATAGCTATGCCATCCAGTTACAAAGCAATTTTGAATGCTGTACATGGTAGACTTTGCAAAGTATATTGTCTTAATACAAAATTTTTTTCCAAGTACAAAGCTTTGATAAGAAAAAGAGTGAAAGTAAGATACTGTAATAGAAAGATGTAATGTAGCAAATAAATGAAAGTTCATTGCTATTTATTGAATTTAGCCCTGTATATATTGATGTTGAAGTTATATAATGTATCATAGACTACTTACATCCTACATACTGATTTTGCAGTGGTGTTATCCAAAATTCTGTATCCTCTAGCACCTTCATTGGCATCTTCAGAGCATGAAATACAATCAGTAAGATCATGTTCGCGAGTAACAAAATTAGCCGGATCTTATAGTGTGGATCCAGTCTCAGATGTTAGGTCCATTAACCTTTCTTCCACGTTGGAGAAGCTTTATGCATGGGAGAAGAAATTATACAAGGAAGTAAAGGTAATATTAATATATCATCATCATTCCTATTTATTTAGTAATCTGAAATTAATTCATGAGGTGGTTGGTGTGGTTTTAGGATGAAGAGAGGCTAAGGGTGATGTACGAGAAGATGTACAAGAGGTTAAATGAATTGGACGCAAATGGAGCAGAATCTAGTAAGATTGATGCTGCACAGGCTTCTATACGGAGGCTAATGACCAAACTTAATGTATCCATCAAAGCTATTGATGCCATATCTAATGAGATACACAAAGTCAGGGACAAAGAACTTCAGCCACAAGTCAGCGAGTTGATCTACGGGTATCAACATCTTCTTCTTGTAACCTCACTTTTGCAAAAGACGTAAATGCCCTCCTCATGCTTATCATCAAAATAGCCTTAGAAAGCTTGTCCAGTCCCACCCACTTTTGTCCCATTTAACAAATGTGTTTGTTACATGGGACAAGATTGGACTGGATAGGAGTAGACCGATTATGATGATGGGGAGGGCATTCGCGTCTTTTGCACAAACAAGAGATCGAGATCGAATGCATGTCCCACCTTTTTGGGTGGGACAAAAAATTTAAATTAATGTCCATTGACATAAGTCTTGGTCCTAATCCAATACATGCCAAACACGGTACACATATATTAACAAATGAGGTCTTAGTTACATAACACTAGTCTTTACCTACTTAGATGCTTGTTTGATTTTCTTCTTCTCTTTTTCTTAGTTTTATTTTAGTTCTGCGAGGCAAATTGGTGATTTGGTTTTGATAAAATAGTTCGTGCTAATATATCTTTCCATGGATGGGAGGGCATGTTTTTTTCTTTTCCCAAATGTTGTCCGGATAAATGATATTTAAAATATATTTGAACGAACGATGAAAATTTAAATGAGGGTGAATTTTTAAGACTTAACGGGGAAAGCTCCTCTATTTTTTCTATCAAGTTGTTCTCTATTTCAAGTAAAAATGAAACTTCAATATATGGTAATCATGTCCCCAATAAGCTTATTTAGTCAAAAAATCACTACCAACTTTGGGGCTGTATCTTTTTTTTTTCTTTCCCATAAAGTGGCTGAATGGATAATGATTGTCTGTCTGGATAAAGTGTTGTATACTTAAAATGTATTTCTTTTGTTGAATGAATAAACCGTCTAGATGAGACTAAATGACCATTTCACCTTTACATTCCAACAACCATTTTTCACAATATTTATCAATTTTAACATGAGAGGAGTTGGAAGGGAAAAAAAGAAAGGCATATAGGTAGAGGGTTGTTGTCTTATACATTAATTCATTAAGTCATTATGTCCAAATTAAAAAAAGAAAAAAAAAAAAAAAGAAACAGCCATGTATAAACCGTCTAGATTAAGTGCTTAAGCCATTAAGTCAGCATTATGGTAATCATGTAATGTATAACGATGGATTCTATTGTGCTATCTACAGACTGATAAGAATGTGGCAAGCAATCGTGAAATGCCACCGAAAACAATTCGAAGCCATCATGGAGAGCAGAAGCCGGACTTTACGGGCAAACACGGCCCTTCAACAAGATTCAAACTCGCGAGCCATCTTCGAGCTCGAGACCGGACTCGTAACCTGGTCCCGACACTTCAATAACTGGATAAACGCCCAAAAATCATACATCGATTCCCTAAACGGGTGGCTAAACCAGTGCATCGATCACGAACCAGAACTAACCATTGACGGTGTCGTTCCTTATTCCCCAGCCCGTCTCGGGGCCCCACCGATTTTCATAATCTGCAACGATTGGCACCGCGAAATAAAATCCGTTTCCCAAGATCGCGTCTCGAAAGCAATACACGGTTTCGCGTCAAATTTGAGGCAGTTGATGGAAAGACAAGACGATGTGCAACGACTTATGGTGAAAAACGAGTATCACGCCAAGGATTTTGCCGGAATCCGGCTAAATTCCGGGAAGAAGACCGGAGGCGGGTTGCCGGAAAAGACGAGTGGGTCTATGGTTCCGTCGGAAAGCGGGGTGGTGGAAGAGGAATGGGCGAGGCATAAGGAAGCTATGAAGTTGGTTGATAATGGTGGTTTGAGTAGTTTACAAGGTGGTGTGATTCCGATTTTTAGGGCATTAGAGAATTTTACTTGTGATGCTTTAAAAGCTCATGAGCAGGTAAGATTGCAAAGGTAATTTAGGGAATTTGTGAAGCTAATTTTAGGGTGGATTTTTGGGGTATTGGAGGGTGAATTCTTTTGGTAGTATTAGGCTGAAATTTAGGGATTTTAACATGTTTGGGTGTTGTTAGCCATTCCTTTTGAACCATAGTCTACTAATGTACAGACAACTCGCTAATGTTTTTGTTTTGAAAAAGTAAAAGCTTAGACGCAAATAGTACAAACTTTTGTAAATGCTTGGTTGTTGTATATGGTCAATTTTAGTTTTAGTTTTTTTTTTTTCCCTTTAATTTGCTCATAATCACGTCCTTATACCGTTTACAATCAAAGTTAAAAGTCATCATGTGGCATGCACGTGATGAGCTATGGCCACCCTATCCTCTTCTTTAACTTTCAGTTTTTCAGCAAAACCAAATTCATCATCTTCAAACCCAGATTTTTCGAAGCATATCCAACTTCAAATACAAATTCATCTTCTTCAAGCACGGAAAAGAATTCAACCAGATTCAAAATCTTTTAAGCCTACTAAAAAATCCAAACCCAGATTGCCTCAACTTTCAAACATATCCATCTTCATTTCATTATTCATTTATAGTAACATATCCATACTTCAACACAAAATAATTCAATGTTTAAGCCATAATTCCATAAACAGAAGAAGATTTACATCCCATACAGACATTTCTCAAAATTTTCATTAATTAAACAGAAAGGACTTACCTCATAAGCATATAAACAAAAGAAACATTAAAGCGAAAGGCCAAATGAAAAAAAAAAAAAAAAAAAAAAAAAAAAAAACTCATTTATTTGATTTGTATATCATATCATCCTACTTTTATTCTTTCTCGTATTACAACATTTTGCTTTCAATTTTTTTCTTATTAAGGTGTTTTTTGTACTTTCTAAAATCTAGCCAATTATAGCATCATACTTTCACTTTTTTTTTTTTTTCGCATAGCACATTATAGATTGAAAAAGCCCATCAATAATAGCAGTAAAAAATGCTTTGTATTTGGATGATGTTGCTAGCCATAATCAGATAATATTTTCAAGGTACAATGTTGTAATAGGAAGAAATGAAAGTAGGATGCTATAATAACCTACCAATAAAAGTACATCGTTATTTCTTGTATTCAACCCTAAAAAAAAACCACAATCACCCTCACATTTATTGTAGTTTCGGTAGCCAATGTCACCAACAAGAGGAGAGTTTCATGACTTTGCCTTCATCCTTTGTCCATAAAGGGCCAATGGTCGTTCTCTTGTGTCGGTGGAGAGTGTAGACAGCCATTGTATAAGAAAACCCCCCTCTTTGGTCAGGGTCAGGGTCAGGGTCAGGGTCAGGGTCAGGGTCAGGGTCAGGGTCAGGGTCAGGGTCAGGGTCAGGGTCAGGGTCAGGGTCAGGGTCAGGGTCAGGGTCTTTTTTTATATGCGTCTTGATCTCTTATGATTCGCCCCCTTTCGTGCAAAGCTTGACATTCTAACAACTCGAACATCACCATGCTTAATATGTTTTCTTTTTGTAGCATAAACTGAATCACCATCAACACCCACACGAAGCCGGTGGGATTTAGGCCTTAACGATCGTCTAAAATGGTTTCTTTTATGGTCCCTAAAAGACGATCTCCTTCGACTACTGTCCCTGTAAGAAAAGCTTGTTTCCATGTCTGTTTCCAGATCGCTTCCATCACTCATCTCAGCCATTTCCATGTCTCTCCTTCGTCTTCTCCTTTTACCCTTGGCATTATAGAACACATGACACAACAAATGGCATCCGTGTTCCCAGGCCGAAAAAAATGTTGAGAAGCATGCCCGTACCATTTTGCAAAACATATGAGTAACGCAGTGACATATCTTAAGCTTGTATAGTGAATAGAAGAAAAGTAAAACTGCAAACATATTGAAGAAAAAGTTACGGCAAATGCTTGTTTGTGCAACGATATTCTGATCTATGCATATTATCATATCGTTCACACAATTTGAACAAACTCACCGATGTAGAACAAAATTGATACCGCCGACAATTTGATCAGATGTTGAATGCAGAAATTTTCAATGTAACAAGGCAAATCCCATGTTGGACCACACCGTGAGCTGATCAGTAACCGTAAACCAAAAATCAGTCACCAACAAAATTGATTATAAAATGATCAATATCACAAGCAATTTATCACACACGGTGTGCATGTGTTTTTGACTACGACAAACAGCATCGAACTTGTCTAGAACATAGAACATAAATGTTAAGGAAGATGGATTTACTTGCAAGATTTGCCGGAAAGAAAATCGATTTGAGCACCAAATAAACTTCCAACTACATGCCCGACTCCCGATAATACTGACTTGATTGGATTCTTCATCACCAACTGCCTCCTGAAACTCTCGAAGATTTAGATTTTTGGGAAACGGAGACAAATGGAAAATCTGTGAGGAAGGATATTGAATCGGTGAATTCGTATTTTGTTTTTGGCGGTTATAAAACTATATCTATATCCGACAACCGGTTAAATGGATAAAATGTGGCATCGCTCCATTACTCTAATACTATAGATACCTACCATGCGTATAATCACAATGTATTATAGGCTTTATAGCTTTTCTCGCAGATTATTTATATACATAATAACAAATTAATTATTTTAATTATTCAGATTAAAGGAAAAAAATAGGTAATATGCTATAACAGGGAAAAAAACAAAAGGCTAATACGTAAATAAAGTTGTAAAAAAACCGGAAAAAATCATTCACAAGAAAAAATTAAGAGGTAAAAAAGTTGTAAAAAAACCAATGCAATATAAAAAAAGATAAATTTATGAAACCGATTTTTCCGAAATTGTTGCATGTGGGTACCAAACTTGAATTTCGAAATTGGGGGGCAAAGTGTCATTCCGAAATTGTTGAATGTGGGTACCAAGACTTGCAGTTCCCGCTAATGATCGGGAATCCGATGAGGTTCCGTGGGACCCAATGGAGTGTTTCATTGGCCATACATTATGTTGAACTAGAGTTCCGCTCACTTACGCCTTGTTCTCGAGATTTTTTAAGGAGAGAAAGGGAAGGAAAGGGGAAGAAAGTTGTGTTCTCCAGTTTTTTTTTAAGGAAGGAAAGGGGAGGAAGGAATAAAAGCCGTGTTCTCGAGTTTTTTTTAAGAAGGGAAAGGGAAGGGAATGGAGGGGAAGAGAGGAGAAAATTAAGCATTTTTCTTTTAAAATCAATCACCCCAAATATGGGATGAGTGGGAGCGGAAGGAAAAGAAGAGAAAAAGAAAAGAAAAGAAAAGAAAGGAAAGATCTATTTCTTTCATCTCTTTTCCTTCCATTCCCTTTCTTTCATTTCTCTCCCTTTCTTTGCGTTGGTGGTGGCGGAGGCGATGGCTGATAACAGAGACCTGCAAGAAGTGCCCCCACACTCTCTATATCTCTTCGAATCACCCATTTGATGATAACAGGTTCAAGTTTTCCGCATGTGGAGACCTAAAAAAAAGATTAAGGAAAACCTTCTCATCTCCGGCAGCGCCATTACTTGTGATGGCTCACTTCCAGCGATAATTCTCCGCAACGCCTCACCTCCACCACAAACACCTCCCTGCATACAGAAATCGACACCACGTGACCGCTGCTCTTGTTTTGATTATCGGAGTTTCGTTTGAATATAGGTTTCATTAGCAAACCTGATGATCGGATTCAGGGCGGGGGTTTTTAACCTAGATTAGTCACGGGGTTTTCAAAAACGCTCAAAGATTTTACCTTGATGAAAATGATGCCTCTTGTGATGGATTGATCTCACATCCAATGGGGGAGGGGACGAAGAGGGGTGTGGTGGAAGAACCGTAATAGAGAGAGAGAGAGAGAAAGAAAGAGATAGAGAAAGAAGGAGAGAGAGAGAGAGGAGAGAGAGGAAAGGGGGTTCCCTAGAGAGAGGGAGATAGAGAGAGAGGGTGGGGTGATGTGGGATTTTTATTTATTATAATATAATAAATTTAAAAAATTTAAATATAATTACTTAAGGGGTATATTTGTCATTTCAAGTCGGATGTGGACCAAAACCACAAAAACATATCAACCACAGGACCAAAATCACATAAAATATCCAAAATTGGACCAATGATGCACCACCAAACCTTTTTGGACCAAAACCACATAAAAATAACAAACACAATAACCATTTTTGCAATTTTGTCTTAAATAAAATAAACAAAATTATAGTCCCAGAAGCAGCTCGACCAAAAGCCCAAAACACAACCTCTCGCATGGGGGTTGTCCTGGTTCAGTGACTTTCCTGGTAGTTATTTGTCAAATATAAAGAGTGTTTTAAAGAAAAATAGTAAATCACTTACATAAGTGTGTTGAGAGCATATTACAGGATTTAGAAGATGCACCCATTAGGCTAAAGTGAAAATTCTTTATGACCTGCTAAAATAAAAAAAAAACAAATTTGGTAAACAATTATAAAAAGTTTGAGATAAAAAAACTAAATAAAAATATCATAGAAAAATAACATAGGCAGCGATTTTTCAATTGTGAAATTGAGTTTATGCGGAAAACCATATAACAAATCTATTTGATTCTTTCGGTTGAAGTAGATACATAGAGAAGAAGGGGCCAAAGTCGATGTAAAAAAGGGAGAGATCTATAGTAGTGAATGGTTGGTGAGGCGACAATGTTGGGTGGTGGTGGCAGTAGTGTAGGGGTTGTCTGATTGTGGTTATGGTAGTTCTATTCTGTTGTGAATGCTGTGTATTACACGGTTGAAAAATTAAAATAAAAGAAACATGAAGTTAGCATTTATACTAAATAATACAGAAAATCATACAACCATAGAAAAAAAAAGAAAAAAAAAAAAGAAAACATTACACACAAAAAGGTGATTTCTTGATCCCATATCTGATATAATTATTCGACAAAACCTAAACGATTTAGGCTAAAAGCCCATATTAAAGATTCTCTTAAATATCTTTATTTAACGACATTGCTATTTCATGCAAACAAAATAAGAAAGTACCAAACCTGAAGCAATTTTGGAAGCAATTTTAGATAGAAAAATACATTGTTGTTTCATGCAAAAGCGTTTTTCTACCAACTATTGATCCAAGATTTTTTTCTAATAAGTTCATCAATTTCTTGCATAATCATCCCAAGAAAGTTATCATTTTTCTGAAATATATAGTTTGCTTTCATGTTTACTTATATTCAACTTAAAAGAAATAGTTTTAATCAATACCTACTTGAAAAAATTGCATCATGTTTTTTTTATTTCATTTTCAACACGTACATACATGGCAAACAACAAACACACAACATACATATAAACGAAACACAACTGCACTTCGATAATCCAACCTGAGAATAAATGAATTCTCTTTACCAATCGTCAGAGGAGTTAAACAATATATATAGAGGAAAAGTTATAAATGTGCCCCTAGAATAAATAATGAATTAAATACAACAATTATTATACTAGTCTAATATTCCCCCTCAAGCGAAACGGTGGTGGACCAAGGCGCAGCATGAGTCGAAACTGCTCAAACTGTTGGCGAGGAAGACTCTTATTGAAAATGTGTGCAACCTGAAGCTTGGTTGGAATGAACATGGTGAGAAGTTTTCTAGACACGACAAGTTTACGAATGAAATGATAATCGAGGTTGACAACGCCTAGTAATATCAAGTATTTTAGGCGTTGTTGAGCCGTGTTTTAGTTAATTTATCATTATTAATTGGCTAATATCACTTACTTTTGTGCCAAAGTGCTTGGAAATGTTTTTAGTGTAAATGCAGGGGTTTTAGTGCAATTCTGGAGAAGTTGTGGAGCGAAAAAGGCAAAAAGTTGGACCTGACAGAAATAGAGGCGCTATCTCTTGAGATAGAGCCGCTATCGACAATAGCGCCGCTATTTCTTGAGATAGCGCCGCTATCTCGCGACCGGATAAAATCTTCGTTTTTGAATTCCGAGATTGCGGGATAAGGCAACACGCGCGACGCAGGAAAGACAATGCCTTGACGCGGAAACCCTAATTTCGCATAACTATAAATACCGGAGTCCCGTCCGACTTTTCACTCATCCCGGGACGCGAAGGAGGGATCTGAAGGCACTATTTCGTCAGTTTTTCAGTGGGAATCAACATTTTGGTTAGTTATTTAGTTTTTCTCTTGTTTTATCAACTCGGTATCGAGATATTCCACAATTGGGATTTCCATCGATTACTCGATGTTTGTTTAGATTTATAGTTCTGATTTCAGTAGCATTAGTCAATAGTTAGATCTGATATTTGATTGTGTGGATTGGATTTGAGTTTGGTTTCTGATTTATATGAAAGTAATCATTCGGTTTGATGTTATTTTGCATTATTGATGTTTGGATGTGTTGAACTAATTGTTTGCTTCTGGATTCTGAATTTATTTTCTGATTTCAGTAAGGAACTTTAGTCTAGGATTTGATTTGGGTTATTTTAGTTCATGCTTGAGTTAGGTTTTGGCATTGGTCTTGGAATTGTGTTTTTAGTTGGTTTTTGGCAAAGTAGAAACAATACCGCTGACTGTAGAGTGACACTACAATTGGTAATCTATCGTCTTGTCCTAACCACGTAACTCCTGCGGATCGACCCTGACTACCACTGTACTAGTGTGTGTGTTAGGTTATCTCTATTTTTTACCGCACGACGACCTAGGCGTGTCAGAGGTCAATGTGCTTGGCTCGCTTATGAGATAGTGTTGGGTGTTGAAATCGATTAAATAAACAAACAATGACTAGTGTTCTAACAGTTGGTATTGTACTAAGAAATCACACAGTATTTAATATAGTGAAGAATAGTTAAAGAACATATTGATATGGATAACTTGTGCCGAATGCTTGATTGATTGATTTAGGGTTTTACAATTTGGACGATTACAATCTCGCACTCAAACACGGTATGGTATCACTGATATTTATACTTGATCAGTGATACGCATAGTACAACTTTATTACAGAGAATATCCTGTCAGAGTACTAACCAATAGGATACTAGATTCATGCACCACGTAATGTACTATTACGCGTGCCTACAAAAAGTACTACTGCTAAGAAGTCTTCGGATCCTCCAGGATATACCATTCGGAGTCTTCAGACTTCGGGGTCTTCTATTATTGTTTTACTTCGGGGCCTTTGACAGAGGGTCTTCAGATGTTTGAGCACTTCAGCACAAACGGTTTCAACAATCTACCCCTTTGTGTGAAGTGCATCCCCCTATCTTTGATGCCTGTAGTGTTTCTTGAATGCTTGCTTCAAGGTGTGCCTCACTGTCAACCACCAGTTGAGGTGTTCTCTCACTTTCTTCTTCTCATGCCAGTTGTTCACGAAACAGTTGTTTACTAGGGCCAGGACTTGAGTAATAGACTCCGAAGGGAAGCGACCCATGAAGTCAATTTCGACGAATTTAGTGACAAGAGTTTCTTTGTCACTAGATAATCCCTTGAACACTACACCCCAGGGCTTGTCAACTCTTTGCCCAGCCTTCAGATGATCAAAATTTTGAATGGTGGTAGGTGGGGGTGCAAGGGATTGATTGAAGAGTCCAGCCACGACAATATCAAACCTGGCTACTCTTAGAAGATATTTTCTGAAGAATGAGGAGATATGAGTTTTAGCCAGTGCGAAGACCCCCATATCTTCGCACTCATTGCCAGCTGAGAATTTCAAAATGTCAAGAAGAGATATGAAGTCCGAAGGATTCATAATTGGGAAGTCAGCTATGGTAAACTTTGACTCTTCTTCATTTATTCCCCGAAGTACGAAGAAATTTAGGTTCTGAAATCCTACATACTCCTCTCCTTTCTTGATGGATATGATTTTTACTATTTTCTTTTCACTCCATATATAGTCCGGAGCCTGAATGAACTTTGTATGGAATGCGACTTTTCTTGCCTTGAATTCAGTCAACTGTTCACTTGGCACTTGCCTTTCAAATTGCACAAAGGCGAAGGTCTTCAGATTGTAGGGGAGATCCAGTTGCTAGTTGATGCCTGTTTTTGTTTCAAGGCTTTTGAGGGGAAGCCTGTTGTTCATAGAAAAGTCATTAAAGCCGATGGCCGTAATTAATTCCTCGGTCCATGTTTGGTTTTCCAAGGCAATTCTATTGATTACGAGGATCTTCTTGAACTCCTCTTCCCTTTCTTTATGGACTTGCTCCATGTGAGGAGCAATCCTTATCTCTTTCTCCACTGCCTTTGAGCTAGAACCACTGGCTTCTGCTGTTGTTGTGGTTCCGAAAGTAGGACCAGCCTTAGAGAGGATTGGAGAAATGAAGGGAGGTCTACCCAATATGGTGGATTGATAGGTAGTTTGTGGTGTTGTGGTTGTTTTCACCGGGTCTTCGGAGGTTGTAGTTTCTAAGGCTTGAGACCCTGGGGCTTCTGATTCTCCCCCTTGTGAAGGATGAATCGTTCGTTCACCCTGAGCAATCTGTTTGGGCGTCCCTCTTTCAGCCTGAGAACGCTCCATCTTTAGTGAAAGATTGATCATGGGTTGAAGTGTGTTCTTCAACTTCGTAACAACGTCTGTCAGAATTGCTTGATTGGTGTTTCGGAGTTCATTTGCAAAGGTAGAGACTGCAGAAGATGACTGTTCCGCAGTTAGCTCTTCCACACGTTTGTGGGCATCAGGCAAGTGTTTAGCAAATCCCGTCTGGTATTGTGAGTTGAAGGATTCTGTAGAACCACGAAGATCGTTCAGTTCCTTCTTCACTTCGGAGTTTGATAACTCCATTCTCTCCACCAGTTCATCAATTTTCTTATCGTTTTGCTCCTTAAGGATCCGGTGTTTTTCTTCTATCTGCTCAACCGCAGTGTTGAGCTTCCCTTCCAGTATACGTTGAATTTCGATTTGTTGATCGAGAATTCGTTTTTACGAAGCCTTGACTAATTCTTCCATTTTTCCAGTCAAGCCCTTTTGTGCTTCAGCGATCTGGTCCTCAACACTGGCCTCAGGCTTCTTTATGGGATCGAAGCGTGTTGGACTGGAGAAGAGCATCCAGCTTGCAATTGAGAGTTTTGTATTGCTTGCCAAGGATGAAGTCAGAGTCATCAAGACTGTCATCCTCATTCTCCTCTATCATAATAGGTGCCATGTGGAAGGCAGCCAGAGCCTCTTCAGTTGATGGGGGTTTTGAAGATATGTTGGCTTCAAAATCAATGTTATATTGGAATGGATACTCAGGTAATGATGTATCCAGACCAGAATAGGGATGTTTAAAAATGGTTCGGAGGAGGATGAAATGGGTGGTATTTCAGTGGAGGTTGATTTTGGTGGTGGAGGAGGTGGCACATCAGATGATGTTGTATGTATTGTTGTTGTTTGTTGAATTGTCGTAGGAGGTGGAGGTGGAGGTGGAGTTATATGAGGTGGTGTAGGTGGTCTGGTTATTTTAGGTGGTGATGGTGGTATTGTGGTGGAGTGGGAGGTCTTGTGGTTTGAAGAGGTGAAGGTGGTCTGTTGTCATGTTGTTCTTCTTCTTCTTGAACTATGGATGGAGTCTTGTTAGACTCTAAAGACTCATCCACTATGGTCAGTTTCCTTGACCTCTTCGGTTGTTTCCTCTTCGGAGTGGTTTGCTCCGAACTCTTTCTCGTTTTCTGTACTTTCTTTGGACCACTAGGTCCACCAGTGACTTTCTTCTTGGCTTTTCCTTTTGTTTGTGCCTTGGCAGGTACAACTTGAGTTATATCACGAACAGGGTAAGGTATAACAAGCGTATTGCGATATGTATTTACCTCATCACAATCCATAGATACCTTTGAGAGCATTACCAGAGGTGTTTGGGCACAGAATACTGCAGGTTCATCATCTAGGGCTGGAATAGCAATGAGTGTGTATTTTATTTCGGGAGAGAGGGATCAGAAACATACCCTGCCTGCTGATAGTGGGCAAGAACAACAATTGCCAAAAATCTTGCATTTGAAATCTCAGTCCCCTTCAAACTGTGGTTGATGTGAGAGCAGAAGTCGGCCCACAGAATTGATGCGAAATCCACTTTGACATCGTAGTAGATTCCGTATAGGAGGCCTTGGAATGCAACGCTTGCAGAGTCTAAACTAGAAGTTCTTCCAGAGAGACATCTAAGGAAGATACTGAAGAAGTATCTCCATAGATCAGGAAGTTGATTTTTCTTGAACGTGCTTATTTTTTCAAGTAGAGGTTTGTAGCCCATTTCGTTGAACATGGCGACCAGTTGATCAGCAGACGGAACAACCATTTCCTTGGAGTTGTAAACAGGGAGATGAAGAGCTTCAGTGAATTTTTCTTTGTCAGTTGGACTTTCTTGGTTTTTCCTTTAGAATCGATGGCCTCGTAGAACACCGATTTGACATGGTTGTTGGTGTCAAACAGAGCATTGGATGTAATGAGCTCTGTGAACTAGGGTTGTAGGAATAGAAGGTGTATAGGTTAGAGCGTAACCAAGAACTGACCTCTTTAGACATTCAACCAAAGCAGCGATTGGTTGAGGATAGAGTTTAAGATCATTGCAAAGAAACAGGTTTACAGACTGATTCTTGAGAACAGAGATTGAAATTGCTTTAGTTGTCTGAGATGATGCTTCAGCCATTGTTGAATGATCGAGGAAGACGAAAGGAATTTAGGGTTTCTTGAGAGAATTCTTGCAGAGAGAGTTAGAGAGTTATGATCGCATAAAGAGGTGAACTGATGGGTCGTGAGGTATATATAGTATTCGTGGTCCCAAGGCCATTTAATGCACGTTTGAATTGGTCCACTAATAATATGACACCTCAGCACCTGTCCGTTCCACTATCTCTGCAAAAACGGAACCGTTCGTCTGTCAGTCATCATTATTTAAAATTGAACCGCCACTTTCATATGATCTTATTGTTAGGATTTGCCACCATTTTCTCAGTGACAGCTGTGTAACAACGGTTATTAAATTTAAAAGAATGTTTGTCTTTGAGATTATCATAAATGTGAAAATCATTTGAACAATAAATTGACTTCGGATCAACAAGGATATTTATGACTGTTATAGGTACTCTTCGGAGTGGAAATGTAGAGTAAATATTATGATCAACTCCTAAGGATGTTGATAACACTTCGGATAGCAACATTTGTTTGTGAAGTGTTTATCAATACACCGAAGTCCATTTGTCTTCTTTTTGTTTTTCTTGAATATGTTTTTTTTATCTTTGAGTGATGCATGATAACACTTAACCTTGACTTCCCTGAATATTATGAAATGAAGATTTAACGAGTTAATGTTCAGAATCATTCGAATCATGTTGGAAGTCCATTTTCCATTTCGAAGTCTGTTTGATTCAATATCAGTCAAGAATGTATAAGTCTAAACACCGCATTGTTAACTTGATTTCGCATTTAGAACCAAAGGTTTGATTGATTCTTTTGTGTTTCAAATTTTTCATACCAAATAATGATACCATCCTTTGCATTTAAAATTTAAAAGGTTTTCATTCTTGAATTGAGCATCAGAAGTATTTTAGAATTTGGATTGATTTTGAAGAACCCTTTTTGAAAAACTTATTCCATTTCATCAATTGAAGTGTTTGGATACTAAGCTCTGATGACAAGCCTTTGAGCTTCGTACACCACTCCAACTTTACCATTTAAGATAGATTACTTGAAGTGTTCATATTCTCTACAAAGTACGCAACTATGTTATAGGAGTTCCTTGTATTGCTATTTAAAACAGAAGAATAAGCCTTTGAGTGCTGATTTATCTTTCTTTTGCACTCCCTTGTTTACCTTTTTGACTTGTTTGTTGTCTTTGAATCTTTTGACAATTAGTTTTCTGTTTATCTTTCTGAGTTTTTCTTTTCATTTTCATTTTGAATGTTATCTTTTCCTTTTTGGATTTGCTTATCCGAAGAGTTAAAATCTCACCATTTAGTTTCTTCCTGTGGTGCTTTTTGTTTTGTTTTGTACAATCATTGAGTTTGAGAAACTTCATTTAGCTCAATTTTGAAACATTAATGAAAAGAGTTTTAAATTTCCGTATTAGACAATGTTGGTACTATTTTTGAAGAAAACTTCGGAACACTTGAGTCATCCTGTGTAGTTTTGAGGCTACATGATTAATTTGATGTTGAAGCGAGTCAAGTTGAGTGGGGAGGTTAGGAATAGACATTATGTTAAGGATATTAGAATCAAACAAGGCTTCGAACTGTAAAATAGCCTTGACCTCACTTCGAAGTCTGTTTACTTACCAATGTTTCAAATCGATTCCCAAATACCTTTTAGTGCAATAAGGTATGATCATCAGAATCTAAAATCAAAGTTTTGTCCTTTAATTAGTTAATTCATGAAAAGAAGGTTATACTTTGTCACCCATGCACTAGAAATTGTGTTTTGAACTTTAAAGTGTTTACAAGTAATTTTGTTTTTGATTTTTCTTTGAAACAACCTTTTATTATGAGATTATTTATCCTTGAGATATAAAGTCAAAATAAGTTTCAAGAGATTTAATCATTCATGACAATTTTATTAATTAAAATTGTCTGATCCGAGGTGCTCCGAAGCGACAGAAAGCTTCGAAGTACTGCGGTGCAACCTTAAGTTGTTTTACTTGTTTTACTCCGATGGGCTCCGAAGCTACAAAGGTCTTCGGAGTGCTGCGGAGTGTTATTACTTTTTGTTTTGCAATTTGAAAAGACTAATGAAAGAATGAGCAAATCTAAGATTTATTGTAGAGTGGTAGAGTGGATCCATCAATCATTCCAAGTCCACGAACGATTCTTGAAAATGCCTCTTCATTCAAAGCTTTTGTGAAGATGTCTGCCAATTGTTCAGTTGTGTGAACAAAGTGGACCTCAATATTCCCCTCCTCAACATGACTTTTGATGAAGTGATAGCAAAGAGCTATATGCTTTGTCTTGGAATGTTGAACAGGATTGTGGCATATACGAATGGAACTTTGTAAATCACAAAACAATGGTATTTTTCTCATATTGATGGCATAATCCATCAGTTGGCTTTGGATCCAAATGATTTGCGAGGTACAAGCTGCAGCTGCTACATATTATGCTTCTGCTATGGAGATAGAGACACAAGTTTGCTTCTTAGATGCCAGCTGATTAGCTTTCCATCAAGGAATTGACAACCACCCGAAGTGCTCTTACGATCAATAGAGCATCGACCAAGATCTGAGTCTGAATAAGCTTGAATGTAGAAGCCTGAGTGTGCTGGGTACCATAGCCCATAAGCAGGTGTGCCATGAAGATATCGAAAGATTGTCTTAACAGCAGCCAAGTGAGGTTCTCTTGTGTGAGCCTGGTATCTTGCACAATTGCAGACTGCAAACATGATATCAGGGCGACTCGCTGTGAGATAGAGCAATGATCCAATCATGCTTCGGTATTGCTGTATGTTGGTCTTCGGTTTGTCCAATGAAGGATTTAACCTTGTACCTGCAGGTAAGGGAACTTTTGCTTTGGAACAGTTAGTCATTCCGAAGCGTTCAAGCAAACTCTTTGTGTACTTTTGTTGATTAATAAAGATCTCCTCCTTGGATTGTTTTATTTGTAATCCAAGAAAGAAGTTAATATTTCCCATCATACTCGTCTGAAATTTACTTTTCATGAGTTTTTCAAAGTCTTTGGAGAGATTGGGGTCAGTGGATCCGAAGATTATGTCATCCACATAGATTTGGAGTAACATCAAATGGGATCCAACTTTCTTTCTAAAAAGTGTTGGATCCACTAAGCCCTGTTTGAAATTTGATTCTTTTAGAAATTTTGTCAAGGTCTCATACCAAGCCCTTGGAGCTTGTTTTAAACCATAGACAGCTTTGTCTAGTACATAGCAATGGTTGGTGTTGAAAATTAATTTATGTGACCATTTGTTGAAAAATATGTAGGAATTAAATTAAATTAATTTTAGTAGATGTGTTAAGTTTTCGCTTAATTAGCGTAAGTGAAAAATAACCCTTAACCAAATCTACACAAGTCTACTTTTACTTTTGTCTAAAATGCAGGAATTAGCGAAAAAGTGACGAATCAGACACTGGATAAGCAAAAAATTCAGATCAGGATAAGCGAAAATCTCATCAGGATAAGCGAAATTCTCAGATCAGGATAAGCGAAAATCTCATCATGATAAGCGAAAATCTCATCAGGATAAGCGAAAATTCCTGATCAGACAAGCGAAAATCAGGAGCCACCCCCTCAATATTTGTGGCTAGCTCCCTCAGAAAATTTCCTCATTCCCACCTTTATCCTTGATCAAAGACTCACCCCCTCACTTCTCTGACGCCGTTAAGTACCCCCTCAATAACTTAACGGAATATTCCTTTATTCCATGTGCACTTTAGTATTTCCCATCAAGATTCCATGTGCATTTTAGCAAACCCCTTTATAGGACACATGTCACCCTCCTATTGGTGGACATGTTCTTACACCCTATAAATACCTCCCCACTACCTATGTTTCCACCAACCTTTTTGGAAACATTTCTCCCCATACGCCACGTCTGATTCTTCACAGAGATTCTCCAAAAAGTGTGCTCCTCCCCACCATTTGAAGATTTGAAGACAACTTTGAATATTCTTTAATATTCTAATGTGTTCATCACTGTTTCTTCATCTTCTTCATTTGTTCTTAATATTTTCTTCTTCCTTTTTCATTGTAACTTTGAATGCTTCATTATTATCAATGGAAATCTTCTTCTTCACTTTTCTTTATTGTTATTGAATAATTTTGATTAAATATTCCGCATTGTGTTTGTCATTTTAAGATCTTCTTGGATTTAAATCTTCTTCTTATATTTTTGTGTTTATTCATGGAAATATTTTGAACTCTAGATTTATTTTATCCAACAATTGGTATCAGAGTCTGTGTAATCTTCTTACAAAGCTTGATAAGATCTTTTGAGGAACAATTGTTGAATCTATTTTTTTTCTAGTGTTTCTTTTTGAGTTTTTGGGTTTGAATCTTCAAGAACCCACTTCTTTCTTCAACAACACGTTTCTTGAAGAAGAAGAAGTTCTTCAAGAAACCTTTTATCTAACTTTCCTTCATCTTTTTCTCTCTCTTTTTTCTTTAGAAAAGTACATTTTGAGCTTTTGTTTCTCTCGAGGTTTTCTTCATTGGAAGAAAATTTCTAAAAGCTCATTTTCCATCTTTGGGTGCTTTTCTATTCTAGGGATTTGAGAAAAGTGAATCTTCATCATAACCAAAAACACCAAAAACAAATTTTATTTACTCACTGTTCACATTTTTTTATTAGGAGATTTTAGAAATTTTAGATTTAAGTTTCTTGAATCTGTAATTTTTGCTCCTAAGGTTTCAAAACTTGTTTTTCTCAAAAACCCTTTATTTTTCACTCTTTTCAAACTTCGTTTTATGTATTACGTGTTTTCAAATGGCAAACTTTACTCCTAATCAAAACTTAGTCAATATGTATTCCGTTTCAGTCGCAAATAGTGTTGGTGGATCCAATAGAGCCCCTATTATTATTCCTAGCGAATATTCGTCATGGGTGACTCGAATGGAATTTTATCTTCCCGGTCATGAAAGTGACATTTGGCAATACATATCCACTGGCATTCACTCTCTAGATATTATTGGAAATGTCAATGTTCCACTACCCGATGTACCTGCTGGTACCGCTCGGATTATTGGCGCGACACCTCCAGCAATAAATGCAGAGGTGCTGAAAAAGAAAAATCGGCTCGAAGCAAGAGCCATGCAAGAACTTCTTTCTGGTATTCCCCATGACATCTTGATTCAACTACCAGATGAGGAAAAAGGAAATCCTCACCGCATCTAGAAGCGTTGAAAAGACAGTTTGAGGGAACTGCCAAAATTTTGGCAAGTCGAAAGAAAGCCGCAATGAACGATATCGATGCATTTAAGATGTATCCCGATGAATCGATTTATGATGCTTACACTCGATATAACATTCTCATCAATCGTTTTAAGATGTGTCGTGGAGAAAAATCCCAAGAGGAGATAAACCTGAAATTTTTAAACAACTTAACTCCTAAGTGGGCAAACGTCAAAATGCTTATCACTCAAACTACTCCAATCGACACAACATCTCTTTACGACTTGTATGGTGAGCTTCAAGTTCATGAGGCCACGGTTAACCAAAACGCTCATCTATACGGAGGCCCTTTGGCTCTGTCAATGGTTCAACCTAACTCTGGACTTGGTTTGCATCAAAATCAATTTTACCAAAATTCACAACTTTCGTCTTTTGGTCCAAACCAATCCATGATGCCTCAGAACCTCATTCCAAATTAGTTTTTAGGCTAAAACCAATTTACAAATCAAATGTCAAATCAATTTGGACATGCACAACTTTCAAATACTGGTCCAAATTCTTTACAAATACAATATCCCAGTCCCATACCAAACCATTTCTCGAGTCAAACTAATTTTCAAAATCAATTTCCAAATCAGACTCAGGTTGGGAACCCAGGATACTTACATGCCTCTTATCCTACACAAACAAACAACTTTGGCCAAAACTTTTCATTGCCCGAGCACATGCATCAAAACCAAAATGCTTTTCCAATGTGCAGAATGCTTTTGTCAACAATGCTTCACCTTCTTTAGAAACCGAAGATGATGCCGAATATGGTCAACTTCTTGCTTTGCTAAGCAATTTCAATTCGAATTTCAAGAAGTTTGTTAAGAAACCATCAGGAAATTCTCGGTCTCAGAGTTATCAACAACCACAACACTTCAATCAGAACTCTGGAAATCTCCAAGGAGGAAATCAACCGCCAAAACCCTCCAACTCATCCCAGTCTGACGACAAGGTCTTAAAGACAAAAGAAATCATATGTCACAAGTGTCAAGGACTGAACCATTATGCAAAAGACTGCAAGTCCAACGAAAAGAAGGTCAAGGACACGCCTACTACTTGAACAAAGCAGCTATGGTGGAAAGTCAGTCCAAGGACAAAGCGCTAATGGTTATGGATGCTCCCGGAGTCGAGATATGGCCTTCTGATGATGAAACTGAAGCTACAGAAGAAGGCGATGCTCAAACTTATTTCTGTTTTTTGGCGGACGACACGACATCTCCTCTACACAGGCTTGTAGTGGAAAAGGTCCGTGAAATGCTTTATGAATCTCATTTAATAGTTGAGCCTTTCCAACCGTTCATCGATGAGATACAAAACATGATAATCCATCACACCGATGAATGTAGTCAAGTGTATGGTGCTCTTACTGTTTACAAGTCTGAACTACAAACTTGTCAGTATAGAAGTGAGGAACATAAGAGAACCATTACTAAGTTGGAAAGAGAGTTAAATATCAAAACTAAAGAACATACGGTTGCCTCTAAGCAATATTGAATTGCATTGCAACAACGTGATTCTATTGCTACACACAATCGGGATATGTATGCTCTTCTTGAGAAATACAACCGTCCATAGGCCTTTCATGCTGTAAACTATAAGCAAATTAATTTTGGTCTTAAGCGTGAATGGACTAGGTATGGTCTTGGTTTTGATAACATGGTCAAAACCTTTAAAGAACTATCGACTGACCTAGACTGTTCTGGTGATGATCTGTTCTCATCGACCAATGAATGTGATGACGAGGAACTCGTTGTTGAGTGTAATCAAAGTGTTTCACTCAATAACCCTTCAATTCAACAGTCTGTGCAAATTCCAGTCTCTAGTAGCGAGAATAGTCCATCAAGTCAAAGTACTTCATATCGCATGACACTAGATGATTGTGTTGACCATGTCCCAACCAATACAACATCAGTAGATGCAGTCTATGTTTTGGAACCTGAAACATTTCCTTCTCTTGAAGAATCTGTTCCAGTTACCAAAGATGTTGGTCAAAAATACTTTAAGAAACAACAGTTAAGTCATGATCCGATTCCTCTAGCAGTTGAAAATCAACCAATTTCAAACAAAAACATTTCTTTGTTGGTCAACTTTAGAAAATCGATCATTCCTTACTATCCTCAAACATTCACACCAAACGTTGTTTCTGTCCTGAGTGATAAGGGAAAGGACAAATTACCTGGTCAAGAACCCGTCATTGAAATCAAACCAACTGAACTCAAATAAAATGAAATCAAATCCATTGCACCAAATCTTGTTGAGTCAAAACCAGTTGAAACAAAACTTGTAGTATCCAAGGAGGTTGGATCTACTTCTACCAAACAATCAATTTCTGAGAAGAGTAGCAAAAAGAAAAGCAAAACGAAAGCGAACTCTGGTCAGACTAAACCTTCTAGTCCCATCAAAGTTCAGTCTCAAAAAACCAAACAAAACAACCCTTCCGGTCCCAAAATTCAACAAAGCTTTTACACTCCGGGACCTGGAATGCTTGGACCTCATCCAATTCAAAATTTTCAACCAAATTCTTTTGCTTACCAAAATGGATCCTTTCCAATCAACCAAACATTCCATCCATTTTGCAGCACAAACCCAACTTTCAATGGAAGCCACATGTTTGGGGAAACCCACCTTTTACAAATTTTAATCATTTTTTGGGAAACTCTCAGCTTCCTATGATTAATTCTGTGAGTGTTCCCATAAGTTTTGGATTTCCTACTACTGGTAGCTATCCTCAATTTGTTTACACTCCAAATCAATCATTCCATGTACCTCCTGGCTTTCTAAAGGAACTTTCCAAAAACAAAAACATTTCAAAATCAGCTCAAAAGAAAAGGAAATCGGTTGCAAGTCCTCAACAAGAAACACCAAAAATAGTCAAGAATGAAAAATCTATTAATGACCAATCCAAACAATATGTTTCTACTAACTCTTCAGGACCCAAACAAGTTTGGGTACCTAAACCTCTTCTATAAACATTTCAGGCATTTAGTGCTGGAGCGTCTCATGATGAGACATGGTATATTGATAGCGGATGCTCCAAGCACATGACTGGACACAAGGGCTATCTTAGAGATTTCTCGGAATACACAGCCAGTCCAAGCCAGTATGTTACATTCGGGAATAATATGCAAGGAAAGGTCATGGGCCACGGAAACATCACCAACGGAAACTTTACAGTAAAGCATGTCGCTTACGTTGATGGTCTTAAGCACAACTTGATCAGTGTCGCACAACTTTGTGACAATGATCATCAAGTTTTATTTACGAAGTTTCAGAGCTTGATTATGGATGCTAAGAGTAATGTTCTTGTTGAATCTAAGCGCAACAGGAACATGTATCCTTTGGATATCGTCCTAATTGAAGGAGCGCCAGACATCTGCCTTCTTTCCAAGGCATCTTCTGATATTAGCTGGTTATGGCATCAGAGGCTCTCTCATCTCAATTTTGGATATATCAACAAGCTCATTGGCAAAGACCTCGTCAAGGGACTTCCATTGTTAAATCTTGACAATGATACTCTTTGTGCTGCGTGTGAAAAGGGAAAGCTGGCTAAAGTCTCGCACAAAAGTATTCCAGATATCAAATCAACTCAACCTCTACAGCTTCATCATGTTGATCTCTGTGGTCCCTCTGCTGTTCCAAGTATGAGCGGCAAGAGATACATTCTGGTGATAGTCGACGACTATACGAGGTTCACCTGGGTGTATTTTCTTCGTCAGAAGTCTGAAACAACCATGGAACTAATCAACTTCATCAAATATATTGAGGTCCGCACTGGCAAAATCGTCAGGGCAATTCGCAGTGATAATGGAGGAGAATCCAAGAACAATATGTTTGATGATTATCTCATTTCTCGAGGTATTGATCACAACTTCTGTGCTCCTTATACACCACAACAAAATGGCGTTGTTGAAAGACGGGATAGAACACTTTGCGAAGCCGCACGTTCTATGCTCATATTCGTGAATCTTCCACAATACTTTTGGGCTGAAGCTACTGCAACTGCTTGCGTCACCCAGAACCGTTCTTTAATCAACTCCAGATTAAATGTTACTCCTTATGAAGCAATGAACAAACGGAAGCCCAACGTAAAGTTCTTTCACATTTTTGGATGTCGTTGCTTTATAAAGAATAACAAGGATCATTTGAGCAAGTTTGAGCCACGATTTGATGAAGGCATCTTTCTCGGTTATTCATTCAATTCGGTTGCCTATCGTGTGCTAAACAAGCAAACTCGTACCATTGAAGAAACCTGTGATGTTCATTTCGATGAATATTACATTAGGAAGTTGGATTCTGAGCGTTTTAACTCTCAAATGGTTAAGCCTTATAATCATCCCATTGTCACCAACCCTCCAGTGATAAACTTTGAAGTTGACTTTGATTTCCTATTTCCTCAACCCGCTACAGCTCTCGATTCGGAACAATTTCTCTATCCTTTTACTCCTATAACCCAACAATCTTCTCAACATAGCTGTTCTACCTCTTCCTCTCAAGAACCTCAAGTTACATCTACACCAACTAGAACGCCAAACCCTATCAATCCCAATGCTCCAGTTGAGAGGGAACTATCCGCTCATGGTTCCATCCCACACAATTCACCTCAAGTTGATCTTTTTGATGTACCTATCAAATGTAACTTTCGAGGGGGAACCCATGTTCCCAGATGGCAATGAGTCATCTCAGTTTGAAATATCCATACCCGTTCCTGAAGACACCCGTCTCACTAAATGGACCAGGAGTCATCCTCCCGATCAAGTCATTGGTGATCCTTCTTCTGGCGTTCAAACTCATTCGGCTACTCAAAATGAATGTCTTTATGCTAGTTTTATCTCCTCAACTGAACCGAAAAATATCAAGGAAGCTCTAGAAGATCCTGACTGGGTGAAAGCTATGCAGGAAGAATTAGCCGAGTTTGAAAGGAATAATGTCTGGGACTTAGTACCGACTCCCGAAGGTGTCTCGGTAGTAGGATCCAGATGGGTATATCGAAACAAGACTGACGATCAAGGAGTCATCGTAAGTAACAAGGCCAGATTAGTAGTCAAAGGATATTCTCAACGGGAAGGAATCGATTACGATGAAACTTTTGCTCCTGTCGCTAGAATCGAAGCCATTCGAATTTTTCTTGCCTATGCTGCTCATAAGAATTTCAAGGTCTACCAAATGGACGTTCAATGTGCTTTCTTAAATGGTGAAATAGACCGAGATGTTTATGTGCAACAACCTCCAGGCTTCGAAGACTCTCATTTTCCTACATACAGCTTTAAACTTCAGAAGGCAGTCTACGGCCTCAAGCAAGCTCCAAGAGCGTGGTATTCCTCAAAGAAAACATTCAAAAGGGTCACGTTGAATTACATTTTGTTCCTACCGAGGAACAGGTTGCGGATATTTTTACCAAGCCCTTGGACGAAAATAAATTTCTACATTTTCTAGGTCGCCTTGGCATGTTGAATCCTGATCGTCTTGATATCTAAATCTTCCATTCTTTTCAAAATTTATCTTCTAAAAAACAAACAAAAAAAAATTAGAAAATTTTAGAAAAATACTCTCAAAAATAGAATAAAGACTTTTTTAGAAAATTTTGAAAAACAATTCCAAAAAAATTGAGTAATTCTTTTTAATCTCTTCTAAGAATACATCATGAAAAATACATATCTTGAACAACCTTTGAAAATATTCATTAATCGTGATCCTTCCAAAAATTGGGGATTAACAGTTTCATGACATGTATTTCAGGTACATATAGTAGAAGAAGATCTTGGACTATATTGTTTTTCAATTGAAGTGATGATTCTACTTTCATAATTCCTCGGTATGTGTCAAATCTTATTCCTTTTAGACCTATTTCATGAAATCAAGATTTTATTTCTAGGGACTTAAGATTAGACGGTTCAGATGGAAACAAAAACCCATGTGAGATTATATTTGTGCCTCGTCATCATCAAGTAGTGGATTTTCATTTCTTGTGGGCATAGGCATTTACGTGTATTCTTATAGGGCTTACATTCGTATACCTTGTTGTCTTAGTTTCATTGAACAAATGTCAAAATGATCAAGGATGTTTCTTTCCAACATGTATACATCCGGTATATATGTCACCTTATCCCTAGCCACATACTGAAGATTAAACTCCTACACCAATGGCGATTGAAGATCCAGAAGTTATTACACAACGCTCGACTTAGATGAATTCTATTACGATAATATCTTTTAATTCATTTAAGAAGATAATTCTCTCAAAAAATAAAATAAAATAATTCAAGTAAAATTTTATTTTTGAAAAGAAAATTAGGGATTAAAACGTCAAATTCAAGATCCCAGAAGTCTCTCAAAGCTTAATCGGAAAACTCAAAAAGACTTGTAAGACGCAAAATTCAAGAAAAATCAACACGAAGCCTTCTCAAATGGAAATCCAAGAAAAATTTCAAGGATCTCAAAGATGAAGCTGCTATACACCTCAAGGAAGAAACATCAAATGCAGATAAATCATAAGGAAATTAATTGTTGCTGAAATTCAAAGAAAGACATTCCAGATTCTCTCACATCTGAAGATATGCAACTCAACGGTGGATTCCAGGTATACTGTAGCATACATCATTGAAGACCCACGATATTTTCCAACACTGTGAAGTTAAACCCCTCTACAGTATTTACCGACGGAGAGATGAGTGCGGACATTAATGACATGAATGAAGAAACCCTTTGAGTAATGTCGCATCCCTAGTCCTCTGTGATTGATCATTTAATATGAAACTAAGGTGACTAACGTATATAGGTATAAGTTTATATTAAGGTATGCTTAGGTGTCTCCTGAGCGTGAGAGGAACGCGAGAGATAATACTCTTCTTTAGTATTACTACACCAATTTACTGTATGAGTGAATGTAAGAACACAATCCAAAGAGAGTCCATCTGAACGAGATCTTATTAATCTATAGTCGTCTTTCGAATTCGGTTATAAATCTTAAAAGAATTTTTTCGGTACACATAGTCGGTTACCCTGTGAAAATAAATTTAAGACTTTGATTCGGAAACAAATTTTTCAAAATTTTAGTCGACCTATACGTCAAGTAAATCGTGTCATGCTCTTTCAAAGTGATTGCGAAGTTTTTAGAAAGATATGATTAAAGTATTTCGTTCAAAGACTTGTTCAAAATTTTGCCATCGTTTATGATGTTCTTTTCTTCTAATAAATTTTAAAGTTTACTCTTGAAAAATACAAAAATATTGTGTGTTTTTTTTTTTTTTTTTTTTTTTTTCTCTCTTCTTTATCTTGCATTGTGTATCAGAATTTTATATTTTCTGCTTCAATAATTATTTTATTAAAACAGAGGAGGAAAATGGTAAATTTTGATTTTTATAATTGAAATATTTTTTCACAAGTGCTAGATTTGACTTTTTTTTTTTAATTTTCTTTATTTCCTTTTAACTTTTTGTTCTTATATAAGTCCTGAAACCGCATATTGTTAAGATTAACTTGGTTAAGATATGTAAAAAGTTGCTCGGATAATTTCCCGATCCGTAAATGTTTGGATCAAGACAAGATCTGCAAAATTTTACCAAGTTAAAATTTTGAATATCTTGGTCCATAAATTTCTTAAACTTGAAAAATAAAATTTTAATTGCAAAATGTTCAAACAAACGAAAAATACTAAAATCGGAAAAGGTTAAGTCGTCAAATTTTGCAAAAATCCTAAATCCTCAAAAGTTTAAGACTTCAAAAAATTTTCAACCATCTGCAACAATATTTTTGATAAAAAAAAAAAAAAAAATAAATAAACCAAGCCAACCCCAGCAAAATTCTCATCAAGCTAAGTTCTTGGCTACCACAAGATTTGATTCTACCAAAAACGACGGCACCGCAAGAAAATGGCTCTTGGCTCCGATCCATTCCCAGCAAAATTGATCAGGTTCCCCGTTAAAATTGAAGTCGCAGCCACCACCGCAAACATCTTACCGGATCAAACGACAAGACCCCGCAAACATTTCTGGCTAGCCGGTATCCGCAAAATTCCTAGCCGGACTCTGCAAATTTGCTTGGCTTGTCATCCCCGCAAAATTTGCGACTAGGTTACGCCCACCGCAAAAATCCTTGATAACGATCCCGTGCAAATATCTCCACCGGGTAACCTGCCTCCGCAAATTCTCCTTGCTTGGTTACCTCCGCGAAAATCAGGCCCCACAAAATTCTTTCTCTTCTATCTCACCCCACCGCACAATTCTTCTCTTTCCTTCTTGCCTCTCGATCATCCTCCCCGCAAATTCCTCGATCACCTGAACCCGGCAACCAACGCGACCCAGCTTTCTGTCTTTCCCGTCTTCTTCCGGTCTTCTTTCCCTGATCCCCAATCTCTTCTTCTCTCTCACTACCCCGCAAAATCGGCCCTTCCTTCTCCTTGATCCCTCTTTCTCCTTTATTTCCGATCGGCCGATCCTTTATTTCTTCCCTCTCCTATTATAAGCCCAGCCTTTTGTTTGATTACTCCTTGACCCCCTCAAAGTTCTTTTCTCTCTTCTTCCCCCGATCTTTCTCTTTTATAATTAAACACCCCAGCAAACTTTCTTTTGGACAAAAGATGCCCCGTATATATATTTTTTATTTATTTTGCACCGCAAAGTTTTCGGATCAGCTTGATAAATTTTTACATTGAACGCAATCTTTTTCAGATTGAAAATTTGTTACGAACGCATTTTTATATTTTATTTTCAATCAATCCCTGCAAAATTTTTGGTGTGCGTCTTTTGTAACCGGAATTCTCCACGTGTTTACCGCAATATTATTTTTGGAGATTGTTGTTCCGCAACGTTTCAACTCGATATTGCAATTTTTATTTTTGCAGAATCGCGACTTCAGTTACGAACCCCCCCCCCCCCCCCCCTCTTGAAATTTTTGCGACGAGTGGTTTAAACTCTTTTTTTTTTCTCTCGAAAATCAAAAGTTTTATCATTTGGAAAAATGTTAACCCAGCAAAAAATTTTGCTCGATCGACAAATTTTTTGACTCTGCAAAATCTTTGAACCGCGGATTTTTCGTAGATCAACAAAACGCAATTGCTATCCACAAGGGCTCAACGACCTCATTTTCTTGGATACCGCAATTGTTGATTTTTGACATCTTGATGTGTATTTGTTTTTCAACATCTTTATATATGATTACACATTCAATATCAATCTTTCTTTCTATTTTCTATCTTTTTTAATTCATATATCTTGTGAGAACTTCTTAATTAATTAGATTTTCTCTATAGTAATGAATTCAATTCCTTGTAATATTTTGTCACCAAATATCACATAGGGGGAAAATGTTGAAAATTAATTTATGTGACCATTTGTTGAAAAATATTTAGGAATTAAATTAAATTAATTTTAGTAGATGTGTTAAGTTTTCGCTTAGTTAGCGTAAGCGAAAAATAACCCTTAACCAAATCTACACAAGTCTACTTTTACTTTTGTCTAAAATGCAGGAATTAGCAAAAAAGTGACGAATCAAACACTGGATAAGCAAAAAAGTCAGATCAGGATAAGCGAAAATCTCATCACGATAAGCGAAATTTTCAGATCAGGATAAGCGAAAATCTCATCAGGATAAGCGAAAATTCCTGATCAGACAAGCCAAAATCAGGAGCCACCCCCTCAATATTTGTAGCCAGCCCCCTCAGAAAATTTTCCCATTCCCACCTATATCCTTGATCAAAGACTCACCCCCTCACTTTTCTGACGCCGTTAAGTACCCCCTCAATAACTTAACGGAATATTCCTTTATTCCATGTGTACTTTAGTATTTCCCATCAAGATTCCATTTGCATTTTAGCAAACCCCTTTATAGGACACATGTCACCCTCCTATTGGTGGACATGTTCTTACACCCTATAAATACCTCCCCACTACCTATGTTTCCACCAACCTTTTTGGAAACATTTCTCCCCATACACCACGTCTGATTCTTCAGAGAGATTCTCCAAAAAGTGTGCTCCTCCCCACCATTTGAAGATTTGAAGACAACTTTGAATATTCTTTAATATTCTAATGTGTTCATCACTGTTTCTTCATCTACTTCATTTGTTCTTCATATTTTCTTCTTCCTTTTTCATTGTAACTTTGAATGCTTCATTATTATCAATGGAAATCTTCTTCTTCACTTTTTTTTTATTGTTATTCAATAGTTTTGATTAAATATTCCGCATTGTGTTTGTCATTTTAAGATCTTCTTGGATTTAAATCTTCTTCTTATATTTTTGTGTTTATTCATGGAAATATTTTGAACTCTAGATTTATTTTATCCAACAGTTGGGATGTTCTTTACTTTCAAAACCAGGTGGTTGTTCAACAAAAACGGTTTCCTCGAGATCACCATTCAAAAAAGAACATTTGACATCCATTTGATAGACATCAATGTTTTTATGTGCTGCATAAGCCAAAAATATCCGAACTGATTCGAGTCTGGCAACAGGAGCAAATGTCTCTTCGTAATCAATCCCCTCCTGTTGACAATAACCCTTGAGAACCAGCCTTGCTTTGTTCCGAACCACATTGCCTTCGGTGTCTAGCTTATTTCTATACACCCATTTCAGACCAACAATTGAAGCATTTGCAGGTTTTGGAATTAGCCTTCAAACTTTGTTTCTTTCAAATTCCTCTAATTCCAACTGCATTGCTTCAATCCAGTTAGGGTGATCAAAAGCATCCTTAACATTCTTAAGTTCAACCTTGGAGATAAAGACATTGAACATGCACAACTCCGAAGTTTTGTTTAGATCAAGTTGTTTTTTGTGAAGTTGTGCATGAGTCAATACTCTATCTTGAACGTTACCTATGACAAGAGATGGTGGATGATTTTTCGTCCATTTGTCCAAAGGAGGATAATTTGGATCGAAATCAGGTGGTCATTCTGAATCAATATCCTCGATATCGGAAGGATAGCTTGAAGTGGATGGAAAATCACCCATTATTAAATGATTGTTTGAGTTAGTTGTATTTGTTTGTGGTGTGTGCAATTGTGAAGAGGAGTTTAGTGTATGCTCCCCCTCGACAGCAGTTGGTGTTGAGGAAGTGGTTGCTCTATCCGAAGCGACTAGTGTTGCTGAGTTAGGAGTGGAAATCTCTGGCTCCCCCTGGACTGATGGATACAGGGACATGATATGAGAGATTTCCTGTAGAGGTGAAGTTGGACTGTTGTTTGGCTCCCCCTTAACACTAGCATTCCCTTCACTTCGGTTTGATGGTTCCCCTTCAACAGACGATGGTCTTTGTACACTACTTGTGGAAGAGTCATCAGGTCCATCTGTGAGTTTGGACAGTTCAGACACAAGGTTATCAGGTGCCCTGACTTTTGAGTCTGCAGCCCTCATAGGTGGATTGAACAAAAGTGTGAAGTCTGTATCAAATGTAGTGATTTGTATAGCATCCACAGCAGGCTTTGGAAAGATGGATGACATGGGGAATGGATGCAAAGACTTCTTGATGTAGTAATCATCAAACCTCAGGTTGAAGGTTTCTTCAATCTTTCGAGTCCTCTTGTTCATGACTCTGTAAGCTTTTGAGTCTTGAGAATATCCAAGGAAAATCCCTTCTTCTGACTTTTCATTGAACTTTGTTAAATGATCTTTCAAATTTAAGATGAAACACCTACAACCGAAGATGTGAAGAAATTTGACATTTGGTTTTCTTAGGTTAAGCACTTCATAAGGTGTGATATGAAATCTCTTGTGAATGTAGGATCTATTTTAAGTAAAGCAGGCGGTAGAAATGGCTTCGGCCCAGAAGTACATGGGCAAATTTGCAAAATTAAGCATAGTTCTAGCTGCTTCACACAAAGAACGATTTCTCCTTTCTACAACACCATTTTGTTGTGGAGTATATGGTGCTGAGAAGTTGTGACTAATCCCTTTATTTTCAAGAATCCATCAAGAGTTTTATTTTTGAACTCCGAACCGTTGTCACTGTGCACAGTTCAGACCTTCTTGTTTAGCATCACTTTCATCTTCTTTATGAAGTTAATGATTTCTTCAGCAGCGTCTGGTTTGTTTCTTAGAAATAGGACCCAAGTAAACCTTGAATAATCATCAACTATCACAAGAATGTACTTCTTTTTTCCAATTGATTCTACCATGGATGGACCACACAAATCCATATAGAGATGTGAAAGGGGTTCGGTGATTTTAGGGTTAATCACAATTGGATGCCTTTGTTTTGTTTGCTTTCCATGCTCACAAGCAGAGCAAAGTGAATCATTATCAAATTTGAGAGCAGGCATTCCACGAACCAAATCCATAGCCACTAACTTGTTTAAGTCCTTGAAGTTCAAATGAGCAAGTCTTCGGTGCCAAAGCTAGCTAACATCGGAGTTGGCTTTTGAGAGAAGACATAAAGATTGCCCACCAGTTACAGGCTTTAGATTTAAGGGAAACATTGATCCCTTCCTTTCAGATTTGAGCAAGACTTCGTTTGTTTCTTCTTTTGTGATGACACTCCCTTGGTTGTTGAATGTACCGCATTACCCGTTCCAACCACCAATTGAGATATACTCACAAGATTGTGTTTTAACCCTTCAACAAATGCCACTCTGCTGATTGTAAATTGGCTATTTGTTATTTTTCCATAACCCCTAATTGGACATGTTTCATTATTACCGAAGCATACATTTCCAGCATCATCCAACGTCCTATAATCTCTAAGATATTCTCTCTTCCCTGTCATATGTCTTGAGCAGCCACTATCCATGTACCATTTTGTATCGTACCGTTCAGTGGACATTACCTACAATTTAATCAAGAAGGAGTTGGTACCCAATCAATCTTGGGTCCTCAGGGTAAGCGAAGGATTCTTGAATCCACTTTTCTACGGCCTCTTCTGATATTTCAGTTGCATTTAAGTTGATCAGATTCTCCGAAGCCTCATGTGATGAACATGATTCCGAAGAGTCTGAAGTCTAAATAAGATTCAGAAAAGCTTTTTGTCAAATTTGATGAGTCCGAAGTGACTGACAAAATGCAAGACTTCGGAACCCATTTTTGTTTTGATGATTTTGACTTTGAGGTTTTTGATGTTTTTTTTTTCACTAGAAATTTTTGAACTCATTGATGATTTTGAAAATTTGGTTTTTGCAGTTAGATTTTCTTTTAAGTAATTTATTTTCCAATTTTGTTTCGAATTTTTAATTGTTGATTTTCTTGATATTGAACTATACAACGTAGAGGTACAAAGGTACTCTTCGTATGCCAATTTGAAATCATTTAGTGAAAGATTCTTATCTTTAAACCGATCCAAAGTTTTGTCTAGCCATTGATGGAATGTATCTATCAAGTTGTTTCCTTTGGAAAATGTTTTCTTTGTGGGTTTTTGGAATTTTGGATTACGAAAGTTAGGATTTGTTGGTGTAAAAGTTGGTTTGACCTGATCCTTTTTGACTTCCGATACCTTTGAATCAATTGGTTTTGTTCCCAAAGTTGAAGTAATCACATTTGTTGATTTTGAAACTCCGAAGGGTATTTTTCTTTTGACAAGATTTTGATTTTGTTTCGTTTTCAAATTCACAACAATAGGTTTTTGAATTGTTTTTGTAGACATAATTGACGGTTTTGTTTTGGAAGTAGAAGCATGGTGGAGAATTTGATGTCTCTTCAAAATCTTGGTATTTTGTATCGAGGGCTTGGAAACAACAATTTTTGGTTTTGCAATGACCCTTTTAGAAGATTGTGACAGCGGTACACTTTCACATGATTCCATTAATTGAAAGACATCCATCTTCGGAGCTATGGGTTTCTCCATAACTTGAATTTGTTTGTAATTTCGATTTGTGTAAATGTGATTATCATTTTTGACATTCAAAAGATGTGACATGTTTTTGGGAATCTTTTCTTTTTCATAACAAACAATGACTAGTGTTCTAACAGTTGGTATTGTACTATGCAATCACACAGTATTTACTATAGTGAAGAACAGTTAAAGAACACATTGATATGGATAACTTGTGCCGAATGCTTGATTGATTGATTTAGGGTTTTACAATTTGGACGATTAGAATCTCGCACTCAAACACGGTATAGTATCACTGATATTTATACTTGATCAGTGATACGCATAGTACAACTTTATAGCGGATTGGGGCTTTGAAGAAAAACAAACATCTTAGCTATTGGCAGGAATTTCGCCCGCATCCGATCCACCTTAATCACCGGAAAACCCCTTTTTTATTTCAAGCTCAGTGGTAGAGCGGTCGGCTGGCAATTACAGAGAATATCCTATCAGAGTACTAACCAATATGATACTAGATTCATGCACCACGTAATGTACTATTACGCGTGCCTACAAAAAGTACTACTGCTAAGAAGTCTTCGGATCCTCTAGGATATACCCTTCGGAGTCTTCAGACTTCGGGGTCTTCTATTCTTGTTTTACTTCAGGGCCTTTGACAGAGGGTCTTCAGATGTTTGGGCAGTTCAACACAAAAGATTCAACAGATAGCATATTCTGTTTGAGAAAAAGAGCACTTTGATTGTCACCAAGGAGACTCGGTCAACCGAATGGTAAGGCATGAAGCTCACGTAAGAGACACGTGTGATCCAAATAATCTCAGCAGTCGTGTTAGCCATGACTCAATATTCAGATTCACAACTAGAGCAAGAAACAATCGATTGCTGCTTTGCGCTCCAAGATACAAGATTACCCTAGGAATATCGAGTACCCATAGGTGGAGCGGCGTGTGTTAAGACATCGAGCCCAGACAGGATCATAATAGCCGACAATGGCGGTCATTTTAGGTCTAGAAAACATGAGCCTAAAGGAGATGGTTCCCTTGACATAACGAATGAGGCGTTTGACGGCTTGAAAGTATGCAACAGTGGGGGTCGATAAAACTTTTTAACTTGGTTCACAACATACGCAATATTAGGTCGAGTGATGGTCAAGTACTGAAGAGCACCCACCAGCGAGCGATAATGAGTGGGATTCTCATAAGGAGTTCCACCACTAACAAGCGAAGTAGTAAGGGAGAGTGGGGTGGTAACCGGCTTGGCCTCAAGAATACCTGCTTGGGAGATGATGTCATAAGCGTACTTGGCCTGATAGAGAAATAGACCGGAGGGTAGATGAGTCTCCTCGAGCCCATGAAAATAATTTAAGCGACCAAGATCTTTAATTTTAAATTCAGTATGGAGTGTAGCAATAAAGGAGCTAATGATGGATTCATCAAAGCCCGTGAGAATCAAGTCAACCACACACACTAATAAATAAAGGATGCATGCATCACGTCGAAAAACAAAACAATGAGGGATCGGCCCGACTGCATGAGAAACCTTGAGTGACTAAAATAGTACTTAGGCGATGGAACCATGCCTGGGCTTGTTTCAAGCCATAGATAACTTTGCGAAGTTTGCAAACATGATCTGGGAACCAGGAATCTAGGAAGCCATGTAGCTGCTGCATATAGACAGTGTCACTTAATGTGCCATTAAGAAAGGCATTATTCACATCAAGTTGATGTAAGTGCCACCCATTAATGATCGCAAGTGTGAGAACCACCCGAATCGTGGCCGCCTTCACAACGGGGCTAAACGTGTGAGTAAAATCAAGGCCTGAAACCTGACTGAAGCCTTGAGCAATGAGGCATGCCTGATGCTGTTCAACTGAGCCATCCGCCCAGTATTTGGTGCGAAACAACCATTTGCACCCTAGCACATGCATTTCAGCGCACATGGCGTCATACCATTTCAAATCACGTATAGCATCGGGATAAGTGGAAGGATCCCGAGTGGCAAACATGGCCGAGAAGAAGCCATGATCCTGAATTAAGTAAGATAAGTCAGCCCGATATCGTGGCTTAAAGATGTCCGCCTTGGCACGAGTGACCATGAGGTGCTGGGTAGGAGGTGGCCCAGGGTTAGGAATCGATGGTGATGCCGGGTCAGAACGAAGCGGTGATGAGGGTGCCGTCGATGCCGGATCAGATGGTAGCGGTGGAGAGGGTGCGAAATCAGGTTCACCAACTGGGGAATTAGTAGAGACTGGAGGAATAGGTGGGGTGGTGGAATCATCGCAATAACCACAGACGGGTGGTGGTGGGGGTGGAACGGGGGCGGGCTGTAGTGGTGGAGGAATAGGAGCCGGAGAATCAATCGGGGTTAGAGGAATATCCGCCAAAAAGGAGTGCAACGGTAAGGTGGTAAGAGGTTCATCTTTGGAAGAAGAACCAAAAGGAAAATACGACTCATCAAACCGGGCATGACGAGTGATAAAAGTGCTTAAAGACACCGGATCAAGGCCTTGATAGCGTTTGTATTGCGAGTTCTACTAAATAAAAACACAAGGAATACTCCAGGGAGATAATTTGTGCTCCGGATAATCACGTAAATAAGGGTATACCTGACACCCAAAGGGTCGAAAATTCTCAAAGGAGGGTAATATGGAGAGCCCCTCGATGGAAGGAGATTGATGATGTGAACCATGGAGTTGAAAGCATGAACCCAATAAGAGGCCGAAATGTGTCCGTGAAACATCATAACAAGCCCAGTTTCAACAATATGACGATGCTTGCATTCAACCCGCCCATTTTGTTGAGGGGTATATTGGAATGAAATTTGATGAAATTTGCCATGCATGTTTTGTAATGTCTTAACATTGTGATTTAGGAATTTCATACCCCCATATTTGAAAAGCTTTAATTTTGGAGGAAAATCGAGTCTGTACAAAAGTAATAAATATGGCAAAACTAACATGGAGGTCCACCTTAGACTTGAGCGAGTACAACCACGTGAATCGAGAAAATTCATTGATAAAGGTCACATAATAACGATACGAGTCAACTGAGGAAACCGGTGACGGGCCCCAAAGGTCACAATGAACCAAATCCAATAGATGTAAAGCACGTTTATTTTATCATCAAATGGAAAACGATGAGATTTAGCAAGTTGACATGGTGAGCAAGTAAGCAGTTTTGGTAAAATAGAAGAAACCAACAAATGTCCAAGTTTATTCGAAACAGAAATAGTGTCAAATGACACATGCCCCAATCTAGAGTGCCGAAGTTTAAAAGACGCATTGGGTTTGGTTTTAACAAAAAGCGCATAAGCCTTTGGAGAGGAGGATAGCACATAAAGTCAATGATTACATCTTCCGTGAGCTAGAACTTACTTTGTTGGGCGATCCTAAATAGAACAATAAGATTTGGAAAGAAGCACATCTACATCATTATCATATGTTAATCTACTAATAGACAACAAATTTTTGGTGAGCCCGAGACAGCCAGAACATCACGCAGACGGATACTATTAGCAAGAGTGGAAGTGCCAATATGAGAAATAGGAAGAGAGTTACCATTGCCATTTTGAACCAAACCATCACCACCATACGGCTCGGGTTGGGAAACTGAACCCACGAAAGACACCATGTGATCGGAGGCATCGAAATCAACATACCAATCTGCACCGGAAGCATTCACGAGACACTTTGTAAGAAAATCCTTGGCAAGATTAGTTTCATTTGCCGGGGATTATGAAGCAAACATGGTGAGTCGAGGGCACACATTCGCATAATGACCATTTTGGCGACACAATTGGCAATGGGGAGGGGGCGGCCACAACCATGATCACCGTGAGATTTCCGACCGCCAACACCCCGACCACAACCACGACCACCGAGAGATGGTGGCAGTGATGCAGTTTCAGTCGAGAAAGCCATGGTGGCGGTTGGAGGTATATGGATCGAACAGACAAACAATTTGGGCACCTCGGCTTGGGCGAGTAAATCACGAATGGCATACGGGGTACGGATGGCATGGATGGCAGTTGAAAAAGTTTTAAAAGAGCCGCAAATACCACAAAGGAACAAATGAGTTTTGTCGAAATCATCAACCGCGTCACTGATGGCTGCAAGTTGGTCACAAATAGTCTTAAATTTACAACCAAAATCCGAGACAGTTGCGGTACCTTTTGGAGAGAAGACGAAGTTGGTCACGAAGATTTTGAACGTGCTCCATGGAGGAATTGCCATAGGAGGCTTCAAGGGCTACCCAAATATCACGAGCGGCGGAGAGACGCACGACCGCCAAGAAGGCCTCCTCGGTTAGAGAAGCTTAGAGGAGGATAAAGACATGTTGATCGACGGTGAGCCACTCCGCAAGAGCCGGATTCACAGTCGGTTTTCCATCAACTAGAAGATGAAATGGCGGGGCTTGAGAGGAGCCGTCAACGTAATCAAGGAGACATTGAGAATTAAGTAGTGGCATCATTTGGTTCTTTCATAGTAGGTAGTTAGTGGAGGAGAGGCGAATAATGATTAGATCAAGGATGGTATTCATGGGAAGGGAGTTTTCTTGGGAGGAGGAGGAGGAGGAGGAGGAGGCCATGGTGGAGCTGATGAGAAAGAGAAGACGAGAGGGGAGCGAAGAAAGGGAGGATCGGTTATAGAGGGAGAGGAAGGGAAATGGGTTAAGCTCTTGATACCATGAGAATACATGAATTCTCCTTACCAATCGGCACAGGAGTTAAACCATATATATATATATATATATATATATATATATATATATATATATATATATATATATATATATATATATATATATATATATATATATATATATATATATATATATATATATATATATATATGGAAAGTTACAAATGTACCCCTAAAATAAAAGAATTAAATACAACAATTTTTATACTAGTCTAATACAACCAATTGATAAAAAATAAATATGACTAAATGCAGCGAAAATATACATCTATATGGTTTTAAATTTTAATTTAATGAAAGACAGATAAAACTAACAATTAGCTTTGTATTTTGAAGCTGCAGAACCGTAAGTGCCTAAAAGAGTCGAGAGATGAGACCACCAGTAAGAAATTTTTGGGAGTTGAAATCATAATTTGAGAGTGTACTTTTGTAGATCATATGACACATACATAGTGGTAGCCAGAGTCAAGTACAATTTAAGCTTGTTTTTTAAGTAATATAAATATTGAATTCGTTATATTTCTAGGAAATGAATAAAGATTAAATACGTATTTTAAGACTGCATTCTTGTTCCGAAGATGCGACGAAACAGATCCTAGTAACAAATTATTTTGCATAGACCTGCATACTTTGATATTTTAAAGTCAAAAGTTGACTCATTCATTTATAAAGATAATTTAAACAGAGTACTTACAATTTAGGTTTCAAGTAAAAATAAAGGAATTGACTACTCAATGCATTTTTATACAACCATTTGTTGCAAGTATGTAGATTAGATGTTTGTCAGACCCCGTTCCCGGATTGACCAAGCTTGGATTTAAAAAGAATCAAGTTTTGAGAAGTGCTTGAGATGAGCTTAGCGATGCTACGAGGGGCAATTAGTGATGCTATTGAGACGGAGTTAGCGATGCTATCAAGGAGGTTAGCGACGCTCTGCTGGGTAGTAGTGGGATGGCACGTTCATGAGATAGCGACGCTATCTTAAGAGATAGCACTGCTATCTATGCTGTTTGCACCAAAGCCGAAGATTTTGAGTTTTGGGTCGTATTTAAGTGCACAAAACCTTAGGTAGGCGTCATTTCACTCCCTTCAGTTCCCAAAAACATCTCAAACTCTCTCCTAACTTCCTTGGGTGATTTTTGGTGCTTTTGATCTTTGTAGAAGAGTTCTTGAAGAGAAGGAAGGTTCATGGTGGTGCTTGAAGGTGTTCTTCAAGTGTGAGGCAGCAAGATCTTCATTTTTCTGGACCTTTGTGAGTAATGTTTCTTCCTTTTTGTGTTTGTTGAGTTGTTCTTACAGTTATGAAGGGTTTGGTTGGGTTTTTGGTCCCTTGGTTGTGTTATTAAAGGATTTGAGTTGTGACAACCTAAATTTTTAAATATGAAATAAGGATTTAAGCTAAGTACTTTGATACTTAGAAGTTTGATGTTCAAACGAGTTAAATGTATGCGGAAGGGGAAAATGGTCAAATAATGTGAAAATATGGAAACTTGGGTTTTTAAGACCTTCTATTATGTCGTAATGAAGTATTATTTCATTTGAAAATTTGATTTAAATACTCGAGGGCAAAAATGGAAATATGGGATTTAAAAGAGAGGAAAATAATTGTAAATATTTAGAAATTTATAATTTAAAATATACAAGGATTTGGGAAAAAGTCATCAAAGAGACTTTTGTAGATTTTGATGTACTAAGAATATAGGAAAAAGATCCGGTTGTTTGGAGTTATAACGAAGGAGTTATGACCATATAAAGATGGACAAAAAGTGACATAAATGGCCAATGGGTCATGTTTGAGGGTTTATAACGTCACATCTAGTTAGATCCAGACTTAAGTCAGTAGGAGGAAATTGTTAAACGCATTCCCAGCTTTCTAAAGGCGGTCTGTGGACTTTTGTTGCTCTGCACGGTGCTTTCGGACTAATAGGTTTCATGTTACGTCAATTCAAACTTGCTTGATCTGTTCAATTATGACCTTATAATGCAATCACATTCTCTGGTCCAATTGCCGTTTTTGTTTCTGTATTCCTGATTTATCCACTAGGTCAGTCTGGTTGGTTCTTTGCGCCTAGTTTTGGTGTAGCAGCTATATTTCGACTTATCCTCTTTTTTCAAGGATTTCATAACTGGACATTGAACCCATTTCATATGATGGGAGTTGCAGGTGTATTGGGCGCTGCTTTGCTATGCGCTATTCATGGTGCTACCGTAGAAAATACTTTATTTGAAGATGGTGATGGCGCAAATACATTCCGTGCTTTTAACCCAACTCAAGCTGAAGAAACTTATTCAATGGTCACTGCTAATCGCTTTTGGTCCCAAATCTTTGGGGTTGCTTTTTCCAATAAACGTTGGTTACATTTCTTTATGTTATTTGTACCAGTAACTGGTTTATGGATGAGTGCTCTTGGAGTAGTCGGTCTGGCCTTGAACCTACGTGCCTATGACTTCGGTTCTCAGGAAATTCGCGCTACGGAAGATCCTGAATTTGAGACTTTCTACACTAAAAATATTCTCTTAAACGAAGGTATTCGTGCTTGGATGGCGGCTCAAGATCAGCCTCATGAAAACCTTATATTCCCTGAGGAGGTTCTACCCCGTGGAAACGCTCTTTAATGGAACTTTAGCTTTAGATATAAAGTTTATAAAATTCCGATATCGTATGTAGGAGTTATGATGTCGTAAAGTTTGGTAAAAATTAAGCAAAAAGTTAAGAATTTTCTAAGGCATGACTGAGTAAGGGCATTTTGGTAATATTTTCGTTGACCAGTCAAAATCAGGTTTTTATTCCTTCTTTTTCCCGTTTTCTTACTGTGCGTATTCTCAAAATGGGAAAATGAAATTGAAGATATTATTTTTGGGGTTCCCTTGGTTTGCGTCTGGTAGAAGTCGAGAAACACACACACCATCGGTGTGTGTGTGCGTAAATCAGATCGAGAGAGAGATTGAGAGAGTTCGAGAAATGGAAAGAGGAATCGAGAGCTGTCAAATGGGTCTCCTGTGGTTCGCGACTTCTGATGGTGGGCAAAAAAGACGAAAACAGCAGCAGCAATGGCTGCTGCCAGCGGTGTGGAGCTTTCAGCGCCGGTGGAATCAGCCGGAGGTGGTCGGGAATTGGACTTGGCTGCTGGGATTTTGCTGGAACAACTCTGTAATTTCAGACTTTTCCTTATGGGGACAGAAATCAGAAGGTATTCTCTAAATTTCTAGAACCCTAGTTATGGAGATTTAAAAATTATGAATGCATGTTGGGTTTGGGACTTGGTTTCTGGTATATTTCACATTATTGATTCTGAAACACTTAAAAATTTATTTGTATGATCCTTAAGTTAGGTTATATGCTAAAAGGGATGAACTTTACTTATGTTCTTGGAACTTAAAGTTATGGAATCAGAATTCTTGCTGAAATTATACATAAAAGAACCATTACATGGTTAGAAACTTGAATGTGTCACACCCCCAAACCGTAATGGCGGAAACGTTCGAGGGTGGATGACTTCATGAACAATATCATAACAAAGTTGAATAATAGTGATTCCAAGCAAGCAACCATCATTAAGTAATTACAAATGTTACATCGTTTAAAAGTTTCACGTTTCAAATACAATTACAATGATATCAAAATAAGCAAAAACGACGTCGCAACGTCCCTTCGAATAGCGCTGTGGTCTACCTTATCAATTTCCTGAGAATACAAGTAATTTGAAAGTGTCAACAATTAAGTTGGTGAGTTCATAAGATTTTGCGTAAGAAATGTCCTTTGCTTGTAAGCGATAGTGTTGAAAACCAAGAAAATCCAATATTTTCTCATAAAAATGTCCAAGTCTTTAAATCCCAAAGTCTAAAATGTAATATATAAACTGTAGTGTAACTTTCTTAGAAATGTATGTTTCTACGTAAACAATTTATGAAAATATTAAGTTGATTATTTTCCCCATGTGAGATACCCATATAACCATACTGTGACTAGTTGGCCTGCTGCGACGTTCTTCAGGCGTCAGAATGTTAGACATTTAGACACCTCAGACCTGCCGGCCTGCCGGTCTAGCTGTAGCTAGCAGCTCAGGTGTGGGGTTGTCAAGCCCGTATAGATCTATACTCAAATATCGCGCTCTCTTACCGAGACTCTGGTTATAAAACTCAGGACTTATATTAGGTACTTATAAAAGTACTGTGAAGATTCATCTCACAAAATGTATGTATTCTAAATCAACTTGTTTACGTAAGATTTGTATGTAAAAACTCTTGTAATCGTCCGTTATCATTTTTTCCATGATAATATAGAAATGTTTAATAATTATATAATTTTATATAATTATTTTTGTCGTAATAACCTTATGTTTATAAACTATTTCAATAATAGTCTATTTTTAGTGTTTCGTCGTAATAATCATATTTTTGCGAATAATAACGAATTAACTTATTCAAATGTTTATAAATATCATCTTTTAAGTTATTTCTCACAAAAATGGTTTAATAACTTGGTTATAACTATTTTTGCTAGAAAATGATATTTCCCGGTTACAAAAACGTAGTTTTTATTAGTTTTCGTTTTCATGACTTTTATATCAAAAATCTAGTGTTTTACACACTTTATTTATAGTCTTGTAATTTTTCACACAAACATAACATGTCATAATATTTATAACATATGGATCTAACCATTTCTTATGTCAAGATCATTGATACACAACTTCTAGTTTTCATATTTATAACATTTTTATCCAAGATCTAGCATTTTTACATATTTTATTTATAGTTTGGGAACTTTTACACCAACATTATATATCATTATGATCATCATACATAGAACTATTCATATATCATATCAAGAACATTTTTACACAACAACTAGTTTTATGAACTTGTGTAAATCATCATTTTTAGCATTTAAACACATGTAAACTTGTATAAAACAACATTTATAGCATTTAAACTTGTATTCTCCCCCAAAAAGGTTTGAAAAGATGGAAATGAGGGGTATGAACTCACCCTTGTAGCGTGCTTGGTTTAAAAACTAGGTATTCCTTGGAAGATCGGTGGTAGGAATGAAGATCCAAGCCTTGGAGCTCGGAGGACCCCTGGACAATGTTATTACCCAATGGTTTTTTATAGATGTTAGTGTGTGTAAATGGTGTAAAACTTGTGTAATATAGATTAGAATCATAAGGTGAAGGTGTCTTACCACTTGGAATTGCAAAAGCACTTGGAAATGAAGATGTATGATGGTGTTGGATGGTGGCGGATTGGAAGAGAGGAAGAGAGGGAGAGAGCCGAGAGGAAGAGAGGGTGAGAAGAAAAGAGAGTGTGGTTTGGTTCAAATGAGATGGCTAGCTTCTCTTTGGTAGATTTGGTTTGTGATTTTCCTATTATAAAATTCTTAGGCTTTTAGTATCCTAGATATTGTGAATAGTGACCACCAAGATTATGTTGGGGACACCTTGCTTCAGTCGATGGGGGTAGGGGTAGGGGGTGGGGTGGGTTAGGTTTTATAAAAATAGCAATATACTTGTAAAAATAGGTGATTTTTATAAAATCGTAAGACGTTTTAGTGAAATTTTATGCGTTTTTGGCGAAACGAAGTTCTAAATAATTATTTTGTATAAAAACATGGTCAAACATTTATTTTGATTGGATTATAACTCATTGGATGTCGAAATACGCGTTTAAGCGCAGTATTCTTCCGATTTCGCGATTTTTGGCATTTTACCGGAAATCGAATTGGGCTTTGAAATTAAATACTAAATATTATTAAGTTCCATATTATATGAATTGTTATTTCATATTTGATATTTAAGGCACCACATTTTGTATTTTGAGTCCAAACCCTGTGTACAATACATTTATCCGTTCACAGCGATTTAATGGTTGTAACTTTCACGTACGAACTCCGTTTTCGACGTTCTATATATTCACAGGTTCGTATTTACGAGTAGATCGTTTCATGAATATTATTATTCTCAAAATAATAATTGTACGATTATTGAATTTTTACGCTACAGTAGTTTGCTGTCCGCATTTTCGACTTTTAATCGATAATTGTTTTGGCTTAGCATACGTAGTATTATAATATTTAACAATTCATCGCAAAAGTTATGGAAAATAACTTTTCAACACATGGATTAACGTACGCTTCGTTTGACTATAGTTGACTTTCGTTGACCAAAATTTACAATTGTCACATCATCTACCCGTTAAAAAGAATTTCGTCCCGAAATTTAGCTCTTGAGTAGATCTTCAAGGGTTTGGCAAGAGATGTGGATACTTTTGTTTCATTTGGTCTTCACGCTCCCAAGTAAATTCTGGTCCACGCTTAGCGCTCCAGTGGACTTTCACTATTGGTATGCGGCTTTGTTTCGTTCTCTTGACTTCCCTGTCCATGATCTCCACAGGTTCTTCTACAAACTGGAGGTTCTCATTCACCTCGATCTCATCGAGCGGAATGACAAGAGTCTCATCGGACAGACACTTCTTTAGGTTGGATACATAAAAAGTGGAATGGACATTGTTGAGCTCTTCTGGTAGTTGAAGTTTGTAGGCTATTGGGCCGATCCTAGCAAGGATCTCAAAGGGCCCAATGTATCTGGGGTTCAGTTTCCCACGCTTTCCAAAGCGTATCATTCCCTTCCATGGTGAGACCTTCAACAACTCTCGATCGCCAACCTGGAATTCTAAAGGTTTGCGTCGTTTGTCGGCGTAACTCTTTTGTCGGTCACGAGATGCTTTCAATCGTTCACGGATCTGAACGATTTTCTCTGTCGTTTCTCGTATGATCTCCGGGCCGGTGAGCGTGCTGTTAGGTACTTGACCTCTGGCTAGTTGAGTATCACCTACTTCAGCCCAACACAGAGGGGACCTGCACTTGCGTCCATATAAAGCTTCGAATGGGGCAACTTTGATGCTGGTGTGGTAGCTGTTCTTGTATGAAAACTCAATAAGTGGTAAGTGGGTGTCCCACGCCTTACCAAAGTCTATCACACAAGCTCTCAACATGTCTTCCAGCGTTTGAATGGTTCTTTCACTTTTCCCGTCTGTCTGTGGATGGTACGTTGTACTCATGTCGAGTCTGGTTCCCAAGGCTTTTTGCAATGATTGCCAAAATCGTGAAGTGAATCAGCTATCTCTATCTGAGATAATCGAAATTGGCGCACCATGCAATCGTACTATTTCCTTGATGTACGTCCTTGTAAGTTTCTCCATCTTGTCGGTCTCCTTGTTTGGCAGGAAGTGAGCGGATTTGGTTAACCTATCGACGATTACCTATATGGTGTCTAACCCACCAGTTGTCTTTGGTAGTTTGGTTATGAAGTCCATAGTTATCCGCTCCCACTTCCACTCGGGTATTTCCGGTTGTTGTAGTAAACCCGAGGGCTTTTGGTATTCTACTTTAACCTTGGTGCAAGTCAGGCACTTGCCCACGTAAGTAGCAATTTCTGCCTTCATGTTTGGCCACCAATACAGTTTCTTGAGGTCCAGGTACATCTTGTCGGAGCCAGGATGAACGGAGTATCTAGTCTTATGAGCCTCATTCATGATAATGTCTCTATATCCGCCGAATCTCGGGGTCCAAATTCGGTTCATAAGGTAACGAGCTCCGTCATCCTTAACTTCAAGGTTTTTATCCATCCCTCGCAAGGCTTCATTTGTGACATTTTCGGGTTTTAAGGCTTCTAGTTGCGCCTCCTTGATCTGAGTGGACAAATGGGAATGGATCGTTATCGACAGAGACTTTACTCGGCTGCCCGAGTACTCTTTCCGACTAAAGGCATCTGCCACCACGTTGGCCTTTCCTGGGTGATAACGAATTTCGCATTCATAATCACTTAGCAGCTTTACCCATCGTCGTTGTCTCATGTTGAGTTCTTTTTGGTTGAGGATATGCTGGAGACTCTTATGGTCGGTGAAAATAGTACACTTAGTGCCGTACAGGTAGTGTCTCCAGATCTTCAATGCGAACACTACTGCCCCCAACTCGAGATCATGTGTAGTGTAGTTGACCTCGTGAGTTTTAAGTTGTCTTGAAGCGTAGGCAATGACTTTTCCTCTTTGCATAAGTACGCAGCCCAGGCCCTGGTTCGATGCATCGCAATAGACCACAAAGTCTTCTATTCCTTCTGGAAGGGACAGAATAGGTGCGCTGCACAAAGCCTTCTTTAAGGTCTGGAAGGCGGCGTCTTGTTTATCTTCCCACTTGAATGTTACACCCTTCTGTGTCAGGGCAGTAAGTGGCTTCGCAATTTTGGAGAAATTCTGTATGAATCTTCGGTAATAGCCAGAAAGGCCCAAAAACTGGCGGATTTCTGTCAGAGTTCTTGGTGCTTCCCAGTTTTCGATGGCTTTGATTTTGGAGGGATCTACATGTATCCCTTCCTTGCTGACTACGTGGCCTAGAAAGTCCACCTTTCGAATCCAAAATTCGCATTTCAAAAATTTCGCATACAACTTCTCTGCTCTTAATGTCTCCAAAACTTGTCGTAGGTGTTGACTATGTTCCTCCTTACTTCGTGAATAGATAAGTATGTCGTTGATGAACACTATGACGAATTTATCTAGGTAAGGTCGGCAGACGCGGTTCATCAGATCCATAAACACTGCGGGCGCATTAGTCAATCCGAAGGGCATCACAACGAATTCATAATGGCCGTAGCGAGTTCTGAATGCCGTTTTAGGAACGTCTCCTTCTTGGACTCTGAGTTGGTGATACCCCGACCTTAGATCGATTTTTGAGAAGTAACTCGATCCTTGGAGTTGATCGAAAAGGTCGTCGATTCGGGGTAGCGGATACCGATTCTTGATAGTGAGCTTGTTCAATTCCCGATAGTCATTGCACATACGGAATGATCCATCCTTCTTCTTTACGAACACGACCGGCGCTCCCCAAGGTGAGAAGCTCGGTCTGATGAACTCTTTACTTAGCAGTTCGTTTAGTTGGCTGGATAATTCTTGCATTTCTGCTGGGGCTAATCGGTATGGCGCTTTTGCTACTGGAGTGGCTCCAGGGACCAAATCAATTCTGAACTCGACTTGTCGTGCGGGTGGTACTCTTGGAAGGTCTTCTGGGAATACGTCAGAAAAGTTGCAGACTTCAGGGATCTCTTTGATGCTCTTTACTTCTTTCTTCTCGTCAACAAAGTGGGCTAGGAAGGCATGGTATCTTTTCTGTAGGTACTTTCGAGCTTTGATGCAAGACACGATTCGAAGGCTGGTACTGGGTTTATCACCGTAGACAACAAGGGTCTTGTCATCCGGCAGATGAAGTCGGATCCCTCGTTCGTAACACATGATGTCGGCATGATGGGGAATTAGCCAATCCATACCAACAATCACGTCAAAGCTTCCTATTCTAACAGGCATTAAGTCGATTTGAAAGGAGTGATCATCCAGAGTAAGTGTACAGCCTATATATATGTCGTTTGTGCTTTCTGTTTTGCCATTTGCCATTTCTACCGTAAATGTTTCATTGAGTGGTTGAGGTTTTTGTTTTAGTGAGTTTTTAAACTCGTGGCTTACGAAGCTCCTCTCCGCACCGCTATCGAATAGAATATAACCATATGAATTATTGACGAGGAACATACCGGTAACCACAGTGGGATCCTCCACCGCTTCCGCGCGTCCCATGGCTAGGACTCTTCCATTTCTCCCAACGTTCTTTGTGTTGGTATACGATAACATAAAACAAGCGCAGCGGAAACAGAAATCTAAATCGTATTCAACCAGGATCACAGAATCATGCACACATTGATGTAGTATATACCTTTGCTTGAAGTTTTAGCACGTAATACTTAGGGTTTTGAAAGAAATCGGCCGTATACCGAGGGGTGGGAGGAGAGTGACGAAAATTAGGGTTTTGGCAGCCCTTACAACTCAGATCTAGGGTTGTATTTATAGTGCTCCTCATCCTTATCCCCTCCCTTGTGGATATTTCACTTTAGTCCTTTATCCTTATTAAGTTTCTAATTAATATACCTTTACTTTGGTATATTAATAAACTTAACCATTAAGTTTCTAATTAATATACCTTTACTTTGGTATATTAATAAATTTAACCCCTCAAGTTTATTTTCGATCTCTTTTAGCTAAATCGTCTCTTGCGTGTAACCCAAAAGGACCATACTATTTATTATAATATTACCAACTTGTTATAACGATGGCATATAACCAACAGTCTCCCACTTGCACTTGTTATAACAACTGTATGGTCTAATATTCATTAACCTAGTAAGGTGTATGTCATCCTAGACAAGTGCCGTGTTCATCTAATGAAACAGCCCTTATGCAAGTGATCAAATATTCCTTTGTTCTACAAGATATCCATATGAACGTCTGACATGGAATTCTGTCAGTCTCAAACATTCAAGATTATGTTTCCCGATAGAGATTTGTGATGACCACAACAAACTGCACTTATTGATTCTATATCAATCCAGTTCGAGTACGGCCGTACATTTGCTGTCAACACCAAATCATCGAGGGCCCCACGGATATCGCTTCTCCTGTTAGGGTAGAAGAAACAAATAAACTTTGACTATGCGGACCTCGCCCACTCATCATGTCATATCTGGACATTCCCTGTATGGCTGCCAGTTACGGACAACGTTGGGGAAAACCAAGACATAACAGACTGCAGGACTAAGAATCAATGCATCTCCACTTGAAGAATATAAGATATTACCATCTTAGAATTACTCGTGACATATTCCATGAAGTAATCTCTAAGTACAGGTTACTCCAATACTTAATCCCTATTAAGTACACATGAGAATTAGTGCATCTCTATGCTATGTCCATCTCTATGGACAATTTACCAATTCCTCATGTCAGCCTTGAATCAATACTTATTCCCAAAAGTATGACCGACTGTGGACGTTTTGAATAATAAAATAATTATTCAGGAAGTCAATAAAACATGCAAAATTGGAACACAATGATAAACTAATGAAATGACTGCCTTCATGCATATATTAAGTTCTCCACATAATAATCTTCAAAACAAATAGAGTTTCACATTGCTTGAGTTCCAAACACAATTCAAACTAAATTAAATACACTTAAACCAACTCATTTGCAAATCTAATGCCCATTGACCTAGTATGAGAATCATGCTTGGCTTGAGATAACGGTTTAGTGAATGGATCAACAAGATTATCTTCTGATGTAACTCTACTAATCGTGATGTCTCCTTCTTCAACGAGCCTCCGGATATAATGGTACTTCCGGTGTATATGCCTTGTGCGCTTGTGAGCTCTAGGTTCTTTCGCCAAGGCGACTGCACCCTCATTGTCACAGAAGATCTCAACTGGACCATCAATGCTAGGAACAACACCGAGATCCCTGATGAACTTCTTCATCCACATGGCTTCCTTTGCAGCTTCATTAACTGCAATATACTCAGCCTTCGTTATCGAATCAGCTACTGTTTCTTGCTTGGTACTCTTCCAAGTTACTGCCCCACTATTCAGTAAGAACACGAATCCTGACTGCGAACAGGAGTCGTCTCTGTCGTTTTGGAAGCTAGCATCACTATAACCACTTACAGTGAGTTCTTCCATGCCCCTATAGACCAAGAACACTTCCTTCGTCCTCCGAAGATACTTAAGAATGTTCTTGACTGCGATCCAATGATTTTCACCAGGATTGGCCTGATAACGACTCGTCATACTCAAGGCACAAGAGACGTCAGGCCTTGTACATAACATGGCATACATGATCAATCCCATTGCTGAAGCATATGGGATTCGACTCATTCTTTCTCGTTCATCACTAGAACTAGGACATTGGTCTCTACTCAATGTCATACCACGTTGCATAGGCACGAATCCTTTCTTGGAATCTTGCATCTTGAATCTTTTCAAGATTTTGTCTATGTATGTACTCTGGCTTAAACCAATGAGTCGCCTAGATCTATCTCTATAGATATTTATACCAAGTATGTATGCCGCTTCTCCCAAGTCTTTCATAGCGAAACAATCCCAAGCCAAGTTTTAACACTTTGCAACATTGGGACATTGTTTTCTATGAGTAGTATGTCATCAACATACAACACAAGGAAGACAACAGCACTCCCACTAGCTCAGACATATACACATGGCTCATCTTCACTTCTCGAAAATCTAAACTCTTTGATTTTCTCATCGAAGCAGAGATTCCAGCTGCGAGATGCTTGTTTGAGTCCATAAATCGACTTCACAAGTTTACACACTCTATTGGGATATTTGGACTGTACAAAACCCTCTGGTTGTGTCATATACACATATTCTGAAAGTTTTCCGTTAAGGAAAGCGGTTTTTACATCCATTTGCCATATTTCGTAGTCATAAAAGGCTGCGATGGCAAACAATATCCTAATAGATTTAATCATTGCCACTGGTGAAAAAGTTTCCTCATAATCAATCCCTTGGGTTTGAGTATAACCCTTTGCCACCAGTCTGGCTTTATATGTGTGTACTTTTCCATCCATGTCTGTCTTCTTCTTGAAGACCCATTTACACCCAACTGTTTTAAGGCCAGGTGTTTGATCAACCAGGTTCCAAACTTGGTTATCATATATGGATTTCATCTCGCTCTCCATAGCCTCCTTCCATTTGGCAGCATCTGGTCCTGCCATTGCTTCCTGATAGCTGGTAGGTTCATCGTCATCTACCATTGACTCATCACCTTCAGTAATATGTAAACCATAAAATTCAGGTGCATGACATACTCTATCAGATCTCCGGACAGGAGGTGGAGGTATGTCAGATTCCCTAGTTGTACTTGGCTGAGGCTCAACAGGTTTTTCAACCTCTGATTGAGAGCTAGTGCCAACATCAGGTCCTTTATTGGTTGGTTCTTGAATCTCCTCAAGATCAATTTGGCTCCCACTGGCCTCTTGGTGTATCAGCTCCCTCTCTCGGAAGACTGCCCTTCGTGCAACAATTACCTTGTTTTCAGAAGGTTTGTAAAACAAATACCCAAAAGAACTAGCAGGATAACCAATAAAGTAACACCTCTCTGATCTGGGTTCTAGTTTGTCGATGGCTTTACGACGGACGTAAGCCTCACAACCCCAGACTTTCAAATGCGCTAATGAGGGTTTAGTCCCATTTCATATTTCAGAGGGTGTCTTGCTGACCTTCTTAGTTGGTACAAGGTTCAGGACTTTTGCTGCAGTCTCCAAGGCATAGCCCCAGAAACTGATTGGAAGCGTAGCACGACTCATCATGGACCGAACCATATCAAGTAATGTTCCGTTCCTCCTCTCAACTACACCATTATGTTGTGGTGTTCCGGGAGAAGTCAGCTGTGAAACAATTCCACAGTTCCCCAGATGATCGTAGAATTCTTGACTAAGATATTCTCCACCCCTGTCGGATCGGAGGATCTTAATCCTTTTACCCCGTTGATTCTCTACTTCGTTCTGAAACCTTTTGAACACCTCGAAGGTTTCAGACTTATGTTTAATCAAATAAACATACCCATATCGGCTGAAGTCATCAGTAAATGTGACGAAGTACCTTTCTCCATGTCTTGTGGCTGATCTGAATGGTCCACACACATCAGTGTGTATGAGGTCCAATAGATCCTTGCCTCTTTCAAAGTTCCCTGTGAATGGAGCTTTTGTCATCTTGCCTAATAAACAAGACTCGCATACATCATCAGACTTGAGGTCGAATGATTCCAAAATCCCATCCTCTTGGAGTTTGGCGATGTGTTTCTTGTTTATATGGCCAAGTCGACAATGCCATAGACATGATTTATCCAATACACTTTTAGATGTATCTGAATCAACATTTAAGATTAAGCTATTATTTCTTCTAATGCTCACGATAGTTTCATAAATACCATTTGTAGGACATGCTTTAAAGTAAAGACAATCATTTTTGAAAACTAAAATATTTCCATTATCAAAACCAAAATCAAAACCGTCTCGATACAAAGCACTAAAAGAAATAATGTTTCTAGCCATTTCTAGCGAATAGCAACAATCTAATAAATTAATAGAAAATCCAGTAGAAAGCAGGAGCTCGTAATCCCCAATCCTCTTGATAGCAGCAGTATGTTTGTTGCCCATGATCATGTCAACCTCCCCATGCCTTAACTTCTTACTTCTTCTTAATCCCTGCACATCAGAGCAAGTGTGAGTACCACATCGTGTGCCTAGGACCCATGAATTAGTAGTAGAAGTATTATGGAGTTATATCATGTATATACCTAAGGTAGCAGACACTTTGGGCTTGATCTTATTGATCTCCTCCAGGTATTTAGGGCAGGTTCACTTCCAGTGTCCCTTTTCTCCGCAGTGGAAACAAATGGCCTCATCAGGGTTTAGAGACGGCACTATCATAGAACCAGCCTTGCCCTTGTTGCTAGGGTTGGAGTTGGGGTTACCAACTTGACCCTTCCCTTTGCCTTTAGGCTTCTTGGCTTTCCTTTTATTGATTGCCCCTTCCCTAATTGCCAATACCGGAGCCGTGGAGCTGGAGTTCTTAGATTTAGACATATTTGCCTCGGCAGTTTTTAGCATGCCGTGTAACTCCATTATGGTCTTTTCCAATCCATTCATATTAAAATTCAGTGTGAACTGACTGAATGTACTGCTTAGCGAGTGGAGGACGATATCCGTAACCAATTGCTGAGCGATCGGAAATCCAAGTCGCTCCAATCTGTCAACGTACACTTTCATCTTAAGCACGTGTGCACTGACAGTGGTTCCCTCCTGCTGCTTGCAATCTAGTAGGGAGATCATAGTGTCATATCGTTCCTGTCTAGCCTGCTCTTGGAACATTTCCTTGAGCTGGTCGGCCATGTCGAACGCCCCAGCGGTCTCGAAACTCTTTTGGTGTTCCGGAACCATGGTCGCCAACATGAGACAAGCAACCTCATCCGACTGATCTTTATGCTTTTGCGAAGCATCCTTAACAGCTCTAGTTGCATCATCAGCTGGAGTGTCAGGAAGAGCTGTGTCCAGGACCCATTCTTTCTTATCATACCGGAGGGCGATCCGAAGGGAACGCATCCAGTCCAAGTAGTTGGATCCGGTCAGCTTATCCTTAGAGAGGAGTTGCATTAGTGAGATATTTGTAGCCGAATTCGAATTTGCATTTGTGTTTGGAACCATCTATATGAAAAGTAGATTTAATTAGTTTGATTAATCCTTAAAAATTTAATTACCCAAAACAATAATTTTACTTAAGGCTAGAATCCATATTTCACTTCTGGTGGTGAAGAGGTATGCCGTAGTCACCCCGAAAAGTTATTTAGGTAGGCAATACTCTTTGCCAACTTCAATCTTTATGAAGCTTCTAGATCTTTCGGGATTCATTGAATCTAATCAATGGCATGTTTAGTCCCATCATGCTCATCCTCTCTCCCGTGACGAGTATGCCACGGATCACGGGGTTGGATGGTAAATCGACCACGAAGGACCCACGTGACACCCGACCCATGATTCATGAGTTATCGCGAGTATCACATCATTTTGGCCGAGTCCAATCCGACGCGTTGGCTATAGCACTTCCCACGCTGGAAGGGCCCGGTTAAATGTGTGGTTCTTTGTGGGTAGCATGAGATTTACATTTTCATAAAACATGATTTTGTTTCGTTTTTGTTAAAACATTTTAACCTTTTAATTGGCATAAGGGTCAATTTAAACTTTGAAACCGGTTTGAAATTGCCAATTTGACTTTTGAAAAATTCTATTAACTTTTAACAAATTTTTCTTACTTGTGTATTTTCAGTAATACTTTTATCTTGAAACACTGTCCTATCAAACCCTTTCGGTAACTCCACTTAATAAAATGCGACAGGCGGTGAGGGTGGTAAGCAGTGAATGATGTTTAAAAACCGACCTCATTAGGAATCAAAAAGACCTCCTTTAAACCTTCTACACATTTAGAGTAGGTGAGCCTAGTCTCGGTCTGACCAATGTTTTTATTTTAAGTTATACATATAGATACAGTTCTAATATATATATCATTTAAAATTTTAAGTATTCTTTGAAAATTATGTTTAACTATTAATTCTATTAAACATGCAAGGATGCAGTGTTAATAATTAATTTAAACAATCATCCATTAAATTTTGAAGCATTTTAAACTTTGTGTTTAGCTATTAATCCTATTGAGCATGCAAGCATTCTATGTCAATCATTAATCTAAACAATCATACAATACTAAAATCACCATTTTATAACAAGAAATCTGATTTCAGAAAAAAAAAACGTCACGACCGTCGCGACACGGATCACGAGAAAACGCGACGCGGTAATCAAAAGAAACCGATCATGACAAGATCGACGCGACGCGGAACACTAGGAAACGCGACGCGGCAAAACCCTAATGATCGTAACTTTAGAAAAACCCGCGACGTGATAATTCAAGTACCGCAGCGCTGACGTCGATCAGATTCGATAAATAAGAAAAAAACAATTTTTAACAATTTTAATCGAATCAAAACAGTACAAAATCATGATAAAGCGGCTCTGATATCACTGTTGGTATACGATAACATAAAACAAACGCAACGGAAACAGAAATCTAAATCGTATTCAGCGGAAACAGAATCATGCACACTTTTGTAACTGTAAAATCAAGAAGGTTCAAGACATACCTTTTAAATCTCAGATCTGATTTTGTTAGGATGACGAGAGCCCAAAGTAGAACTCCTCTAATGTAATCGCACCCAAGACAACGACCCAGCACCCGTTGATGTAGTATATACCTTTGCTTGAAGTTTTAGCACGTAATACTTAGGGTTTTGAAAGAAATCGGCCGTATACCGAGGGGTGGGAGGAGAGTGACGAAAATTAGGGTTTTGGCAGCCCTTACAACTCAGATCTAGGGTTGTATTTATAGTGCTCCTCATCCTTATCCTCTCCCTTGTGGATATTTCACTTTAGTCCTTTATCCTTATTAAGTTTCTAATTAATATACCTTTACTTTGGTATATTAATAAACTTAACCATTAAGTTTCTAATTAATATACCTTTACTTTGGTATATTAATAAACTTAACACCTCAAGTTTATTTTCGATCTCTTTTAGCTAAATTGTCTCTTGCGTGTAACCTAAAAGGACCCTACTATTTATAATAATATTACCAACTTGTTAGAACGATGGGCATATAACCAACAATTTGTCTTCGGGCAATCATGCTTAAAATGCCCCGTCTCACCACAACCATAGCAGGCTTGACTCACCCCAGCATTAGAGGCTTGGGTGGTTTGTGGAACTGGCGCCTTGCAGAAACGGGCGGTATGACCCTTTTTGTTACAGTTCGAGCAGTGCATTTCCCTACAGGCTCTGGTATGGTGGAAATTGCACTTGTTGCACTTGGGTAGAGTTCCATTATATTGTCTGGTTGTTGTTAGGGTAGTCGGGACAGTGGCTGCACGGACTGCCACAATTTGTTGTCTTTTGGCACCTTCATGGTTAGGCTGACCCCTCCCCCTGTTCCCAGGTTTCCTTTTGTGGTCTTTCTCCTTTGGTTGCTCAGTTTTTGGGGTCATGGTGCCCTGACAAACCCCATGGTCGACTAATCGTTAAGCCAGTCGTTTAGCACTGTCGAAGGTGGCGGGGCTTGCCGCTTCTACGTTCCCCTGGATCTGAGGAGATAGCCCCCAGATATAGCGTTCCACCTTCACAGATTCTGGCGTGACCATAGCAAGGCAGAGAGTTGCCAAGTCATTGAATCGGTTCATGTAGGCGGTCAGATCTGAACCTTTCATGGTAAGGTTCCACAGCTCCTGTTCTAGTTTTTGGATCTCCCCTCTGGGACAGTACTCTTTCATCAGCATGATCTTCAGTTCCTCCCAACTCATTGAGTTGGCCACAGGAAGTGTCAGAGTCTTAACATGACCTTCCATCAGGACATGGCCGTCTCAGCAAAAGTACAAGCGGCGAATTTGACTTTAAATTCTTCGGGGCATGCAGAGATATCAAAGATTGATTCAGTCTTCTCAATCCATCTCGTGAGAGAAAGGACACCACCAGTACCATGGAAAGCCACAGGTTTGCAATTCGCAAAGTCTTTGTACGTGCATAATCGCGATTGGTTTGATGTTTCTCCATTTGTGGAGTCGTTGGTGCCATTTCTGCTTCCGTTTCCATTCGTCCCATTCGAGTTTATCTGAGTGATAGCAGCTGCTACCGCAGCAGTAACAGCGACTTGGAAAGTAGCCGAGTCCATCATGGGCGGCTCGGGAGTTTCGATCGATGCGCGCCTAGCGTTTCTTCGACGGGGTGGCATGTTTCTGCCACAAGGATTTAAGATTTTACATTGGTTAGTTTATGGAAGGATGGTTATAAGTATGTTGTCAATAGGATATGGCGTTTATATATTTTAGGCTTATCTTTGTCCTTTTCTTTTCGTAAGTTGAAGCCATAATCCAGTATCAAACATACATATCAAACACTTGTACACGTTTTATAAATAAGATACGTCATCATATTAGTAATAATTTGTAGCGTTACATAAATTTCGAGATAGTAAAATTTGACCTTCGCAGAGGTCTACAATGCAACAATAAACAAACGGCGTAACGACCCACAAAGAGTGTAATCACTTAATTTTAGGGTCGCGCCTACATACAATAGCGAGTAGCGTATAGCGCTTACTCATAAAATCCTAGTCTATAACAAAATTTGAGTAGTACGAGTACTACTCATGATGAACTGGATCCGTTGTCTCCACGAAGCGCGGCTACCTATGCCCTCAGATGGCAGCCTCTCGTACGGCCTCTTCGGCCCTCTGCTCTATGTCCCGTATCCTCTGCTCGGACTCTGATATCCGCACGAAGGCCTCCCGGAACATCCCCATAGTCGTCCTCCCGTCCTCCTCAAGCGAGTCGACCCTCTCTAAAGTACGGTGATGAGCCTCGTTGATGCGTTGGACGCGTGCTGTGGTGACCTCAGTAGCGGCCCCCACATCCAGGACTTGGCTGGATGTCGCCCTGATCCGATCCTCCTGGCGACTAATACACCCGATCATGACCGGTAAGGCTCGGTTTGCGGAACCTCCCTCGCTGAGGTCAAAGAAGTCTCGGCACATGCCATAAGGGGGAATCAGGCTTGTTCGCGGCTCCACTGGCGTATGCGCTCTGCCCATTCTGGCGTCAGGTCCTGAAGAGGTTCTTCTATTAGTAAGGGACGGTGGATGGGCAGCACCTTCTTTCGAGGAGTACGCATCCATAACGGGCCACCAGGGTGGCGGTATACCTGGAAACTCGGCTCCGGGAGTGGTACATGATGCTAGCAGATTGGGTGGCGGGGGTTGATGACTTCGGGTTCGTCATCAGACTCCTCCTCGTCCCATTGGTCCTCACTATCGGACATTTCTTCCGGTTCTTCTTCTGGGTAGTAAGGGTCTCCTGGCAGGTGATGTCCGGCCTTGACGTCTGTACGAGGATTGGGGTGTAAGAAGTATATAAAGGGGATTCTTAAATACACATATATATAATTAAGTAATGTACACAAAATACTCATATAGTATTTTAACTTCATGTTTAGTTCTATAGCGTCATAAAAATACTCCTATAGTATTTTAAATTTTATGTTTAGTTCTTTTGGTTATTGGTAAGTGTTCGGACTTGTTGTTTACCACGACTATTCCTAAGTATACGTTAATCATATCTTGGATCAATACAGTTGATCAAACTCTATTTATCCAAAATATAATTACCAAAAATACTTAGGCTTATCCGTAGTGTTCAACTCATCCTACCTCTTTTGTATGTTTTCGTTATGATATCATTCTAGTATGTATGTATGTACTTATACTTTTTATAAAATTTTCGTTGTAATTTTAAAAGTATACTTGTACGAAAATGTTTTCGAGAGTTTTAGTCCCATTGTATTTATAGTTGTATATCTTTAAATGGATTGATATACTTAGTTCACTATAAACAATGCTCTGATACCAATCTGTCACACCCCCAAACCGTAATGGCGGAAACGTTCGAGGGTGGATGACTTCATGAACAATATCATAACAAAGTTGAATAATAGTGATTCCAAGCAAGCAACCACCATTAAGTAATTGCAAATGTTACAACGTTTAAAAGTTTCATGTTTCAAATACAATTACAATGATATCAAAATAAGCAAAAACGACGTCGCAACATCCCTTCGAATAGCACTGTGGTCTACCTTATCAATTTCCTGAGAATACAAGTAATTTGAAAGTGTCAACAATTAAGTTGGTGAGTTCATAAGATTTTACGTAAGAAATGTCCTTTGTTTGTAAGCGATAGTGTTGAAAACCAAGAAAATCCAATATTTTCTCATAAAAATGTCCAACTCTTTAAATCCCAAAGTCTAAAATGTAATATGTAAACTGTAGTGTAACTTTCTTAGAAATGTATGTTTCCACGTAAACAATTTATGAAAATATTAAGTTGATTATTTTCCCCATGTGAGATACCCATATAACCATACTGTGACTAGTTGGCTTGCTGCGACGTTCTTCAGGCGTCGGAATGTTAGACATTTGGACACCTCAGACCTGCCGGTCTAGCTGTAGCTAGCAGCTCAGGTGCGGGGTTGTCACGCCCGTATAGATCTATACTCAAATATCGCGCTCTCTTACCGAGACTCTGGTTATAAAATTCAGGACTTATAGTAGGTACTTATAAAAGTATTGTGAAGATTCATCTCACAAAATGTATGTATTCCAAATCAACTTGTTTACGTAAGATTTGTATGTAAAAACTCTTGTAATCGTCCGTTATCATTTTTTTCATGATAATATAGAAATGTTTAATAATTATATAATTTTATATAATTATTTTTGTCGTAATAACCTTATGTTTATAAACTATTTCAATAATAGTCTATTTTTAGTGTTTCGTCGTAATAATCATATTTTTGCGAATAATAACGAATTAACTTATTCAAATGTTTATAAATATCATCTTTTAAGTTATTTCTCACAAAAATGGTGTAATAACTTGGTTATAACCATTTTTGCTAGAAAATGATATTTTCCGGTTACAAAAACGTAATTTTTATTAGTTTTCGTTTTCATGACTTTTATATCAAAAATCTAGTGTTTTACACACTTTATTTATAGTCTTGTAATTTTTCACACAAACATAACATGTCATAATATTTATAACACATGGATCTAACCATTTCTCATGTCAAGATCATTGATACACAACTTCTAGTTTTCATATTTATAACATGTTTATCCAAGATCTAGCATTTTTACACATTTTATTTATAGTTTGGGAACTTTTACACCAACATTACATATCATTATGATCATCATACATAGAACTATTCATATATCATATCAAGAACATTTTTACACAACAACTAGTTTTATGAACTTGTGTAAATCATCATTTTTAGCATTTAAACACATGTAAACTTGTATAAAACAACATTTATAGCATTTAAACTTGTATTCTCCCCCAAAAAAGTTTGAAAAGATGAAAATGAGGGGTATGAACTCACCCTTGTAGCGTGCTTGGTTTAAAAACTAGGTATTCCTTGGAAGATTGGTGGTAGGAATGAAGATCCAAGCCTTGGAGCTCGGAGGACCCTTAGACAATGCTATTACCCAATGGTTTTTCATAGATGTTAGTGTGTGTAAATGGTGTAAAACTTGTGTAATATAGATTAGAATCATAAGGTGAAGGTGTCTTACCACTTGGAATTGCAAAAGCACTTGGAAATGAAGATGTATGATGGTGTTGGATGGTGGCGGATTGGAAGAGAGGAAGAGAGGGAGAGAGCCGAGAGGAAGAGAGGGTGAGAAGAAGAGAGAGAGTGTGGTTTGGTTCAAATGAGATGGCTAGCTTCTCTTTGGTAGATTTGGTTTGTGATTTTCCTATTATAAAATTCTTAGGCTTTTAGTATCCTAGATATTGTGAATAGTGACCACCAAGATTATGTTGGGGACACCTTGCGTCAGCCGATGGGGGTAGGGGTAGGGGGTGGGGTGGGTTAGTTTTTATAAAAATAGCAATATACTTCTAAAAATAGGTATTTTTATAAAATCGTAAGACGTTTTAGTGAAATTTTATGCGTTTTTGGCGAAACGAAGTTCTAAATAATTATTTTGTATAAAAACATGGTCAAACATTTATTTTGATTGGATTATAACTCATTGGATGTCGAAATACGCGTTTAAGCGCAGTATTCTTCCGATTTCGAGATTTTTGGCATTTTACCGGAAATCGAATTGGACTTTGAAATTAAATACTAGATATTATTACGTTCCATATTATATGAATTGTTATTTCATATTTGATGTTTAAGGCACCACATTTTGTATTTTGAGTCCAAACCCTGTGTACATTTATCCGTTCACAGCAATTTAATGGTTGTAACTTTCACGTACGAACTCCGTTTTCGACGTTCTATATATTCACAGGTTCATATTTACGAGTAGATCATTTTATGAATATTATTATTCTCAAAATAATAATTGTACTATTATCGAATTTTTACGCTACAGTAGTTTGCTGTCCGCATTTTCGACTTTTAATCGATAATTGTTTTGGCTTAGCATACGTAGTATTATAATATTTAACAATTCATCGCAAAAGTTATGGAAAATAACTTTTCAACACATGGATTAACGTACGCTTCGTTTGACTACAGTTCACTTTCGTTGACCAAAATTTACAATTGTCACAGAATGAATTGAAAAGGGATTGAATATGTTAAAGTTCTAGTAAAAGAATGGTGAAAATGACTATCTTTATATGATATGTAAGCATAAAAGGTAGTGATAAATTGTTGTATATTGGTAAAAGAAAGAACACTTGAATTTGGATTATTAGTCAATGCTTATTTGTACAAAACTAACTTTGGATAAATTGTTAGATAAAATGCTTGTTCTATGGATAATGGTTATGCAAGCAAAGAACAAGTGATGGAATAAATCATATGTTATGTAAAGGTGATGAAGTTTTGGCAAGATTGGAATGGAATGATACATTCCAACCTTAATGGGACAAATTTAATACATATGAAATAATGTTCAAGGGAACCTAAAACTTAATTGGAATGTTAACTTTAAGGTATTGGGTTCATGTAGATGATAACTTGGTGGAAAATATAAAAGTTTTGACAATTTCTATTTTTAGAAACTTTAACGGCTTAAAATGCTAAAAATCATATAAATGGGTAAATTGATAGATGTTTTGACATCTAAGCAATTATATTGCTTATTAAAAATGTTAAGATCAGGAAGTTACTAAAATTTCCATGCTAAAACCCAAGGAAACACAATTAGGCAAAGTAGGATGCCTAAACGGGAAAAGGGTCAAAAAGTGTCAAAACGAAAAATAGCTTAAAGGGTTCTATGAAACTTTATACATGTTTTAAACACTAATTGGTACCTTATTGTGATATATAACATTGAGTTAAACATAAGTGTACATGAGTTTTGGGTTAATTTTTCAAATTTGGGACAAAACGGTAAAAGTGTCCAACATGACTATTATGCTTTAAGAATCATAATTTAATGATTGGAATGGAATTAAATGATGTTAGAAAGAGTTCATATCTTATTTGGTAAAATTATGTGTTTAGTTGTGTAATTGTTTCTAACCTCTTATTAAATCAATAGAGGTTGATAGATGATTGGAAGCATGTAGAGTCAAGAGCTAGTGGATATTTGTAGCTAGACATACCTAGCTACCGAGGTGAGTACATGAGGACTTTTCTGGGTACATAGCAACAAGTTTTGTTTTTATGTTAAATGTTTTATGATTAATAGTTTGATAAATGATTTTCAAAAGTTATGTTAAATGTTTATGAACAATGGTTTTTGAAATGGTTTGCAAATGATTCTAAAGTTTAATGTTTTAAAAGTTGTTTTATGCAAAGGTTGAGATGATTACTATAAGATTGAATAATGATTATGATCGAGACCAACATGTAATGAAATGATAAATGAAATATGAATTAAATGTAAGAAATGTGAAAGACGTCCGGACAAGGATCTCACCCTAATGAGGGTAGGTCAAAAGACCCTACTGGGATGGTACCTCCCGTCGCGAAGTAGTTGTCTTAGCACGCCCTTATGGATAGATTTGTTCTATTCCATAAAGGGAAGAAAACTAGCACGCGCTCACGGATAGATTTGTTCTATTCCGGGGAGGGAAGATACGGGAAACCCGTATGAACCAAATAATAATAAATGAAACATGAATTATAGTTGGTCTATGTTTTGATAAGAAAGGGTTTATTTTATGTTTCTCATGATAAAGTGAAAAATCTAATGTTTTATTGTTATAGCAATGAACTTTTGTTTTGATGACAAGTAATGATTTTATGCTTTTGATGATCAAACAAAGATTCTAAGATTTTATGAAGTATTGATCTATGATTAGATGTTTTGACAATAAAGTGGATTTTGCAGGTTATCAAAAGAAAGGAAAGTTTTCTTGGTTTTATTGTAGTTAATGATGTTCAAATTGATTTAAACTTGTTGGGTCTAAAACCCATGTATCTCACGAGACATTTATGTCTTACGTATTCTTTGTTTTTAAATGCTATGTACTTTGGAACAGGAAGCGTGTTAGCAGACGATAGAAGAAAAGGACTTAGAGCTGATATGAGGAACATAGATAGAAAGGATATTCAAAAGATTGAGTTATCCCAAGTGCGGTATAGTTATAATGTGTAAATGAGAGATATTATGTTTATGGTTTAGAATTCCCTTGTAGTTGTACAATAAAGTTGTGTTATGTCCCGTATTGTTTTGGGGTTGTTTTATTGAGTCGGGTCAGTATGGAATTGTCCATATTGCCCAAAGGTCATGCCAAATTTTTGGTAGAAATGTTAGTTGAATACGGGACATAGCCTTGAGATGTTTAAAGGCTTTACTATGGTTGTTTTGATATGAGCCTGTAACCCCCAAAGTTATTTAACTAATTTTAAACTTATCTGTTTTATTGGGACCAAATATTTTAAATAACGGTTTAATGCTTAAAAGAAAAGTTTTTGAAAGAACAGAATTTTTACTTCAACATGTTTTACAAACAATTTCACCGTTTCAGGTGTATGAAAGATGGGGTGTTACATGAGTGATAAAGGTTGGACCTTTATGTCCTTTGAGCCTTATTTGAGAGTTTTGATATGATTTTAGGAGTAAGCCAAGCTCCTTTGACTGTTTAGGTTAGGGTTTGCTCATTTTGGACTTAGATCTTGACCATGTGCATGCATGGTTATGTTTGAATGAGAAAGTTTGCATCTTTATGGGATTTCAGATCTTTTGGACGAGTTCTTAGCCTCTAACTTAATAGATTAAGTGCTTAATGAAAATTTGGGAAGTTTCATAGATAGCGATGCTATCTGGTGGTTGACCGTTGACTTTGACTTTGACTTTGACCGTTGACTTTTTGACTAGTTTGATTTTTGGTCAAACTTGAGAGCTTCAGGGTACTGGTCTTAGAGGTTTATCCTGTTCGGGTTTAGGATTGCTAAGTGAAGTTTATCCTTATTAGGAAGCTCATGTTATCAGGATCTGAGGATACACACGTGGAGTACTGTCTAGCTTGGTGGATTAGGTGAGTTTTCTCACTATACTATGGGTGATGTTACATGTGCAAGTAGCTTTACTTCACATGTAGTGATGCATGCTTAGGTTGAGTGTGCTCTACCTACGTGTTTGTATGATCGAGCTTAGGGACCCGCTGGATCAATCTGAATACTTAGGCTTCTGTGATTGGTATGTATGCTTATTATCAATACTAATAAAGGTGGTTGACATGCAATAGCGGATCGAGGTGAGCTCGAGAGTCGGGCGGATTGGGGTGAGCCCGAGAGTACACACATTGTGTTGATAACGGGCGGAGCGGGGTGAGCCTGTAAGTCCTAGTCAGGACGGATCGGGTGAGCCCGAGAGCTAGGTTGTTCAGGGTGAGCCCAGAGACCTTATGTTTGTAATGGAATGTGATGCATCGTGTGGTATTTTGGGGAACTCACTAAGCTTTGTGCTTACTCTTTTATCCTAAATGTTTTTCAAGTTTCTTTTGGCTTGAGCTTGGAGCACCGCATGACTGTATCGTATTTGAGATTTTGGTATTCAAGTCTTCTGCTGAATAATGTTTGTAACTGTTTTGATAAACCCTGTTTTATATGTTTTCAAATATCAAGTTTGAATTGGATGGTTTCTATTTTCCAACCCGTTTTATGTATTTCAACCGCTTTTAAACAAAAATTTTATTACAGAATTTGGGACGTTACATGATGGTATTAGAGCCTTGGTTTGAGGGATTTAGATGAACAGGAATGTGATTCCAAGGTTTTAGATGATTAGGACTATGAGTCCAAACTCAAACTAAGGATTTGGAGATTTTTTAAACGATTTTGAAAAGAAAAACCGTCATTAAATAAATTTCAAAAGGGGCTAGGTAGAATATCATGTGGAAAATTCCCTTGCATGTTCTTATTTGATTGTTGCTTGGGGGTTTGAAACATGATATGAATACCTGGCTTATGAATTTAAATGGGTAAATGAGTTTTAAAAGGAACGAGATGCGATGCGTACAATCGGCCGAAGCTCAAGTAAGTGGTTTAACTCCCAAGGTATCCATGATATTATGTGTTGATGATATGATGTATGCTAGAAGTAGGCTAAGGATCCACTCAAAAAATTGCATGATAGAATTGGTCTGGATCATAAGGATGCCTTTAGCCTTGTTTGCTGCTTGCTATGTGCTGCTTGTTATGTGCTATCTGTTATGTGCCAATTGGACCTATGCTCGTAGTGCTAGGAAGTTAAGGGAATGCTTTAGATTGTGTGTAGTATGATCGAATAACCTTATAATTCTTGATACAGCCTTAATAGCTGTTCCTTGTTTGGTTGTGACTTTAAGGTAGGGTCATTTATACGACTGCCTATCAGTTCTTGTTATGCACAATTACGCATTCGCGAGGAGACCTGATGGTACGAGCGGAAGTTCCTGCGGTGCGGGCGACGTGTGGAAATCCTAGGTAGACTAGGAAAAGTGTTAGGCACTTCGGTGTAGGAAAGTATGAATCATATACGAATGCCATTTAGAAGGGTTTGAGATGACCTAGGGAATCAGGATGAATTTCGAGGCAAGTACGAATAGGTGTGAAACGTAGTACAAGGGCCCATACTATTAGAAGCACATGATTCGTATCGGGAATGAAGGGAGACCCAAGGGACCTAAGGATTCTATAGACGAGGGAATCGTGTGTGTTATGTGTCATGCGGGTGTTGTAATCCGTTTCTTGCTTCATTTCAGAATGAGGAAGGTTGACCCAAAGGGAAATGAGTCGGGCTTCGGGTCGAGTTCGCGAGGCCAGGTTGGGCCTAAGATGAGTGATCAGAATGTTCAAGATTTGGTCGCTACGGAGGTGACTAGGGCTGTGTTCGAGATGGTCCCTCCTGTTATTGATTCGATCAAGTCGGAGTTGCAAGCGATGTTTGGTGAGCGGTACGCTGTGAATGAGGAAGTGATGATGTCACGATGCCAGACTATGATGAGGAAGGAGTCAGCGGGTTTGCGGCCCTTGCTCAACGTTAGACTCTTGCTGATATGGAGTCTGCTGCTATGTCTAGCGAGATCGAGTTTGAGGCCCAACTGGAGTAGAACAGACAGATTCAGGATCAGGGGCAGCCATCAGTGAAGAAGTTTTGGGCTGCAGAATCAGGCAGAGTAGAGGACCCGTACCGCCGAGACGGTAAGCCGGATGTGAGGACTTGTGTTTTATGCAATCAGATTGGCCATGTTAGGGCTAGTTGTCAGGGGTTATCAAGGGATGTTGGTCAGAAATCAAGATTTGTTACTCCGAAGTGTAAAGGAGTTCGTCAGGTGAAGATATAAGACCTGAAAGCGGAAGACAGGGCTTAGCAGCTTGGTGAAGTGGTGGAATCCCATCGGATGATGCCAGTATGGATTTATGGTTATGTTTATGTCGCTCTTTTGTATTGTTGTCTCTCTATTTTTGTATCGAAAGCGGGTAGTTGGTTCGAAATCAATCTCCGAGAGGGCATGTGAAGACAGGTTGTCATAAGTGGATGTGGCAGTAAGCTATGAGTTGAATGTCCGTGGAAGCGGCAGTGGCTGGTTGGTCAAAAGATATCAGTTCGAATCCTAAGTGGGGGAGAACTGCTAGGTTAAAGACAGAGAGTTTGACGCTATGCGTTTTCATGGAGGTGTAAGATTATGTGGAGAGTTTGAAGCAGTACGTTTTCGTGGAGCTGTTCTGGATACCGAGGGGTCGGCGACAATAATTTGGGGCATTATGTCGAAGATGTTCATTATGCGTTTGTGCGTTTTTGGTGTTCCTTTACGGAGCAAGTGGAAGTTCGTTCAAGTTAGGCGGGGTACGGAATTCTGGCCGGGCGCCACCTTTCCGTACGTTGTAGTGAAGAGTGCGTGGTTCGCCATCATGGTTTCGAGGGTTGTTTGGAGGTCAACGTCTGTATGGTTCTGAAAATAGCGTCAACTCCCGCGTTTTTATTTGAGAGTGATCAAAGGATGCAAAAATTCGAGATGAGGCCCCGACGGCTGGTGCTGAGATTTAGAAATTGTTAGTGGAGTTGGAAGCTGCATTAGAGGTTGAGCTGGTTGGGCTTTGTTGTACTCTCGTATGTTCCGTTCGGGTATAGGCGTGCGGGGTCGGTTCAGCGATGTTTTTGGTTATTGAGTTGGGATAGTTTGCTGTTTCTTTTCGCTTGTTAGGTTATCGGTTTGAGTGTGTAATACGTGTTAGGTTTCTCGGAAATTGCATGGGGATGCGATTGTATTTTTGCCAACGCAGTGGTGTCACCGGAAGGATGTGGCCTTAGTGCTATTTGTTGGAGTTGGAAATGCTCCACAATGATGAGTGATAAATAGGCTAAAATATTCCCTGTGTATTTAGAAAATTTCTTTTCTTCCTAGTAAGATTTTATTTAGTTTGTTATAGAAAGGCTTTACAAGCAAAATGACAATATATTTCAATTTTAAAGGTTTTGACAACAAGTATTATGACATGATTCGTTTATGAACTATCTAATAGAAAGTGTCACTACATGATTCGATTACAAAGGTTTTGAAAATGATATATGTTATGTTTACAAACGCTTTGAGTCTAAAACCCATGTATCTCACGAGACATATTTGTCTTATGTATATTTGTTTTAATGTTATGTATATCATGAACATGATTATTGGCATTGGATGATAGAAGTGATGGATTTAGAAGAAAGCTAAGGCTTTATAGATAGAATTGAAGATTGAAAGGTAGTTTTGTCATATAGTGTCACACCCAGCTAAAGCGGAAACACGGAATATGACAGTACAAAAGGGTCTCATAGCAAAAGTTAAAGACAACACCAACCATAGTATTTAAAAGTATTACAATTTACAAAAGTTTTGACCAATTGCTAATGGAATTACAATATATTTGAGAAACAACACATGTGTAATGCTTATACAAGTGATGTGCCATTAGGTGCCACTTACTAAAGGATTCCTGAAAAGCATGAAAAATGAGGGTCAACTATGGAAATAGTTGGTGAGTTTCACAGGTTTTGTAAGACTAATTTAACAATCAATGCTAACAACGAGAATAAACTATATGAACTTTCAATCAGTCGGATGATTTTATTCACCATAAAAGGATAAGTGCTCCAAGTATTTTTAACGACGAACAACTATTTAGAGCGTTCCAATGAATGTTCGATTGTTAAAAAGTACGTACTAAACATCTAGGGCTAAGAGTGTTTTTATACTAGGATCTAATTGGATAAACCCTTAATCCAATTAGTTACAGATAAGAATAAAAGCCCTATACACTTTCTATAACAAAAGATAAGTACGGCAGTCTTCAGATAAGCATGTTGACTTCGTATCATTAGTCTCCGACTTCGGATCAACCTCTCGCTTCGCATACTAACCTTAGGACAGGAACATAAGTACTTCGGATGTCAAATCTCAACACAATCAGAATCCTAACCTTCTCCCCCTTTGTGGTGAAGATGCCAGGTATCTGAAGTCTATATCATATGAAAGGCTTTGGTCAGTTCCTTCCTTATTGCTATCCACCACTTCAGATGAGCAACCACTTCTTTCTTTGCTTCTTCTGAATTCTCATTGTTCACTTCAACTCTTGTTATCATTCCTTTAATGAACGTTGTTGGAAATTTCTCCTTTTCGTCGATATCAAAGAATAATTTCTTTAAGGCTCCCTTATTTGTTAATCTGCCCTTGTAAACTACTCCCCATGGATTTTGCAAAATTTTTCCATCACTGTATTTGCTTATTCCAACGAGCTCTTTGTTGGCAGCAGGTATATTTTCATTAAATTGCTTCGCAATCTCGAAATCATAGTTAGAGAAATTTCTGAGATAAGCACCCAAGAACCTTCCTATCAGCTTTTGACCTCGAGTGAGTGCTACTTGCTTGGATATCTTTGTTTGATTTAAGCTGTAGAAGCGTTCTACCAAAACAATGAAGTCATTTGGGTTCATTAATGGAAAATCTGCAACTGTGAACTTGCTTTCAACTTTTTGTTCACCTCTTCGTACATGGTAGGTATAGTTTTGATACACATCTTCGAAGAGTGTACCCATTTCAATCCGATCTAATCCAACAATCTTTGAAGAAGACCATACCTCAGTTTGATCAGCAGCCAAATTGACATGGAATATTGCTTTTTGCTCTTGAAACTTTCTTTTGTCTTTGGGATCAAACTCAAGATCAAACATGTTTATGGCGAACAGTTTCGGATTGAATGGAATGTCTAATTGTAATTTCATTGAATTTTCAGTTTCGTAGTATACAAGAGGCACTCTATCAAACATTTCTATTGCTGGGAAGGAAAGTGTCATTATCGTTTCGTATGTCCAGATTTTGTTGACTGGACCCAAGATAACATTCTTTCCCATTCGATCTCTTGATACTAAATACAGATGCCTTAGCTTTTCGTATTCCTCAGACTTTTGTTTCTTCTGTTCTGCTTTTGATAGCTCTTGCGCAATCTTCTTTCCCTTATCAACAGAAGGACCTGCCTCAGGAGGTACTTGTGAACTTGTAGTTATTGTTGATGAAGCAAAAGGTGCAGAGCCCAGTCCGATTTTGATTCCACTGGTGAATCGTTTGATCAGGATGGAACTGGATCCGGTTGTAATCGGAGTTGTTGTAGAGACGGTTGTGTATAATGGAGCTGAGGTGAAGCCAAAAAGCGGCTTTGTTGCTTGTGCTATTGTGGTGGTTGAAGTTTGAGTTAGTGGTGCGAGAGTTGTAATTATTGCTGTTGGTATGAAGGTGGTAGTGGTTTGTCTTCTGGTTGGTCGAGAACCTTCTCCCCCTTGTGACGAAGGCACGGAGGGCCTCGGAGCACCAGGTAACCGACTAACCAGTGAGAGTAATGGTGCAATATCCTTACGGATAGAGTCAGTTGTTTGAGACACCATGATTTTCATCTGTTGTTGAGTGATGTTGTTTGCTTCTTTGTATGCGTGGAACTCATGCACCATTGGTTCGTACTCAGCAATTGTCTTTTTCACAGCATTGAGATCCGTCCGCAGGCTTGTTAATTGAACATCAAACTCCTCAGCGCTTCGTTTGGATAGGGTGTCAACCGAAGTGGTCAATGTAGTGAGCTTAGCTTGGACTTCGGTGTGTGCAGAATTAAGCTTTGTGAGGACGTCTTTGAGTTTTTCATTGTGCTGATCCTGGAGATGCTGAGTTTTGTCTTCCAACAGCTTTTCAATAGATTTGCATCGTAGGTCTATTTTCTCCAAGACTTTTCTAGTCATCTGTTTGACATCGGTTTCGACTAGCTTTACCGCTTCATTAATTTTCGTTTGAACTTTCCCAGTGATTGATTCCTCAAAGGAGGTAAGTGAAGTCACCAGATCATCAGTGGTAACCGCATACCCTTTGTCCGAAGTGTAGGTGGTCTGGGCTTGGATCAGAATGTTTAGTTTCGCATTGAGTTGGCGAAACTGTTTCATGGAGACGAGGCTGGTGTCTGGTTCATCATCATCTTCATCTTGGATATTGATTGGGGCCGTCTATAAGTAATCTTCCTCTTGTTTATCATTTTCATGGGAGGAAGGTGAATCGGCTAGATCATCCATGAAAAATGAATGTAATGGAGGAGGGACTTCGGTTGTTGTTGTGAAGATGGATGTTGTGTTCGTTGGCGGTGAAGTTGGTGTATTTTTGCCAATCTGATCATCCGATGTGAGAAGTGCGTCCACATTAGATGTGTTCACAGAGGTCTCAACATGACTTGTCTCCACATTAGATGTTTCAACACAGGTCATATGTGTAGTTATCATCGGATTTTCAGTTGTAGTAAGAAGTGGAGTTTCAGGCGGTACCGTAGAAGTTGTTGTTCCAGTTGGGGATGGTGGAGTGATGGTATCAGCCGGATTCGTGTGTTCTTCCTCTTCCTCTTCTTCTTCATCTTCAGATTGTGGAGTGGATGGTCTCAAAGTCTGCGCAGGTTTCTTCTTCGATGGTTTAACGGCCTGAGTCTTCTTCCTGGTTCGTGTCTTCTTGGCTGGGACTTCGGATGCTTCAGCTTATCCCTTACGTTTGCCACCCTTGGCCTTAGGAAGTTCGGATTCTATGACCCTTGTGAAGACTCGGAGGGGTGCAGCTGTGGTGATTGTCTTGCGATAGTCGATCAAGGTTTGATTATCGTTAGGAACCTTGCACAACATCGCCTCTGGAATTTGGGCGATGAAGTCCATCTTATCATCCGAATTTGCACCAGATGGGATTTGGACAGTACTGAAGTCATGAGCATAAGCAGCTTGGACGATAAGTGCTGAGAAACGTGTTGAAGCGATGTTTGTGGCTCGCTTCGCATGATTCAAGTAGGTTGCGAAGTCTGTCCATAAGATCGAAGCATAATCAACCGGAACATTGTAGTAGATGCCATAGTGAAGCTGTAAGAATGTGTAGGCTGCAGAATCAAGACCCAAAGTCCTGCCTGAGAGACTTCGTAGAAGAACACTGAAAAAGTATCCCCAAACCGAAGGAAGTCTGTTTTTCTTGAAGGAACTCATTGATCGAGTTATTGGCGTATGACCCATCTCGTTGAGCATGTTCAGGATTTCAGACTGAGAGGCCATCTGAAACCTTCCAGACACCGGTAGATGAAGGATTTTTGCAAATTGGTCTTTCTTTACCGTAATCGTCTTCTTGTTGTCGTCAGCGGTGAGAATTTCAAAGGATACCGATTGACCATCAGCATTAAGTCGTGCTGTATGGTGTGCCCTGTTGACCCATATCTTTGGAACCTGAGCAGTTGCAGTCATGGCGTATGAAAGGGGTGAATGTTGAAGACATATCACCAGCATTGACATCGGTAACGAGTAAGCCTCAGGGTCGAGGTTTGCAATGTGGTTTGCAGACATGGAATTCAGATCAGGGACGGAATCGGCATCGCCGACGGTGAAGGAAATTTCATCGGTGGCCATTATAACGATTTGGAGGTGTGAGACTTGGGAGTGTATGAGAGTATTTGATTTTAGTTACAGAGAGGAAGAAAACGAAAGGGATGAATGAGGGGTTTCTCTGGGTTATATACTAGAGTGATGAGTGGAGAGAGAATGAGCATTTAATGCGTGTGTTTGAATGGTCGAATAGGGTGTCGCCACGTCATCCGTAAGTTGAGGGGACATTCCCTTTTTATCGTTGTGACAGCTGCATCATCCCAAGTAACCGGTGTGGTTGATGCTTATTGGTTCCTGCATATCCTAACGTAAAACAAGAATCAAAGATATCCCTGAAATCTCGCTGAATCCCAACGGATATTATGGCGATCAGTTACCGTAAATAATTAAGAAAAATAAAAAGAAATGAAAAATAAAAAAATATGTTTGATGTTTTGGAATATGAGATAGTACGACCGAAGTCTGCTCATTATGCATTGTTGTCAACCATCCGAAGTTCTAAGACAAGGATCCATGAAGTTGTGAAATTAAGATTTTTGGTTCAATTCGTAGGATGAGAGCTGATTATCCTAGGAATTCCGTATGACACATTGATATTCAAACAAGAGTAATGTAAGGTGCATTCATATGGATAGTTGTACCCAGTGTGGTTATTCTACCATCGCCGTGTTAGTAACGTAGTTGTCTGGTTAAAGTTTCGAAGTATTACGTAGAGTAACCTTAGATGACACATCCCAATACGAAGAGTTATTTTTCTGAATTTTTCTTAAGTTGAAGTTTGATGGGATTCTTAAAAATTTATCTCGTTTCACCAGATGGAGTATTTGGACATGCTTTTCGGATGACAAGCCTTTGAAAATTGTGCACTACTCCACCCTTGTCATGGTAGACGGGTTACTGAGATGTTCATACCTCCAACCTGGTTCTCAACTGTGTCACATGAGATCCTGATTGTTGCATTGAAGACAGGAGGTACGCCTTGAGTTCTTCGTATTGTGCTAATCTTAGTATTGTGTCGTTATCGTATCCGAAGATAGACTTAAGGTATTGGTGAAGTGCTTTTCTGGCTTTTTCTTTTGATTTTTTGTCAACTCTTTTGTGCTTATAGCAATTATTTCACTTTATGATTTTTACTTATTCAATTCAGCATGATGTATCATAAATATTTTCATAAATCCCACCAGTTAAATGTATAGGAATTTTCTTGTCTTCGTATCAGGAATTGTCAAATGTTTTCATCCACGCAATACCTGGAATATATCCTGAAAAGACTAAGTCTTTCTGATTAGTTGTTTGCTGATGCGAGGTAGAACCACTGGGTGCAAGTAAGATATGAGGTATACATGAAGGCTTGTACGAAGTATGGACATGTCATAAGGTCTTTAACCATGACCAGATCATCCGAAGTGTTACCAATGTTGCAATGCGAGTCCGAAATACCTCTTAGTGCTATGAGGTATGGTCAACAGACTCTAAAAACCCGGTTTTGTCCTTTCATTGTGTGGTAATTATTTTGCAAAATTTGGTTTCGGATGAGAGTGACTTCAAGGATGTTATGAGCAGAAGTCCGTATTTAGGTGTCATCAGAAGTGAACCGAAGCGTCGGATGTGAATAGTGACTATTTTCATCGAATTTTGTAATTATAAAACGTATACGAATGGAACCGAAGGTTCGTATATGAATAGTGTCGCTTCTGATGACAGGTGTAGTTTCAAAAAAACTTAAGTGCAAAAAGGAGAAAAATATAAAACCTAAAAAAACTTAAAATGATAAGTAAAGAAATAAATGTGGTACAAAGTTGGTGGACTGAAGGTACTTAGCTGATTATGTATTTGGAACTGCGGATGATTCAAGCATGCCTGGTCCATGGATGATTCTTGAAAAGGCTTTCTCATCAAGAGCTTTGGTAAAGATGTCCGCCAGCTGATCATTTGTATGAACGAAATGAACTTCTATGTTTCCTTCTTCTACATGACTTTTAATGAAGTGATATCGAAGGGAAATGTGTTTTGTCTTCCAGTGTTGAACCGGATTGTGACAAATTCGTATAGCACTTTGTGAGTCACAAAACAAAGGAATTTTCATCATGTGAATTGCATAATCACATAGTTGGCTTTGGATCCAAATCATCTGAGAAGTACATGCAGCTGCAGCTATGTATTCAGCTTCGGCTGTGGAGATGGAAACAAGGTCTGTTTCTTCGATTGCCAGCTGATGAGCTTGCCGTCTAGAAACTGACAACCCCCAAAGTGCTTTTGCGATCAAGGGCACATCCTCCTAAATCAGCATCAGAGTAGGCTTGTAGAAAGAAGCCTGAGTTGGCAGGGTATCATAGTCCAAGAGAAGGTGTGCGATGTAAATAGTGAAAAATGGTCTTTACGGCTGTTAAGTGGGGTTCTCGAGGATTCGCCTGGTATCTTGTGCAATTGCATACTGAAAACATGATGTCTGGTCGACTGGCAGTCAAGTAGAGTAGAGACCTAATCATGCTTCTATAGACTTTCTGATCAACGGCAGGTTTGTCAAGCGAAGGGGTGAGGCGTGTACCAGTAGCCACCGGAACCTTCGCATTGGAGCAGTTTTCCATTCCAAATTTCTCTAACAGGCTTCGTGTGTATTTTTCTTGGTTTATAAAAATGCCTTCGGAGGTTTGCTTGACTTGTAATCCGAGAAAGAAGTTTATCTTCCCCATCATACTCATTTGAAATTTACTTTTCATTAAGGTTTCGAATTCTTTTGAAAGAGCACGGTCTGTTGATCCGAAGATGATATCATCCACGTAGATTTGCACTAACATGAGATGATTACCTACTTTCTTTTGAAAGAGAGTCGGATCAACAGATCCTTGTTTGAAGTTTGATTGTTTTGGATCGAGTAAGTACCTTTTCATCCGGATTGCCAATTACCTGAGTCTTCGGATGATCGCGTGTCCATTTTTCAAGAGGCGGATAGGCAGGATCATATTCTGGTAATGGTTCTCCGTGCACTTCTTCAGTGTCAGATGGATAATCCGAAGATGATTGATTGTCTTCAGGTATATTTCCAGGATTTTGTTGCTCCCCCTCAACCGAAGCGGGCTTGACAGATGAATCCCCCTCAATAGAAGATGTCTTGTCAGATGACTCCCCCTCGAAATGAGATTCAGGTGATTCTATGGAGTGATCGTGATTCAGATTTAAAGTGGTGGCCTTAGATGAGGTCGCCTCTTCTGAAGGGTCCTTTGGGTTGTAGTTCTCACACTTCCCCTCAACCGAAGGATACTTGTCGTTGGTAGTCTGTACCTGATCATTGGTAGAAGGAGTTTGTTTGGATGGCGTTTCAGTGGATTGATCATCATTGAGTTTATTGACTTCAGGTAGGTTATTGTCATAAGCATTGGATTCAACATGGATTGCATGGTCAGGCTCATCGAATAAGAATGAAATATCAAGATTGAACGCTTCCAGTGGAGTAATATCAGTTGGAGTTTCTGGAAAGATGGGGGATCGAGAAAATTATGTGTCGGATTTATTGATATAGTGATCATCAAACGTTAGATTAAACGTTTCTTCAATCTTTCAAGTTAACTTGTTTAAAATACGATAAGCTTTCGCAGAGTGAGAGTAACCCAGGAAAACTCCATCATCGGATTTAGATTCAAATTTCGTAGTACCAGGTTTGAGTTTCATGATAAAGCATTGGCATCCGAAAACATGGAAGAATTTAACGTTTGGTTTCCTTTTGTTTATTACTTCGTATGGAGTTATATTGAATCGCCTGTGAATGAATGATTGATTCTGAGTGAAGCATGCTGTTGCAACTTCTTCAGCCCAGAAGTACATCGGAAGATTTGCATACTCAAGCATGGTACGAGCGGCTTCGCATAAGGATCTGTTTCTTCGCTCTACTACACCGTTTTGCTGAGGAGTGTAAGGGGCAGAAAAATTATGAGTGATGCCCTTTTCCTTCAGATACGAGTCAATTGTGTTATTTTTGAATTCAGTGCCGTTATCACTTCGTATTGCTCGTACTAGTTTCTTGAGATGTAGTTCGATTTGCTTGATGAAGGCTATAAGCTCTGCTGGTGTTTCTGACTTTTGTCGAAGAAAGATTACCCAAGTGAATCGTGAAAAATCATCCACAATAACTAAGATGTATTTCTTTCCTCCAAGTGATTCAACCGAAGATGGACCACAAAGGTCAATGTGTAGAAGCTCTAGTGGTTCGGTTATCTTGGAGTCTATGGTTATCGGATGTGCTTGACGTTTCTGCTTACCATGCTCGCATGCAGCACACAAAGTATCATTATCAAATTTCAACGTAGGCAGTCCTCTGACTAGATCGAGTGCAACCAGCTTGTTGATATTCTTGAAGTTCAGGTGAGATAATCGTCTGTGCCATAACCAGCTCATATCCGAAGGAGCTTTTGAAAGTAAGCATATTGAAGGGGCTCCTACGATGGGCTTCATATCTAGTGGGAACATTTCGCCTTTTCTCCTTGATTTTAGTAGAACCTCCTTGGTCTTTTTCTTTTTGATGATGCTGCCATTTTCATCGAATTTTACTTTCAGTCCCGTACCCACCACGAGTTGAGAAACACTAACCAGATTGTGCTTAAGTCCTTCTACATAAGTAACTCGGTTGATGGTAAACTTTCCATTTGTTATTTTCCCATAACATTTGGTTGGATAAGTTTCGTTGTTTCCAAACTTAACATCTCCTCCATCTTCCAAGCTTCTGAAGTCCCTCAAGTATTCTATTCTCCCTATCATGTGTCGTGAGCAGCCACTATCGATATACCATTCTTTGTCGTACTGCTCATCGACCATTACCTACAATTTAGAGTGAGAGTTCAGGTACCCAACATGGCTTGGGTCCTTGAGGGTAAGTATTCGGATCATAGATCCAAGAGGCGATCATATCTTCCTTTTTGGTGCCAGAAGTTGAGGCAATGTTAGATGAAGGTTTTGGTGTGGTGATTTTAGCTACCCATTTTAAAACTTGTTTTGGTTTTTGTTCTTTTGCTTTTGAATTCGTTAATGGGTTCAGTTTCACAGGAATCCATCTTTGATTTGAAAATAGAGTGTTTCCAGACGAAGTACTACAATTGGTAGATTCGCATAGCCACTCCTCATAAGCAATTTTAAAATATTGAATGGTTAAGCTTTTATTTTTGAACAAATCTGTGTTCTTGTCTAACCAAGCCTGAAACGTGTCTACTAGGTTGCTTCCCTTGGTAAAATTTTTCTTTGTTGGTTTTTCATGTTTATTGTTTGAACACTTAGGTTTAGCTGGTTCAAAAACAATCTTTTGAGATTTCTTCGAAGAGTTATTGATTGAAATCGATTTTTGTTGTTTTAGAAAAGCCTTCTGTTTGTTTTGATGATCTCGATAGTTTTTCCTTCTTCTGTTATAGTAGAATTTTTTATGCTTTTCGACAGAAGACTGTGTTTGATTTTTATTTGATGCGAAGTTTCTTGTATTAGAAGAATTTCGATTATTTTGAAAATTTCCATTGTTTGAAACATGTCGATTGTTGGAAAAACTGCGATTGTTTGAAAAACTTCGGTTGTATGAAAGATTTCGATTGTTTGCAAAGCTTCGGTTATGTGAAAATTTTTTAATCCGTCCAAAGGTGTTCTTCATCTGATGCATTTCTTGTTTTCTTTTATTAATTCTGATTTCTTTTTCATCATTTAAAGTATTTTCTAGCATTTTATCAGATGAGAAAAAACCTTCGGATGTGACATTCGCATTGTCCTCTTTTATAAGCAAGTTAAGTTCGCAACTGTCTTCCAGTGACACACCTTGTTTAATAAAAACATTGTTTTTGAAGTTGGCAACCTTAGGATACGTACATGCAAGTTCGACAAGCCTTTTGCTTTTGTCAGCACTGTACTTTGAGTAGCTATCCGAAGTATTCAAAATTTGAAAAGATTTAATTTTATCATCTGAAGATTCCTGTGGGACCTCAGAAGTCCTTATGTTTTCTTTGTTAGTTGCACAAGATTCATATTTACTTAAAGAACAGACTGTTGATGTAGTTTGTTTTATTAAATCACTGTAGTCTATTTCTTCAATGTCCAAATTAGTGTCATCATCAGAAGTATTAACAGTAACATTCTCAGAATCCCTTTTTATTGCTTGAGAAATTGCGGGTAGAGACTTATCCATTACTTTTAATAGATCATTAGGGCTTAAAAACTTTTCAAATGGTACAACACCATGACCATACGTTGGATTTGGTATTTCGACTGAAGAGACTATAGATTCACATTCGTATGAGAGTGAATCTACATCTTTTAGCTTAAATTCAATGAAAGGTAATAACTTTTTGTGATGATCCAAAGTAATATCCGAAGAGTGATAAATACGTGTTATAAATGCATATAGTCTTTTCGCAGTTTCACAAAAAATATTCCTTTGTTTTAATAATAATTCATTGTTCTTTATATATTGTTCCCTACTTTCCTCTAATATGTCTATTCTAAGTTGATTCTTCTCTAGCACCCCAAGCATTCCTTCAAGCCTTCCCTTGAGCGAAATTACTTCCTCCTTGTCCTGACACGCATACTATTTGCTGAAACAAGTAGTTGATTCATATGCAGACAGTCAGAAGTAATTTCGTTAAGGTTATTAATAAAGAGTTCTTCAGGAACATTAAAGTTTTGGAGCAAAAGAGATACTGTTCTGGGATCGTAACGCGAGCATTGGATGAAGAGTTTGTTCCTTGTGCCATAAGATAGACACCAGTAATCATAGTTTCCTTTTCTTCATCCGAACTCTCATAATCGGACCATATTCCATGTCCAGTGTGAGCAGAAAACATTGCCCCATGAGTTGGTCTACGAATTTCATCGTCATCAGAACCAGAAGACCAAATCTGGTAGGTGCCATCACCACTATTTGGAGCTACAAGTGACAAGCTTTAAGTCTTCGCCCGAACCTCCTCCAGTTTCTTCGTATAGTATGCTTCGTCTTTGACTCTCTCCTTTTTCTCATTAGCTTTCTTCAGCATGCAGTCTTTGGCTAGATGATTCTTCCCATTGCAGTAATTGCATTCATATCCAGAATCACCCAACAGCTTCTTTTCAAGCTGTGGTATTGTTTCAGGCTTAGGTTTAGAGAAGTGTACTGGTTTGGATGGCTGTTTTCCATTATTAGAGTTTCGATTAAAGTTAGTTTTATTCAGTGGTCTTTTCTGAAAGGACTTGTTGTTGTTGGAATACAGTGCCTTCGTATCACTTTCTTCTTCCTGTTCACCTTCATCATCAGCCTCGGTGACTTCATCAGATTCGGTTTTTGAAACGAAAGCAAGTGTCCCAGCATTGGATTGATCACCGGCTTCATCTAGAACATCATACTCGTATGATTTGAGTAGATTATAGAGTTCTTCAAGTGAGTAGGAATTAATCTTCTCATGAGCCCTCACCATCATGGTGATTTGCTTCCACTCCCTTCGAAGACATTGCATGAATCGAAAGTTAGTTTCATGCGAAGTCTTCGAAACTCCATGTTTCTCCAGTTCATAAACAATGTCAGTGAATCTTTCGAACGTCTGATCAATCTTTTCATTGTCCAGTTGTTTGAAATTGCTGAAATCAGCCAGAATATTGTTGACTTTTCTTTTCTTCATGACATCACTGCCTCCGTATCGCATCTTCAATCTATCCCAAATTTCTTTAGCAGACTTGGACCCTCGGATCAGATTGAAAGCAACAGGAGGCAAACCGCTCTTCAGTTCTCGCATACACCGTTTATCGTTCTCGATCTTCCTATTGTTCGCAGCAATAGTGGCTTCAGTCTCGACAGGAGGAGTAGCAGATTCACCAGATTTAGCAAATCTGGTCTGGAAATTTACAGCAAAAGGACCATCCCTCAGGGATCTCAGAAGATCTTCATCGATGCCTCATAAGTGATCCTCCATTTGATCAGCCCATTGATCGTAGTGTTCAGGAATCAGCATGGGTGCCTTGTTGTTTGAACCAAGCAAGGGGGCGTAATTCATCACGGCGTTGTTCGTGTTGTAGGCCATTGAAAGCTTAGATCGTTGCCGGAAAATTATCAAGACTAAAAGTTCTCTGAAACACGGAAGAGCAGATCCAAGAACAATTTGAATCTACGAATCAAAGAAAATAGATTTTTAATCTCAATATCAGATCAGCAAACAACCTGCTCTGATACCACTTGTAAGACTAATTTAACAATCAATGCTAACAACGAGAATAAACTATATGAACTTTCAATCAGTCGAATGATTTTATTCACCACAAAAGGATAAGTGCTCCAAGTCTTTTTAACGACGAGCAACTATTTAGAGCGTTATAATGAATGTTCGACTGTTAAAAAGTACGTACTAAACATCTAGGGCTAAGAGTGTTTTTATACTAGGATCTAATTAGATAAACACTTAATCCAATTAGTTACAGATAAGAATAAAAGCCCTATACATTATCTATAACAAAAGATAAGTATGACAGTCTTCAGATAAGCATGTTGACTTCGTATCATTAGTCTCCGACTTCGGATCAACCTCTCGCTTCACATACCAACCTTAGGACAGGAACATAAGTACTTCGGATGTCAAATCTCAATACAATCAGAATCCTTACAGGTTTGAGTATACACAGTTTCAAATTTTCAATATAAGTTTAAAAGTATGCACTGTCAATAGCAGAATGTTTCACACACAATTTTGATCACAACGGGATCATTAAAATATAAAGCTTGAGTCCACAACCAATCCTACCGACCAGGACACCCCTTTGAGTCATGTTCTATCGCCAACATGCTAGTGTATTGCTAATATGCACTTACATTGCCATGTAAGTGTGGGTGGTCAATCCCAAAATAGTGCTATCCATATAAACCATCGGCTCAATAAGAGTTAATAGGTTGTGTAAGAGAGAAACCGGCGACTTTGCGTACGATAGATTCTCAAGCATACAAGAATTAGCATACAACAATTGCATGTAATATAAAAGCATACAATCAAGCTAAACAAATTTTGTATATTATTGGTCATGCTTTTCACCCGAAAACATAAAATTGTAAAAAGGGGCTGTGAATACTCACAAATGAATTGAGCGTCCAAAAGTTCGGTTCCTCGGGGTAAACGGGAGTAACTCCTACTCGAGTCCTACGAAAACACCAAGGTTCTAATGATATTCTCATCTAACTTTAATGTCTAAACAACTTATGATCATCCATTTAAATTACAAAGTGCCTTAGAATTGATTTGGATTTTCTTTAAGTTTCAAATGGTATTTTTGTAACATTTTTTGGAATTGTATTTATTTAAAAATACATGAAAACCTTCTCCAAAAATCACCAAAATTTATTCACATCATCCCACAGGGGATATGAGGCTTCTGTAAAATTTTGAGAATTTGTAGATTTGTATTATATTTATTTTATATTTTAAGCTTATTATAATAGAGAAATTTAGAATAATTAGTAAATAGTCAAAATAAATTCCGAAATAATTTTGGAGTTATGTCTATTACAGGTGAGATCAGCGAAAAAGTATTGTTGGATTTAAAGACCCCAAAATTGGATTTCTAAAATGTTCATCATTAATGGCACACAAATCAGAATAATTATTAAACAGTGCCCGAAGGACCTGAAACTTTATGGGAATCCTCAAGTCGTGATAAATATCTTTCACTAGTTTTTGGAATTTATTAAGGTCTAAAAGTATTTGTTTGACAATTAAGTGATCATTTGGCACCATATTTATGTAAAATCGAAATCTAAGTATTTTTAAATGAAAATTTCCAGCTTGCATTTTAATAACATCTAGTTTCTGGGAAAAATAATTCCCTATTTTATTTGTTTCGAATTCCAAGCTTTACAAACCCAAACATTTTGAAAATACAACTTATTTCTTTTGTGTTTCTGATTTTGGGGTTTCTAGTTTAACAATTTTTGAACATAGCTACTTAATCTTAAAGTAGACCATTTTTGGACACCACAAAATACATTATATCAGAGCTCTTTAAAATTTTTCTCATCATTTTTAGAAACATTAAAGACACCTGTTCATGCATATCAAAATGACTCTTCACAGAAGGTGAGCTGTAAGTGCAGCAGTTTTGCAAAAATTATTTGAGGGTCTTAATGTTTTTGAGTGAAACCACTTGGGTTCGAAACCTAACTCATAGAAGTTCATTTCAGAAGAAAAATGGAGATTTTTGGACCTATAAAAGTTGAGATATGGTCCTTTGAAGTCGGACTAAGAAATTTGGCAGATTGCATGCATTGATTTTGGGTTAATAACTTGATGTTTAGATCAACATCAAGCCAAATGCATCACCCATGTGGCTAACCACGGTTTTACAAGCATGTTACCATCATTTTTCAGAAACACAAACATCGAATATAGTGCATGGTTTTAAACTAATGTCTTTGGTTCATAAGTGTTCTATAAGGAAGAACATACAAACCATTGACATGCATGGTGGTTTCAACACATGCAACCCGATTTCCTTCACATGCATGGTGTTGAAATACATCCATGATGTTCAAGGAAGGGTTTTAACATGAAAATCACAAAGTTTTAGAAGAAAGAAGAAGAAGAATCCGATTTTTTGAACTTTTGAATGCATAAGACGCATTTTTCTTGATTTTGACATACGTTTAGGTCATGGATATATCTTCACCATTTTGTAACATGCAAGATGTCTTTGGTGAAAATCTACCGCCATCATCATCAAATCCAAAGGTTAGATGAACATGCACAAGGTTTTATCATGAAGGAAGAAGAAGATGAAGAGGATACTAAAAAGAAATTCGAAAATAAAGATGAAATAACAAGAAACTTGTAAAACTTGTTATGGATCTTCATGAGATGTATATCATTTACCTTTTCTATGATTTGGGGCTTCAGAAACACCATCTAATGTTGTACATTTTTAGGCTTTTGGGGTTGATTGATAGAGGAAGAGAATGAAGGTTTTAGAGAAAAGAAAAGAGGGAAAAGACAGATTCTGTCTCTCTAGATATCCCATCTCTCTCGTCATCTCTTTGGGGTTTCACTCCACCAAAATCGGCCACCGAACTACAGAAATGTGTCTAATCTTATGAAGAATGGAATGACTAAATCTCTCCCACATATTTTTCTTCTAAGTTCGTCATTTCTAGAGAGAAAGAGAAGTGAAATTTTTAGAGAGAGAAATAGAGAGGTGAAGTGTGGGAAATGATTAAAATGATGGGGAAATGGTGCATGGGGAAGGGATGGCCGGTTCAATGGAGGAGAGGAGGCTACCCCAAACTTTTCAAAATGTTCAAAAATCAATTCCTTAGTTTTTATAAAGTTTCATCCATTTTTTTATAAAATTTTATTAAGATTTATGACTTAATTCTTGTTTATTTAGCATAAAATTAAGATAAATACTAGTAATAAAAAATTTTCCAATCTTAATTATATTTAATAATTTGATTATTTTAATTTGATATTATAAGCCTCATGGAGATTTTTATAAATTTTAAGATGTCAAAATCTATAAAATTGAGTTTTTAAGGCTTTTTAAGGTTTTTTGTGATTCTATTAAAATTTTAACAACTATAATAATGTTAAATTTAGTGTTTTCACTTTATTTCAAGTTTTCATAAGTATTTTTACTATAAAGATGTTTATAGTTTGTTTTAACCGTTTATTGTCATTTTCTACAATAATTGAACAATTCGCATGAATTAGTACAAAATACGTTATCTTAAAAATCAAATACATTGCTATTCTTGATTTTTGAATCTTGTTCAAATATACTTTGAATCAAATTATGAAATAAATATTTTGGCACTTTGTATAAAAATAGAATGACTAATAGGAATAAAAATGGTCAAATGATTCTAAGGTTTCTAAGGAGTTAAGACTCGACTCCTAGATTAGTGTTTAAAAGATTCTCATTCACCTAAGGACTCTTAGGATTTCAACTTAGGTAAACACTTGAAATTTGAGGGTTGTCACAGTCTCCCCCGGTTAAAAGAATTTCGTCCCAAAATTCAGCTACTAACTCCATGGGTTTGTTCAACGAACAGTTGAGGATATTTTTGTTTCATGAAATCCTCTCGCTACACATTCAGGTGCATACTTAGAATTCCAGCAGACCTTAACAAGTGGAATCTTGTTCCATTTCAACCGGTTGACATCCCTATCGAGGATTTCAGTTGGTTCCTAAACAAAGTGCTGACGGGGATCGACTTGAACTTCCTCAGGTGTTATTATTTGAGAGTCGTCAGCTAGACACTTTTTAAGATTTGATACATGAAACGTATCAGGAATTATGCTCAACAATTGAGGTAACTTGAGTCTATAAGCCACCGAGTCGATTTTCTCGACGATCTCATATGGTCCTATGTAGCGAGGACTTAATTTGCCTTCCTTTCCAAAACAGACAATCCTTTTCTAGGGTGATATTTTTAACAACACTTTATCTCCAACCAGAAATTCTGAGGGTTTTCGGCGGTCATTAACATGGCTTTTCTAGAGATCACAAGCGGCTTTACGACTATTGCTTATAACTTGGATTTTGTTTTGGTTATTTTGGATTAATTCCTCAAGGGAGGGTCCAATCATTCTGCTATCATCCGGTGAGAGTTTCCCTAATTCGAGTTTTACATTCTCAATTGTGGGAATATAGGATCATGTAAATGATAATCTAACCATGGCGATCATGTTGAAAAAGATTATCTTGTTAGAGATTTTTTTGGATTAAGAAAATGTTATAAGCTTTGTTGAAGAACCAACTGCATTAAGTGCTAAGTCCACGTTGATCCTTAATTCACGTCCTAATTTAGCACTAAGTTTAAATTTGCCGCTTAATCGGGAAGAGATTAAGAATAAATTGTTCATTTCTGATTTGGCTCCTATGTTTGGCAAGAATTTATTCAAAATTGGAATAAGTTGCACAAATGAAAGATGAGAAATCGAGGGTAAGTCCTTAAAGATACGTACGAATAGTAGGCAATGAAGTGTTCATACATCTCAAATGTAAAGAGTATTCAAGCGTCGTCTACAAAGTAAACTACAAAATAATCGAGGATTTTTGGAGCTATAATTACTATTACGGGTACTCTCACCACAATAGAACCATATTCGAAGAATATGTTTAGGGGGGTCATTTTTTCTAATGACGATGATGAAAGTGTTTGATAAGTTAAATCACATTATCTAAGTAGTGTTAGAAGTGTTTAGAAATGACAAGTAGCTTCACTGTTATCAAAGTGTGTAATAATTTCAAGCGAATGAAGATACATGTGCGGTGACCAAACGAAGTTGTAACAGAATAATGCAACTTATTAGGGTTAAAGGTTTTAGTAGTCAACAAGTGAAATTATATAGAAATACTTTGGTTACTATTTTGATAAATCACCCAATTGTTTAAGTTAAGCCAATTGCAAACTTGCGGGGAGTTAGAATACTTATGAAAATAGGTTTAGGAGTTAGGAACTCCTTGGAAATTGAAAAGTAGAATGCTACTTTTAAGAAAGTTGTAAAAATATTGATCATTGAGAATGCGTACATTCTCAATTTAGTGATTCTAGGAAAACAATCATTTGGAGGATAGATAATCGTAACATTTAAAACTTTTTATGTTTATAATGAAGAGAAGAACATAAGAAAATATATCACTTCACATATATTTTACGGATTTAGAAATATGATAAACACAAGGGTATCCATTTTATGTATCAATTTAAGGAAAATACAACGGAAAATGCATTTTAATCATATTTCTAAATTCAGAACAAAAGACACAAATGAAAATAAGGATTACTCGTTTGTGGTTGATTTTGTAATTAAAGAAAAATATATGTGATAACAGGTGTAACTGAATATATCAACGTTGACCAAGACAAAGTTACGTCTCACGAATTTATACGTATTGATCGATTAGAACAAACATGTAAATTTTAAGAACTCCTTAAAGATATATTCTGAGCTTGAGCTTCCAAATACATATTGGTATTAAAATAGATATATGGAAGTTGTAAAGTGTTTGCTAATATTTGCTAAAAATTCATGAGTTATCCACTATGTTAAGCTCCATTTGTGAAAAAGAGTAAAGCAGACTAAAATTGGTAATTGAAAAATTGACAGCTCCGACTCTACAACTCTGACTCTACAACTCTGACTCTGGTACTACATTCAAACAATAGTTTATGAAGAAAATAATTCGGATATCTTTGGTCTATGTGCAATTGTCTTAAATATGTATTGTATCGAATGTAATGAATTAGAGATACTAATGGATAAATCCAATTTGGTGTTAACTAGTTTAACATTAACAGTTAGCTAAAAAATGACATTTTTAAAAATCGTAATCTGAGACAAGAATTTGAAATTCTTATAATCATAATAAAGAAAGTATTTGAGTTTGATTATTTAGGACAAGGTTATGCTACAAGGTAATGATAAGCTTAAAATATAAGCTTATTGATTGTAAGAGATAAAAGGAATAATCAGATACATTTCGAAATGGCACGGTACAATGAAGTATCATAAAGGTTTCTTCCAACACTGGTCAAAATGGATAAGGTAATGACCCAATATTGTAACACACAAAATTTTTCGCAAAATATTTGAACTTTTAAAACAACTTTTATAAAAAAGATATTATAAGTTTCCAAAAGATAAATATCTCAAAACCAACTTATGGCAAAATAAACATAGTATAGTGCGGAAGCATAAAATAATAATGTCCCAAAATAGAAATTCTTCTAGTAGTGGCATCCTGGTGTTCCAAGTCACGCCTTAGCCTCTTTGGTCTTAACACCTGAAAAATGATAGGGGAAACCGTAAGCACAAAGCTTAGTGACTTTGAACACAGACATCATATTAATATTCACATTTACCAGCCCTAATCCATTTCCAATTATAATTATAAAAACTAACCAAAGAATGAATCAGTGCTTATATAAAATAGGGCGGACTTGTAGATTTGAGCCGCACCGGGTAAATCCCGTATCCTTTGGCCCCGATCCCCGCACCTCATAAAGAGTATAACATTGGTGATCTTACCTAACTACCCCTCATAGTAATAATCAATTACATGCAGTGTACATGTACGATTTATAATAATAACATAGCATGCTTTAAATAACAAATCTAAACAATCACACACGAGCTAACTAGCAAACACAAACATCAATACAACGGTGTGAGAGAACTCACCTTGAGTGAGTGATATAACATATAGAAGTCAATATATGGCTACCAAGCTTGTGCAAACTTCAACACTTCACCTATTTAAGACTAAAGGTTAGAAGGATGAAGTTGTGAAGCTAAGGAATGAGAAAGGAGTAATCACAGCAAGGTCTCTAAAACAGACCTACTGTTCAAAACTGAATTACTCCAAAATATAAAATAGAAGCATAAGCTTAAATAATTTTTACAAGAAACTACAATGACTTAGGTTTTCAGAACCATAAAGAACTCCTCTTAACTCCAAAGGATGAGAAAGATATAAAATTTACAAAAAGACATGTCACTGCTGTCTTCAGACGGACAGTCAGGTGGTGTTGGCCAATTCTACCCAACTTGTACGTGGAATTAGCCCCAACAAAAAATCAGAGGAACAAAAGACACATAAATACAAGCCTCAGAGCTGGAATCGATAGAAAAGCATTTCCCAAGCTCTGGATATAAAATTCATATTGTGGACAATCACAGCACCAGTAAAAGCTGGTGACTGTCCACCGATCTGGAGTGTGGATCCATTCTAACCAAGTTATAATTAGAATTAACATCCCATCTTCTCCATATCTTTACGTCAATATGTAAGGAACATGTAGGAACTTGGAATCACCCTGGATCATTTCCCAAGCCTTAGAAATGATAAAAACAAAATGACATATCACAACAGACCCGGATTAGACCTAACAGCAAAGAAGCTGTTGTTGCCCATAGATAAAGCCTTTTCAGCGAGAGTGGTCTTCTTAAAAAAGTTAATCAACTCAATGTTTGAACTTTGGGCAGTGGTTGCGGGTCCATTTGAGACCTAGAACTCGAGATATGATTTTTACAAGAAGAGAGACTCAGCAGTAAAATCTGACAGAAACCCTAGGTTATGTTGCAAAATTCATAACTCAATATCCGTACATTGAAATCAAAATCCCTCTTGTCCGAACCTTCATATATGTCTTGGGAACCTTCGGTTAAAGGTTCGTGGCGATCCAGCCTTTCAATCTTCGGGAATCGTCTAAACAATGCGGTTGTGTTCTCATATCCAGGAATAAAGAGAGATACAGAGGGAGAGAGAGAGAGTGCCGTGAGGGAGAGGGAGGGAGTGAAATGAAGGAAATTAGGGTTTTGAGCCCTAAATATACTAGGTTAAATGGGCTAAGCACTTAAGCCTTTGGGCTAGAAAATACTTAAGCTCTAATTGGGTTTGGCTATAAAACTCATGAACTTAATTATATGATTAAAAGATGGCAAACCCAATTAGAGCTTAAGTATTTTCTAGCCCAAAGGCTTAAGTGCTTAGCCCATTTAACCTGGGAAAAACCGGGCGTTACAACTCTCCCCCACTAGGAACAGACTTCGTCCTCGAAGTCATCACCCACAAATAAATCCAGGTAATAAGTCCTCATCTCGTCTTCCGGTTCCCACGTCCATTCTGAAACCTGTCTATGTCGCCACTGAACATTAACCAAATTTATAGTTTTGTTATGCAGGGTCTTCGTTTCCCGATCTAAAATTGCAACTGGTTGCTCAACATAATTGAGACGCTCATCAATCTGGATATCCTTCAATTGTACCACCATGGTATCATCAACAACACATTTCCATAACTGAGAAACGTGGAAAGCGTCATGGATCAGGCTAAGCTCATCAGGTAACTCCAAACGATAGGCCACCTCCCCAACACGAGCAATAACCTTATAAGGCTCAATGAATCATGGTCCAAGCTTTCTCCGCTTCCGGAAGCGAATCACACCTTTCCAGGGAGAGACCTTTAACAAAACGGAATCTCCCACCTGCAATTCAAGGTCGGAGCTTCTTTTGTTGGCATAGCTCTTCTGAAGACTCCTCGCCGTGACCAAATGGTCTCGTATCACCTGTATCTTCTCCGTAGTTTGTAGCACGATTTCGGTACTCCCAAGTACCCTCTGCCCTACCTCGCCCCAACAAACAGGTGTTCTACACTTCCTTCCATAGAAAGCTTCATACGGGGGCTTTTTAATGCTTGAGTAACAACTGTTGTTATAGGAGAACTCGGCTAGATGCAGGTGATCATTCAACTACCCCCAAAATCGATCGCACATGCCCGAAGTATGTCTTCCAATGTCTGAATCGTCCGCTCACTCTGCCCGTCCGTCTGCAGGTGGAAGGCTGTGCTAAAGTTTAAGCGTGTACCTATCTCCTCCTGAAATTTCTGCCAAAACCGAGAGGTAAATCGACTGTCACGGTCGGAGACAATAGAAACGGGCACACCATGTAATGAGACAATCTCTCCAGCAAAGATCTGAGCCAGCTTTCCTGCAGATGAGCTCTATTTTACGGCCAAAAAGTGAGCGCTCTTCGTTAGACGGCAGACAATCACCCAAATAGTATCAGCTCCACGGGCAGTCCTAGGAAGCTTAGTGATGAAATCCATGGTCAGATGCTCCTATTTCCATTCAGGAATCTCCGATGGCTCTGATACCAACTTGTGACACCCCATTTCTACTGTTTGCAAATACTATGGTTTTTCGTATAAATACTTGAATAAAAAAATACGGTTTAACAAAAACCGATTACTTACATGTTTAAAAACAGTGGGTGTTACAAATCCATACCAAAACTAACCATAGTAAGCAAGAAAGGATTAAACCTTGAGTCCAAGATAGGAGCTATGTGGGCTCCACTCCAGCTAAACTTCATCCAATTATAGCATAGCATTAACCTGGAATACATGGCATAAAAATAGAATACGTAAGACAATAATGTCTCGTGAGTTACATGAGTTTTAGACTCAAACCTTTAACTTCTTTTCCAATCTTTATATAAAACTTATGACATAAATGTCTTTCAAAGTTTTAAAACATTATCATACCATAGTTCTTTATTCTTTTCAAAAATCATTACATATCATACCTTGCATATTATCTGCTTTCAAAACTTTATAATAACAATATAACTTTTTACTTCTCAAAAATATTCTATGACATACTTTACGAAAATAACTTCGTTCTTACTTTCTTTGACTGGTTTTATAAGCTTGCTGGATTTTTATACTTAGGGCTTTAGTCACTATAAGTGATACCCCAAGTCTCTATGGCTAGAAAGAACGGATCAATCCTCACCATAGAAGAGCTGAGGCGATCTACTTCGCGATGGGGCTTGTCCCCAGTAGACCCCTTACCTAACCCGGGTAGGTTGGAACATAGTTCCCTTACTAACGCTGCTTGCTACAATTACCAGTCATACAAAATACTTGCTGCTTGCTTGAACATTTCTCATATACATATAACTTGTGGCTAGGTGCCAAACTACATCATTTTATGTCTTTATGGCTAGATGCCAAATATAGCTTGCATCACATAATAATCATATGTTTAAAACATATTTTTTTTTCTAACATTCTATGCTTTATACCAAAACATACTTTCCAGCATCTTATGGCTATATGCTATTCATACTCGAAAACAATTAAGTTTGTAACCAAAACATACTTTTTAAACATCTTGTGGCTATATGCCATCCATACTTGAAAACACATATAACTTGTAATCAAAATATACTTTCACATAATTTGGTTCATAGACCAAAACATACTTTCACATAATTTGGTTCATAGACCAACACATACTTTCACATAATTTGGTTCATAGACCAAAACGTACTTTCACATATTTTGTTAGAAATAAAACTCTTGCATATAATTTCACATATAAGATTTTATAAGAAATCTTGAAAATACTTACTTGCCATGTACCCCAGAATGGGTAAAAATACTGCATGTACTCACCTGATGTGTTGCTAGGAGACTGACTACATGTTCTTTGTATTTATACTCTTTTGATCCGTTAGTCACTTGGCATGGACCTATATTTAACATGTTATACATTAACATTAATGCTAACTGATTCTATAACTCATTAGAGTCCTTATAATACTATCTTGGGTCATAACAAGTCTATAACTTTTAAATGACCAACTTTAGTTAAGTTGTATTTTATACGTATTTTGCTACAGTACCCTCGGGGGGTCGTAAATCGATTCCGACAATTTTTCATGAAGTTTCATAACATATTAGACCTATGTTTAAAATTTGAGGTCAAACGGACAAGTATTGAAGAAAATCTCAAAAACCAAAATCACTTGGCAGAGAACATTGAGACTAAACTGCATTTTCAATCTGCCGCTGGGCGCACCGCGCCCAAGGAGGGGCGCACCGCGCCAGCTGAACAGCAGCCCAGAATTGCCCAATTTTTATGCTACAAATTTCCATTTTCTCATATTAAGCCCTTAATACATGACTTAATCCGTAGGGTTTGTTCCAAGACCAAAACCATTCATTTACTTCATGTCTTTAATCATAAAAATCATAGATTTTGATTACTTTTCCAAACATTCCCGTTTTTGCATTTTTGATCCAAAAAAACCGAATTTGTTTGAAATTAATCATTTCTACTGCTTTATTTTAACAAATACCACATATGGAACTCATTAAAACCCTTTAGGATTAATTTGATCATATAAAATTGAATTCTAAGGCTTTTGACAAAATTCTAATTTTTCAACAATAGCAACATACTTTGATGATTTTTAAGATATGTTCTTAATACTTGACTTAATTAGTTTAGAATCATTCTAGGACTAAAATAACAACTCCTTTATACATCTAAACCATAGTTTCTTCAATTTCATCACTTTTGATTGAAATCATCCCTAAAAACTCATTTTTACTCAAAAAAATAATTTTAATGAATTTCCAAGATTGGAATTGATTTCTCATGTCTTTTATGACACTTTAGACTTATTAGATCATTTACAATCAGTTTCAAACTCATAATTTGATTTATTTTCATAAAATCCCGTTTTTGATAATTTTCCCCAAAAATGCAAATTTTTGAAATCAATCACTTAGGAATGTATTTATACATCTTAAGTGATTATTAGAACCTAACAAAACAATAAAAATCACTTTCAATTTCACAAACCCATTTCTAGGGTTCTTGAGCTAAAATTCTTATTTCTTGATTTTTTTTAACACTTTCAATGGTTAAACTAGGTTTAGGTAGTGATTAAGACACAAGTTAAGACTAGGAATCATAGGATAATCCTCCTCTAGCCACTAAAATCTTGAAGCTACAGTAACTTGCTTACGGGAAATGGGTTAAACAACTCTAAAATCATGTTTACTAACCTTCTTTGGCTTGGAATTCTTCAATTCCAAGATAGTTGCTTCAATTTCTTCATGAATCCTAGAAATAGTTTTCTCCCGTATCCTCTCTAGAACCATCTTCAGAAATTATGATTATTAATGAGATATTTTCCCATTTTTATATTTTTCCAACTTTGGCTTAATGACAAAACAGCCCCTGGACTTAATTTCTTCATATTTTTAACACTAGAACCCAACTCTTATTACACTAAGTTTTATTTCTTACATTTTTGGTCCAAACTAGAATTATATATTTATAATAAATCTTATACATGGGCAAATGACCAAATTACCCCTTTATGGTAAAATGACAAAATTACCCTCTTTTACTAGAATTAACTTTCAAATACTTATCACCATTATTTGGTGTCAAAATTTTATTTCATTATATATAAACTCCAAAAATTATATTTTCCTTACTTAAAAGTCATTTGGATGTCAAATGACCATTTTACCCTTTCTCACCATCTTTTTCCAAGCTTTTGGTATTTTACCACATTTCTAAGTAAATTATTTTAAAACTTTCAAAATATTTTTAGTCTTTTCTTTACGTATTTTCTCGAATATAAATTCGAGATTTTTGGGTCGTTACAACTACCTCCCCCTTATTGGGATTCCGTCCTCGGAATCAACACACAACTATTGATACTTTCTTTTTACCAACATATAATCATAACCTTCATTGTTTTATCTTTTAATCTTTCTTTTCTACCTCATTTCATTTATATACAATCCTTAGTAAACTCATCTTACAGAATAGTTTCATACTTCAATACTTTTTATCAAAAATAGCAATCTACTTTATAGTTTTTCTCATATCTTTACTACAACATGTGAGATTATACTCACAACATTCTTTACTTATAAAAGTTCCAATACCATTAAACATAATTATATATATTTTTGTATATATATATATATATATATATATATATATATATATTTTACAAATTTATAAATACACCAAAAATCTTTTCCTTGTATAGATTTTTCGTCCCTTAATGGACATTTTACTTAAGCAATCTTTTCACCTTCATTTAATATTGCTTATTTATCTTCACCCGTCTTTTCTTCTTATTTATTTACTCATTCGTTACTTCCTAAACAATCCACTGTTATTTATTCTTTACAGAAGTTTTACAACATCTTATTTCTCTTACATTTATTTTTAAATCTTTTACACTTCAGTTTATTCTTCTTTATCTCTATTACCCACTACCGACTCATTATTATTTATAAATGATGTATTTTCCTCCTTCTTGTTACACTTCACATTCTTATTTTTCTGATAGGGACAAAATTTTCCGAATTATCATATTGTTCACGAGAATCTGATTATCTCGTTCTGAAAGTGTTGAAACGATATACCGCTTTTTATTTTAACAATTAAACATCATTAAATTTCTTTCTATGTATAATACACCATATTTAACCTTATAAACTTGTACAGTTTTACTGTTGAAGTTGATCTATTATTTCAGTCAACGTCCTTCTCAATTCACGCTTTTAAGAAAAATCATTTTTCACATACTTTTTACTCATTTCCTGTACATTATATGCATTACCTTCTCTAATATTTGTCTTGTATCATTCTTTACCTGTATTACTTTCATATTCAACATATAATCAACTTAGATATTTCTTTCATCTTCTTTTATGAGATTTCGGTCTCATTACTCATTACTTATTCGTATAAACATGTCTTTCTCATTTCTTCAATTTTTGTATAATACTTTTATAAGTATATTTTTCTTTCCTTTTTGGATACTCCACGTATCCTTCTCATATTAATACTTTATATTTTAGTATTTCTTTGCCAATTCTATTTCTCACAATAGTGCTTAGTTTAGCACCTGATCTTCTGTTTACTCTTTCCTCATGGTATCTAAATTGTTTACCATGATTGATTCGAAATTTATTTTTCTTCAATTCACTTATGGAACTTCATACATGTTGCATACTATAATTCACATTCCCATACTTACTTCATTTTTCATACTATTATTACCTTGTGGTGTATTTATGTTTTACAACCCACATTCATTAACTTCTTGACATATACTTACAAGTTCTTAGTTGCATAATATACATATATATATATATATATATATATATATATATATATATATATATATATATATATATATATATATATATATATATATATATATATATATATATACTTGGTTCTCTTTTGGTTTAAGAACCCAACTAGGTTTTTTTTTAACATTTTCGTCCCATGACGAATTCTTGACATAATCCTCAATCACCATTACTTCTCGATACTCTTTACTTTTACATCTTTTATCATTTCTGTTATGTGTTATAAGGCTACATGCCTAACACATTTGATATTCTTTTGTTTATACTCCACTGCTTTACACTATATGTTTCTTTACAACATTATATATTTCATATACAACTTACTTCTTATGTATCTTTAGGTGATACACAATTGCCATTTATTATTATTATTTTTTTTCCTTCGTCATCTTTCGTTCTTTTGTATTTCGAGGCAATTTGCCCAATACATCATTTTACTCCTTGCTTCATACTTTATAGTATTCTAATTAGAATACTTATTTCATAACCACTTTTATACTTTTATACATTATATTTATATCTCAAAACTTACTCATGCTTTTACATTTATAAACACATATAACATACATACACTTCTTTGTATTTCATGGCTACTAGCCATGTACTGACCATTTCTCAAAATCTTTGGATTCCTTTATCCATCATTTCTATTCGGAAGTAATAACTTCCTGTCTGTTTACTATCATTCTTACATTATCTTTAATTCTTCGTTTACTACTTGTTTAGATATTTACTCTTTTTCTTTACTTCATATCATTTATGACCTTTAGTCATTTTGCTCACATGCTTTTGATTTTTCTTCCATTATCATACATCATTATACTCTTTCATTACTAGTATTACCTCTTTTATTTCATTCATTTGGTTGTGGAATTTATTTCTTAACAACCACTATCTTATCGTTATTTGTTTCACCTTTAGTTTCTTGCCTAACATTTATTTAGGCATTCAACCTTTAATTCTCACTTCATGTTCATTTAATCTCATTACAACAATGCAATTTACTTTAAATTTCATAATCTTTTACAATTTCTCATTCATCATTCTTTTCCCCCATTTGGGTATCTTACTTTACTTTTATTACTCATTATAACATTGTACTATTAATACACTTCACTTATAATTTCATTCTTCCTGTAAAAGTCTTACAACTTTTATATATGTAATCAATACCCATAGTTCCTTTTTAGGTTGCTCTTCTACATACGTCCTCTCGTCTCGACAGGCATATAATTTAATGTCTTTCAATCTGTCTAAAAATATCAATTATCACATTATTTCCTTTACTTTACCATACTAAGTGGTATATATCCACTACATTAGCTTTTAATACTTACAACCTTACTAGTTGTTATTTCATAGGCATATAATTCCTATGTTTTACTTACTGCTCTCTTCATAACCTTACCCATCAGAATACCATAATTCCTTTGTGATTCCACCGGTCTCAATACATATCCTGTGATTATGATAATACGGGCCCATATTACCATAACCACCTATACATATTGATTCTGTTGTTACCACAAGGTTTCATGGGACACTGGTTCACTTAACATACAATATCATTATAAATACATGGTGATCAATACTGAAAATCTTTTTACTTTATAGACATAGTCTTTAATAAATTTAGATGGTTATGGAAAATATCATATAATTTTCCTAACGGTCAAATCTTTGCTCACTTTAAACGTTAGCTTAACACTTCTTAGTGTTATATTTACATATTTTAAATAATGTATAATGTCTTAATCATTTATGACATCATACTTTCATAAAATAACATTTCTATAGCATGAGTTTAAGCCTAGGAGTGGAACAAGCCAATCCTAATTCGCTTAAACTATGGCTCTGATACCAACTTGTGACACCCCATTTCTACTGTTTGCAAATACTATGGTTTTTCGTATAAATACTTGAATAAAAAAATACGGTTTAACAAAAACCGATTACTTACATGTTTAAAAACAGTGGGTGTTACAAATCCATACCAAAACTAACCATAGTAAGCAAGAAAGGATTAAACCTTGAGTCCAAGATAGGAGCTATGTGGGCTCCACTCCAGCTAAACTTCATCCAATTATAGCATAGCATTAACCTGGAATACATGGCATAAAAATAGAATACGTAAGACAATAATGTCTCGTGAGTTACATGAGTTTTAGACTCAAACCTTTAACTTCTTTTCCAATCTTTATATAAAACTTATGACATAAATGTCTTTCAAAGTTTTAAAACATTATCATACCATAGTTCTTTATTCTTTTCAAAAATCATTACATATCATACCTTGCATATTATCTGCTTTCAAAACTTTATAATAACAATATAACTTTTTACTTCTCAAAAATATTCTATGACATACTTTACGAAAATAACTTCGTTCTTACTTTCTTTGACTGGTTTTATAAGCTTGCTGGATTTTTATACTTAGGGCTTTAGTCACTATAAGTGATACCCCAAGTCTCTATGGCTAGAAAGAACGGATCAATCCTCACCATAGAAGTGCTGAGGCGATCTACTTCGCGATGGGGCTTGTCCCCAGTAGACCCCTTACCTAACCCGGGTAGGTTGGAACATAGTTCCCTTACTAACGCTGCTTGCTACAATTACCAGTCATACAAAATACTTGCTGCTTGCTTGAACATTTCTCATATACATATAACTTGTGGCTAGGTGCCAAACTACATCATTTTATGTCTTTATGGCTAGATGCCAAATATAGCTTGCATCACATAATAATCATATGTTTAAAACATATTTTTTTCTAACATTCTAAGCTTTATACCAAAACATACTTTCCAGCATCTTATGGCTATATGCTATTCATACTCGAAAACAATTAAGTTTGTAACCAAAACATACTTTTTAAACATCTTGTGGCTATATGCCATCCATACTTGAAAACACATATAACTTGTAATCAAAATATACTTTCACATAATTTGGTTCATAGACCAAAACATACTTTCACATAATTTGGTTCATAGACCAACACATACTTTCACATAATTTGGTTCATAGACCAAAATGTACTTTCACATATTTTGTTAGAAATAAAACTCTTGCATATAATTTCACATATAAGATTTTATAAGAAATCTTGAAAATACTTACTTGCCATGTACCCCAGAATGGGTAAAAATACTGCATGTACTCACCTGATGTGTTGCTAGGAGACTGACTACACGTTCTTTGTATTTATACTCTTTTGATCCGTTAGTCACTTGGAATGGACCTATATTTAACATGTTATACATTAACATTAATACTAACTGATTCTATAACTCATTAGAGTCCTTATAATACTATCTTGGGTCATAACAAGTCTATAACTTTTAAATGACCAACTTTAGTTAAGTTATATTTTATACGTATTTTGCTACAGTACCCTCGGGGGGTCGTAAATCGGTTCCGACAATTTTTCATGAAGTTTCATAACATATTAGACCTATGTTTAAATTTTGAGGTCAAACGGACAAGTATTGAAGAAAATCTCAAAAACTAAAATCACTTGGCAGAGAACATTGAGACTAAACTGCATTTTCAATCTGCCGCTGGGCGCACCGCGCCCAAGGAGGGGCGCACCGCGCCAGCTGAACAGCAGCCTAGAATTGCCCAATTTTTATGCTACAAATTTCCATTTTCTCATATTAAGCCCTTAATACATGACTTAATCCCTAGGGTTTGTTCCAAGACCAAAACCATTCATTTACTTCATGTCTTTAATCATAAAAATCATAGATTTTGATTACTTTTCCAAACATTCCCGTTTTTGCATTTTTGATCCAAAAAAACCGAATTTGTTTGAAATTAATCATTTCTACTGCTTTATTTTAACAAATACCACATATGGAACTCATTAAAACCCTTTAGGATTAATTTGATCATATAAAATTGAATTCTAAGGCTTTTGACAAAATTCTAATTTTTCAACAATAGCAACATACTTTGATGATTTTTAAGATATGTTCTTAATACTTGACTTAATTAGTTTAGAATCATTCTAGGACTAAAATAACAACTCCTTTATACATCTAAACCATAGTTTCTTCAATTTCATCACTTTTGATTGAAATCATCCCCAAAAACTCATTTTTACTCAAAAAAATCATTTTAATGAATTTCCAAGATTGGAATTGATTTCTCATGTCTTTTATGACACTTTAGACTTATTAGATCATTTACAATCAGTTTCAAACTCATAATTTGATTTATTTTCATAAAATCCCGTTTTTGATAATTTTCCCCAAAAATGCAAATTTTTGAAATCAATCACTTAGGAATGTATTTATACATCTTAAGTGATTATTAGAACCTAACAAAACAATAAAAATCACTTTCAATTTCACAAACCCATTTCTAGGGTTCTTGAGCTAAAATTCTTATTTCTTGATTTTTTTTAACACTTTCAATGGTTAAACTAGGATTAGGTAGTGATTAAGACACAAGTTAAGACTAGGAATCATAGGATAATCCTCCTCTAGCCACTAAAATCTCGAAGCTACAGTAACTTGCTTACGGGAAATGGGTTAAACAACTCTAAAATCATGTTTACTAACCTTCTTTGGCTTGGAATTCTTCAATTCCAAGATAGTTGCTTCAATTTCTTCATGAATCCTAGAAATCGTTTTCTCCCGTATCCTCTCTAGAACCATCTTCAGAAATTATGATTATTAATGAGATATTTTCCCATTTTTATATTTTTCCAACTTTGGCTTAATGACAAAACAGCCCCTGGACTTAATTTCTTCATATTTTTAACACTAGAACCCAACTCTTATTACACTAAGTTTTATTTCTTACATTTTTGGTCCAAACTAGAATTATACTTTTATAATAAATCTTATACATGGGCAAATGACCAAATTACCCCTTTATGGTAAAATGACAAAATTACCCTCTTTTACTAGAATTAACTTTCAAATACTTATCACCATTATTTGGTGTCAAAATTTTATTTCATTATATATAAACTCCAAAAATTATATTTTCCTTACTTAAAAGTCATTTGGATGTCAAATGACCATTTTACCCTTTCTCACCATCTTTTTCCAAGCTTTTGGTATTTTACCACATTTCTAAGTAAATTATTTTAAAACTTTCAAAATATTTTTAGTCTTTTCTTTACGTATTTTCTCGAATATAAATTCGAGATTTTTGGGTCGTTACAGGTAATGTCTCCAAATCTTGAGGGCGAAAACAACAGCCCCTATCTCCAAGTCATGAGTGGGGTAGTTTCGTTCGTGGGGTTTTAGTTGTCGGGAGGCATAGGCTATAACCCTGTCTCGCTGCATCAAAGCCCAAAAGTGGTGCATCACAGTAAACTACTATATCCTCCACACCATCCATTAGGGCCAAGATCGGTGCATCACTCAATCGTGATCTCAACTCATCCAACACGGCTTGTTGCTCCGGACCCCACACAAACATCATTTATTTCTTGGTCAATCGGGTAAATAGTAAAGCAATCTTTGAGAAATTTTCTATGAATTTACGGTAATAACCGGTCAAACCCAAAAAGCTTCAAATTTCAGAAAGCGCTTTTGGGATCTCTGTCTGTTTAACTGCATCAACTTTGGCTTGATCGACCTTGATACCTTCTTTGTTCACTACATGCCCGAAAAACTTAACCTCATCTAACCAGAATTCACACTTCGAGAATTTAGCATAAAGCTTTTCTCTCGTAAGAGTCTCTAAAACTTCCCGAAGATGTCGCTCATGCTCCTCCTTGATCTTAGAGTAGACCAATATGTCATCAATGAACACAATAACAACATGGTCAAGCATCGGACTACACACCCGATTCGTGAGATCCATGAAAGCGGCGGGTATATTGGTGAGCCCAAAAGGCATCACCATGAACTCATAATGCCCATAGCGAGTACGGAATACGGTCTTCTCAATCTCTTCCTCCCAAACTCGCATCTGGTGGTAACCGGACCATAAATCAATCTTAGCGAACCAAGATGCTCCCTGTAGCTGATCAAAAAGATCGTCAATACGTGGTAGTGGGTATCTGTTCTTTATCGTACGCTTGCTCACGATAACACAAAGATCCCACATCGCAATGGGGATAAGATCAATAGGGAATTCAACCCTGGAAAACTCGAGAGTACAGCCCCGATACACGTCGGTGACATAAATCATACGGTTATCGGCGACCTCGATAACCATTGGGCGAGCCAATTTCCCGATACTACGCCCCAAACGATTAATGAATGTGCGAGATATGAAAGAATGAGTAGAACCGCTGTCGAACATAACAGCAGTGGGCTCGGAGTCTAACAGATAAGTGCCTGATTCACAACATATAAATACATAGACAACCTTTATAACTACTATCAAATTAAACAAGAGAGAAGGAGAACGAAGAAATGGAAATTTATCTGCCACAGACGCGGTAATAGCCGGCTCCTCCGCAGTCAGCTGGTGAACACGCCCACGTGTCACCATGGTAGGTTCTTTAGAGGACGATGCACTTGCGGGTTTCTTACCCCCGCCTCCACCACCATTCTTCAACTGTGGGCAATCAGGTTTCTTGTGTCCCTTCTCATTGTATTTAAACCAGGTAGGGATCGTAGAAGGAACCTGTAGTGATGCCAACACTGCTGAGGACTTACAATGCTTCCAATGATAACCGGGCTTCTTGCAGTTGTAACATACCAACCGACTCTTGTCATCCTGTCCCCCAGACTGCCTGTACTGGTATCTCTTCTTCCCACTGTTCTTCTGCTTCTTATGTGCATCCCCGGACGTCTTGGTCAAGGCTTTGTCAGCCTTCCTCTTGAGCTGCTTGGTCTGCAGCTCAATTTCCCTCCTTCTAGCGGCATCCATAATAGCTGCCAATGTCATGAACTCTTGCATGCTCATGAACTCCCATATTTCCGTATGTAAGGTATCTTTATACCTACTAACCAACCATGCCTCATCTCCAGCAAATGAGGGACAGAAAGACAGCATCTCCATGAATTTGGCATTCAGATCTGACACACACTCCGTAGTCTGCTCAAAGGCCATAAACTGTTGCAGCATCCGCTGTTGCTCCACCTTGGGTACATACTACCTCTCAAACCTCTCTACAAACTGAGCCCAATTCATGGCTCTCAGCTCCTCCTCAGTCATCAATGTCATAACAGTCTTCTACCAGGTATTCGCTTTCTTCTTAAGCTGGCTCATAGCAACAACAACCTTGTACTGATTTGGGCACCCGCAAGTCATGAGGGCGCTTTCGATATCGGCAATCCAGTGCTTAGCCTCCACTGGATTGAAGTCACCTTTCCACTATGGAGGGTGACACTTATAGAACTTCTCGAAATAATAGGCTGATTCGCGAACAGGTGGAGTGGGTAAAGCTCCTCTGGGAACAACTGCGAGGTGCTCATCCAAGAGAGCACGAACTTGGTTAATTATGTCAGTAGTGACATTCAGAAGGAGCTCGTTAAAGGAATTGTTGAATTCTTTAGCGATAAGTTCCCTAACTTTTACATTTGGTTCCGATTAAGACGAGTAGCTGGAGCCATCTTTATTCGCAGAGTAAAGAGATTATTAGGAATTGTTCATCCTAGATATTTCTAGGAGGACGGAAACACTCAGCTAACCAGACATTTTCAACCTTGCCCCGACCCGAGATCGGCACCGGTGCTTCAAATAGTAGGGGCCCTTCTACTACCTTCCACACAAGTTCCAATCTCGCATTCACGTCTAGTTTCAAATGTTTCAGTTCGCTGTAGTCGTTTATTTAAACAACTCCCTCACATGATTTTACTAACATAGGTGAAATTTAACAATTTAGGGCTAGTTAAAGATAAGTTTGAAGAAAGAACTTATAATAAACAATTCAAGATATAACAATCTATCAAAATGAGAATATAAGAAACAACACTTACTTGGCTGACTGGCACACCACGGGATCTTCCACTACTAGTCCTTAAAAGTTTAAAAGAAATTCTTTTAAAGAAAATATTTTAAAGTAAACAAAATTTAAGAGCCTCAAGTTTGAGGCTAGAACATTCATAAGAATGCCTAGTTCTCTCAAACGTGTGCTCTAATACCAACTTGTAACACCCAAAATTTTTCGCAAATTATTTGAACATTTAAAACAACTTTTATAAAAAAGATATTATAAGTTTCCAAAAGATAAATATCTCAAAACCAACTTATGGCAAAATAAACATAGTACAGTGCGGAAGCATAAAATAATAATGTCCCAAAATAGAAATTCTTCTAGTAGTGGCATCCTGGTGTTCCAAGTCATTCCTTAGCCTCTTTGGTCTTAACACCTGAAAAATGTTAGGGGAAACCGTAAGCACAAAGCTTAGTGAATTCGAACACAGACATCATATTAATATTCACATTTACCAGCCCTAATCCATTTCCAATTATAATTATAAAAACTAAGCAAAGAACGAATCAGTGCTTATATAAAATAGGGCGGACTTGTAGGTTTGAGCCGCACCGGGTAAATCCCGTATCCTTTGGCCCCGATCCCCGCACCTCATAAAGAGTATAACGTTGGTGATCTTACCTAACTACCCCTCATAGTAATAATCCATTACATACAGTGCGCATGTACGATTTATAATAATAATATATCATGCTTTAAATAATAAAGCTAAACAATCACATACGAGCTAACTAGCAAACACAAACATCAATACAACGGTGTGAGAGAACTCACCTTGAGTGAGTGATATAACAGATAGAATTCAATATATGGCTACCAAGCTTGTGCAAACTTCAACACTTCACCTATTTAAGACTAAAGGTTAGAAGGATGAAGTTGTGAAGCTAAGGAATGAGAAAGGAGTAATCACAACAAGGTCTCTAAAACAGACCTGCTGTTCAAAACTGAATTACTCCAAAATATAAAACAGAAGCATAAGCTTAAATAATTTTTACAAGAAACTACAATGACTTAGGTTTCCAGAACCATAAAGAACTCCTCCTAACTCCAAAGGATGAGAAAGATATAAAATTTACAAAAAGACATGTCAATGCTGTCTTCAGACGGACAGTCAGGTGGTGTTCGCCAATTCTACCCAACTTGTGGGTGGAATTAGCGCCAACCAAAAATCAGAGGAACAAAAGACACATGAATACAAGCCTCAGAGCGGGAATCGATAGAAAAGCATTTCCCAAACTATGGATATAAAATTCACATTGTGGACAATCACAGCACCAGTAAAAGCTGGTGACTGTCCACCGATCTGGAGTGTGGATCCATTCTAACCAAGTTATAATTAGAATTAACATCCCATCTTCTCCATATCTTTAATTCAATATGTAAGGAACATGTAGGAACTAGGAATCACCCTGGATCATTTCCCAAGCCCTATAAATGATAAAAACAAAATGACATATCACAACAGACCCGGATTAGACCTAACAACAAATAAGCTATTTTTGCCCATAGATAAAGCCTTTTCAGCGAGAGTAGTCTTCTTAAGAAAGTTACTCAACTCTATTTGTGAGCTTTGGGCACTGGTGGTGGGTCCATTTGAGTCGTAGAACTCAAGATATGATTTTTACAAGAAGAGAGACTCAGCAGTGAAATCTGATAGAAACCCTAGGTTATGTTGCAAAATTCATAACTCAATATCCGTACCTTGAAATCAAAATCCCTCACGTCAGAACCTTCATATATGTCTTGGGAACCTTCGGTTAAAGTTTCGTGGCGATCCAACCTTTCAATCTCCGGGAATCGTCCAAACAATGCGGCTGTGTTCTCAAATTCGGGAATAAAGAGAGATACAGAGGGGGAGAGAGAGAGAGAGTGTGTCGTGAGGGAGAGGGAGGGAGTGAAATGAAGGAAATTAGGGTTTTGAGCCCTAAATATACTAGGTTAAATGGGCTAAGCACTTAAGCCTTTGGGCTAGAAAATACTTAAGCTCTAATTGGGTTTGGCTATAAAACTCATGGACTTAATTATATGATTAAAAGATGGCAATAATTATAAGTCCAATCTTTTAATTAATCAAATCTTAATTAAGTTAATTAAATAAAATAAATAAACGTACCGGAAAAACCGGGCGTTACAATATATTTAGAATAATAATTATACAATGTTGAAAGGGAGAGCTTTACTGGAATTTAAAAGTGAACACTAGGTTTGCGAAGGTTGAAAATTTTAGAAACTTTATTGTTTATAAAACTAATTTGGAAGAAAATAAACAAATGAGGTGTATTTTGAAATATAAGCATTAGTGATGTCTTATAAACATGTTTGGAGTAGATAGTTGTAAGAATATTATGTTGGTTTTCGAGAAATCACATTTAAGCAAAGTACAATGCCTATGTGAAAAGGTGGTCAAAGAGAGTCAAAACCAAAGTGGGTTGAAAAGCACGATGAAGCTTTTACACATAACATGAGCATCGATGTCATAAGTTTGGGTTTTATATCATAGAGTTTAAAGACTTTCATAAAAGAAAACATTTTTAAGTTTTCGAAAACATGAAAAATGGTAATGCTGTTTTAAAATAGTTTATGTGCCCTTGGAAAGCACATCTAGCTATTGAAATGGATTTGAAACGAAATTGAAATGACTAGGTTAAAATCAACACTAATTAATTTAAATTTTGAAGGAAAACTGTTAAAGTGAAGTAAGCTAACAAAAGTAAAGTTGATTGTTTTTAGCGAGAAATATGGCTTTCATAGTTTGGAAAGGTCTAGTAAACTATATGAAGCGATTATAAAATATTTTACTGATGATAAATAAAACCAGTGAAGTGAAATAGATTTTCGATGGAAGATTAAGTAGTAAGGAATAAGAGGATTAGTGTAGCTAGTTGTACCTAATTACTAAAGTTAGTACATGTGACTTTTTCCCCAAAATGAAGGACATGAAAAATTGTTTGTAAAATGTTTTATGGTATGAATACAGTTTTGTACCTTTTATAAAGTCAAAGGTTAAGCTATAGGTTTGACATGCGGCGTAAGAGAATGCAATCATTGATAAAGATAAGAATGTCAGTAACGCCGTTAATGATACAAACGAATGTATGAAAACATTAAGGGTCAAATGAGAACTCGAAATTATACGAAATTTCCGTGTGTCGAAGAATTGTGAAGTTGAACCGGGAATGAAAAACGTAAGGTCGAAGATTGTTTCAGAAACATGTGAGTAATTCGGAAAGTGTAAGATGATCTTATACTTGACAATATCACTCGTGTATCTGAGGGCCTCGAACTAAAACTTAGAAATTTTGACATAAGGGGTAGTGATTTGTGCTTTAATTTCGATATATGAAGTAAATATGTTAGAGTAAGCATCACCAAAAGAGAAGGTTTAGAATCAAAGAGATATCCTAGCTTAAGTCTTAAGCTCAAGATGGAAACAATCCTAAAGCAAAAATCATAGCGCAAAAGGAAAGTCTCACGTATCGGCAACAATGGGTTAAAACATATGTGTCTCCTCGTGAGTCATATCAGAAATACTCACCAATGATATTCAAGTCATGACTACTCATGGCGACTTAACTGTCTCCTAACGTGAAGCTCCTATTGTCACCCCTGCCGGTATCGGAACCCCTTTTTCCTAGTCGCAACTCTAGGTACGCAAACGATAAAGAGGTGTTGAGGTAATATTGATATTACTGTCGACTTAAGATTGTCATCAGTGGCTTTCTAGCTGCTAACCTTATGTCCAGAATTAGCATCTACTGAGGAATCCTCGTTCTCAGTACTAGGGGGTTGCTCCTTGAGCGGCTAGTGATATAACCTAATAGGTTAACCTAGCATTTGATATGGGATAAAAATATTTCTAAATAAAGATAGAGTGATATAAATGTACTTAGTTTTCTAAGTGTACCAAGATGGATGCCTACAATATGCAATGCCGATATGCACACCGAAAATTGTACTTTTTCAAAAGTTTAAATTGAAAATCGTTTTGAACATAATTCTACTATAACCGTTTCCAGTGTCGCACTAATTTTCCTTAATTAAGCATAGTTGGCCAGGTTATAACATATTAAAGTCCCAAAATGTGTTCTCGACTTAGTTATACCGTAGTATGTTCAACGTTTTTGAAAGTTTTTTCTGGCTATAGTTTGGGTTTCCCAATGGGAAAACCAGTATTCTCTATAACCTTCGGCTCTGATACCAATTTCTGTCACACCCCGCAAAAGCGGAAAGACGGAATATGATAGTACAAAAGGGTCTCATAGCAAAAGTTAAAGACAACACCAACCATAGTATTTAAAAAGTATTACAATTTACAAAAGTTTTGAATAATTGCTAATGAAATTACAATATATTTGAGAAACAACACATGCGTAATGCTTCTACAAGTGATGTGCCTTTAGGTGCCACTTACTATAGGATTCCTGAAAAGCATGAAAAATGAGGGTTAACTATGGAAATAGTTGGTGAGTTTCACAGGTTTGCGTATACACAGTTTCAAATTTTCAATATAAGTTTAAAAGTATGCACGGTCAATAGTAGAATGTTTCACACGCAATTTTGATCACAACGGGATCATTAGAATATAAAGCTTGAGTCCACGACCAATCCGACCGACCAGGACACCCCTTTGAGTCATGTTCTATTGCCAACATGCTAGTGTATTGGTAATATGCACTTAAATTGCCATGTAAGTATGGGTGGTCAATCCCAAAATAACACTATCCATATAAACCATCGGCTCAATAAGAGTTAATCGGTTGTGTAAGAGAGAAATTGGGGACTTTGCGTACGATAGATTCTCAAGCATACAAGAATTAGCATACAACAATTCCATGTAATTTAAAAGCATACAATCAAGATAAACTAATTTTGTATATTATTGGTCATGCTTTTCACCTGAAAACATAAAATTGTAAAAAGGGGTTGTGAATACTCACAAGTGAATTGAGCGTCCTAAAGTTCGGTTCCTCGGGGTAAACGGGAGTAAGTCCTACTCGAGTCCTACGAAAACACAAAGGTTCTAGTGAGATTCCCATCTAACTTAAATGTCTAAACAACATAGGATCATCCATTTAAATAACAAAGTGCCTTAGAATTGATATGAATTTTCTTTAAGTTTCAAATGGAATTTTTGTAACATTTTTTTTGAATTGTGTTTATTTAAAAATACATGAAAACCTTCTCCAAAAATCACCAAAATTTATTTTCATCATCCCACAGGGGATATGAGGCTTCTGTAAAATTTTGAGAATTTGTAGATTTGTATTATATTTATTTTATATTTTAAGCTTATTATAATAGAGAAATAGCTTTCACAAGTTTTTAGAATTTATTAAGTTCTGTAAGTATTTGTTTGAGAATTAAGTCATGTAGGTCCAATAATCTCTCTAAACAACAATGATATCAATCAAACAATCAAGAACACAAGGAGATTCAACTTCAATGCACTCTTTGATTAACAAAGACTAGTACATAAGTTGTGTGATTGCCAAGAACACTCAAAATTCTCTCCCTAGGTTAGCACACTTTCCAAGGCAATCAACATAACAAATGAGGTCATAAAGACCTTAAATACTCTAGACCTAATGACCTAGACCCATGGGAACCGATCCACTAGCCCAAATTAGGCGTGGACCAAGGGACCAAAACTGAACAACCTAGTGTTGTTCGGTCCCCACCGATTTTACAAATAAAACCCAAGACTATAATATTTTACAATTTTAGTCCCAATAAATAAAAGATTAATCCAAAATAAAATTAATTCCCAACAATCTCCCCCTTGGTTTAATGCTTTCATTTATCTTCAGGCTTCATTTGAACTAGACGTCATGTTGGAAATCCATGTTCATTTCATAGGTTTCAAAAACTTGAAGTTGCAACGGAAGCTTAAAAGATGAACACGAATTCCATTCCAAGAGGATCATGCTACATGCATGTAGAGATAAAATGAAAAACAAACATAGTTAAAGTTCAAGATCATAACCTTTGTTCTTGGAGTTTATTTGGACGACTTGTATATGGCTAGGAACCAAAATAGATTCCCTCTATAGTTGATCCACCCACAAGTTGAACAAAACCAAGGATGCTAGTCCTTATGCTTGTAAAATCCAACTCTTCCAATGCTTGATGTAAAATCCGATTTTTGCCAAGAGTTAGAGACGTTTTGAGAGAGTTTCTAGACTTAGAAAATCAACTAGAATGTGTGAAAAAGGTGCAAGAGTCGGACTCAAAGATGAACCCAAAGAATAGCATGTATGCCATCATTTTATGTGCACCAACTTCACCAAAAGCATGGTCAATACTTGGGAAACCAAGGAAATATTCCATGCATTGTCTAGGCATGTCTACACACCCACCTTGGGGTGTGTGGGACGTCCATGGGGTGGAGGAAAAAGAAGATTCCATCTTTTATTTTATTATTTATAAGCTTATAGATTTCAAAGTTTATAATTTATAAACTTTCATCTTATAAAACTAATTCCACCACATTATCCATATAAAATACATATATATACCAATATATATATATATATATATATATATATATATATATATATATATATATATATATATATATATATATATAGCATTTATATTTTCATATACATATATTTACATGTTCATACATATGTATATATATAATTCCATAATTATATAAATACATATAGATACATAAAACATTTAGTATAATGTGAAGCATGTATATAAATATATATAGAAAAATATAAATCCATGGACTTATTATGTGTATATCATTTACTAAATAAATGATATAAGTATATTAAACTCTCATATTTATTCATCTCATATGAATTAAGTCTTGAAACAATTATTATTTCACTAAACAATAATTCTTCCAAATTAATTTGCAAGCATATTGTCATTTGATTATGAATCATAATCCAACATCAAAATGATATAATTGGTATCAAACTTGTTATTGGTGTGACCCTATAGGATCATATATTATTAGCAATATCATTTTATGATCATCCTTGGGCATATAGAACTAACAATCTCCCACTTGCACAAGGTTGCATCATAGAATGATACCGACAGTGATGAACGTCTAGCAACATTTCACTGCCCCCAATAACACATGACATAATGCCATTCAACAACATCCAATTCTTCAAAAGCACGAGACTCTAATTGATGTACAAGGTTATCTATCAATTATCCCTTTGTCACAGACATCATGTTGAACATGAGACATGGATCTTAATCACTCTCATTTTATGTTCAACTTTCAATCAGGCGCCTTAGATGTCTAACTCTCAACACATAAGAGGAACAAATCCCGTCTTGACTACATACGCCCCTTATGTAGTTTGTACTATACTTGAGTATGGTTTGTATGGTTGTCTATATTTCAAGAACAACGGTGAACCATATCAAAGCACAACACTCTCTACACTTGAGTCCCAAATATGTATCTCAGGTCTAAGGATACAATAATAATACCTTTGTTCAAGAATCACTTATGATAATGATCCATGAAGTGATCTTGAAACGGGTCAAGTCCAATACTTGTTCACTGACAAGTACCTATGAATTTGGTTGCAACCTTTTGCTACTTTTACCCATAAAAGTCAACCAATCCAATTCATATTAGTCTTACTTCATAATTGCTCCCACAACTATGATCGACTATGGACATTTAGAATAATCAAATTATTCAAGGATTAAACATGCTAATATTAAAACACAAAATTATGAATGAAACATCATGTCACATATATCACATAATTATTGTTGTTTACATAGTTTCATATTCATAAAACACTAAACACAAATCAAATCCATTCATTAGAAAAACGAAGTCCTATACCCTTAGCGTGACTTTCATGCTTAGCTTGGGGTAAAGGCTTCGTGAATGGGTCTGCCAAATTCTGATCTGTATGAACCTTGTGAATACTTATTTCACCATTCTTAACTTCATGTCGTATGTAGTTATACCTTCGGTGAATGTGTTTGGTCTTTTGATGTGATCTAGGTTCCTTTGCTTGGGCTATAGCACCTAGATTGTCACAGAAGAGTTCTATAGGGTCCCGAATGGAAGGAACAACCCCTAGATCTTCAATGAACTTTCTCATCCAGACAGCTTCTTGAGTAGCTTCCGAAGCAGCAACATATTCTGATTCTGTAGTGGATTGTGCAATCACTTATTGTTTGGAACTCTTCCAAGACACGGCTCCTCCATTTAAAATAAAGACATACCCAGATTGAGATCTCGAATCGTCCCTATCTGTTTGGAAGCTTGCGTCAGTGTAACCCTTTACCTTTAAGCTTTCTTCCAAACCACCGTAAACTAAGAACATGTCTTTAGTTCTTCTCAAGTACTTAAGAATGTTCTTTACAGCAGTCCAGTGGGCTTCACCTGGGTTCTGTTGATATCTACTAGTCATGCTTAAGGCACATGAGACGTCGGGCCTAGTGCATAACATGGCATACATGATAGACCCAATTGCTGAAGCATATGGGACATGCTTCATCCTTTCAAGTTCAGTCCTAGTGCTTGGGCACTGAGACTTACTTAGGATGGTACCATGCGGTATTGGCAAGAATCCTCTTTTGGAGTCTTGCATCTTGAACCTTTTCAAGATTTTATCAATATATACACTTTGGCTTAGACCAATAAGTCTCTTAGATCTATCTCTATAGATCTTTATGCCTAATACATAAGCAGCTTCTCCTAAGTCCTTCATTGAGAAACAGTTCTCAAGGAATGTTTTGACACCTTTCAAGGTGGGGATGTCATTTCCAAATAAAAGTATGTCATCTACATACAATACTAAGAATATGACTATGCTCCCACTAGCTTTCTTGTAAACACAGGAGTCATCCTCATTTTTAATGAATCCAAAATTCGTAATCTTTTCATCAAAGCGGATGTTCCATGTTCGAGACGCTTGCTTCAATCCATAAATAGATCTTTTAAGCTTGCACACTTTGTTTGGATGCTTAGGATCGACAAAACCTTCAGGTTGATCCATATAGACATCTTCCAATAAGTGTCCATTAAGGAAAGCGGTCTTGACATCCATTTGCCATATCTCATAATCATAGTATGCGGCTATGGCAAAAAGTATCCTAATCGACTTGATCATTGCCACTGGTGAAAAGGTCTCATCATAGTCAATACCATGAGTTTGTGAGTATCCTTTAGCGACAAGTCTTGCCTTAAAAGTGTGAATATTTCCATCCACGTCGGTTTTCTTCTTGAAAACCCATTTGTTCCCAACGGTCTTACAATTGGTGGGAAGATTAACCAAGTCCCAAACTTGGTTATCGTGCATGGATTGCATCTCTGTGTTCATGGCTTCAAGCCATTTATCAGATTCAGGATTTGACATTGCACTCTGGTAGTTGACGGGTTCATCAGAATCTATCGTATAACATTCCTCTTCCATCATAAGGTAACCATACCTTTCAGGTTCAAATCGAACCCTACCAGATCTGCGAACACCTTGTGTTACAATTTGTTCCTGATCAACTGTTTGTTCAGTTTCAACAATCTCTTGTTGAATGCTAGATCCAATTTCTTGTGTATATGGCTGTGGTTCCTGAAGTTCTTCAAGCTCCACAAACCTCCCACTAGCCTCTTCCGTCAGAAACTTGTTTTCTAGAAATTCAGCTTTTCGAGAAATAAATATCTTATTCTCTATGGGATTGTAGAAGTAGTATCCAAGACAATCTTTCGGATACCCTACAAAGATACACTTGATTGAACGGGGTTCTAGTTTGTTTGAAGCTTCTTGTCTAACATAAGCTTCACAACCCCATACCTTGAGATAGGATAAAGATGGAACCCTTCCATGCCATATCTCATAAGGCGTTTTATCTACCTTCTTAGTAGGTGCCATGTTTAGGAGACGAGCAGCTGTTTGTAAAGCATAACCCCAAAATGATAAAGGTAGAGTACTTCTACTCATCATGGATCGAACCATATCCAATAGTGTTCGGTTCCGCCTCTCAGATACACCATTATGTTGTGGTGTTCCAGGTGGAGTAAGTTGTGAAACAATTCCACAAGTCTTAAGGTGATCCATAAAGTTTGTACTTAAGTACTCACCTCCTCTATCTGAACGTAGAACTTTAATTGTTTTGTTGAGTTGATTTTCCACTTCACTTTGAAACATTTTGAACATTTCAAACGCCTCATGTTTATGTTTAATCAAATAAACATATCCAAATCGACTAAGGTCGTCAGTGAAGGTGATGAAATATCTTTCACCATATCTAGTCATTGGCTTGAAAGGACCACACACATCCGTATGTATGATTCCTAACAAGTCATTTGCCCTCTCATTGGTTCCCGAGAAAGGAGCTTTAGTCATCTTGCCATGTAAACAAGATTCACATATATCAAATGAGTCATTCTCATTTGCCTTCAAAAGTCCACTCTTTTGAAGTTGGGATATGCGTTTCTTGTTTATATGCCCAAGGCGACAATGCCATAGATAGGTTTGACTCAAATCACATTTGGGTCTCTTGGTTAAAGTGTGGTATAATGAGCCATGGTTAGTCTTTTCATCAAGGTTTACTTCATAAATTCCATTTAAAGGCCTAGCCTCAAAATAGAACACATTGTTTTTGTAAACACAAATGTCATCATTCATAAAGCAAAGATCAAATCCACATTGTCTCAACTTAGCAACCGAAATAATATTCCTAGTCAAGCTAGGAACATAATAAACATTCAACAATGTCAAATACAAGCCACTAGGTAGTAATAAATCAAAACTTCCAATTGAATCCACCGCAACCCTTGCACTGTTTCCAACCCGGAGTACTACCTCATTTGCCTTCAGTCGCCTACTCCTTTTGAACCCCTGCAACATATTACAAATGTGAGTTCCACAACCAGTATCAAATACCCATGTGTTAGGAGATAAATTATAAAGTTCTAGGTCTATCACATAGATACCTGAAGTGCCCTCACCGGCCTTTTTCTTCTTCAACTCCGCAAGATAGGTAGGGCAATTTCTCTTCCAATGCCCAACTTTGCCACATTCGAAGCACGCGTCTTCTTTGGCAACCTTTGCCTTCTTCTTGGGCGGACGGGATGGTTGGACAACTTTCTTGCCCTTTCCTTTGACAACCTTTGCTTTCCCCTTGCCCTTGGAGTTGTTGGGGTGTTCAGGTCTAGTTCTCTTCGTCCCACCTTCCTTGATCATGAGAACTTGAGTGGTTTTCTTAGGCAGATTCTTTTCCGCGGTAATTAGCATCCCATGCAATTCCGGGATAGTCTTGTTCAAACCATTCATGTTATAATTCATGACGAAGGGATCAAATGACTTTGTCAAGGAGTTAAGGATCATATCCGTTGCTAGCTCTTCGGGCATCACAACTCCAAGACGTGCCAAATGATCAATGTGACTCTTCATTTTGAGCACATAAGAGCTAACCGACTGTCCATCCTCCATCTTGCAAGCATGGAAAGCCCGAACAGTTTCGAACCTTTCCGTTCTTGCAAGTTGTTGGAACATTTCCTTTAATTGATTAATCATGTCATAGGCTGAATGATTCTCCAAATCCTTCTGAAGGTCGGGAATCATGGTTGCCAACATGAGGCATGATGCATCAATGGAATCATCCATCTTTTTAAGCCATGCATCGTGTGCAGGCTTAGGAATGGCAGGGGCTCTTCTGGAAGTGGTTCATTGAGAACATATTCTTTCTTTTCTTGTTTGAGAACTATTCTCACACTACGGTACCAATCCAAGAAGTTGGTATGGTTGAGTTTTTCTCCCTCAAGGAGAGACCGTAGTGAGGTTTTGTTAGGAGCCGGGTTTGTTGCGTTTGGTGCCATCTATAAAATTTTAACAAGGTTCAATTTAGTAATTTATGATATTAAGTCCTTAATAATTAATACCCCTTTTGTTTCATAAACTTTAATTGATTAAGGTCTAGAATCCAAGTTGCAATACAAATAAGCGGTTAGGTGTCCTTTATCCCGCCTATTCGAATCAACAAGGTAGGTAACGGTTTACCAATTATATCCAAATATAATTTCTAGAGGTATGGGATCCCTTTATAACATTTATAAGTTTGGCATGTTTGATCACATCTATGCCTTGGATTTCTAATGCTTAGGTGACCTTTATCACAAAAGATTTCCAAACAAATCATCCCACTTAAACGAACGTGTAGTTTTGACAACTATTAATGGTTAGGTGTCCTTTATCCCATCAATATTGCAAAACTACCTCTTATATCACAAGAAGACTCCAAGTGGTTAGGTAACCTTTATCCCACAAGGATATGCAAGTGATACATGAGTGTCTTTAAGAGGGACGGCATTGATTTGTATTTCGAAAGGGATTTGTATGTTTTACAATTCTAATTTTTGAAAAACATATGGTATCATGTAGATTGCATGCATCCAATGAACATGGTACCATTAAAATCTTATTTTGTTAATTGGTTCCTTAATCATAAAATCTCCATTTTATTGATTCTTTGATTGTGGCCAAGATTACAATTAATATCCAATATTAAGTTTGAGTTTGATCACATACAATAGAACCAATTTTAATCCTAAATAATTACCATTATTATTTAGGGGTGGAGTTTGTAAGAAATCATAAAATCTCCATTTTATTTGTTTCATTTATTTTCAAAACTTGACTTTATAGGTTTTATAATAAAACCCATTTTTAATAAAACCATTTGTTTTACATCTTATGTTTTAAATATGTCAATTTGAAAATTACAAACTCCTTGATGATTATGTTTAATTATCTAGGTTGTCTAGCATGCAAAATCTTATTTTCATCCACAACATAAAATAATAAAACATTCAATCATCACATGCATGCATGGGTGCATAAACACAAGCCAACTAATTTGATATTTCATGTGAGCCATACATGAAATATCAAGTCCATTCCTAGGGACAAAAGGTGACCAAAAATTCATCAAAATGATCTTCAATTGAGCTACAACTTTTCCAATCTTCTTATGCCATCAAATGACACTTGAACCACCCTTTGTAGAGACCATGGCATGAGCTATGATTATTTCTTGTGCCCCAAAACAGGTCCGAACAGCAACAGCCCTTAACAGTGGGTTTTTGTTGTTTTGATCACTTTCTAGACTTCATTCTTGGTCATATTGATGCTTATACTTGTCCAAACTTAATGTATATACTAGATATTAAAGTTACCAACAAGTATAGCATCAAAACACCAAGATATGAATTTATTTTTGATCATTTTTGGGCAGAAAATGCACAGCAGGAAAAACAGGAAGTTTGTTGCAAATAGAATAGGAGCACCTCATGGTGAAGAGCTAGGCCGTATAAACCCTTTATCACGTAATTCATGAAGTTGTTCCTAGAGTTCTTTCATTTCGGGTGGCGCCAACCGGTATGGAGCCTTAGCTATCGGAGTCGCACCCGACAATAAATCAATGCGAAACTCCACTTGCCGAATAGGGGGCAAACCAGGGAGTTCCTCCGGCAAAACATCGCTGAAATCTGAAACGACCGGAACATCATTAAGTACTTTGGCAGAAGAACAAGAAGCAATAGCCAAACGAGGAGTATCTCCCTGAATAATAAGTTCTCCACCCTTAGGGTTTTGAACACGAATTTGTTTCTTACAACAATGGATCTCCGCATCAAACGCGTCCAACCAATCCATGCCCACGATAACACAAAGATCCCACATCGCAATGGGGATAAGATCAATAGGGAATTCAACCCTGGAAAACTCGAGAGTACAGCCCCGATACACGTCGGTGACATAAATCATACGGTTATCGGCGACCTCGATAACCATTGGGCGAGCCAAGTTCCCGATACTACGCCCCAAACGATTAATGAATGTGCGAGATATGAAAGAATGAGTAGAACCGCTGTCGAACATAACAGCAGTGGGCTCGGAGTCTAACAGATAAGTGCCTGATTCACAACATATAAATACATAGACAACCTTTATAACTACTATCAAATTAAACAAGAGAGAAGGAGAACGAAGAAAAGGAAATTTATCTGCCACAGACGCGGTAATAGCCGGCTCCTCCGCAGTCAGCTGGTGAACACGCCCACGTGTCACCATGGTAGGTTCTTTAGAGGACGATGCACTTGCGGGTTTCTTACCCCCGCCTCCACCACCATTCTTCAACTGTGGGCAATCAGGTTTCTTGTGTCCCTTCTCATTGTATTTAAACCAGGTAGGGATCGTAGAAGGAACCTGTAGTGATGCCAACACTGCTGAGGACTTACAATGCTTCCAATGATAACCGGGCTTCTTGCAGTTGTAACATACCAACCGACTCTTGTCATCCTGTCCCCCAGACTGCCTGTACTCGTATCTCTTCTTCCCACCGTTCTTCTGCTTCTTATGTGCATCCCCGGACGTCTTAGTCAAGGCTTTGTCAGCCTTCCTCTTGAGCTGCTTGGTCTGCAGCTCAATTTCCCTCCTTCTAGCGGCATCCATAATAGCTGCCAATGTCGTGAACTCTTGCATGCTCATGAACTCCCATATTTCCGTATGTAAGGTATCTTTATACCTACTAACCAACCATGCCTCATCTCCAGCAAATGAGGGACAGAAAGACAGCATCTCCATGAATTTGGCATTCAGATCTGACACACACTCCGTAGTCTGCTCAAAGGCCATAAACTGTTGCAGCATCCGCTGTTGCACCACCTTGGGTACATACTACCTCTCAAACCTCTCTACAAACTGAGCCCAAGTCATGGCTCTCAGCTCCTCCTCAGTCATCAATGTCATAACAGTCTTCTACCAGGTATTCGCTTTCTTCTTAAGCTGGCTCATAGCAACAACAACCTTGTACTGATCTGGGCACCCGCAAGTCATGAGGGCGCTTTCGATATCGGCAATCCAGTGCTTAGCCTCCACTGGATTGAAGTCACCTTTCCACTGTGGAGGGTGACACTTATAGAACTTCTCGAAATAATAGGCTGATTCGCGAACAGGTGGAGTGGGTAAAGCTCCTCTGGGAACAACTGCGAGGTGCTCATCCAAGAGAGCACGAACTTGGTTAATTATGTCAGTAGTGACATTCAGAAGGAGCTCGTTAAAGGAATTGTTGAATTCTTTAGCGATAAGTTCCCTAACTTTTACATTTGGTTCCGATTAAGACGAGTAGCTGGAGCCATCTTTATTCGCAGAGTAAAGAGATTATTAGGAATTGTTCATCCTAGATATTTCTAGGAGGACGGAAACACTCAGCTAACCAGACATTTTCAACCTTGCCCCGACCCGAGATCGGCACCGGTGCTTCAAATAGTAGGGGCCCTTCTACTACCTTCCACACAAGTTCCAATCTCGCATTCGCGTCTAGTTTCAAATGTTTCAGTTCGCTGTAGTCGTTTATTTAAACAACTCCCTCACATGATTTTACTAACATAGGTGAAATTTAACAATTTAGGGCTAGTTAAAGATAAGTTTGAAGAAAGAACTTATAATAAACAATTCAAGATATAACAATCTATCAAAATGAGAATATAAGAAACAACACTTACTTGGCTGACTGGCACACCACGGGATCTTCCACTACTAGTCCTTAAAAGTTTAAAAGAAATTCTTTTAAAGAAAATATTTTAAAGTAAACAAAATTTAAGAGCCTCAAGTTTGAGGCTAGAACATTCATAAGAATGCCTAGTTCTCTCAAACGTGTGCTCTAATACCAACTTGTAACACCCAAAATTTTTCGCAAATTATTTGAACTTTTAAAACAACTTTTATAAAAAAGATATTATAAGTTTCCAAAAGATAAATATCTCAAAACCAACTTATGGCAAAATAAACATAGTACAGTGCGGAAGCATAAAATAATAATGTCCCAAAATAGAAATTCTTCTAGTAGTGGCATCCTGGTGTTCCAAGTCACGCCTTAGCCTCTTTGGTCTTAACACCTGAAAAATGTTAGGGGAAACCGTAAGCACAAAGCTTAGTGAATTCGAACACAGACATCATATTAATATTCACATTTACCAGCCCTAATCCATTTCCAATTATAATTATAAAAACTAAGCAAAGAACGAATCAGTGCTTATATAAAATAGGGCGGACTTGTAGGTTTGAGCCGCACCGGGTAAATCCCGTATCCTTTGGCCCCGATCCCCGCACCTCATAAAGAGTATAACGTTGGTGATCTTACCTAACTACCCCTCATAGTAATAATCCATTACATACAGTGCACATGTACGATTTATAATAATAATATATCATGCTTTAAATAATAAAGCTAAACAATCACATACGAGCTAACTAGCAAACACAAACATCAATACAACGGTGTGAGAGAACTCACCTTGAGTGAGTGATATAACAGATAGAATTCAATATATGGCTACCAAGCTTGTGCAAACTTCAACACTTCACCTATTTAAGACTAAAGGTTAGAAGGATGAAGTTGTGAAGCTAAGGAATGAGAAAGGAGTAATCACAACAAGGTCTCTAAAACAGACCTGCTGTTCAAAACTGAATTACTCCAAAATATAAAACAGAAGCATAAGCTTAAATAATTTTTACAAGAAACTACAATGACTTAGGTTTCCAGAACCATAAAGAACTCCTCCTAACTCCAAAGGATGAGAAAGATATAAAATTTACAAAAAGACATGTCAATGCTGTCTTCAGACGGATAGTCAGGTGGTGTTCGCCAATTCTACCCAACTTGTGGGTGGAATTAGCCCCAACCAAAAATCAGAGGAACAAAAGACACATGAATACAAGCCTCAGAGCGGGAATCGATAGAAAAGCATTTCCCAAACTCTGGATATAAAATTCACATTGTGGACAATCACAGCACCAGTAAAAGCTGGTGACTGTCCACCGATCTGGAGTGTGGATCCATTCTAACCAAGTTATAATTAGAATTAACATCCCATCTTCTCCATATCTTTAATTCAATATGTAAGGAACATGTAGGAACTAGGAATCACCCTGGATCATTTCCCAAGCCCTATAAATGATAAAAACAAAATGACATATCACAACAGACCCGGATTAGACCTAACAACAAATAAGCTATTTTTGCCCATAGATAAAGCCTTTTCAGCGAGAGTAGTCTTCTTAAGAAAGTTACTCAACTCAATTTGTGAGCTTTGGGCACTGGTGGTGGGTCCATTTGAGTCGTAGAACTCAAGATATGATTTTTACAAGAAGAGAGACTCAGCAGTGAAATCTGATAGAAACCCTAGGTTATGTTGCAAAATTCATAACTCAATATCCGTACCTTGAAATCAAAATCCCTCACGTCAGAACCTTCATATATGTCTTGGGAACCTTCGGTTAAAGTTTCGTGGCGATCCAACCTTTCAATCTCCGGGAATCGTCCAAACAATGCGGCTGTGTTCTCAAATTCGGGAATAAAGAGAGATACAGAGGGAGAGAGAGAGAGAGAGAGTGTCGTGAGGGAGAGGGAGGGAGTGAAATGAAGGAAATTAGGGTTTTGAGCCCTAAATATACTAGGTTAAATGGGCTAAGCACTTAAGCCTTTGGGCTAGAAAATACTTAAGCTCTAATTGGGTTTGGCTATAAAACTCATGGACTTAATTATATGATTAAAAGATGGCAATAATTATAAGTCCAATCTTTTAATTAATCAAATCTTAATTAAGTTAATTAAATAAAATAAATAAACGTACCGGAAAAAACCGGGCGTTACAATATATTTAGAATAATAATTATACAATGTTGAAAGGGAGAGCTTTACTGGAATTTAAAAGTGAACACTAGGTTTGCGAAGGTTGAAAATTTTAGAAACTTTATTGTTTATAAAACTAATTTGGAAGAAAATAAACAAATGAGGTGTATTTTGAAATATAAGCATTAGTGATGTCTTATAAACATGTTTGGAGTAGATAGTTGTAAGAATATTATGTTGGTTTTCGAGAAATCACATTTAAGCAAAGTACAATGCCTATGTGAAAAGGTGGTCAAAGAGAGTCAAAACCAAAGTGGGTTGAAAAGCACGATGAAGCTTTTACACATAACATGAGCATCGATGTCATAAGTTTGGGTTTTATATCATAGAGTTTAAAGACTTTCATAAAAGAAAACATTTTTAAGTTTTCGAAAACATGACAAAATGGTAATGCTGTTTTAAAATAGTTTATGTGCCCTTGGAAAGCACATCTAGCTATTGAAATGGATTTGAAACGAAATTGAAATGACTAGGTTAAAATCAACACTAATTAATTTAAATTTTGAAGGAAAACTGTTAAAGTGAAGTAAGCTAACAAAAGTAAAGTTGATTGTTTTTAGCGAGAAATATGGCTTTCATAGTTTGGAAAGGTCTAGTAAACTATATGAAGCGATTATAAAATATTTTACTGATGATAAATAAAACCAGTGAAGTGAAATAGATTTTCGATGGAAGATTAAGTAGTAAGGAATAAGAGGATTAGTGTAGCTAGTTGTACCTAATTACTAAAGTTAGTACATGTGACTTTTTCCCCAAAATGAAGGACATGAAAAATTGTTTGTAAAATGTTTTATGGTATGAATACAGTTTTGTACCTTTTATAAAGTCAAAGGTTAAGCTATAGGTTTGACATGCGGCGTAAGAGAATGCAATCATTGATAAAGATAAGAATGTCAGTAACGCCGTTAAGGATACAAACGAATGTATGAAAACATTAAGGGTCAAATGAGAACTCGAAATTATACGAAATTTCCGTGTGTCGAAGAATTGTGAAGTTGAACCGGGAATGAAAAACGTAAGGTCGAAGATTGTTTCAGAAACATGTGAGTAATTCGGAAAGTGTAAGATGATCTTATACTTGACAATATCACTCGTGTATCTGAGGGCCTCAAACTAAAACTTAGAAATTTTGACATAAGGGGTAGTGATTTGTGCTTTAATTTCGATATATGAAGTAAATATGTTAGAGTAAGCATCACCAAAAGAGAAGGTTTAGAATCAAAGAGATATCCTAGCTTAAGTCTTAAGCTCAAGATGGAAACAATCCTAAAGCAAAAATCATAGCGCAAAAGGAAAGTCTCACGTATCGGCAACAATGGGTTAAAACATATGTGTCTCCTCGTGAGTCATATCAGAAATACTCACCAATGATATTCAAGTCATGACTACTCATGGCGACTTAACTGTCTCCTAACGTGAAGCTCCTATTGTCACCCCTGCCGGTATCGGAACCCCTTTTTCCTAGTCGCAACTCTAGGTACGCAAACGATAAAGAGGTGTTGAGGTAATATTGATATTACTGTCGACTTAAGATTGTCATCAGTGGCTTTCTAGCTGCTAACCTTATGTCCAGAATTAGCATCTACTGAGGAATCCTCGTTCTCAGTACTAGGGGGTTGCTCCTTGAGCGGCTAGTGATATAACCTAATAGGTTAACCTAGCATTTGATATGGGATAAAAATATTTCTAAATAAAGATAGAACGATATAAATGTACATAGTTTTCTAAGTGTACCAAGATGGATGCCTACAATATGCAATGCCGATATGCACACCGAAAATTGTACTTTTTCAAAAGTTTAAATTGAAAATCGTTTTGAACATAATTCTACTATAACCGTTTCAGTGTCGCACTAATTTTCCTTAATTAAGCATAGTTGGCCAGGCTATAACATATTAAAGTCCCAAAATGTGTTCTCGACTTAGTTATACCGTAGTATGTTCAACGTTTTTCAAAGTTTTTTCTGGCTATAGTTTGGGTTTCCCAATGGGAAAACCAGTATTCTCTATAACCTTCGGCTCTGATACCAATTTCTGTCACACCCCGCAAAAGCGGAAAGACGGAATATGATAGTACAAAAGGGTCTCATAGCAAAAGTTAAAGACAACACCAACCATAGTATTTAAAAAGTATTACAATTTACAAAAGTTTTGAATAATTGCTAATGAAATTACAATATATTTGAGAAACAACACATGCGTAATGCTTCTACAAGTGATGTGCCTTTAGGTGCCACTTACTATAGGATTCCTGAAAAGCATGAAAAATGAGGGTTAACTATGGAAATAGTTGGTGAGTTTCACAGGTTTGCGTATACACAGTTTCAAATTTTCAATATAAGTTTAAAAGTATGCACGGTCAATAGTAGAATGTTTCACACGCAATTTTGATCACAACGGGATCATTAGAATATAAAGCTTGAGTCCACGACCAATCCGACCGACCAGGACACCCCTTTGAGTCATGTTCTATCGCCAACATGCTAGTGTATTGGTAATATGCACTTAAATTGCCATGTAAGTATGGGTGGTCAATCCCAAAATAACACTATCCATATAAACCATCGGCTCAATAAGAGTTAATCGGTTGTGTAAGAGAGAAACTGGGGACTTTGCGTACGATAGATTCTCAAGCATACAAGAATTAGCATACAACAATTCCATGTAATTTAAAAGCATACAATCAAGATAAACTAATTTTGTATATTATTGGTCATGCTTTTCACCTGAAAACATAAAATTGTAAAAAGGGGTTGTGAATACTCACAAGTGAATTGAGCGTCCTAAAGTTCGGTTCCTCGGGGTAAACGGGAGTAAGTCCTACTCGAGTCCTACGAAAACACAAAGGTTCTAGTGAGATTCCCATCTAACTTAAATGTCTAAACAACATAGGATCATCCATTTAAATAACAAAGTGCCTTAGAATTGATATGAATTTTCTTTAAGTTTCAAATGGAATTTTTGTAACATTTTTTTTGAATTGTGTTTATTTAAAAATACATGAAAACCTTCTCCAAAAATCACCAAAATTTATTTTCATCATCCCACAGGGGATATGAGGCTTCTGTAAAATTTTGAGAATTTGTAGATTTGTATTATATTTATTTTATATTTTAAGCTTATTATAATAGAGAAATAGCTTTCACAAGTTTTTAGAATTTATTAAGTTCTGTAAGTATTTGTTTGAGAATTAAGTCATGTAGGTCCAATAATCTCTCTAAACAACAATGATATCAATCAAACAATCAAGAACACAAGGAGATTCAACTTCAATGCACTCTTTGATTAACAAAGACTAGTACATAAGTTGTGTGATTGCCAAGAACACTCAAAATTCTCTCCCTAGGTTAGCACACTTTCCAAGGCAATCAACATAACAAATGAGGTCATAAAGACCTTAAATACTCTAGACCTAATGACCTAGACCCATGGGAACCGATCCACTAGCCCAAATTAGGCGTGGACCAAGGGACCAAAACTGAACAACCTAGTGTTGTTCGGTCCCCACCGATTTTACAAATAAAACCCAAGACTATAATATTTTACAATTTTAGTCCCAATAAATAAAAGATTAATCCAAAATAAAATTAATTCCCAACAATCTCCCCCTTGGTTTAATGCTTTCATTTATCTTCAGGCTTCATTTGAACTAGACGTCATGTTGGAAATCCATGTTCATTTCATAGGTTTCAAAAACTTGAAGTTGCAACGGAAGCTTAAAAGATGAACACGAATTCCATTCCAAGAGGATCATGCTACATGCATGTAGAGATAAAATGAAAAACAAACATAGTTAAAGTTCAAGATCATAACCTTTGTTCTTGGAGTTTATTTGGACGACTTGTATATGGCTAGGAACCAAAATAGATTCCCTCTATAGTTGATCCACCCACAAGTTGAACAAAACCAAGGATGCTAGTCCTTATGCTTGTAAAATCCAACTCTTCCAATGCTTGATGTAAAATCCGATTTTTGCCAAGAGTTAGAGAGGTTTTGAGAGAGTTTCTAGACTTAGAAAATCAACTAGAATGTGTGAAAAAGGTGCAAGAGTCGGACTCAAAGATGAACCCAAAGAATAGCATGTATGCCATCATTTTATGTGCACCAACTTCACCAAAAGCATGGTCAATACTTGGGAAACCAAGGAAATATTCCATGCATTGTCTAGGCATGTCTACACACCCACCTTGGGGTGTGTGGGACGTCCATGGGGTGGAGGAAAAAGAAGATTCCATCTTTTATTTTATTATTTATAAGCTTATAGATTTCAAAGTTTATAATTTATAAACTTTCATCTTATAAAACTAATTCCACCACATTATCCATATAAAATACATATATATACCAATATATATATATATATATATATATATATATATATATATATATATATATATATATATATATATATATATATATATATAGCATTTATATTTTCATATACATATATTTACATGTTCATACATATGTATATATATAATTCCATAATTATATAAATACATATAGATACATAAAACATTTAGTATAATGTGAAGCATGTATATAAATATATATAGAAAAATATAAATCCATGGACTTATTATGTGTATATCATTTACTAAATAAATGATATAAGTATATTAAACTCTCATATTTATTCATCTCATATGAATTAAGTCTTGAAACAATTATTATTTCACTAAACAATAATTCTTCCAAATTAATTTGCAAGCATATTGTCATTTGATTATGAATCATAATCCAACATCAAAATGATATAATTGGTATCAAACTTGTTATTGGTGTGACCCTATAGGATCATATATTATTAGCAATATCATTTTATGATCATCCTTGGGCATATAGAACTAACAATCTCCCACTTGCACAAGGTTGCATCATAGAATGATACCGACAGTGATGAACGTCTAGCAACATTTCACTGGCCCCAATAACACATGACATAATGCCATTCAACAACATCCAATTCTTCAAAAGCACGAGACTCTAATTGATGTACAAGGTTATCTATCAATTATCCCTTTGTCACAGACATCATGTTGAACATGAGACATGGATCTTAATCACTCTCATTTTATGTTCAACTTTCAATCAGGCGCCTTAGATGTCTAACTCTCAACACATAAGAGGAACAAATCCCGTCTTGACTACATACGCTCCTTATGTAGTTTGTACTATACTTGAGTATGGTTTGTATGGTTGTCTATATTTCAAGAACAACGGTGAACCATATCAAAGCACAGCACTCTCTACACTTGAGTCCCAAATATGTATCTCAGGTCTAAGGATACAATAATAATACCTTTGTTCAAGAATCACTTATGATAATGATCCATGAAGTGATCTTGAAACGGGTCAAGTCCAATACTTGTTCACTGACAAGTACCTATGAATTTGGTTGCAACCTTTTGCTACTTTTACCCATAAAAGTCAACCAATCCAATTCATATTAGTCTTACTTCATAATTGCTCCCACAACTATGATCGACTATGGACATTTAGAATAATCAAATTATTCAAGGATTAAACATGCTAATATTAAAACACAAAATTATGAATGAAACATCATGTCACATATATCACATAATTATTGTTGTTTACATAGTTTCATATTCATAAAACACTAAACACAAATCAAATCCATTCATCAGAAAAACGAAGTCCTATACCCTTAGCGTGACTTTCATGCTTAGCTTGGGGTAAAGGCTTCGTGAATGGGTCTGCCAAATTCTGATCTGTATGAACCTTGTGAAAACTTATTTCACCATTCTTAACTTCATGTCGTATGTAGTTATACCTTCGGTGAATGTGTTTGGTCTTTTGATGTGATCTAGGTTCCTTTGCTTGGGCTATAGCACCTAGATTGTCACAGAAGAGTTCTATAGGGTCCCGAATGGAAGGAACAACCCCTAGATCTTCAATGAACTTTCTCATCCAGACAGCTTCTTGAGTAGCTTCCGAAGCAGCAACATATTCTGATTCTGTAGTGGATTGTGCAATCACTTATTGTTTGGAACTCTTCCAAGACACGGCTCCTCCATTTAAAATAAAGACATACCCAGATTGAGATCTCGAATCGTCCCTATCTGTTTGGAAGCTTGCGTCAGTGTAACCCTTTACCTTTAAGCTTTCTTCCAAACCACCGTAAACTAAGAACATGTCTTTAGTTCTTCTCAAGTACTTAAGAATGTTCTTTACAGCAGTCCAGTGGGCTTCACCTGGGTTCTGTTGATATCTACTAGTCATGCTTAAGGCACATGAGACGTCGGGCCTAGTGCATAACATGGCATAGAAGATAGACCCAATTGCTGAAGCATATGGGACATGCTTCATCCTTTCAAGTTCAGTCCTAGTGCTTGGGCACTGAGACTTACTTAGGATGGTACCATGCGGTATTGGCAAGAATCCTCTTTTGGAGTCTTGCATCTTGAACCTTTTCAAGATTTTATCAATATATACACTTTGGCTTAGACCAATAAGTCTCTTAGATCTATCTCTATAGATCTTTATGCCTAATACATAAGCAGCTTCTCCTAAGTCCTTCATTGAGAAACAGTTCTCAATGAATGTTTTGACACCTTTCAAGGTGGGGATGTCATTTCCAAATAAAAGTATGTCATCTACATACAATACTAAGAATATGACTATGCTCCCACTAGCTTTCTTGTAAACACAGGAGTCAACCTCATTTTTAATGAATCCAAAATTCGTAATCTTTTCATCAAAGCGGATGTTCCATGTTCGAGACGCTTGCTTCAATCCATAAATAGATCTTTTAAGCTTGCACACTTTGTTTGGATGCTTAGGATCGACAAAACCTTCAGGTTGATCCATATAGACATCTTCCAATAAGTGTCCATTAAGGAAAGCGGTCTTGACATCCATTTGCCATATCTCATAATCATAGTATGCGGCTATGGCAAAAAGTATCCTAATCGACTTGATCATTGCCACTGGTGAAAAGGTCTCATCATAGTCAATACCATGAGTTTGTGAGTATCCTTTAGCGACAAGTCTTGCCTTAAAAGTGTGAATATTTCCATCCACGTCGGTTTTCTTCTTGAAAACCCATTTGTTCCCAACGGTCTTACAATTGGTGGGAAGATTAACCAAGTCCCAAACTTGGTTATCGTGCATGGATTGCATCTCTGTGTTCATGGCTTCAAGCCATTTATCAGATTCAGGATTTGACATTGCACTCTGGTAGTTGACGGGTTCATCAGAATCTATCGTATAACATTCCTCTTCCATCATAAGGTAACCATACCTTTCAGGTTCAAATCGAACCCTACCAGATCTGCGAACACCTTGTGTTACAATTTGTTCCTGATCAACTGTTTGTTCAGTTTCAACAATCTCTTGTTGAATGCTAGATCCAATTTCTTGTGTATATGGCTGTGGTTCCTGAAGTTCTTCAAGCTCCACAAACCTCCCACTAGCCTCTTCCGTCAGAAACTTGTTTTCTAGAAATTCAGCTTTTCGAGAAATAAATATCTTATTCTCTATGGGATTGTAGAAGTAGTATCCAAGACAATCTTTCGGATACCCTACAAAGATACACTTGATTGAACGGGGTTCTAGTTTGTTTGAAGCTTCTTGTCTAACATAAGCTTCACAACCCCATACCTTGAGATAGGATAAAGATGGAACCCTTCCATGCCATATCTCATAAGGCGTTTTATCTACCTTCTTAGTAGGTGCCATGTTTAGGAGACGAGCAGCTGTTTGTAAAGCATAACCCCAAAATGATAAAGGTAGAGTACTTCTACTCATCATGGATCGAACCATATCCAATAGTGTTCGGTTCCGCCTCTCAGATACACCATTATGTTGTGGTGTTCCAGGTGGAGTAAGTTGTGAAACAATTCCACAAGTCTTAAGGTGATCCATAAAGTTTGTACTTAAGTACTCACCTCCTCTATCTGAACGTAGAACTTTAATTGTTTTGTTGAGTTGATTTTCCACTTCACTTTGAAACATTTTGAACATTTCAAACGCCTCATGTTTATGTTTAATCAAATAAACATATCCAAATCGACTAAGGTCGTCAGTGAAGGTGATGAAATATCTTTCACCATATCTAGTCATTGGCTTGAAAGGACCACACACATCCGTATGTATGATTCCTAACAAGTCCTTTGCCCTCTCATTGGTTCCCGAGAAAGGAGCTTTAGTCATCTTGCCATGTAAACAAGATTCACATATATCAAATGAGTCATTCTCATTTGCCTTCAAAAGTCCACTCTTTTGAAGTTGGGATATGCGTTTCTTGTTTATATGCCCAAGGCGACAATGCCATAGATAGGTTTGACTCAAATCACATTTGGGTCTCTTGGTGAAAGTGTGGTATAATGAGCCATGGTTAGTCTTTTCATCAAGGTTTACTTCATAAATTCCATTTAAAGGCCTAGCCTCAAAATAGAACACATTGTTTTTGTAAACACAAATGTCATCATTCATAAAGCAAAGATCAAATCCACATTGTCTCAACTTAGCAACCGAAATAATATTCCTAGTCAAGCTAGGAACATAATAAACATTCAACAATGTCAAATACAAGCCACTAGGTAGTAATAAATCAAAACTTCCAATTGAATCCACCGCAACCCTTGCACTGTTTCCAACCCGGAGTACTACCTCATTTGCCTTCAGTCGCCTACTCCTTTTGAACCCCTACAACATATTACAAATGTGAGTTCCACAACCAGTATCAAATACCCATGTGTTAGGAGATAAATTATAAAGTTCTAGGTCTATCACATAGATACCTGAAGTGCCCTCACCGGCCTTTTTCTTCTTCAACTCCGCAAGATAGGTAGGGCAATTTCTCTTCCAATGCCCAACTTTGCCACATTCGAAGCACGCGTCTTCTTTGGCAACCTTTGCCTTCTTCTTGGGCGGACGGGATGGTTGGACAACTTTCTTGCCCTTTCCTTTGACAACCTTTGCTTTCCCCTTGCCCTTGGAGTTGTTGGGGTGTTCAGGTCTAGTTCTCTTCGTCCCACCTTCCTTGATCATGAGAACTTGAGTGGTTTTCTTAGGCAGATTCTTTTCCGCGGTAATTAGCATCCCATGCAATTCCGGGATAGTCTTGTTCAAACCATTCATGTTATAATTCATGACGAAGGGATCAAATGACTTTGTCAAGGAGTTAAGGATCATATCCGTTGCTAGCTCTTCGGGCATCACAACTCCAAGACGTGCCAAATGATCAATGTGACTCTTCATTTTGAGCACATAAGAGCTAACCGACTGTCCATCCTCCATCTTGCAAGCATGGAAAGCCCGAACAGTTTCGAACCTTTCCGTTCTTGCAAGTTGTTGGAACATTTCCTTTAATTGATTAATCATGTCATAGGCTGAATGATTCTCCAAATCCTTCTGAAGGTCGGGAATCATGGTTGCCAACATGAGGCATGATGCATCAATGGAATCATCCATCTTTTTAAGCCATGCATCGTGTGCAGGCTTAGGAATGGCAGGGGCTCTTCTGGAAGTGGTTCATTGAGAACATATTCTTTCTTTTCTTGTTTGAGAACTATTCTCACACTACGGTACCAATCCAAGAAGTTGGTATGGTTGAGTTTTTCTCCCTCAAGGAGAGACCGTAGTGAGGTTTTGTTAGGAGCCGGGTTTGTTGCGTTTGGTGCCATCTACAAAATTTTAACAAGGTTCAATTTAGTAATTTATGATATTAAGTCCTTAATAATTAATACCCCTTTTGTTTCATAAACTTTAATTGATTAAGGTCTAGAATCCAAGTTGCAATACAAATAAGCGGTTAGGTGTCCTTTATCCTGCCTATTCGAATCAACAAGGTAGGTAACGGTTTACCAATTATATCCAAATATAATTTCTAGAGGTATGGGATCCCTTTATAACATTTATAAGTTTGGCATGTTTGATCACATCTATGCCTTGGATTTCTAATGCTTAGGTGACCTTTATCACAAAAGATTTCCAAACAAATCATCCCACTTAAACGAACGTGTAGTTTTGACAACTATTAATGGTTAGGTGTCCTTTATCCCATCAATATTGCAAAACTACCTCTTATATCACAAGAAGACTCCAAGTGGTTATGTAACCTTTATCCCACAAGGATATGCAAGTGATACATGAGTGTCTTTAAGAGGGACGGCATTGATTTGTATTTCAAAAGGGATTTGTATGTTTTACAATTCTAATTTTTGAAAAACATATGGTATCATGTAGATTGCATGCATCCAATGAACATGGTACCATTAAAATCTTATTTTGTTAATTGGTTCCTTAATCATAAAATCTCCATTTTATTGATTCTTTGATTGTGGCCAAGATTACAATTAATATCCAATATTAAGTTTGAGTTTGATCACATACAATAGAACCAATTTTAATCCTAAATAATTACCATTATTATTTAGGGGTGGAGTTTGTAAGAAATCATAAAATCTCCATTTTATTTGTTTCATTTATTTTCAAAACTTGACTTTATAGGTTTTATAATAAAACCCATTTTTAATAAAACCATTTGTTTTACATCTTATGTTTTAAATATGTCAATTTGAAAATTACAAACTGCTTGATGATTATGTTTAATTATCTAGGTTGTCTAGCATGCAAAATCTTATTTTCATCCACAACATAAAATAATAAAACATTCAATCATCACATGCATGCATGGGTGCATAAACACAAGCCTACTAATTTGATATTTCATGTGAGCCATACATGAAATATCAAGTCCATTCCTAGGGACAAAAGGTGACCAAAAATTCATCCAAATGATCTTCAATTGAGCTACAACTTTGCCAATCTTCTTATGCCATCAAATGACACTTGAACCACCCTTTGTAGAGACCATGGCATGAGCTATGATTATTTCTTGTGCCCCAAAACAGGTCCGAACAGCAACAGCCCTTAACAGTGGGTTTTTGTTGTTTTGATCACTTTCTAGACTTCATTCTTGGTCATATTGAAGCTTATACTTGTCCAAACTTAATGTATATACTAGATATTAAAGTTACCAATAAGGATAGCATCAAAACACCAAGATATGAATTTATTTTGTGATCATTTTTGGGCAGAAAATGCACAGCAGGAAAAACAGGAAGTTTGTTGCAAAAAATTCTTGTGTTGCTTCTCTTGGTTCTTGCTCTTGCTCCTTCTCTTGTTACATTTTGTGAAAGATATAAAATACCACTATTCTAATACTTACAAAATGAATAAAAAAAATAAAATAATTAATTATTATTACAAACCATTTGAATAAAAGAATAGATTACAACCAAATCGAATTTAAACACAAAACATGCAACACATGGTCCTTGGCTTGTTTATGCACCATTTTATCACATAAAATCATAAGAAAATCAACACTTTGTTTTTCTAAGGCAACAATTATGTAACCAAATGCATGCAAACATTAAATTTAGTTGGTTACATAAAATCATAGAATATATATTTGCATGTTGCCAAAGAAGCCATGCATGAACATTGCATTCAAGAAGATGAACATTCATGCCTTCCAAAAACCAAGTTTATCCAAATAAACTTATTATCTAAACATGCAATATAGCTATGGCTCTGATACCAATTGTTGGAAATCCATGTTCATTTCATAGGTTTCAAAAACTTGAAGTTGCAACGGAAGCTTAAAAGATGAACACGAATTCCATTCCAAGAGGATCATGCTACATGCATGTAGAGATAAAATGAAAAACAAACATAGTTAAAGTTCAAGATCATAACCTTTGTTCTTGGAGTTTATTTGGACGACTTGTATATGGCTAGGAACCAAAATAGATTCCCTCTATAGTTGATCCACCCACAAGTTGAACAAAACCAAGGATGCTAGTCCTTATGCTTGTAAAATCCAACTCTTCCAATGCTTGATATAAAATCCGATTTTTGCCAAGAGTTAGAGAGGTTTTGAGAGAGTTTCTAGACTTAGAAAATCAACTAGAATGTGTGAAAAAGGTGCAAGAGTCGGACTCAAAGATGAACCCAAAGAATAGCGTGTATGCCATCATTTTATGTGCACCAACTTCACCAAAAGCATGGTCAATACTTGGGAAACCAAGGAAATATTCCATGCATTGTCTAGGCATGTCTACACACCCACCTTGGGGTGTGTGGGACGTCCATGGGGTGGAGGAAAAAGAAGATTCCATCTTTTATTTTATTATTTATAAGCTTATAGATTTCAAAGTTTATAATTTATAAACTTTCATCTTATAAAACTAATTCCACCACATTATCCATATAAAATACATATATATACCAATATATATATATATATATATATATATATATATATATATATATATAGCATTTATATTTTCATATACATATATTTACATGTTCATACATATGTATATATATAATTCCATAATTATATAAATACATATAGATACATAAAACATTTAGTATAATGTGAAGCATGTATATAAATATATATAGAAAAATATAAATCCATGGACTTATTATGTGTATATCATTTACTAAATAAATGATATAAGTATATTAAACTCTCATATTTATTCATCTCATATGAATTAAGTCTTGAAACAATTATTATTTCACTAAACAATAATTCTTCCAAATTAATTTGCAAGCATATTGTCATTTGATTATGAATCATAATCCAACATCAAAATGATATAATTAGTATCAAACTTGTTATTGGTGTGACCCTATAGGATCATATATTATTAGCAATATCATTTTATGATCATCCTTGGGCATATAGAAATAACACGTCAGTTGAATACTGCAGAAAATTTTCAACAATCTCCCCTTCAAATGGCAATCTCCTCCTTAGTAGGAAAACCTTCCTCTTAGTAGGTAACAGGCGTGAATGTTGATAGAATTCGGCACATTGCAGCAACAACTTCTTCTACGATGTAGGTCATCATCAAATTTGGATTGGAAGCGCTTTGGTCAATAGAGCATGCCTAGAATTAGCACATCCAGCTTTTGATTTGACTTTCACTTTTTCTGGAGTCTGACTCTTCTTTTCTTCATTTGATCACTTCAGGTGTTAATGTAGTAACAAGTTGATTGAGGAGGAATTCAAGCAACTTCTCATATAGAGTTCAGCTTCACCTTCTTTGGGAACACAATTTTGTGTCGAAATTCTTGAACATGGCATTTGACTGACGTTTCTCGATACGATCACTAATCAGCAAAACCTGTGGGTCACGTAGTTAGAAACTCTCACCACAGTTGTTCAATGTAACACCCGGCTTTTAAAACAAAAACACCCCTGAAAATTTTTCATTTAAAACATAGGTTTTATTACATAAAACCATAACAAAAGGGGTATATTTTAATAAAAACGGGTACAAGCGTATCAAGGAGTATACAAATATAGTAACCTCCATATAAGCCGGGCTGCTACTGACAGCATCTACAAGTCCACTTCTTGAGTCACGCACTTTATCCTTACCCTTATCAGGGTTATGCTAACCTGCAGGGATATTTAACAAACGGTATGAGCTACAAAGCTCAGTGAGTAATCGTATCTGCAAATAACATGTATAAAAATACATTCATATATAATTTCCTATATATGATAAATCTATTAACCGTATATCTCCGTCCGGATATCGGTTCCAAACACCTAGCCGTTCTGGCTAACCGTATATGTCTTAGGATTGCACATCCTATCGCAAAGTCTTACGGGTTGTTATTTGCATACATTACTGTCCCATATTTCTTAGTCATAATTGACCGCATCGTATTTCATGGCTATTTAAGCCGCACCCTGTGTCATAGCTATATAAGCTGCACCAAAACATTATCAATATATAAATCATAGCCCGCAGGCCGCACCAGCTGGGTTTAATAACCCGATATCATAGCCAAAAGGCCGCACCATGTTCCTGTAACAATATCATAGCCAAAAGGCCGCACCATGTACCTGTAACAATATCATAGCCGTATAGGCCGCACCAGTTGGATATAGCATCCAATATCATAGCCATAAGTGGCCGCACCATTTAGTAACGTTTTATATCATTGTTATTTATGGCTCACAGGTTGCCCCGCTTTTGCCTAGACTCACGGCTTATCCGGTCTTGCCTAATTAAAGTGGACTCACAGCTCCGTTCTTGTCATCGAAATGACTCACGGCTTATCTGGTCTTGTCGCATTACTGACTCACAGCTCCGTTCTTGTCTATAACAGACTCACGGCTTATCTGGTATTGTCATATCACAGATTATATATATATATGTATTGACTCACAGCTCCGTTCTTGTCATCGCAATGACTCACGACTTATCTGGTCTTGTCTTTTACATATATACTTACACTTGTCATTTTCGTCCCTCGAAGCCGTTTCAACCTGTAACAGTTCAATCATCATATATCCCAAATGATAATAGGTTGTTTCTTGCCTTTGCGTGCACCACAACTATTTTGTCCCATACCTATATATTCATTTATATACCAAATGATAATAGGTTAATAATCATTTCAGTTGACTCTAATACATAAGAGTCCAATATTATATCATTATAAACAATGCCTAGATAATAAACTTTACATTTACTATCTTTATGTGAATTTTACTATTCTCCGAGGCATTCGAATCGATCTACAGTGCCCCCGAGGGGTCGGAAACTCAATATAAAAATTTTCCCAAACTTTTCAGACCATAACGAGCCTACGGTTCAAGTTTGAGCTAAATCGGACAAGCCAAACAAAAGTTAGCATCTTGGACTCCCTGCCTTGGAGGCGCACTGCGCCTAGAATAGGGCGCACTGCGCCCTGCGCCAGTGCAGCCTCCTGGGCAGTCGTGATTTGTGCACTGTAGCAAGCAGTTTTGACCCATTAAGTCCTTAATGCTGTTCTTAACCGTTTGGGGTTTATTCCTAGGCTAAAACCTTACATTTTAACAAGGTTTTCAACCCTCAAAACCCATTCAATCAATCATATGAAGATTTAGGGTTCTTAGTTCTAACAACCCCAAAACTTCAAATTCATCAAAAATAACAATCTACTTCCATTTTCTTGAATTAAGCCCTTATTAGCATGACTTAATGGAAGTATTAAACCATTATAAACCACATATCATAACTGAAATTTGCAGATTTCAGTTTCTATCAAACCCATCAAGAATACCTCAAGAACTTGGTTAGAAAATCAAATTACTAACCTTGTTTAACTTAGGAATCACCAATTCCAAGCTATGATTCCAATTCCTTGCTTCAAGCTTCAAAGATTTACAGGTTTTTGCTCTCAAAAACCCTTCCCGTTGCTGCACAAATGGCCAGTCAAAGAAGAGAGTCAACCTCTCTATTTATACTTCCAAAATTTACAAATTTGGTCCTTAAGTTCCATTTCTTGAACTTTGACCACAATAATCAAGTTTTATGACATAAAACTTTCATTTCTTATGCTTTTGTCACAAGCACACAATATTTTTACATATTTGGTCCTTCACTTGGTCAAATGACCAAATTACCCCTTTTATGGTAAAATGACCAAAAATCAGTTTTTATAACATTTTAAGTCCAAAACTCAAAATATTATTTCAAACCAAATTCTTTTCTGTCCAAAAGACCAATTTACCCTTCTAAGGTAAAATGACCAATTTACCCTTTTTATTATATTTACATAAAAAGAGTGTCTTGGCGTTACAAATTCTCCCCTCCTTCAAAAGATTTCGTCCCCGAAATCATACAAACAAGCAAGGGTACTTCTATCTCGTTATAATTTCGGTTTCCCATATCATATGGAAACACTCATGGTTTTACCAAAGCTCTTTAACCTTACTAATCTTCGTATTTCATGATTGTATCACTGTTTATCTATCATTCCTCCGGTTGTCCCGGGTACCTTGACTACTTATCTACCTCATTTCAGCATGAGGTATTTGTTGAAATTTATCATTCCATGTTATCAGAACTATGAGACCCATAGAAAATATTGTAAATATCTTGAAGTTCATCAAGAAACTTCAGTCGGTACACCCCAATTCTTACTCTTTGGGACATATGGAAAAGTCCAATAGATGAGGACTTAACTTTCCTTTCGTCCCAAATAGATTTTTAGTCTTTTCAAGGGATATTTTGAGTATCACCATCTTCCCTCACTTGGAGTTTCAATGGTTTTACTCAACAATCCGCATACTACTTTTGTCGATTTTTGTCTATTTCCAAGCTTTCTCGAATTTGCCTAATCTTTTCTTCTGTTTGAGGTACAATCTCGGATCCAGCCAACGGCTTCTCCCCAACTTCAGTCTAGTAAATCTGTGTGCAACACGATATTCTATACTATACATTATACAGGCCATCTAAATGTTGATACGAAAACTGTTATTATCTACGGGTTCTACCAAAGATAGGCGATCTTTTCATCTTTCACCAGGGTCTATTATGCAAGTTCAATGCATATTTTCTAAAGTCTGCGTCATTATTTCATCTTGTTTATCAATCTGCAAATCTTATACAGTACTAACTAGTACTTTTGAGCTAATTATTCTTGGAAACTATGCAAAAATCTAGAAATAAATCTATTTTCTCGACCTGATACAATCGATCCCGGTAACTCACGTCGACTATTTACCCTATCTATGTAGCTTTTTGCTACTTTTCGATCTTAATTTTCTTCCTTAGTCAGTATAAATCTACACAGATTTCATCAATCAACCTGCAATTACCCATATGGTGTCATACCCATGCGGTACTTGCAAAGACTTTATTACAAAGTCTATCATAATATCGTCCCTTTTTCTTCTTTGGGACCGACAACGGCTAAATTTCTTTGTATGCTTCTCATGGTTTGACTTTACTTGAACACAAGTCAAACACTTTTTCACATGTCTTTCAATGTCTTTCTTTAACCCTGGCTACCAATACATAGGTTATATCATCCTACACAGTTTGGTACTGCCCCGGGCATTCTGCATATCTACCCAAATATACATCTTTTAAGGTAAATTTTCATATCTCGCTTTGCTTGGAACTCACATACACAACCACCAAGGGTTTTAAATCGCCGTGAGTTTCTAACTAGCTTCTTTTAATAGCTAATCATTCATTCACTTTTCACGTTTTCAGACTTGCACACTTCTTCTTGTGCTACCCGAATCAACTCAGGTAATCAATTCGCCACGCTCACGCATGTGGTTGTATCTTTCAAAAAAATACTCTTTCTAATTCAAGGCATCTATAATCACATCCGCCTTTCCGAGATGGTACAAGATTTCATAACCGAAATATTTAAGTAACCCATCTATCTTTGCTATCTCATATTCAGCTTCTTTTAAATCAATTAAGTACTTCAACTTATATGATCCATATAAACAATAAGCTTTACACCATATAGTTGGTGTTTCCAAAGCTTCAATGTCAAATCATAATTGCTACTGCAATATCATGTATCCAAAATCAACTCTGGATGCATTTCTATAAAACAATTTATCTTCTCCGCTTAGCGATAATGCTAACACCGGAGCTTCGCATAAGGTTTGTTTCAACCTTTGAAAAGTTATATGTGGTCCTTCTACCACTCAGACTTTTAACTTTTATTGATCAACTTTAGTCAGCTAAACAAAAATCGAGGAGCAGTTTTCTACAACTCTTCTATAATAACCCGCCAATCCAAGGAACTACCAGTTTCAGTCGGATTCCTCAGGCGGTTCCAGTTTTCTCACATCATCATTTCTACTGGATCCAGTTTAACATTTTCGGCATTAATAATATGCCCAAAGAATATGAAACTTCTTTTAGCCAAATTTCATACTTGGAAAACTTCGCATATCACTTGTCTCAACGAAGTAACTCTAATATTTAGCACAATTTTACATCATATTCATTCTGTTTTCGAGAATATCAGATTCTCGGTAGTCAATGTACATACACATCAGCTTATCTTTCTTCTTTTCAGACAAGATAGGGCTCCACACGATGACACATTCGGCCATATGAGACCCCAATTCAAAAACAATTTCTTCCAATTGTTTTACCACTCTGCCATCTCTGCAGAGGCTAATCAATATAGAGCCTAAATAACAGGAACGACTCCCAAGTCCAGCTTAATCATAAGCTCTTCTCGCCAATCTGGCAGAAATCTTCGAAGTTCTTTTCAAAAGAAAAATCCGAGAATTTATTTAAAGTAGTACACTACTATCACTGCTTTATTTAACTCGGCCAATACCACGTATGCCAACTACAACATCATTCCTTTACTAACTCTTTTCCGAGTTTAAGCAAAGGAAAATAACCGGTATTCTCAACAACGGTCATTTACCATGGATTTTCGTCCATTTCATTTCTGATTTAAGAACCATAATGTTCTTGTTTCTACAATTCATGTTAGCATAATTCATTGCTAACCAATTCATATGCACAATTACTTCCAATTCATTTGTAGTCATCAGCTTTAGATTCATAGGGAAAAACGGTCCCGTAAATCCTAGGCAGACTACTTTCCAGGTGTTCAATATCTAGAACATATTTGCTATCTGCTATAGCTTCTTCCAAAATTTCATCCATAATCATCGATGAAATATTCCAACAAGGCATCAATGTCACCGATCCAAAGCATAGCTTCATGGATCAAATATAACACACACGAGTTATACTCAGAACAATTATATCGGAGATCATATCAGTCTCCTCACGAGCTTCTTCCATAATCTGCTGGAATGCTCATGGTACCGCTGGTCCTTTTCGACCATTCGTTTCTTCTTTCTTTCCTCCCTGTTCTTTCCTGGGTTCATCACTCGTTACTCCACATTTACCATGTGAGTATTTCTTAGGAAAGTGTTCTATAACTCCGCGCTAGACATACTTCCGTTCCATCCAATAGACTCGAGCAATATGCTCCTTCTTTCTGCAATTTCAGCAATTCAACGGTGGAGTCTCAACTCTACAATTTTCTGAGTGCTTTTCCTGCACTTCTCACAATACATAACTGCTCTATTTTTGTCCCTTCCCTTTCAGGTTGGACCCAGTCTGTGGTAACTTCTCCTGAAGTGTCCACTAATCGTTTTATGCTTTTTCTTGTAGTCTCAGCTACTTTTCTTTCACTGACCACAGCAACTACTGTTGCTTATCATGTGGATTTTCTGCTACTTGTCTCTTTGCCCCTCGTTCAATGGAGCCTTGGGAAAGGGCTGGTTCGCCTCTTAAAGCTGCACGCCCTAGATTCCTCCAAATACAATTCGCTGCTCATACTTCTTATACGTTAGAAGTTAGCAACAGTTAGGTTATATATGTATAATAACAACTATATACACCTAACTATATATCATGTCTAATGTCTCTCAAGGTTTAAGTCCAGGAATCTACTCTATAGACACCTAGTTCACTTAAACCACGGCTCTGATACCAACTTGTAACACCCGGCTTTTAAAACAAAAACACCACTGAAAATTTTTCATTTAAAACATAGGTTTTATTACATAAAACCATAACAAAAGGGGTATATTTTAATAAAAACGGGTACAAGCGTATCACGGAGTATACAAATATAGTAACCTCCATATAAGCCGGGCTGCTACTGACAGCATCTACAAGTCCACTTCTTGAGTCACGGACTTTATCCTTACCCTTATCAGGGTTATGCTAACCTGCAGGGACATTTAACAAACGGTATGAGCTACAAAGCTCAGTGAGTAATCGTATCTGCAAATAACATGTATAAAAATACATTCATATATAATTTCCTATATACGATAAATCTATTAACCGTATATCTCCGTCCGGATATCGGTTCCAAACACCTAGCCGTTCTGGCTAACCGTATATGTCTTAGGATTGCACATCCTATCGCAAAGTCTTACGGGTTGTTATTTGCATACATTACTGTCCCATATTTCTTAGTCATAATTGACCGCATCGTATTTCATGGCTATTTAAGCCGCACCCTATGTCATAGCTATATAAGCTGCACCAAAACATTATCAATATACAAATCATAGCCCGCAGGCCGCACCAGCTGGGTTTAATAACCCGATATCATAGCCAAAAGGCCGCACCATGTTCCTGTAACAATATCATAGCCAAAAGGCCGCACCATGTACCTGTAACAATATCATAGCCGTATAGGCCGCACCAGTTGGATATAGCATCCAATATCATAGCCATAAGTGGCCGCACCATTTAGTAACGTTTTATATCATTGTTATTTATGGCTCACAGGTTGCCCTGCTTTTGCCTAGACTCACGGCTTATCCGGTCTTGCCTAATTAAAGTGGACTCACAGCTCCGTTCTTGTCATCGAAATGACTCACGGCTTATCTGGTCTTGTCGCATTACCGACTCACAGCTCCGTTCTTGTCTATAACAGACTCACGGCTTATCTGGTATTGTCATATCACAGATTATATATATATATATATATATGTATTGACTCACAGCTCCGTTCTTGTCATCGCAATGACTCACGGCTTATCTGGTCTTGTCTTTTACATATATTTTTACACTTGTCATTTTCGTCCCTCGAAGCCGTTTCAACCTGTAACAGTTCAATCATCATATATCATATATGATATCAGTGAGATTACTCACCTGGATACTAGCTGCGTTTAAATCCCGGTTGTTTCTTGCCTTTGCGTGCACCACAACCATTTTGTCCCATACCTATATATTCATTTATATACCAAATGATAATAGGTTAATAATCATTTCAGTTGACTCTAATACATAAGAGTCCAATATTATATCATTATAAACAATGCCTAGATAATAAACTTTACATTTACTATCTTTATGTGAATTTTACTATTCACCGAGGCATTCGAATCGATCTACAGTGCCCCCGAGGGGTCGGAAACTCAATATAAAAATTTTCCCAAACTTTTCAGACCATAACGAGCCTACGGTTCAAGTTTGAGCTAAATCGGACAAGCCAAACAAAAGTTAGCATCTTGGACTCCCTGCCTTGGAGGCGCACTGCGCCCTGCGCCAGTGCAGCCTCCTGGGCAGTCGTGATTTGTGCACTGTAGCAAGCAGTTTTGACCCATTAAGTCCTTAATGCTGTTCTTAACCGTTTGGGGTTTATTCCTAGGCTAAAACCTTACATTTTAACAAGGTTTTCAACCCTCAAAACCCATTCAATCAATCATATGAAGATTTAGGGTTCTTAGTTCTAACAACCCCAAAACTTCAAATTCATCAAAAATAACAATCTACTTCCATTTTCTTGAATTAAGCCCTTATTAGCATGACTTAATGGAAGTATTAAACCATTATAAACCACATATCATTACTGAAATTTGCAGATTTCAGTTTCTATCAAACCCATCAAGAATACCTCAAGAACTTGGTTAGAAAATCAAATTACTAACCTTGTTTAACTTAGGAATCACCAATTCCAAGCTATGATTCCAATTCCTTGCTTCAAGCTTCAAATATTTCCAGGTTTTTGCTCTCAAAAACCCTTCCCGTTGCTGCACAAATGGCCAGTCAAAGAAGAGAGTCAACCTCTCTATTTATACTTCCAAAATTTACAAATTTGGTCCTTAAGTTCCATTTCTTGAACTTTGACCACAATAATCAAGTTTTATGACATAAAACTTTCATTTCTTATGCTTTTGTCACAAGCACACAATATTTTTACATATTTGGTCCTTCACTTGGTAAATGACCAAATTACCCCTTTTATGGTAAAATGACCAAAAATCAGTTTTTATAACATTTTAAGTCCAAAACTCAAAATATTATTTCAAACCAAATTCTTTTCTGTCCAAAAGACCAATTTACCCTTCTAAGGTAAAATGACCAATTTACCCTTTTTATTATATTTACATAAAAAGAGTGTCTTGGCGTTACATTCAAGGATTCATCCTTGGCTCATAATGAGACTTCTCGTAGTTTCTGTGTGAACCCGGGGGAACGTACTGTGATTGTTTGAGTATGGGTGAACTACTCATGGTCGTTTTGATTTAGGCCCTTGCATATCCTTGATCAAAGATCTCAATGCAGTTGACAAGTTGACAAGTCAACTTGGCTCTTGGCGAGATGTTCAATGGTATCCAAACTCTTCGGAGTGTACCATCCTAGTGCCAATTTTGAATCAGGTAAAGTTGTTGGGGGTCTCACAGCTATTGTGGTAAACAACAACGATCACTGACCCAGAGTTTCAATGTTTCATCAATGCGAGGTAATGTCACATTGAATCACAAACATTTGTTTAGAAGAAGTTTAAGGTCAAGAGTGGTATGAGCGTGTAATATGTCTTGGTTCTTAGACATACCCATCGGCTAGACTTTCGAATTGTCATCAGTGTATAGTTTATTACACTGAATCACCCAACTCTTGATTTAAAAGCTTTGTTAAGTGGGAATGGTTGTTGATGCCTCACATCCACTACTGGTGTTGTAGCAGAGATCACTGGCATAGAGTTTCGAAATATCATTATCACTAGGTTTAAAGTGATAAGTCGTCTATTTCTTACATCAGAAATGTAAAGGTGGTTAAGAGTGTATTGGTGCGTGTAATAGACTACGGTATGCAGTCTAACCATCAGCACAGAGTTTTTTAACTCTCGACTTTGAGTGGTTTCTCTAAAGCGTCTAGAAGTTGGTGTTATACAAGAAAAACCTTTAGATTGGTTAAGAAGCGGTTGTCAGTGCTTCACACTCATTGAGGTGTACTAATGCGGATCACAAACACTTAAAAGTTACCTCAGCAGTGAGTGGTATAAACTCGGTGCGTCGTCGGTAGGTAAAAATGTTTTTGGATTTTTAATTTTTAAGGAAAGATATAAAAATTATAAAAAATAACTTTTTTTTGTCTTTTTAAGTTTTGTAATTTTTGTTTGTTTTTCTTGATACCAAATGTAATTACTTAAAAAATTTCTGATTGAAAGAAAGAACATAAAAGTAAAACATATTTTTTGGATTTTCTGAAAGGAAAGATATGAAAATTAAAAGAAATATGAAAATATATTTTTGTATTTTTAAATTTTCTGATTTTTGTTTTGTTTTTGAAATTTTCTAATTTTTTGTTTTGTTTTTCTAAATTTTCTAATTTTTCTTCTCCTCCTAAATTTGTGCATGGGAAGAAGAGCGGAAATAAAACATGTACAAATTTACCTAAACAAAAATAAAGTAAAAATATTTACAGATCTGATTTAATAATCAGTGAAACGTATCATTTTTAGCATCTCGACTAGCACATTGAAACGAGCTTTTGCAACAGGTTTTGTGAATAAGGCCGCCACATTATTATTAATGTGGACTTTTTCCAAATGGATCAATTTACGCTCGAAGCAATCTCTGATAAAATGAATTTTAATATCAATGTTGGACAGGGTTTTTCACAATTTGGATAGCAGCTTCATTGTCACAGAAGATAGGAGTGTCAAGAAAGTTCATACCGTAATCAAGGAGCTGATGTTGCATCCAAATGACTTGAGAACAGCAGGCCGAGGCAGCAACATACTCAGCTTAAGCTGTAGATGTTGACACGGTCTGTTGCTTTTTGCATTTCCATGAGATCAGCCTGTCTCCTAGAAACTGGCATCCAGCACTGGTGGACTTTCTGTCAATTTCACACCCTCCATAGTTGCTATCTGAAAAAGCATAAAGATCAAATTCACGGTTCTTTGGATACCAGAGACCAAATTTTGGTCTCCCTTTTAGGTATCTAAAGATCCGTTTGACAGCATCAAGATGAGAAGGTTTAGGATTAGCCTGATAGCGAGCACACTGGCAGACTGCAAAAACGATATCCGGTCTACTAGCAGTCAAGTACATCAGTGAACCGATCATCGAACGATAGTACGTTTGATCAACTGATTGGTCGTCTGAGTCAGAAGATAGCAGCGGTCGCTTAGCCATTGGAGTGTTAGCCTCTTTTGCATCCTTGAAACCGAACTTTGCAAGAATATCCTCCACATACTTGGCTTGATGAAGCAGGATACCCATTGAACTTTGCTTCACTTGCAACCCGAGAAACATCGTCATCTCTCCCAACGAACTCATCTCGAATCTTTTCTTCATCACCGTCTCAAACTCCTTACACAGAACATCGCTTTTAGAACCAAAGATGATGTCATCCAGATAGATCTGGACAACGATTTGATCATCATCTTGGCGCTTGATGAACAAAGTCTGATCAATACTTCCATGAGTGTAACCGTGCTGCAACAAGTGTTCCGTCAAGGTAGCATATCAAGAACGAGGGGCTTGATGCAGACCATAAAGGGCTTTATCAAGCTTGTAGACATGATTCAGAAACATGGAGTTGACGAAACCAGGAGGTTGATCAACATAAATTTCCTCTTTCACCTCTCCGTACAAGAATGCTGTCTTGACGTCCATTTGGTAGACGATAAAGTTCATGTAAGAGGCATAAGCAAGGAAGATCCGAATCGCTTCAAGTCGCGCCAGAGGAGCATATACTTCCGTGTAATCAAGTTCTTCTATCTGTCTAAAGCCTCAAACCACCAGGCGTGCCTTATTACGCACGATCACTCCTGAATCATCTTGCTTGTTGCAAAACACCCATCTTGTATCCAAAGCCTTTTTGCCTTTGGGTAGTTCCACCAATTGCCAGACATTCAACTTCTCAAACTGGTTCAGCTCCTCATGCATTGCATCGACCAACTTGGTTCATTTAGTGCCATCTCTACGTTCTTCGGTTCAATTTGAGAAATGAAGCACGAATAGATACACTCGTTGACTTGACCACTTTGGCTTCTGGTTAAGACACCATCATCCATAGGGCCAATAAAATTGTCAATTGGGTGGTCCCTTTGAATTCTTGACGGAATTTCATATTGGAGCGTAGCAGTAGAGACCGGAAGATTCGTTATATTCTCAACCCTTTCTGCGCCCGAAGTACCTCTATCAGAATCTCTGAAGTCGTGAGAGGTACTTGCAATGTACTCATCAGGAATCCTTTCTGGAAAGAGAGAATCCATGAGAGTAGAATCGAAAAGAACGGCAGGATCAGGTTGAATAACATCTTCAGGGCTAGTTGATTGTTCAACAGCTGGAGTATCGCCAACAACTTGGGATGAGACATCAGGAGCATCCTCAGTTATGGTAGCAGAAATAGGAGATGCACCGTCATTAGGAATTTGATCTTGAATAATGACTGACGGAGTGATAAGATCAGAAATGAAATCATCAGCATCTTCTCTGTTGGGTCCACTAGGGCCTGGTTTGTCACCTGAAACAACATCAGAAAGTACATAGAAATGTTTAAACAGTTCAGCATAATCAAACAACCAGTCAGGTCTAACACGGGCATCAGTTGGATTCTCTTCTAGCCAGCGAACATCAAACGATTCCACGATTTGCTTTGTCGCCTTGTTGTATACTCGATACGCGGTTTTATTCGCATATCCAACAAAGTAACAATCACCCGCTTTGGAGTTGAACTTCGGAGTCGCTTCAAGATGAAGAAGAGTGCAAGGGCAGCCAAAGGTGCAGAAATGTGAAACATTTGGCTTGCGACCATAAAGAATCTCGTAAGGTGTCTTCATTTGAGGTTTGTTGATGATAACCCGATTTTGAACATACCAGGCTGTGTTGATGGCTTCAGCCCAGAAAATCACGAGCAGTTTAGAATCACACAGCATGGTACGCGCAGCATCAATAAGACTTCTGTTTCGTCGCTCAGCAACACCATTCTGTTTTGGAGTACGATCAGCACTATACTAACGCAGGATACCCTTATCAACACAAAACTTGTTAAGAACTGCATTCTTGACTTCCATTCCATTGTCGCATCTGATGGCTTTCAGCTTCTGATTCGTTTGATTTTCAATGAGTTTGATGAATCTAATGACTAGATCTGCAGTTTCACTTTTGTTCTTTAAGAAGAAAACCCATGTAAAACATGAGTAATCATCAATAATAACTAAACAGTAAGAACTGCGATTAAGACTGTGAACATTGACCTGGCCAAATAGATCCATGTGAATCAGCTAAAGAATCGAATCAATCGAATTGATCTGCTTGCGCTTATATGACTTTCTGTGATGTTTTCCTTGAGCACAGGAAACACATTTCTTGAATGTAATGAAGTCCTTAATTGGAAGTCTTGCAACCATGTTGTTCTTTGCTAGACGATTTAGATTCTTTGTGTTGGCATGACCGAGAGGTCTGTGCCACAGCATTACGCTTTGCTCTGCAGCTCTGGAGAATAAGCAGGTGACATTTTCGGAAGTGTTGTGATTCATGTCGATGATGTAAGCATTGCTTTTTCGTTCCGATCGAACAAGAATCCACTCCTCTGGAATGACTACGTCGGGCTTGAGAATCAGACATTCCTTCTTCGTGAAGTGCGTTGAAAAACCCTTGTCACATATTTGAGAAACACTCAGCAGACTGTGCTTAAGCTCAGGTACAAAGTTCACTTTCTCAAACTTCAACACACCATTCGACACCGTCCCTCTTTGCGTGATTATCCATTTTTCACCTCCTGCGAAGCAAACACATCCCCCGTTGAATTTCTCAATGTCGTGTAGTTGGGACATGTCGCCTAGCGTGTGCCTAGAATAGCTACTATCAACATACCAAGGTCTGCTGATATTCCTCTGTAGCTGTTCCTGCACAAGTCGCGGGATCAATTAGATTTAGGAACCCAGTCCATACGGAAACTCGGTTTACCTTCATTATCAACACATTTAACAGATTCAAAGCTCATGTCACGTTGATCAAATATTGGTGAGATATTTGAAAATGTTTTAACACTGCCTTTGGGAACCCATTTCATATTTGATTTAAACTGTTTATCTTTTGACCAAATGGGAACATTGACATTTGAAGTAGAATTAGAACTACTAGAAGTTGATTCTTGAGAAGACTTGGGTCTTACAAAAATTGGTAAGCCATAGTTACTTCTAGAAGCAGTTCTATTCCAGGCATTCGTGTTATTTTGATTTCTCTTTCTAGAACGTGACCTTGAGGGTTTTCTCTTGTAAGATTTCCCTTTTGGTACATTCTGAAAAAATGATTCATTTTGAGAAGCATATATGTGTCGGGGACAATTCCTGGCAATATGACCGGCAATTCCACAATTAAAACAAGTCTGTCTTTTTAAAGGAATATTGGAATTTTTTCCCAGGTCCAGATTTAATCAACTTATTTCCACACAAACACACATGCAAACAAAAGATTTATCAGACAAATTCTTCTTCCTAGCAGTTTTTGTATCAACACCATACAAAGTTTTAGAAATAACAGGAGTCTTAGAATCAAATTTAACATCAACACAAAAATCATCAGAATTAGTCTTCAAATAGGTTTTAATAGAATTAAAAGCAGGCTAGTCTTCAACTTCCTCAATCTTTGTTTTTAATTTATCTGCACATGAGATAGAAACATCAGTATTTTTCATTTCAGAACTCTCAACGGTGCCAGATGTATTCGGTTGAATGTAATTTGACAGAAAACAATCTTCAGATTCTTTAGTGTTTGGTGATGGAGTAAAATTATTATTGTAGGGAGGGGGAACAACACTATACCCAAGACCTTCACCTTGTATGTTTGACCAAACTGTTTGTTTTTCCAAAATAGTTTCAACTACTTCACTAGATACATATACCTTTTTAAAGGTTGATTCAACAATTTCAAAATTTGATTTTAATGCATTTAGTTCAGCGGTTAAACTGGCAATGTCTTCATTGGCAAACCTAAGGTGACATCTAGTTGTGCTAAGTTCATCTTGCATTTTGTGATAGTCTGAGGTTTTGGCATCTAAGGCTTCTTGAAGGGGTCTTAATTTCTTTTTATGTTTATAGACAAGGCTTTTGGTTTCTAAAACTTCTCTAACTAAATTTTCATTCAGTTCACGATATCTAGCAACTATATCAATACAGGACTAAGAGGAACAAGAAGTTTCACTAACCTCATCACTGGCAGGAGTGGTAGATACCATGAAGGCAAACTGCAAGTCCATCATTTCTCCTTCAGCAGTATCCACATCCATCTCTCCTTCAATCTGGGCAAGGTGAGATTTGCCTTCTCCATTCAGGTTCAGGTCCTGTAACTGATCTTCCCAGGTAAACTACTGAGCCACCATCGCCATTTCAGCATTCTGTGGATGAGCACCATCACGATTCTTTCCAACCGGCACCATGGTTCTGTCTTGATTCTCCATTCTTGGTTTGGTGCACTCACGAGCAAAATGACCGAGCTCGTTGCAGTTGAAACACCTCAGATTAGCTTTGCTGAGACTCATCTTCCTCTCACCAGTGTTATTTGTCCAAGTGTTCCTTCCAGTTCGTTGAGTAAACTTCTTGGCCCTATGCACCGCCATAGCAATGTGCCAAGAGATGTCCATCTCTTCCAAATCATCTGGATTGATTTGATCTAAGTCTCCAGCAGTCATAGGGTGAAACAGTTCACCGGCCACCAAGACATTGTAACAGTTTAAAAGACCAGCCATCAAACCAAGATTCTCTTCAGAACCTTGAGGAAGAGATTGAGCAACAGTTGGGGTCTTGCTAGAAGAAGCAGCAACGGGTGGAGCAGAAGGTGCCACAGATGATGAACTGGATTGAAATTGAGTTGGGGCTTTAGAAGTGGCATGACTGGTAGCTTGAACAGAAAAAGCATTGTTTGTTGAAGTACTGATGTTAGCTGACTGGTATGAGCTAACATGATTCATTTCTCTCTGCTTGTCATCCATGTCACAAGATTTTATGATAGCCATAATCTCAGAAAGTGAGAGTCTAGCTAGATCTTTGGTCTTCTTGATGACAGCCACATTCATGTCCCAGCTTCTAGGAAGTGAATTGAGAAGTTTTTTGTTAACATAAATATTGGAAAATGAAATCCCAACAGTAGATAGCTCTGTGTGAAGGGTAGTGAACTGTTGAAGTTGTACTTCCAAAGATTTTCCAAGGATGTGATTAAACATGTTGAACCTTTGGCGAAGCATATATTGCATACTTTGTTTCGTGTCTTCATTGCCCTCATACACACCAATCAATGCGTCCCACAAAGATTTAGCAGTTGTATATTGATGGAAACCCTAAGCAATTTCAGGAGAAAGTGCCATAGACAGGGTAGCAAGTGCTCTTTGATGTGGTTCCACCTTTTCAAAATCCAGATCAGTGTAATCTTCAAACGGTTTGTCCACCAAAACTTCACCACTCATCATGGTAATTCTAACCGGTGGACGAAGAAAACATTTCCACAACTTCACATCTTTCATTTTAATGTACTGTTCAAAACGGTACTTCCATTAGGTAAAACCTTCAGCTTTAGTTAAACGGGGAATTCGGGTAATGGTACCCATAATGGAATCGAGGTCACTGTTAACGGTTGACATTGCGGGATCCATTGGTAAAATTTTAAAGTTCGAGAAATTAAGTCACAAATTTAAAATTGCAAAAATTTAAAAATCACGAGACTAAGCAACTAAGCAACAGCGAGCAACCAATCAACTAGCACGAAGAACTAAAACCGAGCAACAGGAAACCGAATAATCCAAAGCACACCGAAAAACGTCACACAACCGATTAACTAAGAAGAAATGATCAACCTGAGAAAAACCGAACAATCGCTAAGCCAACCAAGTAATCACAGGACCGATTAATCAAAACCACCGAGCAACTCACGTCGGACCGAGCAACTCAGGCAGGCAGAACAACCAGCTGAGCAATCATCGAGCAATAAGATGGGAACCCTAAGTTACCGAACTACCAAGGTGGACTGACCGAGTGAGGCTTAATGGACCGAGCAACGGCAGCAGCCACCGAGAAACCCTAGTCTGACCTAATCTGCCGCCGAACAACACTTAACAAACCCTAGCCGCCAAGGAGCCTTACCGAACAATCCAAAAACTCGCAAAAAGCAGATCTGAAACACAAATTTCGATGAAAAAGGGATTTTTAATGACTTTTGGATGAATAACTTCGAAGAACACCAAGAACTTCAATGCCAAAAACACAAAAACAGTCCAAAATCTCACAAAAACGGATCAAACTCTACAAATCTCCAAGAACAAAAGATGATTGATACCAAAACAAGCTCTGATACCAATTGTAGGTCCAATAATCTCTCTAAACAACAATGATATCAATCAAACAATCAAGAACACAATGAGATTCAACTTCAATACACTCTGTGATTAACAAAGACTAGTACATAAGTTGTGTGATTGCCAAGAACACTCAAAATTCTCTCCCTAGGTTAGCACACTTTCCAAGGCAATCAACATAACAAATGAGGTCATAAAGACCTTAAATACTCTAGACCTAATGACCTAATGACCTAGGCCCATGGGAACCGATCCACTAGCCCAAATTAGGCGTGGACCAAGGGACCAAAACCGAACAACCTAGTGTTGTTTGGTACCCACCGATTTTACAAATAAAACCCAAGACTATAATATTTTACAATTTTAGTCCTAATAAATAAAACATTAAACCAAACTAAAATTAATTCCCAACAAGTCATTATTTGGCACCATATTTATGTAAAATCGAAATCTAAGTATTTTTGAATGAATATTTCCAGCTTGCATTTTAATAACATCTAGTTGCTGGGAAAATAATTCCCTATTTTATTTGTTTGGAATTCAAAGCTTTACAAACCCAAACATTTTGAAAATACAACTTATTTCTTTTGTGTTCCTGATTTTGGGGTTTCTAGTTTAACAATTTTTGAACATAGCTCCTTAATCTTACAGTAGACCTTTTTTGTAGACCACAAAATAGATTATATCAGAGCTCTTTAAAAATTTTCTTATGATTTTTAGAAACATTAAAGACCCCTGTTCATGCATATCAAAATGACTCTTCACAGAAGGTGAGCTGTAAGTGCAGCAGTTTTGCAAAAATTATTTGAGGGTCGAAATATTAATGTTTTTGAGTCAAACCATTTGGGTTCATAACCTCACTCATAGGTGTTCATTCCAGAAGAAAAATGGAGATTTTTGGACTAGTAAAAGTTGAGATATGGTTTTTTGAAGTCGGACTAAGAAATTTGGCAGATTGCATGCATTGATTTTGGGTTGCTAACTTGATGTATATCAACATTAAGCCAAATGCATCACCCATGTGGTTAACCACGGTTTTGCAAGCATCTTACCCCATCATTTTTCAAAAACACAAACATTAAATATAGTGCATGGTTTTAAACTAATGTCTTTGGTTCATAAGTGTTCTATAAGGAAGAACATACAAACCTTTGACATGCATGGTGGTTTCAACACATGCAACCCGATTTCCTTCACATGCATGGTGTTACATGATATTCAAGGAAGGGTTTTAACATGAAAATCACAAAGTTTTAGAAGAAAAGAAGAAGAAGAATCCGATTTTTTTAACTTTTGAATGCATAAGATGCATTTTTCTTGATTTTGACATAGGTTTAGGTCATGGATCTTCACCATTTTGTAACATGCAAGATGTATTTGGTGAAAATCTACCACCATCATCATCAAATTCAAAGGTTAGTTGAACATGCACAAGGTTTTATCATGAAGGAAGAAGAAGATGAAGAGGATACTAAAAAGAAATTCGAAAATAAAGATGAAATAACAAGAAACTTGTAAAACTTGTTATTGATCTTCAAGAGATGTATATCATTTACATCTCTTGAAAATTTGGGGCTTCAAAAAACACCATCTAATATTGTAAATTTCGTGGCTTTTGGGGCTGATTGATAGAGGAAGAGAATGAAGGTTTTAGAGAAAAGAAAAGAGGGAAAAGACAGATTCTATCTCTCTGGATATCCCATCCCCCTCGTCATCTCTTTAAGGTTTCACTCCACCAAAATCGGCCACCAAACCACAGAAATGTATCTAAACTTATGAAGAATGGAATTACTAAATCTCACCCACAAAATTTTCTTCTAAGTTCGTCATTTCTAGAGAGAAAGAGAAGTGAAATGTTTAGAGAGAGAAATAGAGAGGTGGAGTGTGGGAAATGATTAAAATGATGGGGAAATGGTGTATGGGGAAGGGATGGCTGGATCATGGAGCAGAGGAGGCTCTCCCAAACTTTTCAAAATGTTTAAAACTAAATTCCTTAGTTTTTATAAAGTTTCATCCATTTTTTATAATATATTATTAAGATTTATGACTTAATTCTTGTTTATTTAGCATAAAATTAAAATACATACTAGTAATCAAAACTTTTCCATTTTAATTATATTTAATAATTTGATTATTTTAATTTGATATTATAAGCCTCATAGAGATTTTTATAAATTTTAAGATGTCAAAATCTATAAAATTGAGTTTTTAAGGCTTTTTATTTTTGTGATTCTATTAAAATTTTAACAACTATAATAATGTGAAATTTAGTGTTTTCACTTTATTTCAAATTTTGATAAGTATTTTTACTATTAAGAAGTTTATAGTTTCTTTTAACAGTTTATTGGCATTTTCTACAATAATTGAAAAAATCGTATGAATTAGTACAAAATTCGTTATCTTAAAAATCAAGTACATTGCTATTCTTGATTTTTGCATCTTGTTCAAATATACTTTGAATCAAATTATGAAATAAATATTTTGGCACTTTCTATAAAAATAGAATGACCTAATAGGAATCAAAAGAAATGGTTAAATGATTCTAAGGTTTCTAAGGAGTTAAGACTCAGCTCCTAGATTCATGTCTAAAAGATTCTCATTCACTTAAGGTCTCTTAGGATTTCAAATTGGGTAAACACCTTAAATTTGAGGGTTGTCACTTATAGACAATATAATCATGTGAATTATTGAGAGTCATGTTGTTTATGGTATACCCTTGTAGTTATATTGTAATGTGTGGCTATGTCCCGTATTTTTGTTGGGCTATTTTTTATTATTGAGTCGGTCAGTATGGATTTTATCCATTCCGCCCAATGGTCATGCCGGATTTTCAATAGAAATGTTGAATACTTACGGGATATTAGCTTTGAAATGTTTCATTGCTTTACTATGGCTGTTTTGATCTGAGTTTGTAACCCCAAAGTTGTTTAAATACTTTTAAACTTATTTGTTTTTGTTGGGACCAAAGTTTTAAAAGACATGATTTAATGTTATGAGAAAAGTTTTTAAAAGTATGAAATTTTATTTCATAATGTTTTTATAAACGATAACACCATTTAAGGTGTTTGAACGATGGGGTGTTACATTTATGCTCAATAATCATTATAGAATGATATTACTAATAACATATGCTCATATAGGGCCGCACCTTTATCAAGTTAGTACTTATTGAGTATTTATTAAGTATTTATTAATTATTAAATAAATTCAACTCTTGTATTTAATTAGAGAATAATTATCGTTTTATGAAAATAATAATTAAAAGGGAACAAACTAGTTATTATCATATGGTATGAGATATTAGTTTATTATCATATGGTATGATATATTTTGTCCTTTTCTTATGAATTGGCTGAATTTTTCATGTGAGAATGGAGGTTGCTTGTCAACCTCCCTGTTATACTCAATCATTATAGAATGATATTGCTAATAACATATGATCGTATAGGGCCACACCTTTATCAAGTTGGTACTTATCGAATATTTATTAAGTATTTGTTAATTAATAAGTAAATTCAACTCTTGTATTTAATTAGAGAATAATTATTGTTTTATGAAAATAATAATTTAAAGGGAACAAACTAGTTATTATCAAATGGTATGAAATATTAGTTTATTATCATATGTCATGATATATTTTGTCATTTTCTCATGAATTAGTTAAAATTTTCATGAGAGAATGGAGGTTGCTTGTCATGTGATAGAATGTATAATTGTTGTGTGCTCACTAAGCATTGTGCTTACTCGTTCAATTAACCTTTTCAGGACCCTTGGGGGTAGACAGAGGGAAGAACTCGGGTGGCTGCTCGCGAGCAGTCACCCGAGTTCTTCCCTTTGTCTACCCCCAAGGGTCCTGAAAAAGTTAATTGAACAAGTAAGCACAATGCTTAGTGAGCACACAACAATTACACATTCTATCACATGACAAGCAACCTCCATTCTCTCATGAAAATTTTAACCAATTCATGAGAAAATGATAAAATATATCATGACATATGATAATAAACTAATATTTCATACCATGTGATAATAACTAGTTTGTTCCCATTTAATTATAACCTATGTTTTGACTTTTGCAAATTGATTACATTAGTTGATTTTAAAACTCTGATGCACTTTTGGTTCTATAATTTAAGGTGAATATTATATGTTTAAAAAATTGGGTCGTTACAACTACCAAAGTGCTATGTCAGATTCTGAATCCGACAAAGTGGCTTATGATCCATGAACACTTAGATTCTACAATCTGTTCATGGATGAAAGCAAGTATCTCAAAGTAGGAGTCTTTATTTTGATATTAAATTGATCAAAAGTGAAGATAACTTGTGTTTACATAAAAGCTAGTGGGGGCATGACAATATTTCGAATCTCGTATTATGGACGACATACTTATCTTTGGAATATATTAACGAAAAGCTTGGGATATATTTCTTCAAGAGAAATCTATAAAAGGTTAATCATATTCTTGGAATAAAGATCAATATTAATAGATGAAGTTGACTTATAGATTTAAGTCAATGTGCATGTATTAAGAAGAACTTGCAAAGGTTCAAAATACATGACACTAAGAGTATATTCTAACAGATATGATATGCCATCATATTGAGAATGTATCAACCTCCTAACACAAAACTTTAAGCTAGAAAGAGTAAATGGAATTGCATTTACTTATAGGATATACCAGTGCATTAAACCTAACATGTCATAATAAGTATGAATTGGATTGGTTGATTTTCATAAGATGAAAATTGCAAGGTGTTGCAACCAAGTTCGTAGGTACTTGTTAAGGAACAAGTATTAGACTTCACCCACATCAAGATCACTTCATGGATTGATGTCATGAGTGACTCTTGATCAAAGGTGTTATTTGTATATACTTAGACATGATATGCATATTTGGGACCGGACTAAAGGGGATATTGTACTTTGTTTTGGTATGAAAGTTGTTCTTGAAAAACGTTAATCAGTAAGGTATGGAAGAATCTAAACGAAGGGAATATGTAGTCAAGATGGCATTTCTTCCTCTTATGTATTAACAGATAGACATCGAACGCTCTTGATTAAAATTTGAATATAAATAAGAATGATCAAGATCCATGTCTCATGATTCAACATGATATATGTGACAAAAGGATAACTAATATATATCCTTATACACGAATTGCAGCTTCAATATCTCATAAATTGGGTGTTGTTGAATGGCACTACATTATATGTTATTAGGGGTAGTCAAATGTTGCTAGACATTCACTACTGCAAGTATTAATCATTAAAGCAAACTTGTTCAAGTGGGACATTGTTGGATCAATATACCCACGTATGATCAAAGAATGATATTACTAATAACATATGAGCCTATAGGGTCACATCAATAACAACTTAGACACCATAATGATCACTTTAAGTATGAATTTGATACATGTTAAAATATCATAATTCTTGTGTTTATCTATTTATGTGTAAAATGATACGGAATCAAGAACTAATTCATATGATATGAATTAATAAAAGAGAGTGTAAATATTTAGTGTAAATATTTATATCATTTAAAGGTTAGATGATTTAAATAAGTTTGCTAAACACTTATTTATTTTAAATGTTAAATAAATAACATTTATATATATATAGAACTAGGATCAAATGTAACCTGATAAATATTGTGTAACATTGTAACTAAATATGGAGAGGGGCATAATAGTAATTGACATATAAATAAGTTAATTTTAAATAAATAAAATCCTATAAATCCGGTAACGACTCCTATAATTACAGAAACTGATTTCTTCTGAATTTTGATTGGTCCACACAGTCACACAATAATTATCAGTTTTAAAATAACATAGCTCTATATATATATATATATATATATATATATATATATATATATATATATATATATATATATATATATATATATATATATATATATATATATATATATATATATATATATATATATATATATATATATATAGGTTTATATATATTATTAATGCTAGAAACTTATTTTATTAGAAAAAGAAAGTTCATATTTTATAAAGCTTATCAAAGTTTATAAAATATAAACGATTAACGAGAGAGAGAGAGAGAGAGAGAGAGAGAGATGATTCTCTCACGTATTTTTGACCAAGAGAGGATATCCATGTAGGCCAAGAAGAAGCCATGTATTCTTCACATGTCGCATGTGAATGCAAGCAAGAGTTAGTTGTTCTTGAAAATGTTCATGAAATGTCCTTTTTTCTCACTCTAGAGCCGAGAACTCTTTTTCATCTTACACTCAAATTCCTTGCAAAAGTGTTATTGGAAGATAGGCATTGTAATGTACTCTCTTGATGGATTAAAAGTTGGTTTTAATATTCAAGCTTACAAAGTTATTACAAATACAAGATAGAACTAGTATTCATGATGTTAGAGAACTTGTTGGTGGATACTTTTAGAGAATATCATCCTTTTGATCTTGTTGCTACTTCAACAACATCCAACTTTAGAGTTGGACCAAGGGTCTACTAAGGTTGTATTTCACCTTTCTTTTATGTTGTTGCATTCATCTTTAGATGCATTTTCAAGCTTCCGTTGCAGTTTTTGTTATTTCATGGGTTAAGAACATCATTATTCCAATACTAATTCCCACCAAATTACAGAAAGCTTGAATCCTTAATGTGTAAGAATGCTTGCATTAGATGACCATTATATGCAAATCATTAATCATCATGACTATCGAGATTAATCACCAGGTCTTGCAGTTTTTGTTATTTCATGGGTTAAGTCTTGAATGATGAAATAAAAAGACTGATATTATGAATAACTAGTCTATATGATCATTGTGATTAGAGTCTTTAGAATTAGTAAATGGACCAAGTAAACTAATCATCTTAGGAATCAGTGAACAATAAACTAATGTCCATTTCACTTGTTAGAAATCAACAATAACTTTAGGGTGTAATTAAAACTAAGTGAAAACATCTTTATTTCTTTCTTGCTTCTAACCTGCAGTCTTGTCTTGTTTTATTTACTATTATGCTCAATTTTTCTATTTAAGTATCCGAGTACATAATTAACCTTTTTACTCTGCTTAACCATTAGTTGGAATTTTTGTATTGAATCATACTCATTCCCTTAGAGTTCGACAACCCGTTCTTACCGAAGTTATACTGCTACACAATTAGGTAATCTGCCTAGTGTCTAATAGTCCCTAGTAGATCTAAGATCATTTTTTTTTAAATTTAAAATGATATCTTTCATATCAAACTTTTGGCATTCGTCAAGGAGTGAATTTACACGCATCAAGTTTTTTTTGTCATTGCCGGGGAACGATTCAACTAAATTTGTTAAATTAAGTTTTGGTGAATTAATGTTTTAGTATAATTTAATCTATAAACTTTTGTGCCAATTTCTTTTAGCTTAAATTTTGTTTTGTCACTGGAAAAAGAATGCAACACGTCTCTATCCTACGCGACGCGTGTTTCTTTTAGAAATATTTTTACCTTTTTATAATTTAACTTGTTCCTTTCTATTTTATTGGCAAATATTGCATGACTGGCGACTCAACATCTTTCTTTTATCCACACCCCGTTAAAACGGACAAGATAACACCAACCATAACATTTATGTGAGAATTGCACAAGCTACTTAAAAAGAACCAAGAAAATCAAGAAGCTATGTGTGATGTGCAAAACGACATTACTAACCTGTCACACCCCGTTAAAACGGAAACACAAGATGTAACAGTTCATGGTTTCAAGCACAACGTACAAGATAACACCAACCATAACATTTAAAGTACTTAATGTTTACAATGCAAATTTACATCAAGGTTCAATATATAATTGTTCTACATGTCAATAACAATGAAAGTACTATGGCAGTGTCTCTAAGCTCTCAGCTGATCGTTTCCTGAAAAGCATGATAAAAAGCGGTCAACTAACAAATAGTTGGTGAGCTCACAAGTTTTCAAATTACCAACAGTTGATTTCACAACAAATTAGTTTAATGAACAGTGTGTTACAGTAAACAGTTAATGAACACAAAAGGTTGTTGTAGGCGGTGAGTTCACAGGTTTCCAAAGTAGCACTAAAAGTTGATTTCAAAACAAATCAGTTTGATAAGCGGTGTGTTTCAGTGAACAACTGCTAAACGAAAAAGTTCGTAGTATGTATTCTCATGTGACGTTGCATTGAGTCCACAACCAAACCTCTAACCAAATTACCCAAGCGCCATGTTTTATCGCTAACATGGGTAAAGAGTGCTATTATGCACATCACAATAGGGTGAGTAGGGATGGTCAGTCCTATATAGCGCTATCCATAAAAACCATCGGCTCAATAATGAGTTAATAGGTTGTGTAAGAGAGAAACTTGGGACTTTACGTTCGATAGAATCTGAAGCATATGTCGCAAGCATAAGACATACATAGCAGTAAAACTTCCAAAAGCAAATCAAGTAACACAAACAGTGCAAGTTCAAGAGTTCATCCAAAAGTTCAACCGGTGCGAGTTCAAAAGTTCGTTAAGTAATAAAACAGTTTGTAACCATGGTATCATGCTTTTCACCCCAAACTACGAAAATAGTAAAAAGCGGCGGTGCATACTCACAGGTGAGTCGAGCTTTCCAATTAGAATGGCTCCGCAGAGTTAACGAGAAATGGCTGCCATTCGCGTCCTACGAAACACGAAGGTTCTAATGAGATTCCCATCTAACTTATGATGCTTAACAATACTTAGTCAATTACTTGGTTTATAAAGTGCCATAGGATTATTTGATTTTCCCTTTTTTTAAATGGTATTTATTAAATTCCCTTAATTATATATATTTACAAACACATGAATATCATTTCCAAAAATCACCAAATTTTATCCCCATCACCTAACAGGTGATTTAAGGCTTCTGTAAATTTTTGGGAATTTTTAGACTTGTATATCATTTATTCTTAATTTAAGCTTGTTATACTATAGAAATTTAAAAAAATTGTAAAATGTTATAATAAGTATTGAAATAATTTGTATAGTTATTTCTAACTCGTATGAGGTCAGAGAAAAAGTTTTGTTAGGTTTGGAAAAATTAATCTCAGTTTTCTAAAATACTCATAATTTGTAGCACAAAAATCAGAATAAACATCAAACGATATCCAAATGATGTGAAAACTTGTGTAGAGTAATGATTTAATCTAACAACACTTCTGACAATTTTGGAGAATTTATAACTCTGGGGAACTAATTTTGTGAATTATCACCCTATTTTTCCATTATTTTTATATAAAAATAAATAAACTTCTTCTATGGATGAAATTTTCTGTATTGATTCCCAATATCATCTATTTTATTGAAAAAACCAGTTTTCATTTATTTGGTTCAAAATACATGCTTTTATGCTCCAAACATTTTGCAAACATAAGCTTATATTCTTTGTAGTTAAGAATTGAAATATTTGGTTTAACAACTTTTGTACATAGTTCCAGATTCTATTAGACCACCAAATTTGGACACCATATAATTTAACATGTCAGGGATTTAAAAAAAATTTCTCATGATTTTTAAAAGTGATAATGACCCATGAACATGCATCACAAAACAGTCCCTTACAGAAGATGTGTTGTAGGCGCAGCAATTTTGTAGACACTGTTTGGGGTAGAATTCTTAATCTTTTTAGTGTAATCAATTGGAACATAACTCATAGAAGTACATTACAGAAGAAAAATAGAAATTTTGGATAAGTAGAAGTCGAGATATAGCCCTTTGAAGTAGTGTGAGGAATCCCGACAGATGCATGCATATTATAGGGTTCTAGTATGTTTTTGTTAGTTAGGAAATTCAATCAGTAATTCAATAAGAACAAGTATTCCGAAGGAATGATTCAATCAGTTAATCAACTCATGCAATGATAATGAAGAACAGTTATGAACAAGTATGAACAAGAGAATTTGGGAAACAGAGTGTCGAATGCTTAGTATTGCTTTGAGGGTTTTACAATTGAGGTGAATGTTAAAAACACTTGGCACAGACACAATATCCTGATATTTATATGTGATCAGGATATTGATAGTACAAAAAGATTCAACAGTACAAAAAGGAATATTCTACAATAGTACTATCCAATGAGAGCACAATCAAATTACCTTCAATGCACTCTTGATTAAATATCCTGATATTTATATGCAATGCGGAGCCTGACTATAGGTCCCAAATTCTCTTAAGATCTTCAATAAAATGGTAACAGTCGCACAATAAGAACACAATCAAATCACCTTCAATGCACTCTTGATTAAATCAAAGACTAGTAAATAAGATGTTGTTGCTGCTTGAGCTTAACAAGAAATTTTCTATGACCTTCTAGAGCTCCAAAAACAACACACAAGAACAACAATGACCAACCCTTACAAAGGGTGCAATCGACACCTATATATACCTAGCGCCTATGAACCGAACAACCAAGCCCATGGGCCGATCAACATGGACTAGACCGAACAACATGGTGGCCTGACCGAACAACCCATAGGTTGTTCAGTTCCAACTGAAAAACCCTTAAAAAGCTTATATCTTTGATTTTTAACATATTTAGTCCCTATAAAATGCAAAGATTAAATCAACTAAATTAATTCCTAACAAACTCCCCTTTGGTTTAATGCTTTCATTTTATAACAACAGGCTTCTCGTAGGCTTCAGTTGAATACTGCAGAGAATTTTTAACAATCTCCCCCTCAAATTGACAATCTCCTCCTTAGCAGGAAAACCTTCCTCTTAGCAGGTGATAGGTATAGATGTTGATAAAAATTCAGCACATTTGCAACGACAACTTTGTCTTTGGTACTGGTTGTCTTCAGATTTGGCTTGATAAGATCCTTAGGCTTCAGTAAGTGTCTTGAATCAGCACATCCAGCTTTTGATTTGACTTTGACTTTGACTGGAGTCTGACTCTTCATCTCTTCACTTGATCACTTCAGGTGTTGATGTAGTAACAAGTTCACTGAGGAGGAATTCAAACAACTTCTCACATAGAATTCAGCTTCACCTTCTTCGGGAACGAAAATAATGTTGAAACTTTTGAACTTCACTTCTTAAGCTGGCATTTCTCGATACGATTCATTGACAGCAAATCCTGTGGGTCACGGAGTTATAAACTCTCACCATAGTTGTTCAAGGATTCATCCTTGGCTCAGAATGAGACTTCTCGCAGTATCTGTGTGAACCCGGAGGAACGCAGTGTGATTGTTTGAGTATCGGTGAATTACTCATGGCTATTTTGATTTAGGCCCTGCATATCCTTGATCAAAGACCTCAATGCAGTTGACAAGTCAACAAGTTGACTTGGCTCTTGGCGAGACGTTCAATGGTATCCAAACTCTGCGGAGTGTACCATCCTAGTGCCAATTTTGAATCAGGCGAATTTGTTGGGGTCTCACATTGTGGTAAACAACAACGATCACTGACCCAGAGTTTCGATATTTCATCAATGTGAGGTAATATCACATTGAGTCATGAACATCTTGTCTAGAAGAAGGTATGGGTTCAAGAGTGGTATGAGCATGTAATATGTCTTGGTTACTAGACATACCCATCGGCTAGACTTTTGAATTGTCATGAGTGTATGGCTTATTACACTGAGTCATCCAACTCTTGAATTTAGAAGCTTTGTATGTAAGAATGGTTGTTGATGCCTCACATCTGCTACTTGTGTTGTAGCAGAGATCACTAGCATAGAATGTCGAAATATCATCACTACTTGGTTTAATGTAATGAATCATCTATTTCTTGTATCAGAAATATTAAGGTGGTTAAGGATAGATTGGTGCATGTGATAGACTACGGTACGCAGTCTAACCATCGGCACAGACTTTTTAACTCTAGACTTTGAGTGGTTTCTCTCAAAGCGTGTAGAAGTTGGTGTTACACAAGAAAAACCTTAGATTGGGTAAAGAAAAATTGTCAGTGGTTCACACTCATTGAGGTATACCTATGAGGATAACTAACGCTTAAAATTTACCTCAGCAGTGAGTGGTATAACTCGGTGCGTCGTCGGTAGGTAAAAACATGAAAAAGAACAATATTTTTGTGATTTTTTAATTTTTTGAAAGGAAAGATATGAAAATTATAAATTTTTTTTTCTTGATACCAATTGTAGATATATAATTTATGATACCACTTGTTATATAATTTTGAAAGGAAAGATATGAAAATTATAAAAAATATTTTTGAATTTTTTAAGTTTTGTAATTTTTGTTTTGTTTTTCTTCTCCCCCTAAATTTGTGCATGGGAGAGAATCGCAGAAGTAAAAACCATGAACAAATTTAACTAAACAAAAATAAAGTAAAATATTTACAGAACTGATTTAACAGTTATCGAAGCGTATCAAATCCAGTTTGGAGCGAAGTTACCATTTCGAACACATAGTTAGATACGATCCCCATGTGATCTTTCTTTTCTCCATTCCCGCAATGGACACATACTCTCCATAAGTGATTTGAATGTTGTGCAGTTGAGAGATGTCTCCATTCATGTACCTGGAATAGCCATTATCATCAAACCGAGATCTGATGATATTCCTCCACAGCTGCTCCTACACAAGCTGCGGGATTAGTTGGTTTTGGGAACCTAGTCCATTTTGAAACTGGGTCGACCATCATTGTCTGAGCCTGGCTTGATTTCTCCGCAAAAAATATGTCATTTTAAATCAAGGGGTGGAGTACAATTATAATTAAAAGGAGGTGCAACACTTTGTTCCCGGGACCCTTGTTTTCATCCCATTTAAGTTGAGACTCAATCATGGATTCGACTATCATGCTTGACCCTTTGAATTTTTTAAAAACAAATTCTTTATCTTGAACTTGAGCTTTCAAAGTCATGTTCGGCAGTCAAGTTGATGATATCCTCTTTAGCAAACCTTAGATTACATCTGTTTGTGCTGTATTCGTCCTGTAATTGTTTGAAGTCGTTTATTTTAGCTTCCAGTTTTTCTTGTAGAGGTTTTAGCTTTAAGACCATGTTTGAGATTTTCATGTTCAAATATTTCTCTAACAAGATTATCGTTGTGTTCGTGAAGTTTGGCAATTATATCAACACACGATTGAGAAGAACAAGCAATTTCTGAAGCATCTTTTGTTGCCATTTTAAAAGTTTAAGTGGACCGAAAAAGCCTTCAAATGTCAAAATGTTGATCGAAAACCCCAAAAAAAATTTCTGGCGAAAAAAAAAAAATTTGAGCCAGTTCGAATTTTTTTTTTCACTGTAGCTCGAGAACCTGGACCGGAAAACCTTGAGATTACACCGAAAAACACTTCACCGAAAAACTGGACCGAACAATGGCTTGATCGAAAAACTAGTCGAACAACAATCAACCGAACAACCTCTTGACCGAAAAACCTTGAAACCCTAGCTGCACCGAACTACTAAATTGGGCTCACCGAACAACCCTTAGTGGACCGAACAACCTTGGCTTTTACCAAAAAACCTCCAAAACCCTAATAATTTCAGCGCTGCCACCGAACAATCCAAGGAAGCATGACCGAACAACAAAGTCAGATCTGGATCTCACTAAAACAACTTCGCAAATAACATTTTTGGATCAAAAACGTGATTTTAGAGACTTTTGCTTGAAGATATCCAAGAACACGAAGAACATTTAGCACAAAAACACTAAAAATCTCGATCAATAATCCAAAACAATCTAAAATTCTTCAAATACTCCAAGATCCAAGCAAAGGTAATATGAGATTGATACCAAAAAATCTTAAAAACACTAAGTTTTCAAGCTCTGATACCAATTGTCGGTCCCAAATTCTCTTAAGATCTTCAATAAAATGGTATCAATCACACAATAAGAACACGATCAAATCACCTTCAATGCACTCTTGATTAAATCAAAGACTAGTACATAAGATGTTGTTGTTGCTTGAGCTTGACAAGAAATTTGCTATGATCTTCTAGAACTCCAAAAATAACACACAAGCCCAACAAGGACCAACCCTTACAAAAGGTACAATCGACACCTATATATACCTAGCGCCTATGAACCGAACAACCAAGCCCATGGGCCGATCAACATGGACTAGACCGAACAACAAGGTGGCCTGACCGAACAACCCATAGGTTGTTCGGTTCCAACCGAAAAACCCTTAAAAAGCCTATATCTTTGATTTTTAACATATTTAGACCCTATAAAATGCAAAGATTAAACCAAGTAAATTAATTCCTAACACTGACACTTCAACATTCTGCAAGGATAAGGTTTGTTGCTTGAGTCTTCGGATCCTCCAGTTCATAACCTTCAGACCTTCGGACTATTATTGACATCGCTGCGGTCGTCAAGCGGTCAAAAATAAGAAAATAAACATCACTCTCACTTAGCACAGTGGAAGTCAGGGTCGATCCGCAGGAGTTACGTGGTTAGGATAAGACGATAGATTACCAACTGTAGTGTCACAGCTACAGTCAGCGGTATTGCTTCTACTTTCCCAAAAACCAACACAAAACGAATACCGAAACAATACTAAAGAAACCAAAACAATCATTCACTAAACTAAACTACTCCAAACTATAAACTAAGATTACTTACTGATTCCAAAAGTAAATTCCTGAAAAATCAGTACAAATGACAATCCCAAAACATCCAAACAAGCATTCAACAGTAACAATACCGAAAAAGTGCAATATAACTTGAACCGAATGATTAACTTTTATAAATCAAAAACCAAACATCAAACCAATATCCAAACACTCAAATATCATATCTAAACTACGGATTATTCTACTGAAATCAGAAATTATGAATCCAAACAAACATCGAGTAATCGATGGAAATCCCAATTGTGGAATACCTCGATACCGAGTTGATAAAACAAGAGAAAAACTAAATTACTAACCAAAATATTGATTCCCACTGAAAAACTGACGAAATAGTGCCTTCAGATCCCTCCCTCGCGTCCCGGGATGCTTCAAAAGTCGGACGGGACTCCGCTATTTATAGTTGTGCGAAATTAGGGTTTCCGCATCGGGGGTATATAAAATCCGCGGCGCGCGTGTTGCCTTATCCCGCAATCTCGTAATTTAAAATTCAAAAATGAAGATTTTATCTGGCCGCGAGATAGCGGCGCTATCTCAAGAAATAGCGGCGCTATTGACGATAGCGGCACTATCTCTGATGGATAGCACCTCTATTTCCGCCTGATCTGATTTTTTGCCTTTCTTGGTCCACAACTTCTCCAGAATTGTACTAAAACCCCTGATTTACACTAAAAACATTTCCAAGCACTTTGGCACAAAAGTAAGTGATATTAGCCAATTAATAATGATAAATTAACTAAAACACGACTAAACAACGCCTAAAATACTTGATATTACTAGGAGTTGTCAATTATCAAAAGCTTCGCATGATAAGGATCTTCGGATAGGGATTACACTGCAGCACAAAATTATCCTCAACAATCTCCCCTTTTGTGTGAAGTGCATCCGAAGCTTTTATGTAAGATGCTTCTTGAAGGCTTGTTTTAAACACTATCTTACGGCCAACCACCATGCTAGGTGTTATCTGATTTTCTTCTTATTATCATAGGTGTTGATCGAACATGTGTTCACTTGAGCCATGATGTTCTTTATCAACATGGAAGGGTAAATACCCTTGTAGTCCACTTCGAAGAATTTGCTCACCACAACTTCGTCCTTCGACATACCCTTGAACACCACTCCCCAGGATTTCTCTAGTATCTCCCCATTTTTAAAACCGTCAAGGTTCTGAACAGTACATACTGGGGGAGCAAGCGACTTTCTGAAGCATTCGGCTATCTCCATATCGTACTTTTGTGTTGAGCATTAAAAGGTAGTTTAAAGTTTGAAGTTTTAGATTGAACATGTAAAATCTTTTTGAAAAATCTACCCATTTCATCAGTCAAGGTGTTTGGATATGTTTCCCTAATGACAAGCCTTTGGGATCCATACACCACCTCAACAATGTCATTTAAGACAGACTACTTGAGATGTTCATACTCTCTAGAAGGTACTCAACTATGTTATAGGAGCTCTATGTGTTTTCATTTAAGAAAGAGAAGTATGCCTTTGAGTGCGAATTTTGAATTATTATTTTTCTTTGCACTCCATCATATTATCTTTTGCTTCTTTTGTTGCTTTTGATTCTTTTGACTCTTTTGTTTTTGCAATTTTCTTTGTTGGATTTTGTTTTGCCATTTTCAGAATTTCATATCTGAAGATAATTCTTTTGAAGAGTTCACCATATAATGCATTTGATGGTGCTTTTGAAATTTTGTGCAATCCTTTTTGAAAACTTCGTATTGCTCAATTTTGAAAACAGAAGTAAAAAAAATTTTGAATTTTGTTATTAGTCATTGCAGGTTTCACTTGTGAAGAAAGCTTCGGAACATATGCATATCATGAGAAGTATTTAACTTCTTGATCAATGAGATAATGAAGCGAGTTGAGTTCAACAGGCAGCTTAGTAATAAACATGTTGTTAGGAATATTGAAATCACACAAAACTTCATTTTGTAAAACCACCTTAACATCACTCCAAAACTTCGTTTCTCAGATTTTTGACATTCATAACATTTTATTGAGATGTTTTGTTGTTCCGAAGGGTTTCGAATGTTCAGAATGCTTCGGAGAAACATTATTATTAATTTTGATAAGGAAAAAGACAAGGCAAATAAAATGCAAATCTGATGTTTATATAAGAGTGGATCCATCAATCATTCCCAGCCCTCGAACAATTCTTGTGAATGAAACTTCGTTTAAAGCTTTTGTGAAGATATCTGCCAACTGTTCTATAGTATTGACAAAGTGAACTTCAATATTCCCCTCCTCAACATGAATTTTGATGAAGTGATAGCGAAGAGCTATATGCTTCGTCTTGGAATGTTGAACAGGATTATGGCATATTCGGATAACACTTTGTGAATCACAGAACAATGGGATTTTTCTCATATTGATGGCATAATCTCGCCGTTGACTCTGAATCGAAATTATTTGCGAAGTACAAGCTGCACCAGCTACATATTCGGCTTCAGCTGTGGATATAGATACACATGTTTGTTTCTTCGATTGCCAGCTGATGAGTTTTCCATCAAGAAATTGACAACCTCCAGATGTACTCTTGCGATCGATAGAACATTCACCCAAGTCCGAATCAGAGTATGCTTGTATGTAGAAGCCAGAGTTTGCTGGATACCATAGGCCAACGCAGGTGTATGATGAAGATATCAGAAGATTGTTTTTACAACAGCCAAATGAGGTTTACGTGGATCTGATTGATAACGTGCACAATTGCACACTGTGCACATGATGTCTGGACGACTGCTGTTAGATAAAGCAATGATCTAATCATGCTTCTGTAGTTTTGAAGATCTACCTCCGGTTTGTCCAACGAAGTATTCAATCGGGTACCTGTGGCCATGGGAACCTTCGCATTGGAACAGTTAGTCATTCCAAATCGTTCAAGTAGGCTTTTGGTGTATTTTTGTTGATTAATGAAAATCCCCTCTTTTGATTGCTTGACTTGCAATCTAAGGAAGAAATTAATTTTCCCCATCATGTTCATTTGAAATTTTCTTTTCATTATGTTTTCAAATTCTTTGGTTAAATTTGTGTCGGTGGATCCGAAGATAATGTCGTCCACATAAATTTGAACTAACATCCAATGTGAGCCAACTTTCTTTTGAAAAAGTGTTGGATCCACTGATCCTTGTTGGAAATTTGATTGTTTTACAAACTTTGTCAAGGTCTCATACCAAAGACTGTTTCCTCGAGATCTCTATTTAGACTGTTTCCTCGAGATCTCCATTTAGAAAAGCACATTTGACATCCATTTGATAGACAACAAATTTTTTGTGTGCGGCATAAGCCAAAAAGATCCTAACAGATTCGAGTCTGGCAACAGGAGCGAAGGTTTCTTCATAGTCAATTCCGTCCTATTGACAATAGCCTTTGACAACCAACCGAACTTTGTTTCTAACAACATGTGCCTTCGGTGTCGAGTTTGTTACGATAGACCCATTAAAGACCAACGATCGAAGCATTTGCAGGTTTTGGAATAAGTCTCCAAACTTTGTTTCTTTCAAATTCTTCCAATTCTATTTGCATTGCTTCAATCCAATCTGGGTGATCAAATGCATCTTTCACATTCTTAGGTTCAAATTTTGAAATGAAAACATTAAACATGCATAACTCCGATGTTTTATTTAAATACTTTTGTTTTTGATGATGTTGTGCACGTGTCATGACCTTATCGTGAACGTTTCCAATGACAAGTGATTGATGATGATCTTTTGTCCATTTTTCCAAAGGTGGAAATTTTGGATCGAATTCAGGTGGTCCTTCGGCATTGATATCCTCAGTGTCCGAAGGATAACCTGAGGTGGACGGAAAATCATCATTTATTTCATTTTCTTGATTTGTTGTGTTTGTAACATTTGTTTTAGGAGAACTTGTGTTTGAAGAAGTTGAAGATGAGTTTAGAATTTGCTCCCCCTCGACTACATCAGTAGAGGAATTTGTTCTTCCATGATCAGAAGAATTTAACGTTGAGACGTCTGGCTCCCCCTGAACATTTGGATACGGGGACATGATGTGGGAAATTTCATGTGAAGGGTTGTTGTGAGTTATATTGTTGAGCTCCCCCTCGAAACCAGAGCATTCTTGAGATCCATTGGAAGACTCCCCCTCAACCGAAGAGGGTGTTTGTATACAGCTTGAAGGTGAATATTCGAGACCATCTGCGAGCTTGGATAGTTCAGATACATTATTTTCTGGTGCCTTAGCTTCGAAATCCACAGCTCGTACTCGTGGATCAAAAAGGAGTTGGAAATCAGCATCAAAGTACAGGATTGGCAGTGCATCCGCAGCAGATTTAGGAAAGATAGATGACATCGGAAAGGCATGCTGAGATTTCTTGATATAGTAGTCATTGAACGAAAGATTGAAGGTTTCTTCAATTTTGCGTGTTATTTTGTTCATGACTCTATAGGCTTTTGAATTTGAGGAATATCCAAGAAATATGCATTCGTCTGTCTTGTAATTGAACTTTAACAAATGATCCTTCAAGTTTAGAATGAAACACCTACAACCGAAGATGTGAAGAAATTTGACATTTGGTTTTCTTTGGTTGAGAACTTCATAAGGTGTAATGTGGAACCGCTTGTGGATGTAGGATCTATTCTGAGTAAAGCAAGCTGTTGAGATAGCTTCGACCCAGAAGTATATGGGCAGATTTGCAAAATTGAGCATTGTTCTCGCTGCTTCACATAAAGAGCGATTATGATGTTCCACAACACCATTTTGTTGTGGTGTATAAGGTGCTGAGAAATTGTGTATAATCCCCTTCTTCTTCAGAAAACCATCGAGGGTTTGATTTTTGAATTCAGATCCGTTGTCACTTTGCACCATTCAGACTGTCTTGTTTAGCATTACTTCCATATTATTGATGAAGTTGATGATTTCTTCTGCTGCATCAGATTTATTCCTTAAGAATAGTATCCATGTAAATCGTGAGAAGTCATCAACAATAACAAGGATATATTTCTTTTTTCTAATTGATTCAACCGCAGATGGACCACAAAGATCCATGTATTGAAGTGAAAGTGGTCCGGTGATATTTGGATTGACCACAATTGGATGCTTCTGCTTCGTTTGTTTGCCATGTTCGCAGGCAGAGTAGAGTGTATCATTGTCGAATTTAGAGCTGGCATCCCACGAACCAAATCCATTACCACTAACTTGCTAATTGCCTTGAAGTTCAAGTGAGCTAACCTTCGGTGTCATAGCCAGCTGATATCCGAGTTTTCTTTACATAAAAGGCACAACGAAGGTGCACCCGTTATTGGATTTAGATTTAAGGGAAACATTGATCCCTTCCTTTCAGACTTTGGTAGAACCTGCTTCGTAGCTTCGTTGGTGATGATACTCCCTTGATTGTTGAATGTTACAGCATTGCCAGTTCCAACAACCAATTGAGATATACTTACCAGATTATGTTTCAATCCTTCAACAAATACTACTCGATTTATTGTAAATTGTCCATTCGTAATTTTTCCATAACCACGAATGGGACAAGTCTCATTATTACCAAAGCGTACGTTTCCAGCATCATCCAAGGTTCGGTAGTCCGTTAGATACTCCTTCTTTCATGTCATGTGTCGTGAGCAGCCAATGTCCATGTAGCATTTAGAATCGTACTGCTCCTTAGACATAACCTGCAATCAGTCAATAAGAAGTTGGTACCCAATCAATCTTGGGTCCTCAAGGTAAGCGAAGTATTCTTGAATCCAATTTTCAACTGCTTCTTTGGATATTTTGTTTGCAGTTAAGTTTATCATGTTTTCAGACGTTTGGTGAGAATAACAAGATGAACCAGAAAATGAATTAGAAGAAGTTTTAGTAAGGATTGAAGAGTCCGAAGAAATGGAATTGAAATATTTGTAATCTTCGGAACCCAAACTTGTTTGGATGATTTGGAATTGTTGGGTATTGAAGTTTTCTTAGTTTTTGTTATTTTTGAACACTTTGATGACTTAGAAGATTTTAATTTTGGAGTAAGATTTCTCTTCAAGTCATCCCTTTTCCAATTTAATTTTGATTTATCAATTATGAATTTTCTTGACAAAGAACTACATACTGTAGAAGTACACAAGTAGTCTTTGTAGGCCAGCTTAAAATCGTTCAATGAAAGATTTTTATCTTTAAACATGTCCAAATTTTTGTCTAGCCACATGTGGAAGGTATCTATCAAATTGTTTCCTTTAGAGAAATTTTTCTTTAAAGGTTTTTGGAGTTTTGGATTTGGAAAGTTTGGTTTTGTTGGTACGAAGGTGGGTTTTGAATATTCGTTTGCTTTTGAAGTTGAAGCCTTCGTATCAACATGTTTTGAAAGTTTGTTTGTTCCGGAGGTTGAAGCTTTCGTTTCAATGGGTTTTGTTTTCAAAGGAAAAGTCTACTGTTTATCTTTTGTAATCACAACTGTTGATTTTGGTTTTCGTTTTGAGATCACAACAGCTGTTTTTGTTTTTGAAGTGGATGGTATATTTTTATGTTTTTTCAAAATGGTGGGTTTTTGTACCATCGGTTTTGAAATTGTAATTTTGGGTTTTGAAATCTCATTTTCAATGCTTTTTGCAAGTGGAACACATTCATTTGATTCCATTAGTTCAAAAACATCCATCTTCGGTTTCACAGTCTCATTCATGATTTGAATTTTTTTGTAATTTCTCTTCGAATTATTTTCAGTTTTACTATTCAGAAGATGATGCAAGTGTTTTGGAATTTTGTCATGTTCATAGCATAGACGATCGTAAATGTTATGACCATTCAAGTCTTGTTTTCTGACATTAATTTATACTTCCATGTGTTCGTTTAAATTGTTTTCAATGATTTTTGAAGATGAGAAAAATCCTTCCTCAGTAACTGTGGAATTATCCTTCTCAACAATTTTAACTAGATCACTGTCAACCAAAAGCGAAGCACTAGGTCATACAAAAATTGAGTTTTTGAAATAAGAGATCTTCGGATAGATACATGCCACATTTACTAGTCTTTTTGAACTGTGCTTGGAATAATCTTCGTAAGAGACACATTCGTCTGAAATTTGGATTTTGGTTTTCATAATTTCTTTCTTCTTGTTTGAAGTTTCAATTGTTTCACATTCAGCATACATTTTTTCGATGCCTTTATCATTCGAAGGTAATTATGAGATACCTTCGAAAGGTGATGCGGATACAGAAGAAGTTTTCAATACAGTCAAATAAGAACAACCAATTTCCTCCATATCCGAATTAGTTTCAGATTCAGTTTCAACATCAACTTTTTGTTCTTTTTCAATTTGTGGAAGAGATTTCTTGAGAATTGGAATTTCATTTGGCAATGAGTTCAATAGATCACTAGCAATTAAGAATTTTTCTACTTAAACTATACCATGATGATATGAAGTGTCAGGCATTTCAGATTTCGAGATTATAGATTCGCATTCATATGAAATAGCATCAACATTCTTCAGCTTAAACTCAATAAAAGGTAAAAGTTTCTTGTGGTGATCATTACAAACGTCTGCAGAATGATAAATCCTAGTGATGTGTGAATACAATCTCTTAGCAGTCTCACAAAAAATGTTTCTCTGCCTTCAAATTACATCACCATTGTCCAAGTATTTTTCCTTATTCTCTTCTAAAACTTAGATTCTTAGGTTGGCCTTTTCTAGGGACAGCTTCAGATTTTCCACTCTCTCCCTCAACCGAAGAATCTCCTCCTCACTGCTATTTGCCCTATTATTAACATCAATTAGCATTTTATTCATAACAGAGCAATCACTAGTAATCTCATCAATATCAGAAGAATATTCAGATGCAGGAATTTTAAAAGAAGAGAGAAGTTTTGATACCTGTTCCGGAATTGTTGGACGGGCATCCCTTGCCATCAATAAGAATTCGTCATCATCCAAAGAATGATCCAACACTTTTGCATCCTTTACAAGCAATCCTTCGCATCCTTCATCATACTCATCTTCATCCTCATCGGAATCTCCTTTCCGAAAGGTCTTACCGTCATCAATAGCGATAAAGGCGCTGTGCGTTGGCTTTCGTACTTCATCGTCTTCTGAGTCTAAAGACCACACCTGGTACGTACCCATACTGCCTTCTGAAGCCACAAGAGCAATATCCTTCGTCTTCTCTCTTGCCTCATTTACTTTCATCGCATAGTAGGCTTCGTCGTTGACTTGAGATTTATTTTCGTTCTACTTGCGAAGCATGCAATCCTTCGCGAAGTGATTCTTCCCTTGGCAGTAGTTACAATCATAACCTGAATCTCCAGCAACCTTCTTCACCTCAGATTTCTCTTTTTGAACTTCAGCAGTCTTCAGATCTGAAGACTTCAGAACAGAAGGTTTGGTGTTTTCTTCCTTTGAGGTGTAGATCTCAGGTTTGGGTTTTGGCACATACGAGGATTTGTTAAAGGGTTTCACAAATGGTTTTCCATGATTGTTTTTGTTCATAAAAGGCTATTTGAACATTCGGTTGTTTGCATCATACAAAGCAACCGTCTCACCACTATCATTCACCATGTAACCATCTGGTTCATCTTTAGTTTCTTCTTCTTCAACCTTAGAAACTAGAGCTAAGGTTCCAACATTCTTACTCCTTCTTCCAATAATGTCAGGTTCATGTGACTTAATAAAATTCTACAGTGCAACAAGCTGATACTCCTTGATGTTCTCATGAGATTTGACCATCAGCATGATTGGTCTCCACTCCTTCCTCAGACTGTACAAGAATTTGATGTTGATCTCTTGTTGACTCTGAACTTCACCATATTTTCAAGCATGTAGATCATGCTACTATATCGTTCGTAAGCTTGCTCAAGAGATTCATTATCTTGTTGTTGAAACTTGCCAAAATCAGCGATAACTTCTTGAACTATGCTCGATTGGAGAGTTTTATCACCAGCAAATCGTAGCGCCAAACGATCCGAGATTCCTTTGCAGATTTCGAACCAGAGATCTGGTGTCAAACATCAGGACCAAGACCACTATGTAATTCTCTCATAGCCCTTTCATCGTTTTCGACTTTCTTCAGATCAGCAGCATTAAGAACTTCTGCATTTACACCTTCTACGATAAAAAACCGAGCACCAATGTTGGTATGAGGACCTTCTATCACAGATCTCTATAGATCTTTATCCAATCCAACCAGATAATCTGCCATTCGGTTTGCCCAGTAGTCATAGTAAGTCGAAACGAGAACTTGAGCTTTTGTGGATGAACCAATGAGATTTGCGTAGTTTAACATATTTGCGTAAGTTGCTGTTGAATCCGTCATTATGATTGATTTTCTCAAACAAATCTTTACAGAATAACGAGTAATAGATTTCGAATACAATTGCTGAAACCTAGATCCAGGAATCGATCTTGTTAGATCTAGGCGCTACCAACTGTCCCAAAACCAATTGGTGTAGGAAATGCGCATACCCTCACCATATAATGCATTCAGCCATCTAGATCCTTGGCATTCGAAAGCGACTTGGCACATGCCTACGTCGCTGCAAGGACTAAGCCATTTCTGCACTCAACAATCCCCTCCCCTCCCCCAACCCCCCCCCCCCCCCGGAAATTGCTCCCTGAGAGAATCGAACCCATGACCTTAGCTCTGATACCACGTGTTAGTTACGAAATTCAATAAGTAATTCAATGAGAAGAAGTATTCCGAAGGAATGATTCAATCACTTAATCAACCACGCAATGATAATGAAGAACAGTTATGAACAAGTATGAACAAGAGAATTTTGGAAACAGAGTGCCGAATGCTTAGTATTGCTTTGAGGTGAATGTTAAGCACACTTGACACAGACACAATATCCTGATATTTATACGTGATCAGGATATTGGTAGTACAAAAATATTCAACAGTACAAAAAGGAATATTCTACAATAGTACTATCCAATGAGAAAGCAGCAACATGCTATGCGGAGCTTGACACTTCAATGTGCTGCAAGGATAAGGTTTGTTGCTTGAGTCTTCGGATCCTCCAATGCATAACCTTCGGACCTTTAGACTATTATCAAAAGCTTCACATGATAAGGATCTTCGGATGGGGATTACACTTCAACACAAAATTATCCTCAACAGTTTTTGATCATCAACATGGCCACATACATCACCCTTTTGATTTAACCATGAATTATAAGCATCAAACCATCATTTTTTAGAGGTTTAATCATCTTTTATTGTACACGAATTTAAGTTACAATTTTTGGTTCAAAAATGATCTATAAGGAAGAACAACCAAACCTATTCATGTATTGGATTTTAGCAGATGCAATCTATTTTATAATACATGCATGGTGTTGAAATACCACCACGATGTTCTAGGAATGGTTTTATAAACAAAAACATAATGTTTAAAGAATAAAAGATGATGAACATGATTTTGAATATTTGAGTATATGTGTTGCTTCTTCTTGAACTTGAGTTGGGTTTGATCATGGATTTCACTCTTTTTAATACATGATTAGTACATGCATGCATGTGAGAGTGATAATCTACAAACATAAAGTTAAGAGAAAGGTTCTAGTCATTAGGATGACATAGAACCTGAAAATGAAGAAGAAAGTACAAAAAACGATGAAATATGAAGCAAATGGAAAGTTTATTACCTAGCACACTTGGGTTTCTTCCAAAAATCTCCAAGTCATGAATTTGTGTGGGTGTTTTTGGCTGATTTTGGTCGAAATTTTTGAGAGAAAAAGAGAGGGAGAAGTCGCTTGAGTGTAGAGAGGTGGAGTGAAGAAACGGTGAAGAGGTGGTGACAACGCCTAGTGATATCAAGTATTTTAGGCGTTGTTGAGCCCTGTTCTTGATAAAGTTATATCAAATATGTCTGGGTATTTTCACTTTTCGTGCCAGGACTTGTTTGGAGAAAAAAGAATGGAAACAGGGACTAAAAGCGTGCAAAAGGAAGAAGTTTGGAAAGAATGAAAAATCAAGAGAACTCGTACGCGCGCCGCGGATCTATGATACGCGCGACGCGGGCTTAAGGCGGTGGAACACATTTAAATGCCGAAGAAACGGGAAGAGATCAGTACGCGCGCCGCGGATTTCACTTCTGCGCGGCGCGGCTGCGGGAAATTTGCAAGTATAAATAGATGCATTTCCAGCCGAAAACCCTAGCAAAGACCGGGTGTAAAATCGACCTTGAAGCTCTTTGACTCCAGGATTTCGTTTCAGCAAGCTCTCAATTGGTATTTTATGCTTTTGTGATTTAATTCCTTTCGGTAGCAAGTAGTTTTTGTAGCTAAAGTCTTTGGGAGTGACAACCACTGACTTTGATCACTTAGGTTTCTGATTTAGTAACATTTGGTTACTGTTTGAATGTTTGGAATTCAGTTTTGGTGAATAAAATCATTTGGTTACAAATAATGTTGATATTTCGATGTTTTGATGTTTGTGTTTGATTTTGGTTATTGAATTGTGTTTGGACCTTATTGGGACTGTTTTTCTTAGCTGAAATCAGTAGCTAATTAGGTTAGGTTTTAGGCATTAAACTTTGGCTAGTAACTGTTCAGTAGAACTTTAGTTAGTGGCTAGTTTATGCTTGCTTGGTTTGCTAGTTTGGATGCCTTTGATTGCTCCTGATTCAGAGATGCACATCTGATTTCAGAAAGCAACTAGGTCATTTGGGCATAGCTTAGCTTGGCTTGGGTGTGTTAGATCATTGCTTTTGTTTGCCAGTGATTAGGAAGATAGAAACCAGATCCTCCGACTGTAGCTGTGACACTACGAGTTGGTAATCTCTCATCTAGTCTAACCACGAAGCTCCTGTGGATCGACCCTGACTACCGCTATACTAGTGTGTGTTAGGTTTTCTTTTATTTTTGACCGCACGACGACCTAGGCGTGTCAAATTTTGGCGCCGTTGTCGGGGAGCTGTGAGCTTAGGTTAGGTGAGTAGTAGGAACTTGTTTCTTGCTTTTGGAAATTTCATTTTGGTAAGTTTAATTTTTGATTTTTGTGGGCGTGTTGCACTAGTGCATGCGTACCCGCAGGGGTAAGCAATTATCCCCATTGCAGTTTGATTCTGAGATTGAGCGTACTGCGCGCAAACTCCGTGCCCGTAGGCGTTTAAACATCATGAATTTTAGTCAGGTTAGCAGTAGTCCGGTAAGTGTTGCCTAGGAACCATCAGGTGAGGCAACGGGGATGTTTTCTATTCCCCCACTTTCAGAATTTTAGTTTGGGAGCACGAGTGCTTCTGGTGGTGCAGTTTCAGCCCCTGCACCCATACCATCATGCACTCCGCCATCTGTCCCACCATTTACACCCGCTTCACAACCACAATCCACCAATCATTTAATTCTGCTATGTCTTGGGGAGAGCCGACCCGTGATGGCACCCCAGCTTCTAGACAGCAGCCACCAACATCTCAACCACAACCAGTTATTTTTAAACCTCAACCCACATACCAATAAACACAACCTATACACTTTCAGCAACCGCCTCAGCCACAATACCATTACCCAGAGACGGATGAGGTATATGACGAGGAAGATGAAGGATGGGTGCCACCAGCACCACAACCACAGTGGAACCGAGGTCGGGGACCTCTTAGAAGAACACCACAATATCCACCACCAGGTCAGCGGGAATACAACGATCATCTTTATGGTAACCCCGCCCAACCTTTACATTTCGCACAACCGAGACAGCAATCGGTTGCATCACATTTCCAACTGCGGGAATATGATGATTCATCGCCAATCTATATTCCTGAGAACATTGATTCGCAAGTAGAGATAAGACCTCAGTTATTAGGAATATTACCAGAGTTTAGAGGGTATAAGCAAGACGATCCCTATAATCATTTATATGAATTCTTAGCGATTGCTAATGCTAATAACCCTAGGAACACCAACAGAAATATTTTCAGGCTTAGACTGTTTCCCTTCACCCTTAAGGATAAAGCCAAATATTGGTTCACATCGTTGACATCGAACAGCATTACTACATGGGATCAGCTCAAGGCAAGGTTTCTTCAGGAATTCTATCTAGCGAGTAAGACAACTGAGATCAGAAGAGTTATCTAGGATTTCCAGCAAAAGCCTGGAGAGGCTTTTCATGAAGCCTTTGATAGATTAAAGGAGTTGTTACGATCCAGTCCGCATCACGAGATTCCTAGGTGGCAGTTGGTCAAGTTATTCTTCGAAGGAGTCAGTGAGACGCACCAGGCCATGATAAATGCCTCATCCAATGGGACATTTATGTGGCAGGACCCAGAGGAAGCTTGGCAGTTTTTGAAGCAGTTGAGCAATGGCTCCAAGGCAAACTTTTCTACCAGGAAGACTGGAAGTACGGCGGCAGCAGTAGGGGTCGATGCTGACTGGAAAAAGGAAGTGAAGAAAGAAATTAGTGAGCTGAATAAGAAATTTGACAGGCTCATGTCAACATTACAGAATGGACCACCAAATTCGTCACAAGGAGGTCAAGGAGGACCTAAGACTCATGAGGCGAATCAAGTTTATGGCCAGGGTCAAGGCCAGCACAATAATGGACGACCCTACAGGCCATACAACCAGGGACAGCAGCAAAATTTTAGGCAAAAAAATTACCAGAGTCAATCGACTAGTCAGCCTAGAACACATCAGCCTGCGAACAATGGAAACACCAACAACAACAGGGGGCCCACTAACGCTACCAACAACGCCCCAGGGACCCAAGAAGAGATGATCGCCAAGATGTATGATATGGTCACTGCGACACAACAACAATCTCAAGCGAATGCAAAGGCCATCGCAAATATGGAGCGACAAATAGGTCAAATGGCTGCAGATCAGCAAAAGAGAGATAGCGGCAAGTTACCGAGTGCTACTGAAGTTAATCCTACTCATAATCAGCGTCCAGGGAAAGAACAAGTCAACACTGTCGAATCAGGATGGCGAAAAGTCACTCTGGAGGACTTGTTTGAAGTAGGGAGTGAAGTGAGACCAGGGGAAGAAGAAAAAGCCCTAGGAAGTGAGGAAGGAAAAGGAGGAATTTCGATTGAGAATGGCACTCAACCAGAAACAGATAAAGAGGTTCAAAAGGAAGAGCAATTAATGATAGCGGGGATCAAGCAGAAAAAGAAGAATAGGAAAGAAAAGAAGAAGCAAGAAGCACCCAGATCAACGGGACCCTTAATGAATCAGCCCCTATGGGATGAGCTTATGGATGCCCCTGAAGACACCAGGATTCTGCAAGAAATGTGTGAACAAAATGGGAAGAGCAAAGCACCTACACCAAAAACAGTGAGATTGACTGTGAAAGCTAGCGAGGCGTTATTGGGAACACTGCCCAAAAAGGAAAAGGACCCCGGATCACCATTGATCACTACAACTGTAGGGGACGTGGTTATTCGAAACACCCTTTTAGATTTGGGAGCAAGTGTCAACGTCTTGCCAGGATACCTGTACGACAAGTACAAAAATGAAGAAATTGAGCCAGCAGAAGTTGTATTGCAACTGGCTGACCAATCAACTAAGGTATCCAGGGGAAAGCTAACAAATATCATAGTCAAGGTTGGGGACTTTTTCTATCCCGTGGATTTTCTGGTGATGGAATATGAAAGTTTGGACGATGCGCCTGCGCTCATCTTAGGGCGTCCATTCTTAGCTACTGCTGGTTCAGTGATCGATTGCAAGACTGGAGATATGGATATTTTCTTCGGGACCAGGAAAAGAAGATTGAATATGTTTGGGAACCCGATATCATTACCTTCAGAAGAAAATGGCAAACAAGCAGATAGGAAAACATTAATGGAGCCAGGAATCAGGAGCAAGGAAAAGATCTGGACACATACGGGAGAGGGAGGAAAAGAAGAAATTCTAAAAGAAACCAAAGGCCACCCGTTGTCCACCATCGACAAAGAACAATTGTTGGACATGATAGAGATGATGGAAGCAAGGCACCAGCAATATGAAAATGAATCCAGAGAACAAGAGGCGAATGTTTTTAAGCTCTTGAAATCTCAACAACAATGGATCAGCGGTGTGAGTGATCGAATGACCCAACTCACATCCCTTATGACAATGATGGCCAATAATTTCATGCCAGAATACCAGCAAATGCCATCAAGGGGTCAAGAAGAAGAAGAAGAGTCAGTTTAGGAGTAGTTCGTCTGGCTGAAGACGTTAAACTTAGCGCTTGTTGGGAGGCAACCCATCGTGTCATAAGTTAGGATACATTTCTTGAAATAAAATACAAAAATACATCAATCTTTTTACAGGTACTAGTGGTTTGAAATAAGTGTGGGTTCATTTGAGAAGTTTTGAAAATTTTGAAGTCCGCGCCGCGGGTATCTGAATTACGCGACGCGGGATCGTAAACCAACCCGATGCACAGGGGTTGATTTGGTGACACGCGCGACGCGCAAAGCGCAAACCCGCGACACGGTAAACGATCAGTCGGTTTTCTCTTTTATAAGGTAAGCCGCGGCTCACACGACCCACACACGACCCGGAGCTCTGGTTATCGAAATTTTCTTGCAAATTTTCTTGCTCATTTTGTTCCCACTGCTAAGGTACGCCATTCTAACTATCTACTACTCGTTAAAATTAGCGATTAGGTAGTTAATTTTAGTGATTTGCCCAAAATAGTTCAAAACTTAGAATCACTAATGCTAGCTTATAGGGTGTTTATTTTGCCAAATGGAGACCCTAGATGAGCTAGTCGGCACCTAGGCTACCTTGTGGTGTGATTATATTGAGTTTTAGCAGGTTAAATTGAGAGATTGGATCGGGGTTTGGAAACAGTCGCACGCCGCGCCGTGCCCTTGCTCTTGGGCCGCGCCGCGGTGCAGCAGGGAAGATAAGGACTGATTTTGCAAAATTTTTTGTTTTGTGGCTATATTTTATTTTTACAGATGATGTTCAGGTTGGAGCACGCTTTCCTTCAGTTCCCTGCGGAGCTTGCCAGTTCGGCAGAGTACACCTCGCGGAGGGACGCATTGACTGCTCGCTGGGTTCTCGAGGCGACAGTCATTGATAGAGATATTCTGAGAGGCGCAGGGCTCTGGGGTGCGATCGAGCCATTCTTACATCGCACCTGGACCCACGAGGAGGCATCATTCACATGCCGTGGCTGGGACAGGATCATGGCCACGGACGAGGACGTGGTTTATACGGAGCTTCTCCTGGAGTTCCTGTCTACCATCCATTTCGCTCCCATGGCATCAGATCCACGATCCACGCTCGTACGCTTTCGTTTGGGAGGTGAGCACAGGGAATGCAACCTCCGGGAGTTCGGGAGGCGCACAGGCCTATACACTCCAGCAGACCTCCAGCATCGCTATTTCACCCGGTTCTTCAGAACCTGCATTCAGGGGGAGCCGGACAGGGCTCCCAACATGGAGATTTGGACACCATTGTCCAACGTCAGGTACGAGGCAGGGACCTCGAGGGAGAGCCACCTACGCGATCCACTTCACCGCCTCATGCACCGGATCGTCTCCACCTCCATCATGCAGCGGGAGGGAGGCTAGAAGGTGTCTGGGGAGGACATGACATTTTTGTGGGCTCTCCTCGACCCGTCCCGATTTCTCCATCTCCCATTCGCCCTTGCGGTTGCTCTCTCCACCCACTCTACCGGCGCCTACACCAGCAGCCCACTAGCCAGGGGGTATTTTATTACTCGCCTGGCCCGATCCTATGGTATTCTTACTGCCTCCGTGGCATCCTCCTTGACCGCTCTACCTCCATCGCGCAATACAGCACGCACTTTGGAGAGGATGCGGTTCATTGAGCTGCAGCGCCCGGGGCAGAACATCCGGGCCCCGACCGAGCCTCCTCAGGCACCTCAGCCCGCGTATGCCCAGCCTGGCAAGAGACGCAGGAGGCCAGAGCCAGCGCTAGAGCCCGCAGCCCCGACACAGCCGCAGGAGGACCCAGCGGCCATCCATCGGTTGGAGGCCTGGGTTGCGAGGATGGAGGACCAGCTTGAGTGGATCGGGGAGGTACTGTTGGAGTTGGCCACTCAGCAGGGCCGACGTCCCCGACCATTCCCAGCCAGGGCCCACGATCATGAGCCCGGACCCTCCAGGCCGCCTGGCAGTGATTGATGTACCTTTTTCTTTCTTTCTTTTTATTTTTTGGGATATATGTACAAACTTATGACACTTCTACTGTATATTTCTGTTCATATTTTATTTGTCATGTGTGTTTTTAATTTGTTTGTTAAGTTATGCATGATATACCAATTTGAGAAGGAGTTGTCTCAGACAAGTGTGGGGTCACCGTGCCCCCTCCACTTGTCTCGACCACCGGCGTGTTCACTGTAGCGCTACAACTCCAGAATACGAAATCGAGGATCCATCTGTACGCAATTATACCTGTGATATTGAGCACCAAGTAGTCTATCGTCCAAAAAGGGGTAACTCTTTCTCCCTTGTTTTGAAATAATTTTTGTACAACGGGGACGTTGTATGGTTTTAATTGTGGGGTGTGGACGGTCGAAAAAAGAGAATTTTTTGAAATTTTTTGCAGAAATGATCAACTTTTCAAATTTTTAGCAATATTTTTCAAAATTTTTAATAAATTGCAATTTTGAAATGAATTGTTTGTGATTGTGATAGCATTAGTATTTTTCAAGAGATATTGTTTATTTGTGATCATGCTATTAGTTAGTCAAATAAGTTGAGTTTTACGAGTTTAGAAGATTGAGCTGTTTTAGGATCGGAGTTTAGGAAGGAAAAGTCAATCTGTGGCCTTTGTTGTTCGAGCCGGTAGGTCTAAAATGGGTGGGCCTTATGCACCTTACCACCTAAGATCGTCTGGTCTATGATGGTATTTCTGAAAGCTCGCTACACGGACAACATCGAAAGTCATGGACAATTCCTTAATGGCCTTTAGAATCTGAATGAGTAAGTACACTTCATTGTGGACAGAAAGTTTGTAATCAAGGGTTCTCTAGAAAGCCATGAATTCCAAAGAACAATTCAATTATGTTTTCGCGAACTATTCCACTCTAACTCAAAGAGCAATAAACTTTGAAACTGAACACAGTCAGAAATTGTTTGATTCTTTATTATAATTTGTTAAAAACTCTCTTGCTTGGGGACAAGCAAGGCACAAGTGTGGGGTGTTTGACAACGCCTACTGATATCAAGTATTTTAGGCGTTGTTGAGCCTTGTTCTTGATAAAATTATATCAAATATGTCTGGGTATTCTCACTTTTCATGCCAGGACTTGTTTGGAGAAAAAAGAATGGAAACAGGGTCTAAAAGCGTGTAAAAGGAATAAGTTTGGAAAGAATGAAAAATCAAGAGAACTCGTACGCGCGCCGCGGATCTATGATACGCGCGACACGGGCTTAAGGCGGTGGAACACATTTAAATGCCGAAGAAACGGGAAGAGATCAGTACGCGCACCGCGGATTTCACTTCTGCGCGGCGCGGCTGCGGGAAATTTGCAAGTATAAATAGATGCATTTCCAGCCGAAAACCCTAGCAAAGACCGGGTGTAAAATCGACCTTGAAGCTCTTTGACTCCAGGATTTCGTTTCAGCAAGCTCTCAATTGGTATTTTATGCTTTTGTGATTTAATTCCTTTTGGTAGCAAGTAGTTTTTGTAGCTAAAGTCTTTGGGAGTGACAACCACTGACTTTGATCACTTAGGTTTCTGATTTAGTAACATTTGGTTACTGTTTGAATGTTTGGAATTCAGTTTTGGTGAATAAAATCATTTGGTTACATATAATGTTGATATTTCGATGTTTTGATGTTTGTGTTTGATTTTGGTTATTGAATTGTGTTTGGACCTTATTGGGACTGTTTTTCTTAGCTGAAATCAGTAGCTAATTAGGTTAGGTTTTAGGCATTAAACTTTGGCTAGTAACTGTTCAGTAGAACTTTAGTTAGTGGCTAGTTTATGCTTGCTTGGTTTGCTATTTTGGATGCCTTTGATTGCTCCTGATTCAGAGATGTACATCTGATTTCAGAAAGCAACTAGGTCATTTGGGCATAGCTTAGCTTGGCTTGGGTGTGTTAGATCATTGCTTTTGTTTGCCAGTGATTAGGAAGACAGAAACCAGATCCTCCGACTGTAGCTGTGACACTACGAGTTGGTAATCTCTCATCTAGTCTAACCACGAAGCTCATGTGGATCGACCCTGGCTACCGCTATACTAGTGTGTGTTAGGTTTTCTTTTATTTTTGACCGCACGACGACCTAGGCGTGTCAGGTGGTATGAGTGGAGTATTTTTTATAAAATTTTTCCTTATGTCTTTTAATATTTTTAAGGGTGACTCTTGCAATAGTCCTATATTAACTAACTGATATTTTATAAATCATGGAGAATACTTTTATTTATAATCAATTTAAACTAGAATAAAAATTATAATTTAATTTAATCATTTTTTCGTTTTAAGTACATAATTTTTTAATTTAAAAAATCAAAGTACATTGTTATTCTTGATTTTTGTAAGCTTATTCGATATATTTTGAATCAAATTATGGGAGTTAATCTTTTGGCACTTTATCATTAAATGGAATGACCCACTAAGAATCAAAAGAATTTCCTAATGATTCTAAGGTGTCTAAGGAGTTAAGACTCAGTTCCTAGATTCGTCTTTAAAAGAATTCCAACCACCTATGGACTATTATGATTTTTAGTTGGGTAATCACCTAAAGTTTGAGGGTTATCACATAACCTTTCACTAGAGGAATACGTAAGCTGCACCTTGGAAGGAGCTGGGTCGGACTAGTTTGCCCAAATATTCATGCTATTGCTAACTTTGAGATAAATGGCCAATTCACACCTGCTATGACAAACCCCTTTCCATGAAAAGGATGATGAAGACACTAACCAACACGTAGAAACAGTGTTGGAAAATTCTGATTATTTCAACATTTTAGGTGTTACTAGAGATGTTGTGATGTTAAGGGTGTTTCCTATAACACTCAAAGGATAGATTCATCAACTAATTCATCCCGCCCTCAAAAATTGCCAAAATTAAAACAAATATCCAAAATTTCCAGCAACGGGATAAAGAGACCCTTTATGATGCATGTGACTGGTATAAAGAAATGCTTCAAAACTATACCCAAGATGATCTGAATCCACATAAAGTGGTCCAAACCTTCTACCATATGATAGAGTACCAGTCAATTAAGAAAAATCCAACGGACGGTTAGGCACTTATTGAGGAACTTCCCAACACTCACACCAATGACATTCCTCAAGAGATATCATTTAGAAAAAGGTCAACCGGTAAAAGTGTTGATTCTCTCAGTTCCTTAAATGCCAAATTAGATGCTCTTGGGAAGGATATAAATAAGGTCAAATAAACAGTCCATGCCATGAAAGTCGGGTGTGACAATTGTACTAGACCATATATTGCCACCCCCGCAATGAAGATGGAAATCTAAAAGATGAAGTGTGCTATTGGTTGGGTGATTGATTTGACAACCGAAGGCCACCTAATAACAACTTGAAGCCCTATGATGAATACTAGAAAGAAATGATTGAAAAGTTTAAGCAAAATGGGCAATGGTACCATCAAAGGGAACATCATTACTATCTTTGAAGAAATGATGGCACAAATTGCACAGGCGTCTGACAATAGACATAAAGAGATAGAGGAATGGTAAGAAATATTGAAACCTCCACTGTACCCTTCTCAGCCAACAAGAATCAATCTTAAGAATCGATGTCCAAGTGGGACAAATATCTAGGGTGATGCAAGATCGATTGCCGAGGACTCTACCAAGTTTCACGGGAAATAATCCCAATGCCAACTGAGGAACTGAAAGAGTCCAGCTAAAAGACTCTTTGAAACAAGCGCTTATGGGAGGCAACCCGATGTTGTTGATATTTTTGTTTTTTGTTTGGTTCTTTGGTTTTATACTTCTTTTATATTTTTTGTTGATTTTTTGAACTCATATGACTCATCAGAAGAGTCTAGTTAGGTTTGAGTAAAGTAATTTCAAGTCGTAACTGTGGAGTGATGTCATGTGAAATGAAGTGTACCAAATCTGAAAAACCTTTCTGCCTCATGAACGCGACGCTGCCTACTGTTGAATTTTAACCGCAAATTTCACTGGATCACAGTGATATTATCAAATGTTGATCGGGATGCGTTCTTCAGTAAATCAGGTTACATTTTAACCGCTAATTTCACTGCACACTTTACACAATACTGTAAGGTTTTGCACAAACAATGAACTAGAAACCCTAAGTTCACATGCAACCTAATGAAGGATCTATGTTTTTCTATCTTATGAACATATAACAAAATCATAGGGCCAACATTTATTTCTAAAGATCAAAATAAGAATTATCAACCTTTTTGATCTTGTTCTTGAAGCTAGCAGCAAAGACATCCTGCCTCAAATGAAAGTCACACCCAAAGCAAGGAGGAGAGAATCCAGCAGAGTTCCAGAGAGTAGAGGGAGGCATAGGTTTTAGGGTGCCCAGGGGGTTCCTTTTATAGCCTCCTAGGGTTACAACTGAAACCCTAGAGGAGCCTCCTTAATGGGCAAGCCTGTAGCCATTTGGACCAGATCTCCAAAACCCTAATTAGGGTTTTCGCCAACCTGGAGTAGCCTCCATAGTTGGCGCCACTTTTGGCCCCTGGCAACTGGCTTGCCAGTTATTCAACTATTGAATAAATACAAACCAGTCCCTGCACTTTTAATTAATTAATTTAATCTCCAAATTAAATCCAATTAATTCTAGATTAATTTTTAATTAATTATTATAGTTTCTAATTAATATATTAACACTTAAATATATTAATAAACTATTTATTTATTTCTATTGATTTATTAAACAATTAATAAATCAACCTTTCTCTCTACTGAACTGTACACTAATCCTCCAGCTATGAGGGCAACCCAAATGGACTTTGCTTCAATTAACAAGATAAATACAATTATAAGTCATGACTTAGACACGAAATCCAACAGTCTCCCACTTGGATAAGTCTATGACTTTAATTGTCCATTTACCTTCTGATTAATCTCAGTTTCCTAGAAACTGTTCCTGAACTCTGACCCAGTCAGTTCTGTCTTAAGATAAGTGATCAGATGATCCTCTATCCAACAAGATACTTTCAGACTCAAGTCATGGATTAAGATCAATCTTGGTCTGATACTCTGTTTCTCGATTTCCGATTTGCTTATGACTTTAAGACTGCTAATTGAACATATCAATTCAGTCCCGGTTAGCCAACACTTTCAGTCAACTTCAAAATCATCGAGAGGCCCACATATATCTATTTCCCATAGGGTCAGGGGACGGATAAGTTTCGACTTATATGTCTATATCTTTTAACAGTCAGAGTACTCACAACAGTGCATTTTATAACACCGAGTTACCGGCGCATTTTCACATTATCAATGTGCAACTACCTCTCAAATTACAGATCATATCTCTCCACTTAAAGATCAAATGATATTATCGTCTTAACATTGCTCGTGATGTAATCCATGAAGCAATCTGTCAAGCGCGGGTTTATCCAATACTCAAATCTCTATTTTCTAAGTACTCACGAACGTTGTAGTAGTCTTACTGCAATGTCAAACTCCTTAGACACTTTACAACCGATTCATGACAGTCTTTGTTCATACTTACTCCCTTACAGTATGATTGACTGTGTAGTTTTAAATAATCTAATTATTTAGGAAGTTTAAACATCAAAATTTGAAACATAATAATAAACAATTGACAAAGGTAGTAACAATACTCATTTATAAATCTCTATTATAAAATCACCAAGTCAATTACATTTATACTGTTACAAGTTTCAAAATCTATCTAATTACTAAAACTAATATCATCCTTCAGTCCAATGCTCCAAGCATGCTGATTGTGCTTGATCCTGCTCAGTGCCTTAGTCAAAGGATCTGCAGGATTGTCTTCTGATGATACTCTCTTAACCAGTAAGTGACCTTCTTCTATGCGATGTCGAATGTAATGGTACTTTCTGTCGATATGTCTGGACTTTCCATGATCTCGCGGTTCTTTCGTCAAAGCGACCGCTCCTTCATTATTGCAGAATAGTTCCATCGACTCCTGAATGCTCGGGACAACTCCAAGGTCACCGATAAAGTTTTTCAACCAAGCCGCTTCCTTGAACGCTTCACTCGCTGCAATGTACTCTGACTCGCACACCGTCTCTTGCTTGGAACTTTTCCAAGTGACCGCTCCCCCGTTCTGAAGAAATACCCAGCCCGACTAAGACTGACCACTGTCTCTATCTGTTTGGAAGCTGGCATCTGTATATCCACTCACTTTCAAGTCATTAATGCCACCAAGGACTAACACCATGTTCTTTGTCCTTCATAGATACTTGAGTATGGTCTTAACCGCTATCCAGTGCGCCCTTCCAGGATTACCCTGGAATCGACTAACCATGCTCAAGGCAAAGGATACGTCGGGGCGAGTAAATGTCATAGCGTACATGATCGAGCCTACTGCCGAAGCATAAGGTACCCGACTCATCTCAGCAATTTCTTCATCGGTACTTAGGCTTTGAGTCTTACTCAACTTGGCATTACTTTGGATAGGTAGTTCTCCCTTCTTGGAATTTTCCATACTAAACCTCTTTAGTACCTTTTCCAAGTATGTACACTGACTCAGGCCTATTAATTTTCTCTTTCTATCTCTTAGTATCCTTATCCCGAGAATATAAGCAGCTTCTCCAAGGTCTTTCATGGCGAAACGTTTCCCGAGCCAAGCCTTAACTTCTTGCAAGGTCGGAACGTTGCTTCCCATGAGCAGTATGTCATCAACATACAGCACTAGAAAAGTGACTATACTCCCACTAGCCTTGACATATACACAGGACTCATATTCACTTCTAGAGAAACCAAACTCTTTGACTTTCTCATGGAAACAAAGATTCCAGTTGCGAGACGCTTGTTTCAATCCGTAGATTGATCTCTCAAGCTTACACACTTTATCAGGATTCTTTGTGTCTACAAAACCTTCTGGCTGATTCATGTAAACATCCTCACTCAGTTTCCCGTTAAGGAAAGCGGTTTTGACATCCATCTTCCAAATTTCATAATCATGAAACGCAACTATGGCAAGCATTTTCCTAATTGACTTAATCTTGGCTACTGGTGAGAAGGTTTCATCATAGTCAACCCCCAGGGTTTGAGTGAATCCCTTCCCAACCAGCCGAGCTTTATAAGTGTGTACTTTACCATCCATGTCGGTCTTCTTCTAGAAGATCCACTTGCACCCGACTGTTTTACGACCCGGCACATTGTCAACCAAGTTCCAAACTTGATTGTCATACATGGACTTAATCTCGCTGTCCATTGCCTCTTTCCATTTGGCAGACTCGGGGCCCGCCACTGCTTCGCAGTAGTTAGCCGGTTCATCCAAATTTGTCAATGTACGATCACTGACAAACGTATCACCATCCATAGTTATATGGAAACCATAAAACTCGGGTGGCATGCTAACTCTACCCGAACGCCTAAGGGGCAATGCGATGTCGGTCGGTCCAACAGGAACTTCTTCCTCATGTTGGTGGCTAGTTTCTCCTAAGGTTGTTTCATCGGGCGTCTCCTAAATTTCTTCGAGATCGATTGTACTCCCACTGTCCTCTTTGGAAATGAGTTCTCTCTCTCGAAAGACTCCTCGTCTAGCTACAACGACCATGTCCTCGCTTGGTCTGTAGAACAAGTATCCAAATGATTGTTTCGGGTATCCGATGTAATAACACCTTTTACTTCTTTCTGCGAGTTTGTCTTGGGTCTCTCGTCTTACGAAAGCCTCACAACCCCAGACTTTGATGTGTGCCAACGAGGGAACTTTCCCCGTCCACATCTCGTGCGGTGCTTTAGCAACCTTTTTGGTTGGGACAAGGTTAAGGACATGGGCGGCAGTCTCTAAGGCATACCCCCAGAAATGAATTGGAAGCGAAGCTCGATTCATCATCGAACGAACCATGTCCAATAAGGTTCGGTTTTGCCTTTCAGCAACATCGTTCAACTGTGGTATTCTTGGAGGCGACAACTGTGAAACAATTCCACATTCCTTAAGAGAATCGAGAAACTCGATACTAAGATACTCATCGCCTCTGTCGGATCTAAGCATCTTTATCTTTCTGCCCAGTTAATTTTCTACTTCATTTTTAAACTCTTTGAACTTTTCAAAGGTATCTGACTTGTGTTTGATTAAGTAGATATACCCATATCTACTAAAATCATCAGTAAAGGTCACATAGAACTGCATGCCGTCTTTTGTGGTTGTTCTGAAGGGACCACACACATCAGTGTGTATGATATCTAACAGACCTTCACCTCTTTCAAAGGAACCTTTGAATGGTGATTTTGTCATCTTGCCAAGTAAACAAGACTCACATACATCATCCGATTTAAGGTCGAATGATTCCAACACTCCATCCTTTTGGAGTTGGGCGACGCGTTTCTTATTAATATGACCAAGGCGAGAGTGCCACAGACACGCCTTTTCTAGACCACTTGAAGAATCAATAGTTTATACATCTTTACCACAATTGTCAACACACACAATAGATTCATACATCCATCACAAGGCAAAGCATTAAATATAAAAACATCATTTTTGAAAATTGAAATTGAACCATTCAATTTATTAAACTCATAATAAAAGCCTTGTTTGAACAATGTATGAAAGGAAATTATGTTCTTTTCCATATCAGGCGAATAGAAATAATTATGTAAATCTAAGCTAACTCCACTATAAGCACTAGTCTATAGACACCGATCTTAGTAACAGGTGACGTTCGCCTATTGCCCATGACCAGGTTCAATCTACCGTGCTCCAGCTCCCTACTTTCCTTTACGCCCTGTAAATCAGAATATATATGAAAACTACATCCGGTATCAAGGACCCAAGATCAGGAAGAATATGAGTTATTAGATATAGAGTAAGTACCTGCTTGTGATGGCTTCACTTTGCCATCTTTGATATCTTGCAAGTACCCGGGGCAGCTTCACTTCCAGTGACCCTTTTCTTTGTAGTAAAAGCAGTCGGCTTCCTTGGGATTCGTGAAGTGTGGAATGCTGGAAGACTTGGCTCTCGGGGCACTGCTAGATGACCCGACATGAACCTTTTCCCTCCAATTTTACTTCAGAGGGCCCTTCCGTTTCTTTCCCTTACCAGAGCCAATAGCCAGGACAGGCGGGTTAATAGGGAGCAGACCTTTTCCCTTCATCCCGTCTTCAACAGTACGAAGCATGCAGTGTAATTCAGCCATAGTTGCCTGATTGTTGTTCAAATGATACTCCAGTGTGAACTGGTCATAAGAACTGGGCAAGGAGTTTAGCACTATGTCAACAGCTAAATCCTCATGAACAGGCATTTCCAGCTTCCTAAGCCTCACCACGTAACCGTGCATCCTTTACACATGACTGCAGATGGACTCTCCATCTTTAGGCTTGCCGTTAGTGAAAGCTTTTACAACCTCACGCCTTTTGATGCGCTCTTGCTTGCGGAACTTTTTCGCGAGCTCTTTGTGTATCTCGTAAGGCCAATATTCCTCATAGATTCGTTGCATCTCAGGGTTCATGGTGGCGATCATGATGCAAGCCACTTTGGTTGCATCATTTGAGTGTTTTTGGTACGAGGCGATTTCCTCGGGAGTAGCGGTATCTAGGTCAACCTCAACAAGCTCGGTTTCTGGAACATATTGTTTGTTTTCAAACCTTAGAGCCCTTTTGATGTTGCGGATCCAGTCATTGTAGTTAGCGCCGTCCAACGTCACTTTGGAACACAATGACAGAATCGAGGTGACATTACCGGGGTTCGAGTGGGGGGTGGTTTGGTCAGAAGACATCTGAATTAGAAGAAGGTAGTTTTAATTAGACATTAATAAATAATCCTTATATTCACCCAAGAATAAATATAAGGCTAGGATCCTACAATAACAATCTACAATATCGAAGAGGGATGCCGTAATCTTTATTGTAAATTTTATAAGGTAGGCGAATGCCGATTCAGTCAATTCCACCGCGGAAACATAATCATATTATAATGGAATTCCTAATTTCTTTTGAGATATTATTAAACTGTTCAATAGCATGTTTCAATCACGGGAATGCTCCACCGTTTGTGACTGGGATACCGAGGATCACAAACCGGGTGTGAATAACCATGCAAATTAGCTTGGTACTCTCAAAGTCAATTACCATCTCTAATTGACGTGCCGGTTAACCACACATGCTCCATTAATAATGGCAAAATCGAGAAACCCATTGCGACTCTTTGCAGACCCCAGTTGGCGTGCCGGTAAACCACACACGCTCCACCAACGTTCAACAAAGTGCAATGTGCAATTCCATGGATTAGCACCAATTCACATTTTTTACCTAAAGTAACTAGATTGGGTTTTTGTTCAAAGTTCTAGTACTTTCAATTATAGCATTATACTTTTAAGAGGCTTAGCAGTTCTATCAAACCCGTTCGGATAACGACACTCGACTGACCAGGAGAGCGGTGGGTGAGAGTGGACACCCATTAGACTACCATTTTATAGGCAGTCGCCTTATACCCTCTTTATATGATAGTTTTGTGAATGAGGCCTACTAACGGTAAGACTAACCAGTTTTATATTACATATATATATTAACTTTTAATCATAAATATATAAGATGTATTTTACTCTTATTAAAATATTTTAGATTTAATTTATTTCTAATTTTCGCAAATTATTAAGAATTTTTTGAAAATTTAAATTAAATCTTTAAGTGATTTTAAGTGATTTAATTGGTCTTTTAATTAAACAATTTAATTAAAATAATTAAATCAAGCATGGGGAATCACAAAATTAATCAAATTAGTTTCCTAACCTTTCCCTTTAATCTCGAAAATTGCAGGCATGGGATAAGGGGTTCCAGTTATTTAATTAAGCAGCAATTACCAAAAATAACAACCTACTATCCATGGCAGCTAGAAATCGCAGAAAAAGGAAGGGAAGCTAGGGTTTTCTAAACCCTAGCCACCAACAATAAAACTTGGCCACACAAGGGTTAATTTCGAAAAACCCTTATGATCAAATAAACAGGTTATATCAATTCATATAGAAAAACAAGCATAGCTCCGATACCACTATAAGGATTTGCACAAACAATGAACTAGAAACCCTAAGTTCACATGCAACCTAATGAAGGATCTATGTTTTTCTATCTTATGAACATATAACAAAATCCTAAGGCCAACATTTATTTCTGAAGATCAAAATAAGAATTACCAACCTTTTTGATCTTGTTCTTGAAGCTAGCAGCAAAGAGATCCTGCCTTAAATGAAAGTCACACACAAAGCAAGGAGGAGAGAATCCAGCAGAGTTCCAGAGAGTAGAGGGAGGCGCAGGTTTTGGGGTGCCCAGGGGGTTCCTTTTATAGCCTCCTAGGGTTACAACTGAAACCCTAGAGGAGCCTCATTAATGGGCAAGCCTGTAGCCATTTGGACCAGATCTCCAAAGCCTGTAGCCATTTGGCCCCTGGCAACTGGCTTGCCAGTTATTCAACTATTGAATAAATACAAACCAGTCCCTACATTTTTAATTAATTAATTTAATCTGCAAATTAAATCTAATTAATTCTAGATTAAGTTCTAATTAATTATTATAGTTTCTAATTAATATATTAACACTTAAATATATTAATAAACTATTTATTTATTTCTATTGATTTATTAAACAATTAATAAATCAACCTTTCTCTTTACTGAACTCTACAATAATCCTCCAGCTATGAGGGCAACCCAAATGGACTTTGCTTCAATTAACAAGATAAATACAATTATAAGTCATGGCTTAGACACCAAATCCAACAAATACACTCCCATGCAACGCTATCTACTCTATGGTGAAAATTTTCTCACAAGCTTTCATTTTTCTCTACTTTTCTTCTGTAATTGAGTCAACAGGTACTTATCCTTACATTCTTAGACTACGAGTTGAAAATGCTTTTTTTTGCATTCGATATACCTAGGATTTGAACCCTGATTTCTTGCAAATTTACTGATGAATCGTGAAAGAAATTGCATATCTAGGTTAACGTGGATATTAGAAATAAAACCCTTGGATAAATTTGGATTGAAATGGACGAATTCATCCCTGATTTCATCTGGTCCGTCGTACACCAATGCGACCCTATCATCTGACCATTGTGAGGCCATCGTGCATCAACGCGACGCCGCCATCCGGCCATTGCGAGCAATCGTGAGGTAGTTGGCCTTTCTTTTACTTGTTTATGCTATTTTGACTTTATGGGTTGACAACGACTTTACAGATATGGTAGGTAAGATCAGATTACAAAACCCGGGGCAACTACCAATCCTAGAGACATAGAATTTACCAATGCACCCGTTCCTCTATTTCCCAAGGACTCTGCTAGGGAGGTATAAGAACAAGTATATTGGCAGATTGGGCATATTACTGGCCAAATATATCAAGGAGGCACCATGTCTAGCTTGGGAGTTTTTGTTGGGCAAGTTGGGTAGACTACTCAGATAGAGCAGTACATGGCCTGATTTTACACAAACGATGGCGGTGTGCCTCTATTTACGTTTCATGGATGGGATAACTTATTCTGAGTCCGGGAGACAGTCTATAGAGAGCTGGTATTGGAGTTTTTCTTCATGGTCCTATTTGATCCCTCCATTACCGACAACACCAATAGGACAATGTTTATTTTTAGACGAGGGAGAGAGAGAGCCAAGAATGTAACATTCAAGAGCTAGCGTGGAGATTATGCATGTATACGTAGGATGAGACTTCGAGTATGCACTTCATCCCATACCTTAAGGCCTCGTATATGGTAAAACCAAAGGGTTTTAGTGGTGAGGATGCCTGGGCATCCATTGCCCCTGGAGTTTATTAGCCCTCTGCTACATGGGAGAGCATTCTACGATTGGTAGTGTACCGGTTGCTACACCAGTTGGATACATCCTCCGTGACTCATTACAAGGGCAGTGAGTAGGTACCCTTCTACCGAATTATTTTATGTATGGTGCCTTATCACAAAACACATTCTTGAACCTAACATACACTATGGTCGTTTACCTTGCATGAAGAGCTATCAGGCCAAATAGCCCAGTCCCATGTGTAGAGGGCAGTTTGTGATGCCTCTAACGTAATCTTATGGGTACTTACTACATATATTATACTTGGGATGCTTCTGTACGAGTTTAAGATTATAGATGCAACTTATTTGGAGGTTATGAGGGTGGTCCGGCTATCGGACATGCATTCGGGATACATTATTCATGAGGCTGATCCAGCCAATATTGCAAAGGAGGACACTCCGATGCAGCGAAGATAACGCCGCCGATGACGGCCAATAGTTGCACAGTCGGAACCCGAGCCCGGGATAGATATTAGGCATCTACCACAGTGCATGGATAGATCAGGCGTAGTCTCAGTGGATAAGGAATGACATGCTTGCATTCTTTGTGCATTAGGGAGTCCATTACCAACTTCGATTTCCTCCGACCTATTCCCCTCACCCACATCTGGACAATAATGAGGTAGGGTTGCCAAGAGCTCATCAGGACTCAGATGATGAGTGATATCCTTTTGTTTTATTTCTTTTTCTTTATTTTGTTTTATTTTATTTATGCTGAAAACAAGGGGTGCAAACGAGCCGAGCCGGTCCCGAGCCTGACCAAGCTCGGCTCGGGCTCGTTAAGAAATATACAAGGCTCGGCTCGGGCTCGGCTCGTTACGAGCTTTACGGCCCCATGCTCGCCTCGGGCTCGTTAAGAAATATGCAGGCTCGGCTTGGGCTCGAGCTCGACTTGTTTATTTCTTGACAAGCTTAAATAACTTTTATATATATATATATATATATATATATATATATATATATATATATATATATATATATATATATATATATATATATATATATATATATATTTGTATATATATATATATATATATATATATATATATATATATATATATATATATATGTGTGTGTGTATATAGGCTCGAGTTCGGCTCGGGCTCGTTTAAGATCTGTCTCAAGCCGAACTTTTAGCTAGCCGGTCCCGCGTAGCTCACGAGCCGGTTTGGCTCGTTTGCACCCCTACTGAAAACTATGTAATTAAGTAGTATTTTGGGTTGATGAATATTTTCATATATGATATGTCATGTGAATTTCGTTTCCTTGCAGCTCTTATTTATAGTCATGTTAGCAGTCAGTTCAACAACTAGGGCGTTTAGTGAGTTCAGATCTAAGTGACATTTTCTGTTTATTAGTGTTTCGGTGAGATCCGAGTGGCGTCTAGTGTGGCATTAGCTTTAGATAAGTAAGGAGTGATGTGTCAGTTTACCGGTGTTCTATTGTAGAGAGAGAGAGAGAGAGAGAGAGAGAGAGAGAGAGAGAGAGAGAGAGAGAGAGAGAGAGAGAGAGAGAGAGTCTAACTGACTGACTAGTGAAATGGGTCCCTTACCAAAAGCCGTTAAACCAGATTGGTATGGAGCAAGGGACACACGAACAGTGGCGGAGGCAGGGGGTTTTAGTGGGGTGTTTGGACCCCCTTCACTCCATTTTCACTCCATTTATCATAGGAAAAAATATATATTTGCTATGTGTTTGAGATTTTTTTGAAAAACCATATGTATTGGCCCCTGTAAGCTTGAGAGCTGGTTCCGCTACTGCACACGATGTTTCACATTTTCCGACACGACACAATGTATCTCTATCTCCCTATTGACCATCTCTCTGCATACATTACGTGATGTGTCATACGATCTTACGCGACGCATTCCACTACTCTGCCACTTCGCTATAATTTTGTGGTGTTTTTAGCTAAAAGATGGCACTTGCAAAAATTATTTACCAAATAATCGTAGTTTTGAAATTATTTACTAAAACATTGTAAATTCTAACTTTCGTAAATTAGAATAGATAAACACACAATGGGCCCAGTTGACTCTCTCCTTCATGTCACCCATTGTACCTTTAATCTACTTGTCTTTCTTCAACGTCCCATTTTTGCTGTTAAACTAGAGGGAACTTTGAGATAGATCACGATGGTGAGAGTGAGTCCATTAGCATAGAGGCGATGATGGTAATTAATAATGACCCTGTTGTTCCTGTGTGGGTTGTTTCGGACGAATGTGGAGGGGACGATGGGTATAATGGATTTCGTTTTGATAAAATTAAATGCAGAGTAGAAAAACATATATAATGTTTTCTTCACTTTTTGACTGAGTTTCCTAAGCAAAATCTTAATGTTAATCAATAAAAATTGTCTTTAACGTCATTGTTGATTATTACAGGTACCACCTGCATAAGTTCTTGAAAGGACCTCTTTGGGGTTGTTAAGACGTGACAGGTCTCAAATAAGAAGAGATGAACGGGCTTCATCGGTGTTATCCATAAAACAGAATGGAGATGGGGTATGTTGATTATGAGGGCTCCGTCGCCAGTATTCGTAGATGGAAGGAATCTGTTCATCTGGGGAAGAGGAGTTCACAGGAGTAGTTTTCTTAACATGCCATGGGATCCATCTCAATTTCCCCTCAGGACCCGGTTTTACGTTTTAACAGCAAAAATGCTCCAGCGGAGAAGAAAGGCAAAATCAGAGAAACAGATAAGACGGAAGAAGTGGGGTGAGAGATGGAGGCGGTAGGCGTTAGGCGGTAGGCAGAGTGAGAGGAAACCGGTGGATATGGATGCATTGGCCGCCTACAACCACTATGGAAGGAGAAACCATCGAGTAAGAAGACGACTGGAGAGAAACCGGACATGGAGGGAGAAGAACGCGTCGAGTGAAACGAGGGTTTTTGTTTAGTTATTTCTTTTTATAAAATCTATAATTAAATGGTAAATAGATATTAAACCACAAGTACTCGGTAAATATATTTTTAAAACACAAGCTTTTGGTTAAAAACTCTGTTTCTGTATCTCTTACAAATATAACGTTCTGAAAAATGTAAATGAACGTTGGATGCCAAACAAATGAATTGAAGTATTTTTAAACCTAATATCAACAACAGTATATCAGCCATTTGAGATGTTCCTATATATATATATATATATATATATATATATATATATATATATATATATATATATATATATATATATATATATATATATATATATATATATATATATATATATATATATATATATATTTATATATATATATATATATATATATATATATATATATATATATGTATTTTTATTTATAATATGACTTGGTAAATATATTAGATGACGTACAAAAGAAAGTTACAAACAGAATCACAGCACGGAAACATAAACAACATTAATTACAAGGCAACGAGATGACTCTTTAGGTGATCGTGCTGTTACATGGGTTCTCTAGGCAAGAAGAAAACTTGCTCATGTCTAGTGAAGCCCATAAATTTTAGTTGTCGCCTAGGCACCATCAAGAGAGCAGGAACAACAGCACATAAATTTCACAATAGCCTTCACTGCCCTTGACAGCACATCACCACGATCCGATACATTTATCTTTCCTTCTGTCATTTCGTTTTCTCAATGTTACCACTATGCCAGAAACAATGGTATATGTTGTTTTCTATAGTAGTGCGAAGGTTCTCCCTCTTATTAATAGTAGATATCATGTAAAACCTACCCGTATTTTACAAAAGTTTCCTGCGAATTTCCTTTGAAAATTTGTCTCCTTGGTGTGGGTTTGCCATCATCATTGGCTATTGTTAGGGATGGTTTTGTGCAATCAAAGTTCAAAGAAATTACTTCAAATTTCTGATTTATAGATTTATTTATGCAAATATATACGCAATGGTGCTTCTTAATAACATCTTTCCACTTGACCTCCATCATTATAACGGTACCTTGCGTTTAATTTTGTTGAAGGTTCTATACAATGCAAGGATCTGAAAACCGGAAGAACATTAAAATTACCAATTCATTTCTTCTTGCTTTATCTTCATTTTCGTCTTCACATCTTTGTTTTCATTTGACATAATTGTTATAGTTAAAATTAAGAGAGAATCTTGTCCGATCCAAATGGGGCAGGTTGGGATATTTTTGTATCCAGAAAAATCCTTTTCTTTTTTGTTTGTTTGTTGAAAACGGATTATTAATCGTTGGTACTTGGTAGTTATTCATTATTCAATATTTGAATTAGAAATTTCTTTCAATTAGTTGTATATCTTACCAAAAGGTTTATAGCTCAACGGTACAAAGGAGCGTCAAGACGTTATTAATCCAAGTGGTGGACGTTGTAGTATCATCAGAAACAAAAGTATAGTTTAGGAGTACCTTATAATATTGTTCCAAAAAAATAGTTGTATATCTTAATTCGCTAATATTTTTTTGAACGGCAATCTAACCTACTCCTACTCCTAAACTACACCTTAATACCATCTTAATTCGCTAATTATTATTGATTTTATTAACACGTTGAATTTAAAGTTAATCACGGGTGTTGGGTCAAATGGATTCATTTAATTAAACAATCGTGATTTTCAAATTAATCTATTTTTTATTAAGAGTTATTTACTAAAATGGTCATATTGGAGCGTCTCACCAACAAATAATCATTTAACTCGTGAATTCATAACACCATACCTTATCAATTATCGAGATAATGACAATATTTTCTTGAAAGTGACGCCACATGAATAAATAAGGATGTTTTATTATAAAAAGCCACAAAGTCGGTTTAAGAAATAAAATCTAAGGTAATTTTAGTGCAAATTGTTGGCTTGTGTTGTTGTTATGTTTATGTTGGAGGTCACATGTTCAATGTTCGATTCGCACAAGCTGTGTTTATTTTTTACTTTACATAAAAAGAATTTTTTTTTTCTAAAAAGGGCCTTGGATTATAAGAATTATCTAATGAGAACCAAACACCTTAATATCAACACCTCAACCACTTTGTAACTTTGTTTATATATATATATATATATATATATATATATATATATATATATATATATATATATATATATATATATATATATATATATATATATATATATATATATATATATATATATATATATATATATATATATATATATATATATATATATATATATATAAGAAGTATTTATTAGATATGTAACAACGCCTAGTAATATCAAGTATTCTAGACGTTGTTTAACTGTGTTTTAGTTAGTTTATCATTCTAAATGGGCTAATATCACTTACTTTTGTGCCAAAGTGCTTGGAAATGTTTTTAGTGTAAATACAGAGGTTTTAGTACAAAGCAAAACAGACGAAAAAGAGAAATCAGGAGACATTAGCATCGCTAACTTTACTGTTAGCGTCGCTAATGTTCGCCCAGGTGGATTTCTTCGCTTTTAAGTCTTGTACGCGCGTGGAAATTTCTAGAAGCCAACATTAGCGATGCTAACATAAAAGTTAGCGACGCTAATGTCCAAAAACGATAAAAGTCAGCGTTTTGAATTTCAAACTCCGAGATATCGGGCTCGGGGTGAGTCGCGCGTCGCGGAAAAGCCTTGTCCGCGGCTCGGGAACTCTGTTTTCGCACCACTATAAATACTGGAGTCCCGTCCGACTTTTAGAGCATCCCGAGGCACCACGAGGGCATCCGAAGGCATAATTTCGTCAGTTTTTCAGTGGCAATCAGTAGGTTTGGTTTATATTTAGTTTTTCTCTTGTTTTATCAACTCGGTATCGAGGTATTTCGCAATTGGAATTTCCATCGATTACTCGATATTTATTTGGATTCATAGTTTCTGATTTAAGTAGTTAGTAGATCTGGATTTGAGTGTTTGGATATTGGTTCAATGTTTGGTCTTTGATTTTAATAAAGTAATCATTCGGTTATCGTTTTGTTTATTATTCGTTTTCTCGATCTGCAATCAGATCTGAGTTTGTTTTGGTTTTTGTTTGAGTTTGTTGTGTTTCCTACGTGTTATTGATCCGCCGTCTATAGAGTGACACTATAGGTCAGTTTATCGACACAGTACGCCAACCACTGACTCCACGGATCGACCCTTACTTCCACTTAGCTAGTGTGATTGTAAGGTATTAAATCTTATATTTTTTACCGTATCAACGACTACGATGATGTCAAATTTTGGCGTCGTTGCCGGGGAGTTGTGCGCTTGACACTCCATGTCAATTTTTTATTTTTCTTTTGATATTTGATTTTTAATTTTCTGTATGTGTACGTCCTCACAATGGGCGATTACATGTACCCGGACCAAAATACGTGTTATGGTGGCCCGGTTTATTACGAGAACAACCCGTCGAACCAAGGTCGAGGACCTCCACGACAGCAACATCGCAACAATCAGCAGCGAGGACAAGGGTACTATAATGAGATCTCCAATAATGGTAATTTCGTTCCTCCGCTTTACTTTCCACAATCGATTGGGCAGTCAGTTGCATCACATTTCCAACCACGGGAGTACCATGAGGCATCGCCTATATTTTATCCTGAAAATGTAGATTGTCAGGTAGAAATTGGGCCAGAGTTGTTAGGTGTGTTGCATAAATTTAGGGGTCATAAGCAGGATAATCCTTATAATCATCTTCATGAGTTCTTAGTTATAGCCAACTAAACATACCTAGAATTGCTGATAGGAATTTCTTTAGGATTAGGTTGTTCCCGTTCACACTAAAAGAAAAGGCTCAGTACTGGTTTACGTCGCTGCCAGCTAACAGTATCATCACTTGGAATCACTTGAGGACATGGTTCTTGCAGGAGTTCTACCCTGCAAGCAAGACAATGGAAGTAAGAAGAGGTATACAGGATTTCAAGCAAAAGCCCGGGGAAGCATTCCATAATGCTTTGGAGAGATTGAACGAGCTGTTACGCTCATGTCCACACCACAAGTTTACACGATGGTAGTTGGTCACGATATTTTACGACAGTGTCGACAGTATGGGTCAGGCCATGATTAATGCGTCATTTGGAGGGACAATCATGATGCAAGATGTAAGACCCATATCCTGATTATAACATATACTTAAGATAAGAGTGTTAGGAATTATATGATCATTGGTAGTTATAAAGCTAAGAAAAACTTTAGTTACAATTTCATATGAAAATCAGCATTTTGTGTCGTTTTTAGAAAAATCATCATTAATTCTAGAAAAATCGTTTGGACCTCAAACCAGTGCACAAAGTTTACAAATTGAGTCTAGTACAATTACAAAAATAATAGTAAGCTTGAAAATGACATTATCTATGGTAAAAAAATGCAATCTTTACTGATTAGTTCGGAATTGACAGATTAGATAGTATGTTTTCAAAAATTCATAATAAATCATAGAAAAATCGTATAAATACGTAAAATACATCCCTGGAAAGGTATTGAGATAAATTTCTGGAATATCAAATAAAAACGTGAATTTCATGGGTTTAAAGTCGGCTAAACGAGTCTTGAACATACTGATTCTAGAAGGTATTAATTTCAACAAAGTTATATTATTAAAATCTTTTGTCAAAAGTGTCATACCATTTTTTATTCAAGAATTCAAGTATAAATACTCCTCAAAACATCTCATAAACCACACAAATAAATCTCAATCCAATATATAGAGGTTTCTAAGCACTAGAGTGTAAGCAAGTGAGCGGAAGGAAGCTTAAAAGCCTAACGAAGGAGTTATAGATCTCGACGACTGGTCATAAGGTAACTACAAACCTTTCTATAGCTTAATTAGGTATTGTAAAATAGTTTTTGTTAAGAAGTAGAATATTTAATAAGTATAAGATATGTTATATTATACTAATTTCTAACAATAGTAAACAAAAACCTTAAAATGTCGTTATTATAACAATTCGTAATTCCCGAAAATAATACCGATTGATTTACTTACGAGGACGGTGACTAGGCCAATTACTTGGGATCTGGTTGTTGGATTTTCCGAAAGGCTAAAATGCTGAAAGGATCCTGCCATCCCATCTAATCTTCTACCTGGCCGTTCTTTACTTGATAAATCATGGAGTATCATATTGGAATTATTGAAGGGTTTAATGATGCGACTATAGTATAGTTAAGGATTAAGAAATGATAGATTTCTTATTATGTTAACAGTTAAAGTTGAAGGAAATACAAAGCCGAGAAAGATAAACGATAGAGTCAACTATAATCAGGTGAGTATTCTCACTATACTATAGGTGATATTGCATGCGTAGGAAGGAAGATATGTTAGACTAATGTGATCTTACCTGTTATGATAATTGTATGAATTATTGCTATGATAATGATTGTTTGTGGATGGAACGGGATAGCCCGCGAGCCAATAGGCAGAACGGGAATAGCCTGCGAGTCATTAGACGAAACGGGAAAAGCCTGCGAGCGATAAGACAGAACGGGAACTGCCCGTGAGTCTTCAGGCGGAACAGGGATAGCCCGTGAGTCTCACAGACATATGAATGGTTATTGTGTGTTGTATGTTATGTGATGGATCGTATGGTATTTTGAGAAACTCACTAAGCTCCGTGCTTACCCTTTCCCTATATAAACTACTGTTTCAGGTACATCGGGTACCATGGATGGCAAGGAGTGACGTGTATACACTGTGCTGCTTCATTGGAGGACTGTTTTTGAATGGAAGTTCCGTTATGTTGTGATTTCATTAACTTTTGTTAATCCTGGGATGTTTTCATTAAACTTATAAGTTATGGAATTTTGTCAAAATTAATTAAGTGGCTTTTCTTATATTGAGGTGTTCGTTTAAATTTTTTTTAAATTTACTAAAAAAATTCTGGGGCGTTACAAGTTGGTATCAGAGCACAGCTTGAGAGAATTAGGCTCACTTAGTGAGTTCTGGACTCAAGTTGAGGCTTAAGAGTTTTCTTAAAACATTTTTACGAAATAAATATGTTTTATGAAGGGTGAACTGAAGACACAGTGTGTACCGCCAGCCGATGCCAGTATGAGAAAAGGGTTAAGTATTTAATATTGTGGATGTTAAAAAAAACATATGGTATATGTTTGCTGAAATGCCTGGTAGAGATCACACATTGTTGTATTATTATCTGCTATTTGCTAATAGAACTGTATGCTAGTGCCGATAGGTTGCTTAGAGATTTCCACTAAGTTGTATACAATGTGGACTGAATAGTCATAGAATGTGTGAGTTGACCTTATTGCATGTTCCTTGTTTGGTTGTTGCTTTAGGGAAGATTCTCTTATTTGAAAGACTGTTTAGTTCGATATTGTATACAACTAAGTTCGCGAAACAATTTGTCATCACTGGAGGAAGTTCCGTCTTAGTTAGAATAGCTGGGTGGGGGTGGGATTCCAAGTATTCCTAGAAGGGTTGACATATGCCTTGTATGGGCATATGTGTTAAAATTATCCGTGAGAAGCAAATTGGATATTTCGAGACGGGTCTTGGAACGAACATGGATAGGTGTGGAAGTTAGTAGTAGAGCTCCTACTATCGAAAGCACAGGATCTGTGTTTGAGTCGGGAGTTCGTCACGAAGGATCCAAGGAGCTGAGTATGTGAGTGTCTAGCATAGTTGACTTAAATGCTAGTGTAATGTGGTAAACCTTTATCTATTCGATTGTTGAATGTTGATTGTGAGGTTCAGTAGGAAAAATTAAGATGTGATCATACCAGTTTGGTTGGACCGATCATGCTTAAGTTGATTACTGAGCTTAAAGACTGTTGAAAGGGAGAATGTCAAAATGCTATTGTGGTAGCTATTTTTCATGCAACTAATGGACGCACAAGTCAGACATGGACTAGAGGATGCAAGGGTGAGTTTTCCAACTCACGGTCAAAGAGGTGCAAGCGGCGTCTGAGATGATAGCGGGTATTTTTGAGTCGACTCTGTATATGCCTAGTGCTGTGTAATAGTGGGGCTACCTACCCTTGTATTGATCTTACTTGAGTGATTGATCAGGTCGTGTGGGTTGAGAGTCTGGATCACTCGCTAGTGATTGAGGTAACTGACGATAGAGGTGCTGACTAGGGTCGCAAGCGGATGAGTAACATATGGTGGTTGATGTAAACGTCTTTACATTATCGAAACATGTTTATTGAGATGGTGTTTGCCCCTGATGCAAGTTGTTGACTGAGCAGAGTGGGCTTGGTTTTCGTTCGAGAGTAAGGGCTCGTAAAAAAAATTATAAATCGAATAAATAGACTTGGACTTTAGTCCAAGTGGGGGAGGAATACAAAATTAAGGGAACAACATGAATATTATATTGAATCGATGAAATTATTAAAACGATAGTAACACGTCGATATATTTAATTCATTACTACAACTTTATATTGATACATTAAGAAAAGTTTACAGAACTACTAACCTAAATCGGAGAATCAGAAAGAAGCGAGAAAAGATCTTCTACACTCCAATCTTTGACATCATTAGGTTGACTTGTACCTTCTTGAGGATTTGGAAGTGGTATGCTTTCAGTTATTGGAGGAGGAGCTCCAAGGTATGGGGTCTCGATAGGGTTGGAACCTGTAACCCCATGATTAGGGGCTAAATATTGACTCATTTGGGGTGTGTGTAAATAGGGCAGTGATGAGGAAGGGCTCTAATTCGGAACCAGTTGGGGGTAGCTATAAGAAGGAGGAAACCAGGCTAGGTCACCTACAAAGCCTCAAAAATTCTCCTCACTCGAAGACTCGAGTAAACCGAGGTTAATACTACTCATACCAGAATTAGATGGCGGAGATTGCTGCTGTGTATGAGTTCTTGATGAAGTTTCCCCCTTTTCCTGAATTTTTCTTTTCCTAAATACAACCTTATGAGCAGCTTGTATTAGCTTCTTTGTGCCGTCTGTTAGACCCGATTGTGACCCTTCAATTATCGCTTCTTTTTCTTTTTTTAGGTTGGGTATTAAATCTCCCGATAATTCTGTTGCCTCAATAAATTCATTACCAAATTCCTGTGGCACAAATAACTTTAGTAATTTCAACCTTATGATATAAAGGAATTAAAAAAATGTAGTTCTTTACCTCAGCACGATCAATAAGGGTTTGCAAACTCGTAAGTTGTCGTTGGGGCCAATGATTGATACCTAATTCTCTACAGCGTTTTTTTAATTGTGTCGTTCCAATGTTGAGTTCCTTCGCAGCTTTCTCAATTGGTTCGTTAAAGTGTTCAGCTATTATTTCCCTACTTAATAAATGTCTGAAACCTCTTCCACTGCCACCTGCTATGTTTTCTGAACTAGAAGGTTCAAATCCAATTGTATTGTTATCATTCTGGATCATTTGAACATGATCCTGATTTTTTGACCCAAAGATGGACATTGATTCATCAAAAGTAGTGGCCTCTATCGGTAATAATTGTTGGTTTTCAACTAAAATCTCAGGATTCTGAAATCCTTCTAGATTCCTTTGAATCAACCGAAGATGATCTTGATATTGAAAACCAACCCCAAACTCAGGATTCAATTCAATATTTATGTTATGAGTCCTCTGTAATTGATTCTCATCCTGAATACTAGCCATGAATTCTTGATTCATGGGGACAAACTCACTGCTTGTTGGGTGCACGTCCATGAATGGATTGTACTCAGTTAGACCATCCATAAATAGGTCTACAAATAACACATGTCAAATGATAAAACAAAATAGAATACTTATAAATGGATCATTCAAAAGAATTTAACCTGGTAGAATGCATGGAGTCTGATCAAGTGCGGAGTCTGATCAAGTGCAAATTCAGATGCATGCACCGGATCATCTGAGTTAATGTTCAACTCGGGAAAATTTCCGGCTCATCGTGGAGATGCTCTATTGGTAGTATATCTGGAAGACTGTACCATAATTCAAAATCAAACAAAACATTAGAAAGGTAATCGAAGTATGGATGATATATGTCTAGAATGTTAGAGTCACCAAACTCTATTAAGAATGCTTGGTTTGAAGTACCCTCTCCTTGCTGAAAACCAGGTCCAGGGTTCGACAGATCGCCCATTGAAGATCTGTTTTCCATGACTCGACTTTAAATATGAGTTCGTTTATGAACAAACTAGTGATAAGAGAGGATGAGACTGAAAATGAATGATACTACATACCTGTATATATAGTATCCTGCAGCTGGAACCAAAAGGACACACGGAACTGAAAGGACACCTCACGTTTTAATTACCGAAATTCAAACTAACTACAGTAGATGCGACTTTTCACTACCCCAAGTGACATTTTTTCAAAATTCCCTGCTTGACTCTGGTGAGAACGAGATAATAAAGAGACTTTTGAAATAACACAAAATTTTATGGAAATAGTTTAAAGAGTGTTCAGTACTCCAAAAAAAAAAAGATGGTGTAAATTTTATATTTCGGTGAAACACAAAAATTTGAAGATTCTACAAAAATAGACTTATTTAGCCAAAAAGTATTTAAAAGAAATGTTGAATTGAGGCAAATGTGTGTTGAAATATGACGAATTCATATAAATACGAAATAGTGTTAAATTTAGGTGTTGCAAGTTTACTAGGTTAACTATGTATATAGGTAGATTAGAAAGTACTAAATATGTACTGTAGATAGTAGCCGGTCAAGTCGATGTGTGGGACTGTGAGAAACAGTTGGAGTTTTTTTGTACATCTAGAGTAATTAGAAGAAAAAAGTATGGAGTGAATGAGAATAATAGGACCTTAAGCATTATTACAGAGGTATGTGAATGTTGAAAGGGAAAGATAATTAAATCTTGTAAAGTTTCGGCAATAAGACGAGAAGGATTTTTGAAGGACACAAGGACTCGATGGGAAATACATAGAGGCGTTCGAGTATGCGGATTTCGGGACGAAATCCAAATAAGTGGGGGAGACTTGTAAGACCCGTATCCTGATTATAACATATACTTAAGATAAGAGTGTTAGGAATTATATGATAATTGGTAGTTATAAAGCTAAGAAAAACTTTAGTTACAATTTCATATGAAAATCAGCATTTTGTGTCGTTTTTAGAAAAATCATCATTAATTCTAGAAAAATCGTTTGGACCTCAAACCAGTGCACAAAGTTTACAAATTGAGTCTAGTACAATTACCAAAAATAATAGTAAGCTTGAAAATGACATTATCTATGGTAAAAAATGCAATCTTTACTGATTAGTTCGGAATTGACAGATTAGATAGTATGTTTTCAAAAATTCATAATAAATCATAGAAAAATCGTATAAATACGTAAAATACATCCTGGAAAGGTATTGAGATAAATTTCTGGAATATCAAATAAAAACGTGAATTTCATGGGTTTAAAGTCGGCTAAACGAGTCTTGAACAGACTGATTCTAGAAGGTATTAATTTCAACAAAGTTATATTATTAAAATCTTTTGTCAAAAGTGTCATGCCATTTTTTATTCAAGAATTCAAGTATAAATACCCCTCAAAACATCTCATAAACCACACAAATAAATCTCAATCCAATATATAGAGGTTTCTAAGCACTAGAGTGTAAGCAAGTGAGCGGAAGGAAGCTTAAAAGCCTAACGAAGGAGTTATAGATCTCGACGACTGATCATAAGGTAACTACAAACCTTTCTATAGCTTAATTAGGTATTGTAAAATAGTTTTTGTTAAGAAGTAGAATATTTAATAAGTATAAGATATGTTATATTATACTAATTTCTAACAATAGTAAACAAAAACCTTAAAATGTCGTTATTATAACAATTTGTAATTCCCGAAAATAATACCGATTGATTTACTTACGAGGACGGTGACTAGGCCAATTACTTGGGATCTGGTTGTTGGATTTTCCGAAAGACTAAAATGCTGAAAGGATCCTGCCACCCCATCTAATCTTCTACCTGGCCGTTCTTTACTTGATAAATCATGGAGTATCATATTGGAATTATTGAAGGGTTTAATGATGCGACTATAGTATAGTTAAGGATTAAGAAATGATAGATTTCTTATTATGTTAACAGTTAAAGTTGAAGGAAATACAAAGCCGAGAAAGATAAACGATATAGTCAACTATAATCAGGTGAGTCTTCTCACTATACTATAGGTGATATTGCATGCGTAGGAAGGAAGATATGTTAGACTAAGGTGATCTTACCTGTTATGATAATTGTATGAATTATTGCTATGATAATGATTGTTTGTGGATGGAATGGGATAGCCCGCGAGCCAATAGGCGGAACGGGAATAGCCTGCGAGTCATTAGACGGAACGGGAAAATCCTGCGAGCGATAAGACAGAACGGGAACTGCCCGTGAGTCTTCAGGCAGAACAGGGATAGCCCGTGAGTCTCACAGACATATGAATGGTTATTGTGTGTTGTATGTTATGTGATGGATCATATGGTATTTTGAGGAACTCACTAAGCTCCGTGCTTACCCTTTCCATATATAAACTACTGTTTCAGGTACATCGGGTACCATGGATGGCAAGGCGTGACGTGTATACACTGTGCTGCTTCATTGGATGACTGTTTTTGAATGGAAGTTCCGTTATGTTGTGATTTCATTAACTTTTGTTAATCCTGTGATGTTTTCATTAAACTTATAAGTTATGGAATTTTGTCAAAATTAATTAAGTGGCTTTTCTTATATTGAAGTGTTCGTTAAATTTTTTTTTAAATTTACTAAAAAAATTCTGGGGCGTTACACAAGATAGCGAGACATCATGGAGGTTCTTGGAGCAACTCAGCAATGGATCCAAGATCAATTATTCAACAAGTAAGACAAACAACACCTCATCAGCGGCAGCAGTAGATATCAATAACGACTGGAAGAAGGAGGTGAAGAATGAGATCGGTGCCCTTAGCAAGAAGTTCGATATATTCTTGGACACCGTGCAGCAAGGACAACCAAATCAACAGCAACACGGTCAACAAGAACAAGGACAAAAAGAGGTTAATCAAATGTATGGTCAAGGGCAATACCACAACAACAGCAACGGACGACCATATAGGCCGAATAATCAGGGAGGTCAGAGTTACAATGGCAATTACAATAACAACAACCATCAATAACAACCATCACGGTAACTACGCTGAGTCATGTTTTGTGAATGCCCAATATCTGGAAGAACAACCATACTCGCCAGAAACTGCGGTAAGTGATTTTTATACCAATGATACTGTGTGTAAACCTACATCACCTGAACATGTGATGGAAGGACATACACCTTAGGAAAGTCAAGAGACCACCAAGATGGTCGAAATGGTTGTTAAGGAAGAGGTTGTAGGCGAAAATACTACCCCCGATGTCTTTGATAATGTTGATAATCAAGATCTGGTGATGAGTGAATCTATATCATCACCAGACAATTTGTTCGAAGAGGACGTTGTCGAGGGGGTTGTAGATGACAGTAGTAACCCCCACCCAACAACTCCTGAAATTATTGAAACTGTTGATGCTTTTGAAATTCAAGCTCTGGTGATGAGTGAATCCATACCATCACCCGACAACTTAGTCCAAAACGGTTATTGAGGAAAGGGGCGTAAATGACAATACCACCCCCGCCCCAACAAATTTTGAAAATTTTGAACCTTTTGAGAGTAAAGATCTGGTGATGGGTGACTTTATACCATCACCAGAAAATGCTAGTCGCTCACTCTTGGTACCGATCTACCTGTTGGACGATGAACAAGATGATGATAACGACGCTATGGTTTTTGAAAACAATAAAGATGATTTTTTCGGCACTCATGATCCATTAATGAGTGGAAAATTAGATGTGATCAATACCATCGATGAGGACATTCGGGGGTATACCAACATTATGCCTACTGATCCCATCAGATTGGAAAATTTTTGTTTGTGTTGCAGGCCAAAATTGCAAACGACAGACAACATGAAAGATGCGAGCAGCAAACGACCCGTAAAACAATTACTAGAAGCGGCACTGGGCACGCTCAAAGTCAAGCCGATGACCTTGAAGAGACACCGAGGAAAGGATCGAGCTTGCAGGTTTAAAGCCACCTCCAAGCACTCACACGAATTAATCAAAAGACGGCAACAGGGCGACAACAGCAGAACCGGCAAGCCATTTAACCCATGGAAACTAGAGTATTGGGTCAACGAAGGGACGGTGGACGCTGACATTTAGTGGAGACAAAAGGCGTACGATCCACCGTAGCCTTTGAAGGACGGTCCAGCTAAAAGACCGAGCAAAGAAGCGATTTCGGAAGGCAACCCGATTTTCGATAAGTATTTTTATTTTTGTTTTTCGTCAAAATATCATTGAAGATAATCATTGTTAAGTGCGATACAGTATGTCCTAAGTGTGTGATTCATGAGGATGAGGGATTAGAAAGGAAAACAAAGAAAAGAAAATTCAGTATTCGCCGCCACCAACATCACCAAATCGCGATGCGGACCTGGGAGAGACCCGATACACAGGGACTTTTCGCGTATACTCGCGACGCGGACATCTTCATTTGGCGCTGCGGACCTTCAACCTTGATCGATGGACACTGGATCTCATAGCGTTTATGCATCGCGACCGTGGTACTTCGGCGTCACGGAGACGGGGAATCAGCAAGAAGGACAACTCACAATGTATAATCTTCTTTCGTGTTTTGAAACTTTTATTTTTATATGTTTGTTAGTGTGAATAGAATCTAGCCAAACCATGATTGTTGCACCAACTGTAGGGAGTTGCATAACGCAAGTGTGGGGTCACTGTACCCCTGCACTTGTGTTATGCTGGCGTGTTCACTGATGCGCCCCGACTCCTGGATTTCAGCGAGACAATGCAACAATCAACCTTGGTACATATGATCCCGACAGATAAGCAATTCACCGTTCCTATGGGGTAACTCTTTTCTCCCTTGTTTTTGATTATTATTATGTACAACGGGGACGTTGTATGGTTTTAAGTGTGGGGTGTGGACGGTCGAAAGAGTATTTTTGAAGTTTTTGTGAAAACAGTCATTTTCAAAAATATTTTGCAAAATTCAAAATTTTTAAGAAGTTGTAACTTAGAAACGAATAGCTTTTGAATGTTATAGTGTTAGTATTTTTCAAGAGATACTATGTAGTTGTTAGCATGCTATTGTTGAGTTAAAATAAGTTGAGTTTTTAGGAGTTAGAAACCCTTAGATTTAGAACACTTTAGGATTGGGATTCAGGAAGGAACTGTCAATCAGTGGCCTTTGTTGTTCGAGCCGGTAGGTCTGAAACGGGTGGCCCTGAAAGGGTATTTATGCACCTTACTACGTAAGATCGTCTGGTTTGGGATAGTATTTTCGAAAGCTCGTTACACGGACAACATCGAAAGACATAGATAGTTCTTTAGCGGCCTTTAGAATCTGAATGAGTAAGTTTGCCTTTGTGAACTGAAAATTTGTAATCAACGGTTCTTTAGAAAGTCGTGAGTCCCAAAGAGTGTTCTGGTCATATTTTTCATAAAAATCATTTTGTACTTAACTTCTGGAAACAATAAACTTTGAAACTGAAAGCATTCAAAAATATTTGAGTCTTAGTTAGAATTTGTTAAAAACTTGCTTGGGGACAAGTAAGGCACAAGTGTGGGGTGTTTGACAACGCCTAGTAGTATCAACTATTCTAGACGTTGTTTAGCCGTGTTTTAGTTAGTTTATCTTTCTAAATGGGCTAATATCACTTACTTTTGTGCCAAAGTGCTTGGAAATGTTTTTAGTGTAAATGCAGGGGTTTTAGTGCAAATTGGGAGAAGTTACGAAGCAAAACGGACGACAAAGAGAAATCAGGAGACATTAGCATCACTAACTTTACTATTAGCATCGCTAATGTTCGCCCAGGTGGATTTCTTCGCTTTTAGGTCTCGTACACGCGTGGAAATTTCTAATGTGACAACCTAGAATTTTAGTATATGAAATAAGGATTTAAAACTAAGAATCTTGATGTGAAGATGTTTGATGTCTAAACGAGTTTAAAGGTATATGAAAGGGCAAACTCGTCAAAGAATGTGAAAATATGGAAACTTATGTTCTAATAACTTTTATTAAGTCATAATGAAGTATTACTTAATTTGGAAATTTGATTTAAAGACCCGAAGACAAGAATGAGAAATTTGGGGGCAAAAGTGAAAAGATTAATTGTTAAACTTTAAAATTTTATATCTACAAATCTATAAGGAATTGGGAAAAGTCGTCAAGAAGACTTTTGTTGATTTTGATGTAATAAGAATATAGGAAAAAGATTGGGATCATTTGGAATTATAACGAAGATATTATGAAGGTGTAAAGATGACCTAAAATTGACAACAATTGCCAAAGAGCCATGTTTAAGGGCTGATAATGGAAAATCTGAAAGGATTCAGTCTTAGGTTAGTAAGAAGAAAATATAAAGCTCATTTTCATCTTTCCAACGAGATAAAGTTTGCAAAAATCGGGTATTTCACGTAGGAGTTATGGTCGGGTAAAACTCAGAAAGAATATGAGATTTTTTGTTGAAATTTGTTAAGGCATTTGAATAAGGGGCATTTTTGGAAATTCTCATAGATTAATTGGGTTAAAAATGGAATTAAGTCAGTCTCGTTTAATCCTCTAGAGAGTTCGTATTTGTCAAAATGGGAAGATCGGGACTTCAATAAAACACGCACCCACACATACACCGAGAGTGTGTGCGATTGAGAGATGAAGGAGACAGAAAGATCAGAAGATGACGGAGAGATAGAGAGGGAAGGAATCGATATTGATGGACTGATGACGGGAATAAGCTACTACAGCAACGGATGCTTGCAGAAACAGCGGCAAAGCTGAGCTGTGGTGGCGCTGGAGGACGACATGCGGCGTGAAGGAGACTGCCGGAGGCAGCAGCGATGGCGGACCGGCCGGTGGCTGTTTGTGAAGTCCGGGAACGGTAGAGAACTTCAGGGGAGCCGATTTCTACCTAAAATGGTCCAAAAATATTCAGATTTTCTCCTTTGGGCAGAAAATTGAAGGTATCCTCTTGATTTTCTTTGAACCCTAGATAAATTAATTTCAGAGACTAGAGATTGTTTGAAATATTTGAATGCATGTGTGTGATATTAAAGTTTTGGTGGTACACAACCGGTGTGTGTTCATGACTTGTAAAGAATGGTTAAACTAAAGGATTAAATTGGGGATTTTGAGGTATACATGGTAAATTGATTCAAGAATGGCGAAGAACACTTGAACTAAATCAGAAATCAAATTCCATCTATGTGTAATGCTGGGTATTATGTGTAATGGATGAACTTTACTTAGTGTTCTTGAGTAGGAAAGTCTATGGAATCAAAGTTATTGTTGAATTTACATATGTTAAACTCTTAGACTAGAAAGACCAAGATGTTTGAAGATCATCTTATGTTGAAAGCTGAAATTTCGTGTTAGAAGTACATGTTATTATTAATAATTGAAATTGGGAAATTATAGTCAACAAAGCTATATTATGTTAAGCATGAGTTATATTGGAAGTGTTAAAGATTTATCAAAAACAAGTTTTAGTATATACAAAAAAAATAACACAAAAGAGAACATAAAAGTAAATTGACATTATGAAATGTTGGAATGTATTGGTGTCTAGTGAACGGAAAGATGTCACATTTTGTAATGTTTCTATTTTTAGAAACTTTAATGGTTTAGTTTTGTCAAAATATTATAAATGGGAAAAATGAAGGATGTTTTAACATCTAACTATTAATATGAACTTATAGAGAAGTAAAAACTATTATGTTGCTAAGATAACTTTGTAGAACCCGAAAAATTACTCAAATGATCAAAATGGAACAAAAAGGGTAAATTTCACAATATTTGATATTAAGCTGTTGTAAAGCATGTCTAACCAATTTAATGGTATTGAATAACTGTTAGAAGGGTTTATGAATGATTAGGTAATTAATTTTTGTTTAGCGGTGTAATATGTTTCTAATCCCTTTATTAAATCGTTAGACATTAGAGGATGCTTGGAAGCTATACGATCTAGGGATACATGGATTAGTGTAGCTAGACATACCTAGCTACTGAGGTGAGTACATGATGACTTTTCTGGCTACATAGCAATAAGTTTTCTTTTTATGCAAATTGTTTTATGATTAATAGTTTGACAAATGATTTTCAAAAGTTATGTTACATGTTTCATGAATAATGGCTTTCGAAGTGGTTTTTAAAGCTTAAATTATTAAGTATTGATTTATGTTGACCGACTGAAATGGTTTGCAAATGATTCTAAAGTTTAAAGTTTTAAAAGTTGTTTTATCCAAAGGTTGGGATGATTTCTATATGATTGAATAATGTTTATGATTGATACCAACATATAATGAAATGATAAATGAAATATGAACTAAATGTAAGAAATGTGAAAGACGTCCGGACAAAGATCTCGCCCTAATGAGGGGAGGTCAAAAGACACTACTGGGATGGTACCTCCTGTCGCGAAGTAGTTGTCTCAGCTCACCCTTATGGATAGATTTGTTCTATTCCATGAAGGGAAAGGGAACTAGCACGCCCTCACGGATATATTGGTTCTATTTCGGGGAGGGAAAGGGATATGAGGAAACCCGTATAAAGCCAAATGATAATAAATTAATCATGAATTAAAGTTGGTCTAAGCTTGTTAAGAGAGTATGTGAATTATGTTTGCTTATGATGAATTGCTTCCTTTACATTTTAAGATAAAGTATTTGAATTTTTAACAATGGGCTTTTGTTTGGATGATAAGTAATGATTTCTGTTTTAATGATTATAGCAATGAACTTTTGTTTTATTGTTTTGACATAACAGTGGAGTTTGTCGGTTTTTGAAAAGAAGGGAAAGGTTTTCTTTATTTGTTTATAGCTAATGATATTCAAATTGATTTAAACTCATTGAGTCTAAAACCCATGTATCTCATGAGGCATTTATGTCTTACGTATTTTTGTTTTAAAATGCTATGTACTCAAGAACAGGATGCTTGTTAGCAGACGATAGAAGGAAAGGATTTAGAAGCTGATATGAGGAACGTAGATAGAAAGGATGTCCAGAAGATAGAGTTATCCCAAGTACGATATAGTTATGACATTTAAATGAGAGATATCATGATTATGGTTTAGAATTCCCTTGTAGTTGTACAATAAAGTTATATTATGCCCCGTATTATTTTTGGGTTGTTTTATCGAGTCGGGTCAGTATGGATTTGTCCATATTGCTCAAAGGTCATGCCGAATTTTTGGTAGAAATGTTAGTTTAATACGGGACATAACCTTGAGTTGTTTAAAGGCTTTACTATGGTTGTTTTGATATGAGTTTGTAACCCCCAATGTTGTCTAAAAATCTTTTTACGTCTTTGTTTTTATTGGGACCAAAGGTTTAAAACGATGTATTATTGGTTAAAAGAAAAGTTTTTAAAAGAATGAAATTTCCATTTAATAATGTTTATAAATAAATACACCAAATAAGGTGTTTGAAAGATGGGGTGTTACATCTAGAAGCCAACATTAGCGACGCAAACATAAAAGTTAGCGACGCTAATGTCCAAAAACGATAAAAGCCAGCGTTTTGAATTTCAAACTCCGAGATATCGGGCTCGGAATGAGGCGCGCATCTCGGAAAAGCCTTGTCTGCGGCGCGGGAACCCTGTTTTCGCACCACTATAATTACCGGAGTCCTGTCCGACTTTTAGAGCATCCCGAGACACCACGAGGGGATTCAAAGGCATAATTTCGTCAGTTTTTCAGTGGCAATCAGTAGGTTTGGTTTATATTTAGCTTTTCTCTTGTTTTATCAACTCGGTATCGAGGTATTACGCAATTGGAATTTCCATCGATTACTCGATGTTCATTTGGATTCATAGTTTCTGATTTCAGTAGTTAGTAGATCTGGATTTGAGTGTTTGGATATTGGTTTGATGTTTGGTCTTTGATTTTAATAAAGTAATCATTCGGTTATCGTTTTGTTTATTACTCGTTTTCTCGATCTGCAATCACATCTGAGTTTGTTTTGGTTTTTGTTTGAGTTTGGTGTGTTTCCTACGTGTTATTGATACGCCGTCTATAGAGTGGCACTATAGGTCGGCTTATCGACACAGAGCGCTAACCACTGACTCTACAGATCGATCCTTACTTCCACTTAGCTAGTGTGCTTGTAAGGTATTAAATCTTATATTTTTGACCGTATCAACGACTACGATGATGTCAATATGTTAGCAAACTCTTTATGTACTCCATTCATATATATTGTTGTAGTCTTCCCACGTGTGCATTGGCCCAAGGCCTTTCCTGTGTTTATGTTCATTGTACCCTTTTTGTATGATGAGAATCATAACCATTATCATGGTATGAGATAAGTGTTCTACTCTCTCCTAAAATCTCACACCTTTTCTTTTATTTCCTTCCACATCTCGATCCTTTCCTTCCTTGGTATCATCTTCTTCCCCGCCCAAACCTAATGGTTGTAGGCAACAACCCACCACCAACCTCCACCGCCAAAGCCTACTATATTACCAACATTAAATATTATGCTCCTCTTATTCTTTGATCTCTCTACCCACAACTATGATCCATGACGAGAGCTTTTTACTACACATTGTCTCCCCTTTAAGGTTCTCGATCATAAGGTTCTCGATCATATTAAGTCATCGCGTCAGCCACAGTGGGCTAGAAATCAGCAAGCCCTTCGTGTGTTTCTCCGTGGCAACATTTAAATTTTGGACACAATTGGAGCAGCCCAGTGCAACCAATCAGGCTCCTTGGAAGCCGGCCCATAACAGCAAATGCACAACAATAAAACAATAATTCTCAGGCCCATTTTCATTCCATCAATGCCCCCTTCACTTCCATAGGCTTGGCTTGGTACCTCAGATCAACCCACTTCTCTACCAATCAGGCTCCTTGGAAGCCGGCCCATAACAGCTAATGCACAACAACAAAACAATAATTCTCAGGCCCATTTTCATTCCATAAATGCCCCTTCACCTCCATAGGCTTGGCTTGGTACCTCAGATCAACCCACTTCTCTACCAACCGCATTTAATTCGATATCTTAAAACGATCCAACAAATGAAAGATAGGTTATAGACACCGGGACCATGGATCATGTGCATGCAAACTCAGGTATTGTAAATTCCCCTTGTAATAATCATTCTGGTCCTCGCTCTATTTTTGTCTGTAATGGTTCTGCAATACCTGTTACGGCCTCAGGACACACACCCTTTCCGATTCCTAATCTTTGTCGACCTTTACACTTACAAAACCTCTTTATTACACCCAATATTAATAAAAATCTCATTTTCGTATGCTGTTGGGTGTTGAATTCAATCAAAAAACAGTTTTGACTAAGTATCTATTCAATATGATAAGCAACACACACAATTGAATATACGTATGAACAATAAAGAACACAATAGGAATTGGATAACATGTGCCGAATGCTTTTATTTCACGATTAAGGTTTTACAACTTTGAAGATGCAATCTCATTTTACCCGGTATGGTATCACTGATATTTATACGTGATCAGTGATACACATAGTACAACTTTATTACAGAGAATCTCCTATCAGAGTACTATCCAATAGGAGTCTAGATTCATGCACCACGTAATGTACTATTACGCGTGCACACAAAAAGGTGTTACAGCTAAGAAGTCTTCGGATCCTCCAGGATGTACCCTTCGGAGTCTTCAGACTTCGGGGTCTTCTATCAGTTGTTTTACACTTCGAAGTCTTGATTTAGGTCTTCGGATGGTTAAGCACTTCATCACAAATAGACTCAACAATCTCCCCCTTTGTGTGAAGTGCATCCGAAGCCTACTTCTTGTAATGAGTCTTGTAGACTTGTTTCAAAGCATACCTCACTGTCAGCCTCTAGTTAAGATAGTCTTTCACTTTCTTCTTCTCTTCCCAGTTGTTCACAAAGCAGTGGTTTACTAGACCCAGGACTTCGGAAATGGATTCCAAAGGGTAAAGGCCTATGTAATCAATCTTGAAAAATTTTGTGACCATTGTTTCATTGTCACTAGATAATCCTTTGAAAACTACACCCCTGGGCTTGTCCACAATCCGCCCAGCCTTCAGATGATCAAAGTTTTCAATTGTTGTAGGTGGGGGTGCAAGAGCCTGTCCGAAGAGTTTTGCCACAGTAATGTCAAACCTGGCAAATCTCAGAAGGTAATTCTTGAAGAAGGAGGAGATATGGTTCTTAGCAACTGTGAAGACCGCCACTGACTCGGCTTCGTTTCTAGCTGAGAACTTTAGGATGTCAAGAAGCACAATGAAATTGGTGGGATTCATGATTGGGAAGTCTGCTATTGTGAATCTTGAATCCTTTTCATTGATACCCCGAAGTACAAAGAAATCAATGTTATCAAATCCGAGGTACGTCTCAATTTCTTTGATAGAGATTATTTTTACTATATTCTTCTCACTCCATACATAGTTCGGAGCCTGAATGAACTTTGCATGGAATGCTACCTTCCTTTTCTTGAATTCGGTCAACTGATCTTTTGGCACTTGCCTTTCAAATTATAGAAAGGCAAAGGTTTTGGGATTGTATGGGAGATCCAGTTGACGGTTGATCCTGATTTTAGTTTCAAGGCTCCTGAGAGGAAGCCTATTAAAGACTGTGAAGTCATTGAAACCTATGGCTGTAATCAGTTACGTAGTCCATGTTTGGTTTTTATGTGCAATATTGATTATCATGAGCATCTTCTAGTAGTCTTGCTCACGCTCTTTATGGACTTGCTCCATGTGGGGAGCAATCCTCAGCTCTTTGCCTTGTGGTTTTGAACTAGAACCACCTGCTTCTGTTGTCGTGGTGTTCCGAAGGCAGGACCAGCAGTGGAGATGATTGGTGGAATAAAAGATGGTCTTCCCAAGGTGATGGGCTGATAAGTGGTTTTTGGTTCGGAGGTTGTAGTGCCCGAAGCTTGGGATCCTAAGGCTGCGGTAACCAAGGCTTGAGATCCTGAGGCTGCGGATTCTCCCGCTTGCGAAGGTTGAGCCAGTGGTTCAGCCTGAGCAATTTCCTGAGGATTCGGGCTTGCTAGCTTGAGATCGTTCCATTTTTATTGACATATTGATCATGGGCTGAAGCGTTCTCTTTAGCTTTTCAACAATATCTGAAGTGATTGCAGCATTGGTTTTCTTTAGTTCGTTTGTAAAGATGGCGACTGCGGAACGTGACTGTTACGTAGTCAGCTCTTCAATTCGTTTGTGAGCATCAGATAAGTGCTTTGCAAAGCTTGTCTGGTACTGCGAATTGAAGGATTTGGTTTCGTCCCGAAGGTTATTCAAGGCCTTCATCACTTCGGAGTTCGATGACTCCATTTTCTCCACCAATTCGTTGATTTTCTTTTCTGTTTGCTCCTTAAGGAGCCGGTGTCGCTCTTCAACTTGGTCAACCACAGTGTTGAATTTGCCTTCTAAAATTCTTTGAATTTGGATTTTTTGGTCCAGAATTCTTTTTTAGAGGCCTTGACCGTTTCATCCATCTTTTCTATCAAGGCCTTTTGGGCTTCAGCCATTTATTCAGCAAAATTTCCTTTCGTCTTTCTCAAAGGATCAAACCCTGTGTTTGACTAGAGAAAAGCATCGAGTTTTCTGTTCAGGGTTTTGTACTGTTTGACAATGATAAAATCATTGTCATCCAGGTTATCATCATCATTGTCTTCTATGGTGAGTGGTGCCATGTGAAAGGCTGCCAGGGTTTCTTCTGTTGAAGGAGGTTTTGTAAATATGGTGGTTTCAAAATCAAGGTCATCTTGGAATGGGATAATCAGGAAGCGATGTATCCACACCAGAGGATGGGATATTTAATAGTGGTTTTGAGGAGGTGATGATTGGTTGAGATGTTTGAGGGTTAGAAATTGGTGGTGTTTCGGTGGTGTTAGATGTGGTAGGTACATCAGAAGATGATATATGGATTGTGGTTGTGTGTTGGGCTGTGGTAGGTGGTGTTTCGGTTGAGGATGTAAGTATTGTTTAGGTTTGGGCAGTTGTAATTGTGGAGGTGAATGGAGAGGTAGATGGAGGTACATCTGAAGTGGTTGTATGAATAGTTAAGGTTGGTTCGGATGTTGTTGGAGGTGGAGGAGGTGGAATAGTAGTATGTGGTGGAGTTGGTGGTCTTGTTTCATGAATTGGGGAGGATTGGTGTTCTTCTTCTTCTTGAACGTTGGCAGATGGAGTCCTGTCTGACTCCAAAGACTCATCCACCACAAGCAGCTTCCTTGTCCTTTTTGGTTGTTTCCTCTTCGGAGTTGTTTGCTCCGAAGCCTTTCTCTTCTTTTCCACCTTCTTTGGAGCACTAGGTCCTCCAGTAGCATTTTTCTTGCCTTTGGCTTTTGTTGGGGCTTTGACTGGTACAGCTTGGATGACCTCACGAACAGGGTAAGGTATGAGTAGTGTATTGCGATAGGTATTGACCTCATTGCAATCCATTGACACCTTGGAGACCATCACGTGAGGTATTTGTGCACAAAATCCAGCGGGTACTTCATCTAAGGCTGGAACCGTGATATGAGTGTATCGTATCTCAGGAAGATTGGGATCATAGACATACCCTGTTTGTGTGTAGTGGGCATTAACAACTATTGCCCAAAACCTAGCATTAGAGATCTCAGTTCCCTTCAAGGTATGGTTGATATGTGAACATAAATCAGCCCAAAGAATTAATGTAAAATCAACCTTGACGTCATAATAAATCCCATAAAATAAACTTTGAAAGGATTGACTTGCAGAGTCTAGACCAGAGGTCCTTCTAGAAAGGCATCTAAGGAAGATACTAAACAAATACCTCCATAGATCTGGAAGCTGTCTCTTCCTGAAGGTGCTGATGCTTTCCAGTTATGGTTCATATCCTATGGCATTGAACATGTCCACCAACTGTTCAGTCGTTAGAATGACCATTTCCTTGGAGTTGTATGTTGGAAGATGAAGGGCTGCAGCAAACTTCTCCTTTGTTAATTGAACCTTCTTGGTTTTGCCCTTTGAATCGATGGCTTCATAGAACACCGACTTGACATTGTTGTTGGTGTCGAACAGAGCATTGGAAGTGTAGTGGGCTCTGTGCACCAAAGTAGCAGGGATGGCAGGTGTGTAGGTCAGAGCGTGACCAAGAACCGATTATTTCAAGCATTCAACCAGAGCAACGATTGGTTGAGGATAGAGATTGAGATCAATGCAAAGAAACAGATTTGCCGAATGATTCTTGAGCACTGGAATGGAAATCGCCTCAGTGGTTTGTGAAGATCCTTCAGCAGCCATTGTTGATTGGAAGAAGAAGATGAAGTAGAATTAGGGTTCTCGAAAGAAATTTTGCAGAGGAAGTTTGTGAGGTATGATCGCGTAAAGAGATGAACTGAAGCGGCGTGAGGTATATATAGTATTCGTGGTCCCAATGCCATTAAATACACGTTTGAATTGGTCAAGTGATATAATGACACCTCAGCTCCTGCACGTCCCACTAACCCTGCAAAAATGGAAACGTCCGTCTGTCAGTCATGATTATTTCAAAATGAACCGCCATATTCGCATAATCTTTTAGTTAAGATTCACCATGATTTTCTATATGACAGCTGTTTAGTAACGTTCATTTATTTTAAACGAATGTTTTTCTTTGTTGTTATCATAAATGCAAAAATCACTTGAACATTTAATTGACTTCGGATCAGCAAGGACAACTTATATGAGTATCATTCGTAGTGCAAAAATTGAGTAAGTGTAATGAATTACTCCAAAGGATGTTGATAACACTTTGGATGAAAAATTTTGTTGAGAAGTGTTTATCAATGCTCCGAAGGCCATTGTTTTCCTTTTAATAACATTCCTTTGATTTAAAAAAAATTGTTTTACTTTTGGAGATGCACTGTGACTGTTGACCTTAACTTTCCTGAGTATTGTGAAATGAAGATTTAACAGGTTAATGTTCAGAATCATTCAGATCATGTTGGAAGTCCATTTTTCATTCCGAAGTCTGTTTGATTCAACATCAGTCATGAATGCATAAGTCTAATCACCCCAATATGAACTTAATTTCGCATTTAGATTTGAAGGTTTGATTATTCTTTTGTGTTTCAAATTTTTCATACCAAGTAATGGTGACATTCTTTGCATTGAAATTTAAAAAGTTTTCACTTTTGAATTGAGCATCAGAAGAGTTTGAGAATTTGGATTGAGTTTGAAGAACCTTGTTAAAAATTTATTTCTTTTCATCAATTGAGGTGTTTGGATACTATTATCTGATGACAAGCCTTTGAGCTTCGTACACCACCTCAACATTACCATTTAAGATAGATTACTTGAAATGTTCATATTCTCTACATAGTACTCGACTATGTTATAAGAGTTCCTTGTATTGTTATTTAAAACAGAAGAATAAGCCTTTGGGTGCTGATTTATCTTTGTTTTGCACTCCCTTTTTCCTGTCATATGTCTTGAGCAGCCACTATCCATGTACCATTTTGCATCGTACCGCTCATTTGACATGACTTGCAATCAATCAATCAAGAAGGAGTTGGTACCCAATCAATCTTGGGTCCTCAGGGTAAGCAAAGGATTCTTTAATCCACTTTTCAACGGCCTCTTCTGAAATTTCATTAGCATTTAAATTTATCATATTTTCAGAAGGTTCACGTGATGAGACCGAAGAATCAGTAATTGATTCTGAAGTGTTGTTTAACAAAATTGATGAGTGCGAAGAGATTGAAACATTTGTAGCCTTCAGAACCCACATTTGTCTAGATGGGTTGGATTTAGCAGTTTTTGAAGTTTTCTTGGTTTCAACTGAATTTGAATTTGAAGTATTTGAAGTATTTGATGTCCTTGAAGTTTTTGTCTTCGGAGTGAAATTTTCATTCAAGTCACCCCTTTTCCAATTTTTTTGTATTTTCAAATGTTGATTTCCTTGATATAGAGCTACACAACGTAGAGGTACATAGGTACTCTTCGTATGCGAGTTTGAAATCATTTAGTGAAAGATTTTTATCTTTGAACAAATCCAAATTTTTGTCTTGCCATTGATGAAACGTGTCTATCAAATTAGTTCCTTTTGAAAATGATTTCTTGGAGGGTTTCTGATATTTGGAATTTGGAAAATTTGGTTTGGTTGAGACAAAGGATGGTTTTGAAAATTGATCGGTTGAATCCTTCAAATCAACATGTTTTGTTCCAGAGATGGAAGGCTTCGTATCAACTGATTTTGTTGGTACAAAGGCAGTTATTCGTTTTACAAGATTTGATGATGAGTTGGTTTTTCGATTTTCCATTGTTGCTTTTGATAAAGGTTTTGAAATTATAACAACAGATTTTGTTTTGGAAGTTGATACAAAGTTTTGAATTTGAGGTCTTTTCAAAAGTAGAGGTTTTTGTACTGAAGGTTTGGAAACAGCAGTTGTAGATCTTGAAATAACATTTTCAAAAGATTTAGAAAGCGGCACACTCTCACAAGATTCCATCAACTGAAAAACATCCATCTTAGGAGCTATGGGTTTTTCCATAACTTGAATTTGTTTGTAATTTCGGTTAGTGTAAACATGATTGTTGGTTTTAACATTCAAAAGATGATTTAAATTCTTTGGGATTTCATCTTTTTCATAACACAGACGATTGTAAATGTTATGGCCATACAAGTCTTCTTTTCTTACATTAATTTTCACTTCCATATTCTCGTGCATTTGATTTTCAACCATTTTCGAAGAAGAGGAAAACCCTTCCTCAGTAACTATGGAATTATCCTCATAGACAATCTTCTTCAAATCATTATCAATTAAAAGCACACCATCGGGTTAGACAAAAATGGAATTTTTGAAATACGAAATCCTTGGATAAACACAAGCAACATGGACTAGTCGTTTTGAAGTGTTTTTGAGATAATCTTCGTATGACTCACAAACATCAGAAATTTGAGTTTTGTTTTTAATAATTTCCTCATTTTCAGAAATCTCTTTTCACAATCAACTTTGGCTTTGCCTTTATCAACCGAAGACTGTTGTGGAGTGTCTTCGGAGGGTGATGCGGATGCAGAGGGTGACTTTAATGGAGATAACAAAGAACAATCAATATCCTCCATATTCGAATCACATTCAGAATCCTTATCAGATTCAGTCTCTACAGTAACCTCTGATTTGTTTTCAATTTGAGGAACACTCTTTATCAAGATCGGAATTTGTTGTGGCAGTAATTTCAACAGATCATTAGCAGTTAGATGTTTTTCTACAAATATTAAACCATGCTTATACGAAGGGTTGGTGACTTCGGAGCCTGATACTATGGATTCACATTCATATGATATGCTATCAACATTGTTAAGCTTAAACTCAATGAAAGGCAGTAGTTGTCTATGTTAAACATTGCAGACATCAGCAGAATGATAAATACGAGTAATGTGAGCGTACAGGCGTTTAGCAGTTTCAAAAAATATGTTACGTTGTTTCAGAATTACATCATTATTATTCAAATATTTCTCCCTATTCTCTTCTAGCAGTGTGATTCTTAAATTGGCCTTCTTTAGGGCTAGCTTCGAACTCTCTACTATCCCCCTCAATTTGAGAATCTCCTGCTCACTGACTTTCTCCCTATTTTTAGCATCAACAACTAGTTTATGTATCACAAAACAATCACTGGTTATTTCATCTATAACAACAGAGGATTTAGATATAGGTATATTGAAAGATAAGAGAAGTTTGGATACCTGTTCTGGAATGGTTAGGCGTGTGTCTTTTGCCATGAAGCATACTTCCTCTTCATCATCCGAAGAGTCCTCATACCCGATCTTCGGAACATCAGCACCCAAAGCTTTCTTCATCTCATCATTACCACGATCAAGATCTCCAAAACTTTCGTAACCACCTTCACCCAAATCTTTTTCAACCTCAATATTCTTAGAAGTGTTTTCTGGAAATCTCTTACCGACATCATAGGCCATGAAAGCACTATGAGTTGGCTTTCTCACTTCTTCATCTTCAGAGTCAGATGACCATAATTGATATGTTCCCATATAGTTCTCCGAAGCCATTAGTGCTAGATCTTTGGTTTTCTCTCTTGCTTCACCTAGTTTTCTTGCATAATAAGCTTTGTCCTTCACTTGAGGTTGTTTCTCATTCTTCTTTCTCAACATGCAGTCCTTAGAAAAATGGTTCTTGCCATGACAGTGGTTATAATCAAATCCTGAATCACCAACAGTTTTCTTCTCTTCAGGTTTTACTTTGGGAGCCTCCGAAGTCTTTGTCTCCATTGGCTTCGGAGTTGGATTCTGAGTTGACGACTTTGAGTTTTCCTCCTTCGAAGTGTAAATTTCAGGTTTGGGTTTTGGATTGAAGTTCTTAACAAAGGGTTTTCCAGAGTTATTTTTGGTGAATGGTTTCTTGAACCTTCGATTGTTTGCAGTGTAAAGTGCAACAGTTTCTCCGTTTTTGTCAACCATATACCCATCAGGATCATCATCACTTTCTTCATATTCTGCTTTCGAAACAAGGGCTAGAGATCCACCGGTCTTACTCCTTCTTCCAACAATATCAGGTTTATGAGCTTTTATCAGGTTATATAGAGTAGCTAGCTTGTACTTATCGATGTTTTCATACGATTTAACCATTAACATGATAGGTCTCCATTCCTTCCGAAGAGCATATAGAAACTTGATGTTGATTTCCTGTTGGCTTCTGGTTTCACCATATTTATCAAGAGTGTAAATCATAGAGCTAAGCCTTTCATAGCATTGTTCAAGAGTCTCATTCTCTTCTTGCTTGAAATTACCAAAGTCAGCCAAAATCTCTTGACTTTACTTGACTGAAGAGTCTTGTCACCAGCAAACCGTATGGCTAGGTTATCCCACATCTCCTTGGCGGATTTAGCATCAGCTATGTGATGACTCACATCAGGACAAAGTCCGCTTCTGAGTTTACGCATAGCTCTTTCATCATTTTCCAATTTCTTCATATCCGCTGCTGTAAGAACTTCAGCATCTTCACCTTCAGCAACCACAAAGCGACCTTCAATATCAGCGTGAGGACCATCAGTTACAGACCTTCATTCTTCCTGACCAATAGTCATAGTAAGCAGTTACAAGAATCGAAGCCTTGGTTGCAGAACCGATGAGATTCGCAAAGTTCAACATGTTAGCATAAGTTGCTGTAGAGTCAGCCATTTCGATTGATTTTCAACTAGATCTTTTCAGAAAAACTTATCAAAGAAGGTTGATTACAGTTGCAGAAACCTAGATCTAGGAAACAAGCTAAATATAGAACTGTAACAAGAAAAATGGTCTTCTATAGAGTAAGTTTTCGAGCTGTCCTGCTATGATACCACTTGTTGGGTGTTGAATTCAATCAAACGACAGTTTTGACTAAGTATCTATTCAATATGATAAGCAACACACACAATTGAATATACGTATGAACAATAAAGAATACAACAGGAATTGGATAACATGTGCGAATGCTTTGATTTCACGATTAGGGTTTTACAACTTTGAAGATGCAATCTCATTTTACACGGTATGGTATCACTGATATTTATACGTGATCAGTGATACGCATAGTACAACTTTATTACAGAGAATCTCCTATCAGAGTACTATGCAATAGGAGTTTAGATTCATGCACCACGTAATGTACTATTACACGTGCACACAAAAAGGTGTTATAGCTAAAAAGTCTTTGGATCCTCCAGGATGTACCCTTCGGAGTCTTCAGACTTCGGGGTCTTCAATTTGTTGTTTTACACTTCGAAGTCTTGATTCAGGTCTTCGGATGGTTAAGCACTTCATCATAAATAGACTCAGCATATGCATATTCACTACTCAAAATAACTTCTTTATTGACTTTGATCTCTTTGGTTTTACTATTCTTGATTATCAGACTCGATGCCCCCTCATCCGATGTAACAGCACCGACCCTCTTTATCCAGTCAACAGTTCCCGAAGTCATGCATTTGTCACCAGCTCCTCCACCACTTGGCATCAAAGGCTCGATCACCCTGGCGATAAAATATTGCACATTTATTTTCTCGTGGTTCTATTTCCTGTTCTAGCTCTTTGTCAAGCCTTCAACTTGGCAAACACACAAAACTTCCATTTTATTCTTCAGATTCCATTGTTTCTACACCATTTGAACTTATACATTTAGATTTATGAACTTCTATTGTTACTAGTTATGGTGGTTTACAATATTACATTATATTTGTTAATCATTGCACACATTATCTCTGGATCTATCCTCTCAAAAATAATTATGATGTGCTTCATAAATTTATACACTTTTCCAACATTGCCAACAACCAATTTGAGGGCAACATGAAACAACTTCTATGTGACAATGTGTGACAACCGTCAAAATGCGAATCAGTTCTAGATTTGAATAAACTAAATTACATAAGTAGACACTGTGACATCTGTCATTCGGATCATTCTTTGAATTAATTCAGTTTCCTTAGACTTTTTATTTTGACTTTATTATAGAAATAGTGAAAGGTTTTTCTGCAATCTATGAACTAAAATCCTAAGTTCACATGCAACCTAGAAAGGATCTATGTTTTCTATCTTTGAACATATAATAATAATTCTAACGGCTAACAGAAATTTCTAATAACGACTAACAGAAATTTCTATATAAAACAATTAATAAAAACTAACCTTTAGTTTTATTCTTGAAGCCGAGCAGCACAAGTGTCCTGCCTCAAATGAGATCACACCCAGAAGTCCAAGCAGAGGTTAACTATCTTAACCTCTTATTAAGAACGGCTCGCTATAAAACCTTAGAGAAGGATTATAGACGGCAAGGAGAGAAGAGAAATTCCAAGGAAGTGTTTTGGAATGGTGCAAGTTTTCAAGTGATGGGGAGAGGCTTATTTATAGTGTTCAACTTTTAAACAATTGCATTCTAGCCCCTGCACTTATAATCAATTTAGCCCCTGCACTTTTAATTAATTCCTAATTAATTCCAATTAATTCTGATTAATTCCAAACTAGTTTATCATTAATTTATTATCACATAATAAATTAACGAACTATTTATTTCTCTCTCTATTTAACCTTGATGCCGGTTGGACTACCAAGGGCAACCCAAATGGACTTTGCTTCTATTAATAAGATAAATACAAATTATAAGTCATGGCTTAGACACCTAATCCAACAGTCTCCCACTTGGATAAGTCTATGACTTTAATTGTCCATTTATCTTCAGATTAATTAGCAAACTGTAGCTTCCTAGAAACTGTTGCCGAACTTTGACCTAGTCAGTTCTGTCCAAAGATAAGTGATCAGATGATCCTCCGTCCGACTAGATATTTTTCAGACTCAAGACATGGATAAAATCAATCTGGTCTGATTCACTGTTCCTCGATTTCCGATTTGTATATGACTCTTAGACTACCAATTTAGTCCCGGTTGGCCAACCATTTTAGTTAACTTCAAATTCATCGAGAGGCCTACAGATATCTATTCCCCGTTAGGGTCAAGGGACGAATAAACGTTGACTCATATACTTATGTCTTTTACCAGACAATTTACTCAAAACAACACGTTTTTTAACACCGAGTTACCGATCCGTTTTTGTATTATTAATGAACAACCATCTAGTAAATCATAACTCATATGTCTTAGCTTAAAGATCAAAAGATATTATCGTCTCAATATTGCTCGTGATATAATCCATGAAGCAATCCATTGAGTGCGGGTTTATCCAATACTCAAATCTCCATTTCCAAGTACTCATGAATGTTGCAACAATCTTATTGCAATGTCTAACTCCTTGGACAATCTACAACTAATTCATGACAGCCTTGCTTCAACTTACTCCCTAAAAGTATGAGCGACTGTGGATATTTGAATAATCCAATTATTCAGGAAGTAAAACATGCAAAATGAAACACAATGATATATTATTGACAAAATTAGTAAACCATTACTCATTAATAAATCTCCATTATTAAATCACATAAGTCAAATACAATAACATTGTTATAAGTTTCAAAACCTATTTAATTACAAAAACTTATATCATCTCTTAATCCAATGCTCCTAGCATGTTGATTATGCTTAATCCTACTCAGAGCCTTTGTCAAGGGATCTGCAAGATTATCTTCCGATGATACCCTCTTTAAAAGGAAGTGACCTTCTTCTACCCTATGTCTGATGTAGTGGTACTTTCTGTCGATATGTCTGGACTTTCCATGATCTCGCGGTTCCTTTGTCAAGGCGACCGCACCTTCGTTATCGCAGAACAGTTCCAAGGGCTCCTGAATACTCGGGACTAGTCCAAGGTCACCGATAAAGTTCTTCAGCTAAGCCGCTTCCTTCGACGCTTCACTTGCTGCTATGTACTCTGATTCGCACGTAGAATCAACGACTGTTTCTTGCTTGGAACTTTTCCAAGTAACTGCTCCACCGTTCAAAAGGAAAACCCAGCCCGACTGAGACCGACCACTGTCTCTATCCGTCTGAAAACTGGCATCTGTATATCCTTCAACTCTCAAGGTATCACTGCCACCGAGGACTAACACCATGTTCTTTGTCCTTCGCAGATACTTGACTATATTTTTCACAGCTATCCAATGCGCCCTTCCAGGGTTACCCTGGTACCGACTAACCATGCTTAAAGCAAAATTCATGTCAGGGCGAGTATACGTCATAGCGTACATGATCGATCCTATAGCCGAAGTGTAAGGTACCCGACTCATTTCAGCTATTTCTTCGTATGTACTCGGACTTTGAGTCTTACTCAATTTTGCATTATTTTGGATAGGTAGCTCTCCCTTCTTGGAATTTTCCATACTAAACCTCTTTAGCACCTTTTCCAAGTATGTACCCTGACTAAGTCCAATTATTCTCTTCTTCCTATCTCTCAATATTCTTATCCCGAGAATGTAAGCTGCCTCTCCTAGGTCCTTCATGGCAAAACATTTCCCAAGCCAAGTCTTGACATCTTGCAAGGTTAGAATATCGTTTTCCATGAGCAGTATGTCATCGACATATAGCACCAGAAAGGTGACTATACTCCCACTAGCCTTGACATATACGCAGGACTCATCCTCGCTCCTAGAGAAACCAAACTCTTTGACTTTCTCATGGAAACAAAGATTCCAACTGCGAGAAGCTTGCTTCAATCCGTAGATTGATCTCTCAAGCTTACACACTTTATTGGGATACTTTGCGTCGACAAAACCCTCTGGCTGATTCATGTAAACATCCTCAGTCAACTTTCCCTTAAGGAAAGCGGTTTTGACGTCCATCTGCCAAATTTCATAGTCATGAAATGCAGCTATGGCCAGCATAATCCTAATAGACTTTATCTTGGCTACTGGTGAGAAGGTCTCGTCATAGTCAACCCCTGGGGTTTGAGTAAAGCCCTTCGCAACCAGTCTTGCCTTGAAAGTGTGTACCTTTCCGTCCATGTCGGTCTTCTTCTTGAAGATCCATTTGCACCCGACTGTCTTTCGACCCGGTACGTTGTCAACCAAGTTCCAAACTTGATTGTCATACATGGACTTGATCTCGCTATCCATGGCCTCTTTCCACTTGGCAGACTCAGGGCCCGCCACTGCTTCCTGGTAGTTAGCTGGTTCATCCAAATTTATCAGTGTCCTATCACTGACAAACGTGTCCCCATCCGAAGTTATATGGAACCCATAAAACTCTGGTGGCATGCTAACCCTACCGGAACGCCTAAGAGGTAAGGATACATCTGTCGGACCAACAGAAACTTCTTCCTCATGTTGGTTGCTAGTTTCTCCTAAGGTTGTGTCATCTGATGATTCTTGAATTTCTTCCAGATCAATGGTACTCCCACTGTCCTCTTTGAATATGAGCTCTCTCTCTCTCAAGACTGCTCGTCTAGCTACAAAGACCACGTCCTCGCTCGGTCTGTAGAATAGATATCGAAAGGACTGTTTGGGATAACCAAGGAAGAAACACCTTTCGCTTCTTTCTGCGAGTTTGTCTTGAGTCTCTCGTCTAACGAAAGTCTCACAACCCAGACTTTGATATGTGCCAACGAGGGAACTTTCCCCGTCCACATTTCATGAGGTGTTTTAGCAACCTTTTTAGTAGGGAAAAGATTGAGGATATGGGCGGCAGTCTCTAAGGCATACCCCCAGAAGTGAATGGGAAGTGAAGCTCGACTCATCATGGAACGAACCATGTCCAACAGGGTTCGGTTGCGCCTCTCCGCAACACCGTTCAACTGTGGTGTCCTGGGAGGTGTCAACTGCGAAACTATTCCGCATTCCTTTAGATAGTCTAGGAACTCGATACTTAGATACTCTCCGCCTCTGTCGGACCTGAGCGTCTTTATCTTCCTGCCTAATTGATTCTCTACCTCGTTCTTAAACTCTTTGAACTTTTCAAAGGTGTCTGACTTGTGCTTGATTAAATAGATATAACCGTATCTACTAAAATCGTCAGTAAAGGTTATGTAGAACCGCGTGCCATCCTTTGTGGTTGATCTGAATGGACCACACACATCCGTGTGAATGATGTCCAGCAGACCCTCACCTCTTTCAAAAGACCCTTTGAAAGGTGATTTAGTCATCTTTCCCAACAGACAAGATTCGCATACATCATCCGACCTGAGGTCGAATGATTCCAACACTCCATCCTTTTGGAGTTGGGCGATGTGTTTCTTGCCGATGTGCCCGAGCCGACTATGCCACAGACATCTACACCACTAGTAGAATCAATATAATTTACACTATGTCCTAAATTGTCAACACATTCAACGGTTTCATACACACCATCACAAGGATAAGCAGTAAAAATCAAAATACCATTTTCGAAAACAGAAATCGAACCAATTTTATTATCAAAAGAAAATTGAAATCCTTGTCTGAACAATGCGTGAAATGAAATAATGTTTCTTGCCATTTCTGGCGAATAGCAACAATTAATTAACTCTATACTAACATCACTACTAAGCACTAAACTGTAAACGCCGATCTTGGTAACAGGGGACGATCTCCTATTGCCCATGATCAAGTTCAGTCTACCGTGCTCCACCTCCCTGCTTTCCTTTAGGCCCTGCAGATCAGAACAAATGTGAAAACCACATCCTGTATCAAGGACCCAAGAATTAGAAGATGGTGAGTTTTTAGAGATAGTGTATATACCTGTTGTCGATGGTTTTACTTTCCCATCCTTGACATCCTGCAAGTATTTGGGGCAGCTTCTCTACCAATGACCCTTCTCTTTGCAGTAGAAACAGTTGGCTTCATCGGGGTTGGCCACACAAGGAATCTGGGAAGACTTGGTTCTCGAGCCATTGCTTGATGACCCGACCTGAACCTTTTCCCTCCAATTTTGCTTAGGAGGGCCCTTCCTCTTCTTTCCTTTGCCACTTCCAATGGCTAGGACGGGCTGATTAACCGAGGGTACACTTTTACTCTTCATCCCGTCCTCAGCAACTCGAAGCATGCGATGCAATTCAGTCAGGTTAGCCTGATTGTTGTTCAAATGATAAGCCAGCCTAAACTGGTCATAAGAACTCGGTAGGGAGTTAAGCACTATGTCAACGGCCAACTCCTCCGGTACAGGCATCGCAAGCTTTCTAAGCCGATCCACGTAACCTTGCATTCTTTGCACATGAGCGCAGATGGACTCTCCATCTTTAGGTTTGCTGTTCGTGAAGTCCTTGACCACCTCGCACCTCTCGATGCGCTCTTGCTTGCAGAACTTTTCCGCAAGCTCCTTGTGCATCTCAAAGGGCCAGTAGTCTTCGTATATCCTTTGCAATTCGGGGTTCATTGTGGCTATCATGATGTAGGCCACTTTGGTTGCATCATCAGAATGTTTTTGGTACGAGGCAATCTCCTCGTGAGTAGCAGTTTCAGAGTCAATATCGACAAGCTCGGTCTCGAGGACATACTCTTTGTTCTCGTACCTCAGAGCCATCTTGATATTTCTAATCCAGTCATTATAGTTTGTCCCGTTCAATTGAACCTTGGAACACAGTGAGAGGATAGAGGGAACACTAGGGTTTGAGTGGGGAGTGTATTGATCAGCAGAAGACATCTATAAAAGAAGGTAAGTTTAATTGGATACTTGTCGGTCCTTATAATAACCCAATATAAAATAAGGCTAGGATCCAACTATAACAATTTGCAACATAGAAGAGGGATGCCGTAATCTATAAGCAAATTTTTATAAAGGTAGGCGAATGACGATTCAGCCAATTCCACCGCGGAAAAATAATCTTATTATAAATGGAATTCCTAGTTTCTTTTGAGATTTATTGAACTGTTCAATAGCATGTTTAATCTCGGATATGCCCCACCGTTTGTGACTGGGATGCCGAGGATCATAAACCGGGTGTGAATAACCATACAAATTAGCTTGGTACTCTCGGGGTCCATTACCATCTCAAATTGATGTACCGGTAAACCACACACGCTCCATCAACAATGATAACACCCAAGACACCCATTGCCACTCTTTATTCTCCCCCATTTGTGTGCCAGTAAACCACACACGCTCCACCAACGTTTCATAAAGTGCAATGTGCAACTTCATGGATTAGCATCAATTCACATTTTTAACCTAAATTAACTAGATTGGGATTTTGATAATGGTTCTAGTACTTTCAAATATATAATTATACTTTTAAGAGGCTTTAGCAGTTCCATCAAACCCGTTCGGCTAACGACACTCGACTGACCAGGAGAGCGGTGGGTGAGAATGGATACCCATTAGACTACCATTTTATAGGCAGTCGCCTTATACCCTATTTATAGGACAGTTTTGTGAATGAGGCCTACTAACGGTAAGACTAACCAATTTATCTTATATATAAAATATTAACTATTAATTATAATATATATAAGATGTATTTTAAACTTTTAAAATATTTCTGTTTTATCTATTTAATTTTTCAAAAATTAACTCTTAATTTTAAAATTAAATTTAAACCGTTAAACGATTTAATTTATCTTTTAAGTAAACAATTATAGCAATTCAATAAGAAAACAACCAACGCTCTGATACCACCGAAAGGTTTTTCTGCAATCTATGAACTAAAATCCTAAGTTCACATGCAACCTAGAAAGGATCTATGTTTTCTATCTTTGAACATGTAATAATAATTCTAACGGCTAACAGAAATTTCTAATGACGACTAACAGAAATTTCTATATAAAACAATTAATAAAAACTAACCTTTAGTTTTATTCTTGAAGCCGAGCAGCACAAGTGTCCTGCCTCAAATGAGATCACACCCAGAAGTCCAAGCAGAGGTTAACTATCTTAACCTCTTATTAAGAACGGCTCGCTATAAAACCTTAGAGAAGGATTATAGACGGCAAGGAGAGAAGAGAAATTCCAAGGAAGTGTTTTGGAATGGTTCAAGTTTTCAAGTGATGGGGAGAGGCTTATTTATAGTGTTCAACTTTTGAACAATTGCATTCTAGCCCCTGCACTTATAATCAATTTAGCCCCTGCACTTTTAATTAATTCCAAATTAATTCCAATTAATTCTGATTAATTCCAAACTAGTTTATCATTAATTTATTATCACATAATAAATTAACGAACTATTTATTTCTCTCTCTATTTAACCTTGATGTCGGTTAGACTACCAAGGGCAACCCAAATGGACTTTGCTTCTATTAATAAGATAAATACAAATTATAAGTCATGGCTTAGACACCTAATCCAACAAATAGGTCAAAAACCTTTTATAAGCTTGAATCCAAGTAGGATCTAGAACTAGTATGCTTGACTAGTGTAATTCAAGTGAATTGTTCGAATTTTGCGGAAAATGCCAGTAAACTGTTAAAAATAACTGAAAATATCGTTTACAGTTAAAAATAATTATGAACAATTTAAAATAAAGTGAAAATATTAAAATTCACTTTATAATAATTATGAGGTTTTAAATTGGTCATAAAAACCTTAAAAAGTCTTAAAAACTCAATTTTTATAAATTTGACGTTTTAAAATCTATAAATTTCATAATAAGACTTATATTATGAAAATAAATTAATTGAATTATTAAATATAAGTAGGAATGAAAATTTTTGGTTCCTAGTAATTATTTAATAATTAAGAGCTAAATAAGACAAGTAATTCACATTTTAACCAAAATTTTTATAAAAATGACAAGTTTTATAAAATATACAAAAATTTTATAAAAAAATAAAAAATTTAAGCAAATGGGTTAGGAGAGCCTTAGGAACCGGCCAGTCATCCCCTCCCCATGCAAAATCATTTTGACATTTGATTACTTACACACACTACCATCACTTTCTTTCATTTCTCCAACACTCCACCATTATTTTTCTCTTAATTTTCTCCTTCTCGCTCTCCATTCATGAAAATTCATCATCAAGAACACATATTTGAGCTTCAAAATTCGGATTCCATAGGTGTTCTTCAAAGGTATGACTCATCTTATGTTTTTATGCATATTTTTACGCTTCTACACCTTTCTTTTTGAAGCAAACCATGGGTTATCCTAAACCCACGAAATTATGATGATGATGATGGTAGAAATTCACATAAACATCAAGAATGTTGCATGCATGTGAATTTCCATGATCAATCTATGTAAAAAATCATTAAAAATGCATGTTTTCAAGTGTTTTCTTCAAAAATTCGTGACATGCATAGTAAACTCATGTATGAATTTGTTTTGGAACTTTTAAGACACATGCATGATGCTTAAACCTTCATGCATGTGCTCCTCTTAATGGATTAAGTCATAAAAACCAAGGTTTGATGCTAAAAACCTTGAAAAATGCATGAAATAACATAAATCTATAAAAATACCTTAGACAATCTTTTTATTCCGGTCCAATTTATGGTGAGAACCTATGAACACGAAATAATTAACTGGATAATTTCAAGGTCTAACTCGAAAGTATTGATTTTATAAAAATATGACAATAAATCATGACAGTAATTCATGTAAATCACTTGTCGGATGAAATAAAATCTGGGAAAATTTCAGGTGAATCTATAATTTTCTTGTACAGTTCCCATAACGTTTTAGAACTTTTTGAGTACTTTAGATACACTTTTTTATTTATTGTGGTTGTTGTCGCCAAATATTCTAAGTAAGTGCGGAATAAAAGATTGCGGAAATTAAGAGTCTGAAATTATAAGTTTCGGAGATGGACAAGTCCGAAGACTTGAGATGGATGCAGAATTATAAATAAGAATTGATACTTAGAACAGATTTTAATAGCTCAACAATAAACAGTAAAGATATACATTTAAGTAACTTGGAAATATAGAGACTTCAAGTAAGAATGCTAGATATGAGAGAGAGAGAGATGAAAAATGCAGATGATAACATACGAGTTGATGGAATGAGAGAATATATTGATAAGAGAAAGTGTTACATAAAGTCTCTCAAAACCATGAGGACTGAAGATGAACTTGGTCTCCCTTTTATAGACTAAGGGAGGACCTTCTGGTAATAACCTATGGACTGAAGAGGAGACAACACGTCTCTCTTCAGTCAGATAAGAAAGGTAAATCTATTATTATAATAAAATGTCAGACTAGGGTGGCTTGTCTATAGTTTAATAATGCTCTAAAGTACAATAGACATGCTTCTAGATGACCACGCTTGATCTAGTCTAATTATATCCTATAAGTTGACATGCTTATCCTTTGTCTTATCTCTTAGATATTCTTTGTTCTTCAGTCTTCTTTGTTGAATGCTTAAGTGTGATATTTCTAATGATATATTTATATTGATAGTCCGAAATCCTGAGTGGATTTCGGAGTCCTGGCTGATGTTATCAGAGTGTATCTGGAAATAGTCATGTATGTTCTGACTTTCTGACTTAGTTTTGAGTGTGATATTTTGAGCTTAATCTTCTGAGTGAATTACGTTATGATACTGAGTTTCTTTGAAGGATGCAGTCCGAAATTCAATACTGAATTTCGGATAGAGACAAGTAATCAGAGTACAGGTTATCAGAGGCAACATACACGATAAGAGATTGTTCATTACTTAAAAGCATTCAAGTGAAAATAAGTTCATTCCATCAAGATAGAAAGTTTGATAATACAATCTTAAAACTATCAAACTACGAGTTGGTCAACGATATGGCTTTTAGCACTAACAATTCCCCCTTCGGTGACCAAACGAGGGTTTTGATTCAGTATTTCTATCGTTGATCCAGTATTCCTTGTTTTGCAGCGTATCTCCAGAATTTTCTGACTTCCAGAAGCCACCTCATTCTGATAAGGAGTTCTTTCTTGGCTTCTGGTTCTGATGATTTTGATCTTTCCACAGCTATGATGTACTTCTCTAGCATAACATTGGTAACTCTTCTGAGTTGCTCAGCACGAAGAAAAAGAAATTCTTTTTCATTCTTGTACACTAGGCCAAGTTCTGGATCGAAGGTGGCACCTTTCTTCCAGTTAGTTCTGTTGTCTGGCATAGAGAAGTCAGGTTTTGGTATGATTTGTGGTTCCGGATGATCTTTGAGGATTTTATACATTTCTGCATCATTGTAGCAGAATTCCTCTACTAAACGATGTAGAAATCTTTTCGCTGCAACGTAAGCTTCTCTGGCGACTTGATCTTCTTTATGAGATAGCTTCATGGTTATCGAGAAAATGTCGGCTGGGTTCATGTTTCTGAAGTCGGCTTCGGTTATCCGAGATGTGTTGTCGTAGTTACCATTCCTGACAAGCTCAAATTCATAGAATTCTGCTTTCTGAAATTGTTTCCTTTTAATACTTCGGACTGCTGTTATGACTTCATTTGACCAAGTTTCTTCTTGAGGTTTGGTCCATTTTTTGAAGAATTGTAAGTTTCTGTCGTAGGCAGCTAGGCCTATGAAAGGTCCTGATATTGCCGAGAGGTTCAGAGTATACTTATATTTGTCTCCGTTGGGGGCTAGAGGAAGATCCCAGTTATATTCTTTTGATGGAGGAGGATTGTATGATTTGAAGGGTTGGAAGTCTGAGTCGGTTATTAGTCGATAATCGGTGTTTGAGTGGAGGGATCTGCTGGGACCAGTTTGATATTGATCATGTTCCGACTCGTTGTTGAATTCTTTAACATGTTTATTGGCTTGATCGTCAAAGAATTTTGATTTTCTTTCCTTGATCTCTGGTGGATCAGAATTCTTGATTGGCGAGTATACAAAGATCTCGTCGTCTGAATGATTGGATTTCTGATGAGGAGATTTCAGAGGAGGGGATTTCGGAGAAGGGGATTTTGGAGTTAGAGATTTCGGAGAAGGGGATTTTGGAGTTGGAGATTTCGGAGAAGGGGGTTTCGGAGTTGGTGATTTCGGAGAAGGGGGTTGGACACTTTCTGATACCTTGTTCTGATTTTCGTCTTTATTGGTTCCTGTATCAGTAACTGTTTCATTTATTTCTTTTTGTTGAATGTTTCCTTGGTCTTTTGTTCCACTTGGACCAGCAGTAGAATCTATTAACATGTCAGTCGTTAGGTCAGGTTCTGCTTTGTCATTCGCCTTTCCCCCTCCTGGGGATCCTATAGGAACGGAAGGGGTCACAGGTAGGCGAGCCAAAATGGAGTCAATTTTGGCAGAGACTATAGTGACTTCCTTCTTGATGCAATCAGGAAGTGGCATATCGTACATGGTTTGGAGGGCCTCCATGACTTCCATATTTAGCTTGGTGTAGAGTTTGATTTGTTCAATGGGACCTGACATAGTACCGGTAATGTTCTGCATGGTTTGTGTAACCATCTGAAGAAGAACAGTGTTGGTTCTTCGAAGAGAGAAGTTTTTAGCCAGAACGCCATTTAGGTATTTGGCAAAATGGTCCATGGCTTCTTTGAGTTTAAGTTCCACATTGGTCAGGAGCTCAGGGACTTGTTGCTGGCATTTTTTAACATCGGTCAGCATCTTTTGTGCTGTCTTCATCATGTTGGATGCATCGGTTTCGCGTTGAGCATCTAGGGTTGCGAGCCCATCATTGATGATCCGTTCAGCATTAGTGCCGCAAGTGAGAAGAATTTCAGTGTCTTTCTTCTCTAAAGCAACAATTCTATCTTTGAGTTCAGCGATTTCTTTGATTAAGGGCTCCTGACTTTGTGAGGACTTGAAGTAAGTCAGGAGTGTCGTCAGAGCATCAACTTTCTGATGAATATAATCATCCTTAAGTAAGGAGTTTACGGATTGAGGCTGAGTCTCTTTGGCAGCTTTGTTTGAGGATGAATTGGTGTCGCTTAGATCGATCAGGTGCATTTGCGACGAGGAAGGTTTATCGACCTCTTGATCAGCACCAAAGATGGGGGTGCTGATTGGAATGGATTGAGTCTCAGAGATAAGGACTCGAGAGTCGGACTCAGTAGGTTGTTCCAATGTTGACTGCCGTAGTTGCTTTTTCTGAATTTCTTGAGCAAAGAATTTGTCCCAGGTGAGAGGGACTATTGCGGATGCAATTTTGGAGCAGTCAGTTTCGGTGGTGTCAAAGAGGTAGCATGAGGAGTCTACCAGTGGCCCAAGTGATGAGTGAAGGGGGGAATCAAGTTGTTGAACAATAGCATGGATTCGAGTTCTTTCTGTCTTGACATAGTCAGAGTCTTTGTCAGATGGGGGACCAAAGATGAACAGAGTTTGGAGTTCCTTTTGTTTATATTCGAATTGATCTCGAAGTCGTTCAACCAATACTTGTTGGTCTCGTACTGCTTGTTTGAATTTCCATTTAGTAAATTTAGATGCATCAGGAGGAGGTTGAGAGAGGTTTGGAAAGAGATCAGTGTGAAGGTTTTGTGTGGGGGTTGGAGAATTCTTTTTAGGTGGGGAAGGTGGGGGTTGATTTTGGTTTACTTCCATGAATGTGTCATCCGGAGTATTCTTCGAGTCTGGAGAGTTCTGTCTTTCCTCCAAATGTTCTGACTCGGAATCTTTCGAGGATGGTTCAGAAGTCTAACAGTAAAGAATGCAAGTTAGATATTTAACATGGATACCGGATGGAATTCATACCTGATATAATCACAAATGTTTCAAGTGCACATTAAGATGTATAGATGAAGTGCTTAATTTGAAATCATGAAGTTATAATTAAATAACCAAGTTGTTGTGATACTAATTGTTGGTTTATCACATGATCATAGAAATGAGGTAAGAAAGATGTATGTCAGAAAATAGACATAATTAAGAAACTGCTGAACGATTAGAGAAGACTATGAATCGGGGGAGATGATATGTCGATAAAGTATAAAGAGGGATAAGGGGTATCAGAAGGAGAAAATGTCTGATAAAAGAATGAGGGAGGATTCAGAAGCAAGACCTTTCTGATAAGTGAAGAGGAGAATAGAGGTTAGTCAGAAGTTAGAGACGACTGAAGAGAAGGGGAAGTTTAGAAAGAGAAAAAAAAAGGGGGGGGGGGGGCAGTATCAGAAGTAAGATGTGTATGATTCAGAGAAAGAGAAAGAGATACCGTTTTGACTTTTCGTTGCTTCTTTTTCGGTGGTTGCTTGGACGGAGAAGATTCAGAAGCTTTCTTCTTAAGTTTCTTAGGGGCCTCACATCGTTTAAGAGAGTGAGGAGGATAAGTAGCGACTCCTTCAGTAGAAGTAATGTGAGAGATGACAGCAGGGTGTGCTGGATCCGCCAAATTTAGGAGTGTTTCAGGCAGTCTTCATATTTCCCCGAATATGGGGTCCGTTTTGGCAGTATATGGTTTAGCCTTAATCATGACCAGTTTGTCGTCTGCTGATCTTGGGTCAAGAAAGGCAAGGTCAAGGCTCTGATATATGTGGTCGATGCATATAGCCCAAAAACGTGCAGAGTGAATTTGACATGTTGGTTTTAATGAGGAAGGTACATAATGGACGAAGTCATCAAACAATATTCCGGTGTAATCAACTTGTCGACCGGAGTAGAGGCTCCAAAGAAGTGTCATAAGACGTTTGTTCAATTGGTCTGTACCACCCATTTTGCCAGTGAAGCACTTAATGATGTAGCATTTGAGACATTGCCATAAAGGGGAGATGTGTCCTTTAGATATATGAAAGAGCTTTGGCAAGTCATACATATAACCCATGTTGTAGATCATGGACTTAAGATCAACATCAGTTGGTTGGTCAAAGGTGGAGGTATGGTAGGGGAGGTTTAGGGCTTGTGCAAAGGTTTTCTTGTCGATGACGACACGGTGATCGTTGTGCAGGGCGATGGCATAACCACTGGAGCATTTTGTGGCGGAGGAGACTAATTCCTGTAAAAGAGAGATTGGAATGGAGGGAGGGGGATGAAAGAAGGCTTTTTCCAGTGTGTGTCTCGAGAGTACATGAATTAGAACTTGCAGCTGAGGTTTGTAGGCTTTGAGATCGTCTGAAAGTTGGAGATTGGATACGGCGATATTGACAGTGTCAGTATCGCTTCTGGAATGGGAAGCCATTGAAGAGATTTGAGGATTGACCGGAGGGAGAAGTTTTGAGAATTTTTAGGGTTAAAGGATTGTAGACGGTGGTGAGAGAGGTTTAATGAGAAAGGGGGGGGGTTATATGAGGAGTGTGAGAGATCAAAAAGAAAGGAACGGTTATAATAATTCGAAAAAGTGAAATGAACCGCCGGTTTGCGAAAAACGGACATGTGTGACAGAGAGAATATCCGTTGGAGAAAAATGGATCATGTGGATTTTAATACTTGGGTAATAAATATATTTCGTATTTAATTTTTATTCCACTATTAAATGTGTCGTGACAAGATATCGTAAAGTTGAATGATGTTTCGAAGTTGGTATCTCTGATAAAAGTATCAGAAGAAGTATGGACAGGAGGGTTCTGATTACGTTTCGGAGAACTAGAATTTAGAAGATGAGTGAGTGTCCAAATATGGAGTTCGGAGAAGACTTGTTGAAAAGATAACTGAAGACTTGTCACGTCAGTGCTGTAAAAAGAGTTAATGGCGCCGTCTGTCTGTAATAATTAGTCAAATCATGTATCAAATCTCTATGTTGTTGATCTCGAAGTGATGATGTGTCGTGAAATGATGAAGTTTGATTGATTATAAAAGGAGGTCCGAGATGAATACGTATGTCATTCGAAAGGGGGTTTAGATGTTAGGTATGGTAGGGAGACGTCCATTTAGTCGAGATGAGAAGGTTGAAGTGAGGATGCAAGATGGGGAGTTTGCGGGTGCTGTTTATGGTGGTGTGATCAAGACTGTATGGAATAATCGGTATGAAGTAAAGATGACAACTTTGACTGATGGATCTACTGGTGGTCCGTTGAGTGTACACGTGGATTTTGCGTATCTTCAACCGGTGCCTCCAAGGGTGTTGGTAGAGTTCAAGCAAAGATCAAGGAAGACACCATTCAAGGTATGAAGTAAAGATCAAGACTGTATGGATTTTGCGTATTTTTCGTCGTGGATGGTGGCCAGCTGCCATTTCAAGGAAGACACCATTCAACCAGTTTCATGTGGTGTTGGTGGATGGAACTAGGTTGTTTGTAGATGAGTCCAAACTTAGGATTCATCAGAGGTACCATCTCGGAGAGACTCCGATGTGGCAGTACTATAAACTCTGATGAAGAGAGGTAGAAAAAAGGGGGGAGATTAGGTATTTTGTGGGTAGAATGTCTTTTGCGTTTGAAGGTTAGATTTGTATCTTTCTGGGTATGGTTGTATCTTTTCTTTGAGCATGATTTGTAAACCTTTTGACTATGTATGAATGAAAAGGAACTTTGTTGTGGGTTGATATTTTTGTTTGACTTAATTATAGGAATATTTGTAATCAGAAGAAAACAATCAGAGAGAGAATGGATTTTTGTCGTTTTGTGATGAAATAAGAGTAGAAATGTGTAGAAAGAGGGTTAGGTGAATGTGTGTCTGATATTGCCTCATTTATACATATATTTCGGGCAATATCAAGTGCTTAAATATGTGTTTTTGGTTTAATTTCAAGATAAAAGGTACTTAATCATTTTAATTACCAAAACACAGGAAAAATTGCTACATGAAGAAGAAGGAGCTGAATTCAAGCCTTTGAATGAAGAAAAAGGAGTAAAAGAACTATCGGGAAAGAAAGAGCCAAAAAGAGCGTATTCTGGACGAAAAAAATGAAGAAATAAGTCAATTAGACCATAGATCGCGACCCTATCACCATGAGGATCGCGACCCTATCTTCTGACGAATGCGTGACAAATGCTGACCAAAGGATCGCGACAAATGGCTCAAAATCGCGACCTTACAGAGATCGCGACCCGATCTCCTCGAGGATCGCGACCCTACCCACCAACTACAGTCCACTGAGTCGGGGAAGTGGCCAACTGAGATACGCACTATCTTGACGATCGCGACCCGATCCTCTATAGGATCGCGACGCGATCCTCGCTGAGCAGTAGTATAAATAGAGGCTTTCTCTTGTTGTTTGAGACACACATTCAGATACATAAACTCTATACTTGGAGAATCTCACCCTCTATAACCCTCATCTCGACCTCCCTTCTCAAGAAATGAAGCTTTGCTAGCTGTAGCCATGAACGATCAAGAAACATCATAGCTCGGATATTCGGTTTGCTTACTATGTTTAGCTTTCTTAAATATTCAGTGTGGTGCATGTTTATGATTATGGAGTAATTCCTTTGTGCTTTTACTTAGATTAAATGAAACTTATAATTATGTTTTGATTGATATAAAATCGGATATTGCATGTTTTATAATTTACTTTGCATGTTTATTTAACCGACTAATGCGTATTAAGAATTTATCTTTGAAACTTATAACTGAGTTACATTTAGTATAGATGACCATTCTTACTAAATTAACTTGTATCATAATATATATGATTCATATATATTTATGACTAGTGATGGACCAAATCCTAGGTTAAGTTACAAAGAAAGAATCTTATATGCATATGTCTAAACTGTATTAGTGGACCAAACTATACATCTCATTTTGATTTTCATGACCATTGATATCAAAAACCACAAATAAATCATGCAGAGTACGAACAAATGAAATGATTAATTGGAATAATTAATTTACAGGACCAATGGAATTAATAATCCTTTTTAATCATAACATTGGATTGTTGGACCAAGACATCTGATTAACTTAGAAATCGGTATTTAACTTGTTAATATCCATTGCACATTATTATCAATCAGAATATTGTTATAAGGAGTAATCATCTCTGAGTAAAAGCATATTTGTTCAAACTATCTGTTCGGTTTAACTTCAACCTTTTTATCATTTACTTACTCGTTATTCCTTATTCATTTGTTGTTACAATCTCTTCACAAATTCAATTACACAAATCCCCCCCTCTTATCTCTTTTGTTGATATTATAAATTGTTAATTGATAATTGATTTTCTTTAATTTAAACCAATTCCCTTGGGTTCGACCTGGACTTACCATTACTATATTACAACCGATTAGGTACACTTGCCTAGTTGTGTTGTTTTCATTCATGGTATTTCCCTGTTATAAATTCAAAACTTATGCAAAGACATTACAAAGATAATAATTAACCTCAGTATTCCAGAAAATAAGTGATATCATTTTGGGGTATATAAATATGTATGTCTGAAAACACATCAAGTTTTTGGCGCCGTTACCGGGGAATACGGGTTTAAAGTAAAAGAATTCATTTATTAATTTAATTTATTTATAATTTATTCTAGATCTCACCCTTCTGTTCCTCAGATAGTGTATGACCAGGAGTTCAAATTCTCCTTTGACTCTACAGTTTCAAGAACCAGAACGAGAATTTCGCAGACGACGAAGACACTCAAGATTAATGGCAGACATTGCAAATCTTTCTTTGGAAGAAAATGCAAGTCGCACACAAGAAGAAACATGCCAAGGACTAGTTCGTCCCACAATTCCAGATGGAACACATTTTGAAATAAAAGGCCAATTCCTACATCTTCTAAGGGAAACTTTGTTCACAGGAAAAGATGCTGAAGATGCCAACCAACACGTGGAATCTGTCCTTGAAATAGCCAATTATTTTCATATTCCTGGAGTCACTAAAGATGCGGTCATGTTACGAGTATTTCCAATAACACTCCAGGGAGTAGCAAAAAGATGGTTAAAGGCTGAACCCCCAAGAACAATAAAAACTTGGGATGAATTAAAAACAAAATTTATTAAACAGTTTAGCCCACCTTCTAAAATTGCTAAAATGAAAGCAAAAATCCAAAATTTTCAACAAATGGACGATGAAACACTTTATGATGCATGGGACCGTTATAAAGAAATGCTACAAAATTGTCCACAACATGATCTAAATCCACATCAAGTTGTGCAAACTTTTTATAACGGAATTAATGTAACTACTCGTCAAATGGTTGATTCGCAGGGTCCAATTCCAAAGAAAACTCCAGCAGACGGATATGCATTAATTGAAGAATTAGCCCAACACTCGCATCCGTGGCACTCTTCAAGAGACTCTTCCCTGAGAAAGAAGCCATCAGATGAACAAGCCGATGGATTAGCAGCCCTCAATGCCAAACTAGACGCTTTGGGGCGAGACATGAAAAAGGTAAACCAAACAATCCATGCCATACAGGTCGGCTGTGATAACTGTAGTGGACCACATCTTGCAAAAGATTGTCCACTAGATGAAGATAGGAAAAGGAAGGAAAGTGTTTGCTATTCATCCGGATATAGATTTGATGAAAGAAGGCCACGAAACAGCAACTGGAAGCCTTATGAAGAGTATAAAAAAGATCAAGCAGAGAAATATAAGTAAAACGGGCAAGGATATTACCAAAGAGAACCAACCTTTGATCCACAAAGACAACCCGAGAAAAAACCAAGCTTTGAAGAAATGATGGCTAGATTTGCAGAAGCCTCAGATAAAAGACACAGATCAACTGAAGAACTAGTGAAGAAAATGGGAGTAACTACGGAATCTGCACTCCGAAATCAACAAGCTTCAATATTAAATATTGAAACTCAAGTTGGTCAAATTTCGCGAGTTTTGCATGAAAGATTCCCTGGTACATTGCCGAGCAACACAGAACAAAATCCGAATGCACATGTCAAGGCAATTTCAACCAGAAGCGGTAAGATTTTAGAACCGTCAATTCCCATAAACACTAACTCTTCATCTAAAACACAGGAATCTGAGAAACTACCGGAAAAGAATGAAGAAGAAACTGAAGAAAGGCCTCCGCCAACACCTGTAAAAAGTTATAAACCACCAGTTCCATACTCACAACGTCTAAAAAAAGAAAAACAAGAAGAAGAATACAAGAAGTTCTTAGAACACATTAAATCATTGCATATTAATATACCTTTTGTTGAGGCTGTTGCACAAATGCCTAAATATGCAAAGTTTTTAAAGGCTCTTCTTTCAAATCGAAAGAAACTTGAAGAAGCATCCAATGTGATTCTAAATGAACAATGCTCAGCAGCAATGTTAAATAAACTACCTAAAAAGATGACTGATCCAGGAAGTTTAACATTACCATGCCAGTTTGGTAATTTAACTTTTAGTCATGCTTTAGCAGATTTAGGTGCAAGCATCAACCTCATGCCATATTCATTTTACTCTAAGCTTGACTTACCTGAACCTAAACCAACACGAATGGCGATCCACTTGGCCAACAAATCGATAACATATCCAAGAGGTATAGTGGAGGACTTGTTGGTAAAGGTAGATAAATTTGTTTTTCCTGTAGATTTTGTTGTTCTAGACATGGAAGAAGATGAACAGGTGCCCATAATTATGGGAAGACCATTCTTAAGCACAGCAAGAGCGTTAGTGGACATCCGTGAATCTAAGCTCACACTTAGAGTTGGAACTGATGCCATAACATTTGGAATTGATCAATCCATGAAACATTCAAAGACATGTGATGATGCGGTGTATTTCATTGATACTTTTGACACTATTTTGGAGAATGAGTTGCAGGAATTAGAGAAAAGAAATCTGGAAAGCATGATGCCTATGGAAGAAGAGGAATTTAACGCCAACGAGGAGATTGAGAAAATAGAAAAATTACTAGAAGAAGGAAAAGTGCCTAGTAATTCGTCTACAACCAATTAAAATCAAGATTCAGAGCCAAAGACTCCTAATCTCAATACTCTACCTCCTCATCTTGAATATGCTTATCTAGATGAAAACATGCAATTGCCTGTAATAATAAATGCTTCTTTGTCATCTGCAGAAAAAACAAAATTGGTAGCTGTCCTCAAGAAAAGTAAGAGTGCCATAGCCTGGAAAATCTCAGATATTAAGGGAATAAGTCCTTCATACTGTTCCCATAAAATTCTAATGGAAGATGAAACCAAGCCGAAAATACAACCCCAGAGATGTTTGAATCCCAAAATGCAAGAAGTTGTAAGAAAAGAGGTTGTGAAATTGCTAGATTCAGGGATCATATACCCCATCTCAGATAGTCCATGGGTCAGTCCCATTCATGTAGTACCGAAAAAGGGAGGAATCACCGTCTTAAAAAATGAAAAAAACAAATTAATCCCCACAAGAACAGTAACCGGATGGAGAGTATGCATAGACTACCGTAAATTAAATGATGCTACTCGCAAAGACCACTTTCCATTACCGTTTATTGACCAAATGCTTGAAAGGCTTGCTGGCAAAACTTACTATTGCTTTTTAGATGGTTTTTAGGATATTTTCAGATCCCAATCGATCCGCTGGATCAAGAAAAAACCACCTTCACATGTCCCTATGGAACTTTTGCATACCGAAGGATGCCATTTGGACTCTGCAATGCACCAGCAACGTTTCAAAGATGCATGACTGCCATATTTCACGAAATGGTAGGGGATTTCATGGAGGTATTTATGGATGACTTTTCTGTATTTGGAGATACTTTTGATGAATGTTTAACCAGTCTTGATAAAATGCTTGAAAGATGTGAGAAAACTAACTTGGTGTTAAATTGGGAGAAGTGCAATTTCATGGTTCAAGAAGGAATAGTTCTTGGGCATAAGGTGTCAAAGCAGGGAATAGAAGTGGACAACGCCAAGGTGGAAACTATCTCAAAATTGCCACCCCCTACAAACGTAAAGGGAGTGAGAAGTTTCCTCGAACATGCAGGATTTTATCGTCGATTCATAAAGGATTTTTCAAAAATAGCGAGACCATTAACTCAATTACTATTGAAAGAAGCAAAATTTGAATTTTCAACAGAATGTTTAAATTCTTTCAACACTTTAAATGAAAAATTGGTCTCATCTCCAATTCTAATTGCACCAAATTGGAATTTACCTTTTGAATTGATGTGTGATGCAAGCGACTATGCAGTTGGAGCAGTACTTGGACAAAGGATGGAAAAACATTTCCAACCTATCTTTTATGCTAGTAAAACCCTTAATCCAGCTCAAGAAAATTATACAACAACAGAAAAGGAATTACTAGCAGTGGTCTATGCATTTGATAAATTCAGACCATACCTAATTTTGTCTAAAACAACTGTCTTTATAGATCATTCTACTTTAAAATATTTGTTCTCAAAACAGGACGCAAAACCAAGACTCATACGTTGGATCCTCCTGTTACAAGAATTTGATCTGGAGATAAAAGACAAACCAGGAATGGAAAATGTAGCAGTAGACCACTTGTCCAGACTAGAAAACCCAAGGATGGAACAGTTTAAGGAGACAGACATCAACGATAATTTTCCTGATGAATACCTACTGAATGTAGACACAGAACTTCCTTGGTACGCTGACATAGTTAATTATTTGGCTGCAGGAGTACTTCTGAAGGGAATGACACATCAACAGAAAAAGAAATTCTTCACAGATGTAAAACATTACTTCTGGGACCATCCATATCTGTTTCTAGTCAATGCGGACAATATAATTAGAAGATATGTTTATGGAAAAGAAATTCAGAGTATTCTGGAACATTGTCATCAAGGACCAGTTGGAGGACACCATAGTGCAAATTACACAGCAAGAAAGATATTCGAAGCCGGATTTTATTGGCCAACAATTTTCAAGGACACCAAGAGGTATGTGAAAGAATGTGATTCATGCCAGCGATCAGGAAACATCTCATCCAGGAACGAAATGCCACAGGTAAGTATACAGGTTTGTGAAATCTTTGATATTTGGGGAATCGATTTTATGGGACCATTCCCGAGTTCAAGGGGAAACAAATATATTTTAGTTGCTGTCGATTATGTGTCAAAATGGGTTGAAGCCCAGGCTTTACCCACTAATGACGCACGAGTTGTAGTAAAATTTCTAAAAAAAATTGTTTTCACGATTTGGTGTACCAAAAGCTCTAATCAGTGACAGGGGGACTCATTTTGCAAATGCACAACTCGAAAAAACTCTTAAAAAATATGGAGTTCAACACAGATTTGCAACCCCTTATCACCCGCAAACCAGTGGGCAAACTGAAGTCACAAATAGAGCAATAAAAAGAATTCTTGAAAAATCAATTGGTACCAATAAGAAAGAATGGTCTGTTAAACTCGATGATGCTTTGTGGGCTTTCAGAACAGCTTATAAAACACCTATTGGTACGACACCATATAGGTTAATATACGGTAAAGCATGTCATTTACCTGGGAGATTGAACATAAAGCATACTGGGCATTGAAAAACTGTGATTTAGATGAAACAAATATCCGTTCTAACCGTTTAATGCAGATAAACGAGTTAGAAGAATTGAGAAACGAGGCATATGAGAATTCCTTAATTTACAAAAATCGCACCAATAAATGGCATGACGCACGATTGCAAAAGAAGACAGAAATTGCACCAGGAGATCAGGTACATTATACAACTCGAGATTAAAGTTATTTCCAGGGAAACTAAAATCAAGATGGTATGGGCCGTACAAAGTGAAAACCGTATTTCCATACGGTACTGTTGAATTAATAGACAAGAACGACGTAAGCTTCAAGGTTAACGGACACCGGGTGAAGCACTACGAACAAGGAGTCCGTTGTGAGGAAGGAGAGGACGTACCCCTCTCAAACATTTAAAAAATTTAAAAGCAGGGGTACGGGTTTAAGCTTTCAACCCAGATAAGGAAAGCGGTACGAGGAAAAGACATTGATTTTTATTTTGTTGGTTTGTAATAATTTTAAGACAATTTAATCTTATGTTGTGTGATTAATAAATAATAAATAATAAAAATAAAACACAAAAATAAAGATCATCAATGGAAAAACAAGAGGAGGAAAACGCCACAGATGCAGATCGCGACCCGATCCTCAGGCCCGTAGGGGCGCGATAACGGACGAACAGATAAAGCCCAAGCCCGTGAATTTCACAGATCGCGACCCGATCCGGATGCGGATCGCGACCCGACTACGTGCAAGGGTTAATAAGCAGATCGGTCATTTGGTGTCAACTTTTACCCCACAATCGCATCCTGATCTCCACGGTAAATCGCGACGAGGCTTTTCCAGTTTTTCTTGGTTTTAAATCATCAAGCAAGGTATGTAAATCCTCGATTCCTTTTCGATTAACATTACGAATTGGAAGATATTTTGTGAAAATTGAAATAAAATTAGGTTTTGTTTGATTCTCGGTTTTGAATGTTATTTGCACAATAGATTGATAGATCCTCCGAGAATGTGATTTCCGAAACAAAAACCTATTAAATAGTTAAGTTTAGCTTGAATAATGTTGAAAATCGGAGAAATTAGGTCGGATGTTCATCGATCGCGACCCGATCCTTGAACATCTTCATACATCGCGACCCGACTAAGGAAGTTGCTTGTACTTATTCATCGATCGCATCCCGATCCTTGAAGAGTTCTCCGGTCGCGTCCCGATGTTAGAAATGCCCCTGAACTTGTTCATCGATTGCGACCCGATCGTTGATAGGGTTCAAAGATCGCGACCCTATGCTTAAAAGTCACCGGACCAAATCTTTAAGTCGCGTCCCTATGACCTCGTCCCTATGTTCAAAGATCGCGAACCAAAACCCGACCCATCCGACGATCGCGACCCGATCCGGATGAGGATCGCGACCCGACAGCAACCAGGACACGAACTGACTGTCCCGACCAAACCCCTGATCGCGACCCGACACACAAGGGCATCGCGACCCGATCTCTGATCAGGGGCAAAAATTGATTTTATTTTAAGCTAATTCTTTTCTAATTTATTTTTATTCTTTATTCAAGATAAATGGCAGGAAGAGGGGAACAAATTCCACCACCCGAGGACTTACCTTCGCATCCATGGCTCCGATTTCCACAAACAATTAACGATGCCAGGAGACAGCGATATTTTGGAGAGCTGGTCAAGATCCATAAAAAAGACCTTCATGTCCCTCCCTCTCTGGATTGGGAATTCGCGGCGACGGTCGGGCTGCACCACCGCCTAGCGCCTTTCACTACAAAAATTCACGCTGCGACCGGTTTTACATGTCATGACTGGGATAGACTATTTCACTTCCAGGAGCGCATATTCAGAGAGATCACACTGGAGTTCTTATCCACTGTGCAGTTTCAGCAACACAGGGAATTATCGGATAGGACTGCTTTCTCCTTCAGGCTAGGAGGAGAAAGCCGCGAGTGTAGTGTGATGGAGCTAGGGATACGCCTAGGTCTGTACACACGGGAGGAGACCGCCTCTCCTATGTTTTCCGCATTCTTTGAGGCCTACCTTAGGATCCCGCCCGCAGATTTCCACTTGGCAGATGTATGGCATCTGCTAGCTGATGAGGCATATGACTCGCACATCGCGCTGGAGAGCAGTATCCGCTCCCCTGTCCACCGATTACTTCATAGACTCATTGCCACTACGGTTAATCACCGTAAGGGCGGCGATAAGGTACCGGTTGACGACGTTTTCTATCTTTGGTGCCTGATATCTGAGGGTGTGTGCCTCAACATTCCATACACACTGGCAGTCTTCCTTTCAAGGAAGGCAAATGGGGCAAAGAGGAAAAGCCCCATCACTGGAGGGCATCTTATCTCCAGGCTGGCCATATCATACGGCGTATTTAATGCTCCACACGCACGAGGACTCACGAGGTCAGACCCTCGCTTTATGAACAGGAGCTACTTATATCAGATGAGAGTGATCGATCAAGACGATCACATTCGAGAGGATGACCCTGTTGAGCAGGGTGATGATATGGACGCACAGCCCGATCTACAGCCTGATCCACAGCCTGAGCCTCAGCCGCAGCCTCAGCCAGCCCCAGGTGCCCAGCGTCGACGCCGACAGAGATCTCCGATACAGCATATTGCACTAGAGCAGGAGATCAATTTACGCTATCTATCCCAGCAGATCAGCAGGATGGATCTGAGTAGACAGCGCGATGCACAGAGGATAGAGAGCAGCATTCAGGGCATACAGCGCGACATCCAGATGATAGAGCGCGACATACTACGGAGGTAGGTTCACGATCAGTGGGTGTCACATACTATGCAGGGGTTCTATGAGAGTCAGGGTTACCAGCCCCCCATACCGTATCCGACTTATGTTCCGCCTGTTCCCACGTGGTTTGAGCCGCCAGATTATCTGCAGCATTATGGTGACGGCACTGGCACCTCAGGTTTTGCCTTTGATGACGTGGACGATTGATTGATTTTATTTTATTTTGTGTATTTAAATACGTTTGAATTATTTGAAGTTCATTTTAGTGTGGTGTGTTTTTATTTAATGGTGTGTTTTTCATGGTGTGGTTGATATTTTTTCTGAGCATGGATGCAGAATTCAGGTTTAAACAGACACTGGCAGTCAGTTCAGCAATCTTCTTCTGTGGAAAGATGTCCTTAAAACAAAACGACTCATTACCCAAGGGGAGTCCATTCCAATTAAACTCCTCTATGATTTAAAAGATATATACAATAAAATTATTGTATAAAATAAGTGTAGGGTAAACAAGTCAAAACTACAATAATTAACTGAGCCAAGTAAAAATTTTATCGTAAACATCATTTCCAAAAATTGAATGCTAAGAAGGTAATTGTTAAGAAAAATGTTTTGAAAATAAATTCGTAGGTTAAACTTGATTTTATGCTCTTATTTTCTAGTTTTTCAATATTTTCATATAAAAATTAATTCTTTAAATGACAAGTAGTTAGAATGATAATTACAAAAAGTTTTGCATAAATAATGAAATAGACCCATTGAAAATAAAATTTTGTCAAAACAGGTTGAGTCAGTTTCCCTAATCGCGCGAATGCTATGACTAAATTGAGGAAAATAAGCCTCGTTAAAAGAACTTCAAATGAGAAATCTAATGAAAAGAGAGAATCAAGTAATGTTACACCATCAGATTGAGACTCAGGAAGGAAATTCAATCAGTGACCTTTGACATTCGAGCAAGTAGACATAAAATGGGTCCCACGGGCATTTCTACTCCTTATTACCTAAAACCAACTGGTTTGGGATAATATTGTCAAAAGCTCGCTACACAAATGTCATCGAAAGTCATGGGATTTCCTTAGTGGCCTTTGGAATTTGAATTAGTAAACTCTGTACAGTTGTGAGTTGAAAATTTGTAATCAAGAGTTCCATAGAAAGTCACGAGTTTCAAAGGTGCGGTAAAAATGAAGAAAATAACTGAACTTGATAAACTTAGTCCAGCATAATTTTTGGGAAACTTGACAAAAGATTTTGAGATAAAAGAAATTTTTAAGGGTGTATTCAATGTTATGTAAAAATGAGTATTTTTCAATCTAAACATTTGTCATTAATAGAAATAGATTTTATGTAAAATTTTGGAAGGTTAGAAATACGCGCATAAGACTAGGTATAATCTACTATCTTTATTCTTAAAACCTTATTCTTAACATCGGTAAATAATGCTAGATCTGTGATAGCAATTGGAAAGTTGTTTGGATATCAAATTTCTTAGCTGAGTTTTAAATTGTAGTTTGCTCGAGGACAAGCAAAGTTCAAGTGTAGGGTATTTTGATATTGCCTCATTTATACATATATTTCGGGCAATATCAAGTGCTTAAATATGTGTTTTTGGTTTAATTTCAAGATAAAAGGTACTTAATCATTTTAATTACCAAAACACTGGAAAAATTGCTACATGAAGAAGAAGGAGCTGAATTCAAGCCTTTGAATGAATAAAAAGGAGTAAAAGAACTATCGGGAAAGAAAGAGCCAAAAAGAGCGTATTCTGGACGAAAAAAATGAAGAAATAAGTCAATCAGACCATAGATCGCGACCCTATCACCATGAGGATCGCGACCCTATCTTCTGACGAATGCGTGACAAATGCTGACCAAAGGATCGCGACAAATGGCTCAAAATCGCGACCTTACAGAGATCGCGACCCGATCTCCTCGAGGATCGAGACCCTACCCACCAACTACAGTCCACTGAGTCGGGGAAGTGGCCAACTAAGATATGCACTATCTTCACGATCGCGACCCGATCCTCTATAGGATCACGACGCAATCCTCGCTGGGCAGTAGTATAAATAGAGGCTTTCTCTTGTTGTTTGAGACACACATTCAGATACATAAACTCTATACCTGGAGAATCTCACCCTCTATAACCCTCATCTCGACCTCCCTTTTCAAGAAATGAAGCTTTGCTAGCTGTAGCCACGAACGATCGAGAAACATCATAGCTCGGATATTCGGTTTGCTTACTATGTTTAGCTTTCTTAAATATTCAGTGTGTTGCATGTTTATGATTATGGAGTAATTCCTTTGTGCTTTTACTTAGATTAAATGAAACTTATAATTATGTTTTGATTGATATAAAATCGGATATTGCATGTTTTATAATTTACTTTGCATGTTTATTTAACCGACTAATGCGATTTAAGAATTTATCTTTGAAACTTATAACTGAGTTATATTTAGTATAGATGACCATTCTTACTAAATTAACTTGTATCATAATATATATGATTCATATATATTTATGACTAGTGATGGACCAAATCCTAGGTTAAGTTACAAAGAAAGAATCTTATATGCATATGTCTAAACTATATTAGTGGACCAAACTATACATCTCATTTTGATTTTCATGACCATTGATATCAAAAACCACAAATAAATCATGCAGAGTACGAACAAATGAAATGATTAATTGGAATAATTAATTTATAGGACCAATGGAATTAATAATCCTTTTTAATCATAAAATTGGACTGTTGGACCAAGACATCTGATTAACTTAGAAATCGGTATTTAACTTGTTAATATCCATTGCACATTATTATCAATCAGAATATTGTTATAAGGAGTAATCATCTCTGAGTAAAAGCATATTTGTTCAAACTATCTATTCGGTTTAACTTCAACCTTGTTATCATTTACTTACTCGTTATTCCTTATTCATTTGTTGTTACAATCTCTTCACAAATTCAATTACACAAATCCCCACCTCTTATCTCTTTTGTTGATATTATAAATTGTTAATTAATAATTGATTTTCTTTAATTTAAACCAATTCCCTTGGGTTCGACCTGGACTTACCATTACTATATTACAACCGATTAGGTACACTTTCCTAGTTGTGTTGTTTTCATTCATGGTATTTCCCTATTATAAATTCAAAACTTATGCAAAGACATTACAAAGAGAATAATTAACCTCAGTATTCCAGAAAATAAGTGATATCATTTTGGGGTATATAAATATGTATGTCTGAAAACACATCAGTGTCAGTTCTCGAAAATCGAGAAGAATCGGCATGGGGTGAAGGATGGTTTATCCATTACGCTGCTTAAGTCGCCAAACAGTCTTATCAACCGTTTTGGCCATGATGCTGATTTGACGGGTGCATTAACTGCCCACTAGGGTCATTATGACCTCTAAGTAAATGAATTAGGGTAAACGAATGGGCATGTTGGTTGGTTATAAAAAGGCGGGATTTCGTCTGTTTAACTACACACAAAAAAAAATTTTTAAACAACTCTTTCTGTCTTCAACATGGCTCGTTTCTTCTTCAGTTGTTACGATGAGGTGGAAGTTAAGTTGTCACAAGGGGAGTTTGCAGGAGGTTATTACGAAGGGGTGATTACAAAAACCTGGAAAAGACGTTGTGAGGCGCAGCTAAGATGTCTTCCGGATAATACTACGGGGAAGATGATGATTGTGAGAGTGAAGTATGGTCTGCTTCGTCCTATTCCTCCGACTGTGATAGTCGATTACAAGGAGGGAGATTATGTCGATGCGTGGGATCGACAGGGTTGGTGGAGTGGTGTGGTTGACGATGTGGTTGGTGATGATATATATGATGTGGTGTTGTTGAATGGGAAAAGTGTGAGAGTTTGTGAGTTGTCTATTCGAATCTCATAGAATTTTACTTATGGAAATCCTCCCAAATGGCAATACTGTAAACATTGAGGGTGGAGAAGGAAGAAGATGGAGGTGGAAAGCTTGTGGTTTTAGAATTTTTTTTGATAGTACTAAATCTTTAGTCGTGTATTTTAGTGGTATTTGTTTGTTTTTATAACGACTTAATGGATCTAACCTATGTAATTTCTGTTTATGAATGAATGGGTATTTTGTGTTTTATAATTTCTTGTTATTGATGAGACAAAATGTCTAGGTTTGTTTTGTGAGAGAAAACAAAGTGAAAATTGCTGAGAGTTTAATCAGAAATTGCTAAGGTATGTCAGAACCCACTAATTTGCTGAGTGAATAATCAGAGATTGATGATCATTCTCGGAAGAAGTCAGAATCAGGGTTTATCATACCTAACTTATCCAAAAAGTTGTTGAATTTGGTAGAGTCTAAGGCTTTTGTGAAGACATCAGCTACTTGATCATCGGTAGGAATAAAGTATAATTCGATGTTACCTTCTAAGATTTGATCCTTAATGAAGTGATATCTTAGATCAATGTGCTTCGTCATAGAGTGCTGAATGGGATTATGAGAGATAGCAATGGCACTCTTGGAGTCACAATAAATCGGAACTTGAAGGAATCGGTAGCCGTAATCTAATAGCTGAGTTTTCATCCAGAGGACTTGTGAGCAACAAGTGGATGCAGCGACATATTCGGCTTCTGCTGATGATAGAGCAACACAGTTTTGTTTTTTAGAGGACCAGCTGACTAACCTTCCACCAAGGAATTGACAGCCTCCGGATGTGCTTTTCCGATCTAATTTACAACCAGCATGGTCTGAATCAGTGAATGCTTGAAGTTTGAAGTTATCTCCGATTGGATACCATAATCCCATGGGTTTAGTCCCTTTCAAGTATTTGAAAATTTGCTTGACTGCAGTTAGGTTTGATATTTTCAGAGCAGCTTGATATCTGGCACATAGACATGTTGAAAACATAATAGCGGGCCTACTGGCAGTTAAGTATAGTAGTGAACCTATCATTCCTCGATATAGTTTGTGATCTACCGGCTCGCCTTCGGGGTCTACAAAGAGTTTGTGATTTGTGGAAATTGGAACTTTGGTAGTAGAACATCCTTCAAGAGAAAATTTATTCAGAAGTTCATTTGTGTATTTTTCTTGATGTATGAAAATTCCTCGGGTTGTTTGTTTGATTTGAAGGCCAAGGAAGAAGTTTATTTCTCGATTCATGCTCATGTGAAATTTGTCTGTCATCACTTTTGCAAATTCATCGACCATTGCTTGATTAGTTGATCCGAAGATAATATCATCTAGATAGACTTGCACGATCATGATGTGATTTTGATGGGATCGGACATAGAATGTCGGATCAATGACTCCTCTTCTGTATCCTGATGAAACTAGAAAAGTTGATAGTGTTTCATACCAAGCTCTGGGTGATTGTTTTAGACCATATACTGCTTTATTCAGGCGATACACATGGTTGGGTCAAGATAGATCTTCAAAGCCAGGAGGCTGTTGAAGATAGACTGTTTCTTGGAGATCACCTTGAAGAAATGCACTTTTAACATCCATCTGATGTACAATGATGTTTTTATGTGCGACATAGGCTAGGAAGATCCGGATGGCTTCTAGTCTTGCTACTGGTGCATACGTCTCGTCGTAGTCAAGTCCTTCGATCTGACTATAACCTTTGGCCACTAATCTGGCTTTGTTTCTGACTACAGTGCCCATGTCATTGAGTTTGTTTCGGAAGACCCATCTGGTACCTATGACTCTGTGATTAGAGGGTCTTGGAACAAGATACCAAACTTTATTTCTCTTGAATTCTGACAGCTCTTCTTGCATGGCTTTGATCCAATCGTCGTCGTCTAAGGCATCAAGGACTGTCTTGGGTTCGATTTTGCTGATATAAGCGGCATAGTGACATTCATTCTGAATTGATTTCTTTGATCTTGTTTGAACTTTGTAGGTAGTGAGGAATCCTATCAACATGTGTAGGTAGTGTCGACTCCCCTTCAGAAGTTGCTAAGTGGAAAGGTTCCTTCTGATTCTGATGACTAGGAGAGGGGTACTGAGGCTCCCCCTCGATTGTTGAAGAGTTTATCGGAGGGTCTGCTTGATTTTCAGATGCGGTAGGTTCTGAGGAAGTGGTTAGTCCTGATGCTGAGATAATTTGCTGAATTGCATCAGGAGAATGGACAACTTCGGCTTCTTTTGCTGTTTCTGATGGATCAAAGAGTAAGTCGTAATCAATTTCAACTGTATGAATGGGTCGATGCCCCACTGGAACATCATTTTCCATTACATATAGGATATCTTGATTCTTCTTTCTCCATTGGTATTGATCTTCGAATTCTATGTCAAAACTTTCTTCTATAACCCGTGTTCTTTTGTTTAGGACCCGATAGGCTACTGATTTTAATGAATATCCCATGAATATTGCTTCATCGCTTTTGGGTGCAAATTTTCCCAAATGATCTTTGTTGTTTTTAACGAAGCATCGGCAACCAAATATATGAAAGAATTTAACATTGGGTTTTCTTTTGTTTTAAACTTCATATGGAGTCATCTGTAGCCTCTTGTTGATGATGGATCGATTTTGAACAAAGCAAGTAGTTGATATTGCTTCTGCCCAGAAGGTTAGCGGAAGATTTGCAAAGTTTAGCATTGATCGGGCTGCTTCTACTAGAGTTCTGTTTCTTCTTTCGACTACACCGTTTTGTTGTGGTGTGTATGGTGCTGAGAAGTTATGCTCTATTCCTTTGGATGTCAGAAATTCTTCGATTTGTTTGTTGTTGAACTCAGTTCCATTATCACTTCGGATTCTTCTTACTGGAAGTTGAATCTTAAGTTCGATTAATGTAATAAAGTTTCTGAGTTCTGAGTAGGTGTCTGATTTTAATCTTAAGAAGAACACCCAGGTGAATCGGGAGTAGTCGTCCACGATGACCAGGATATATTTCTTGTGATTTATACTAGCAACTGTTGATGGACAACAGAGATCCATATGAAGAAGTTCTAGTGGACGAGTAATGTTTGAGTCAGAGATTGTTTTGTGAGGTTTTTTCTTTTGTTTCCCAAATGTGCATGCTGCACATAAGTTTTCGTTGTCAAACCTCAGAAGTGGCAATCCTCTGACCATTTCTCCAGTTACCAACTGATTCATGTATCAGAAGTTGAGATGAGCTAGTTTCCAATGCCATAACCAACTGACTTCGAAGTGAGCTTTTGTTAGTAAACATAGTTTTGGTTTTCCAGGAAACATAGTGATGTCTAGAGGGAACATATTGATTTGTCTTGGTGATCGGATTAGACATTTGTCTCTGGTACCAGTCAATGACATTAAAAACTAGTAATAGAAAACATTCACACTAAGTTTATAGAGCAACGTTAAAAGATTAGGAGTCGGGGAGATGAATGACGAGGTTGCGAGGTGGAGACAGAGTCCGAGTCAAATGAATTCATGACCTAGGTGGCTAAAAGACTTCCACATTATAAAACACGTCAATCAGAAGTTTTTATTTTAAATATGGTATTGGTGTTTTGACCTGCCCAATTTACATAAGAATTAGAAAAACTTGAATATAAATAAACGGGTCATTTTCGAGTCATATTCGAGTTGAAAGTTTCAACCCTGACCTTACCCGTTTAATTATCGTGTCGTGTCCTGTCAACCCGTTTAATTAAACTGGTTGAAATCTCTTACCCAAACCCGTTTATTTCGTGTCAGGTTGTCGTGTCGTGTCAGGTTTTGCCCCCTCTACCGGTCATAATATAGCTGAATTCATTGTCAAATTCAACTCGGAGACCAGTACTGACTAGTTGACCTACACTTATTAAATTGTGTTTTAGTCCGAGGACGTAAGCAACTTTCTCAATGGTAAAGTTTCCGTTTGTCAGTACACCAATGCCTTTGATGATGCCGTTTGCGTCGTTTCCGAATGTAACATATCCTCCAAAATTGACTTCTCTATAATCCCTTAGAAACTCCAATCTTCCGGTCATGTGCATTGAGCAGGCGCTATCAATTAGCCATTCATCATCCTGCTCTTCCGTGCTAAAAGCCTGAAAAGTTAAACAGTTAGTTTGGGCATCCAAACTTGTTTGGTCCCATTTGTTTTAGTAGGTATGGAAGATTTGGTGAGAGTTTCTGTTTTAGAGGAAGAATTTCATTCTGAGGCAGGTGATTTCACAATCCATTTTTGAACAAATCTTCTTAAAGGTTTTGTGTAGGCATTTGTTGTATTTTTGAAAGTTTTTGAAGTACTAGCAATAATGGGCTTAGAATAATGTTTGCAGCAATGGCAACAAGTATTATTTTGTTGTCATTTTAAAATTTTCGGAGTGGTATCAGAACAGTGGTAGTTCTGATATTTGGTTCCGATGACATTTGTCCTTTGTTTGTTGCTTCTGAAGATTTTGGAAAATGATATTTTTGGTTTCAAGAATTCATTCACTAGTTGCTAAGAAGTGGATGGATCTTTTTGAGCTATTTTTGAATTTCTTGTTAGTTTTGGAAATTCCGAGTTGTAATCTATTTTTCTGATGGTTTGAAATTGTTGAATGGGTTTGATTTTTGGAGTCGGAAGTAATCCCTTGTGGATATACTTTCGAAATGTGGAAGGAGTAGATCTCTGAGTATGACTGGGAATGTTGAGAGTTGGATTGGCTTCCGATAGCTTCTTAGTGTAGAAGCATTTCTTTTGTTCAAATCGAGCATGTGATCGACGTGATCGTAGATCTTTTCTGTTTAGAATTGGTTTTACTCCTTGTTTGGTTAAATTATTTCCTTTTCCTTTTTGAAAAATTTCTCTTGGGGAAGAGTCAGATAAAGAATCATTCAAAGAGTCTATCTCTTCATGATTAGCTTTAAGATTTTTGAGCGAGATTCTGATTGGTTTTTCTGAAAGATTACGTTGTGATGTATCTTTGGATGACTGTGTAGCAGAACTCGATGATTCAGAAGTCATCTTGGATATGTCAGCAGCTTTAGGATTTCTGATTTTTATTTTGTTAAATTTTTTATTTATAATGATATTGCTTGGGGACTTCTCCATTTCAATTTTCTCATCAACTTTCTCTTTGTCTGAGTTTTCCAAGATTTTGGAAGTGTATTCTAAAAGACAGTGTTGCTGAGAGCTTGATGATGGACTATTTGTGATCGTGGTCATTTGTCTAGGCATGAATGGGACTGAAGCTATAGACATTTTACTGATTTCGGCAGTGTCTACTTCTGAGAAGTATGAGAAGGGAATGTTGACTCCCATTTTTGACTCAGAAGTGGCATTTTCTGATTCAAAAACTAGAGTTTCAGAAGAGTTCATGGTTGTGTCTTTATCGTGCTTATCATCATATTCATTTAAAGGATATTGAAAGAATGGACTTTTTTTTGTTGTATATAGGATAATTTTTATTTGTGGTTTTTCTTGCACATCCCCAATTGAAAGTATTTTCTGAAGAATTAATATTAGCAGGAGATTTGAAAACTTCAGTTGCATGATACAACTGATCTATTAATTTGTTTAATCTTACATTATCACTTCGGGCTAAATCCCTTTGTGATGTCAAAAGCTGATTTGAGTTTTCTAACAAAGTTCTAGAAGTTTGTTCGATCTTCAAATCAGTAGTAAGCTTGTCACAAAATAGGTTTTTATCTTCAAGTCTACTTTTCAACTTTAGCACCTCGTTACACCCATTATCTCTTTCTTCCAACACCCGCTGATACACAGCTAACGCATCTGCACAAGTGTTAGATATATTTTCTAGAGCAGGTTCTAGATTGTTAGAGTAAATTTGATGTGTATGGAGCATGTTACGTACCTGTTCTATGATGCTGACACCTTTGCCTGTCTTATGGTTGACCATGAAGGCATAGTTCTTTGGTGTGTAAGAAGATGAGGATTCTGCGATGTTCTCGGAATGTTTGGAATTTGTCAGACCTGGGATTGGAGTTTCTTGATTTGCCTGTACCATCATGCATTCTCCAAATCCTTGTCCTCGTTTTCTTTTGTTTTCAGACTGCTCATCATCATCTCCTGAAGACCATATTTCCACATTTCCAAATGCTACGAATGCTTTGACCTTTTCTTCTTCTTTTGCTTTTGGATAATTTCTTGGTGCTCGGCAGTCAGCAGCATAATGCCATAGACCTCCGCAGTTGTGACATTTGATTACTTCTGATTCTTTCGTTTCAGCAGTTGGAGCAGGGTTAGAGCTTATAGCGGGATCTGGCTTTGTTTTTTCTTGGTGCTGATCTTCCGGTTTCTGGTAATAACGATTTTGGTTGGAATGCTGATGTCCTCTTTGATAGCTGTTTCTGGATTGAAATCCTCTATTTTGGTTGGTGGGACGATAGTTCTTTTTGATGTTAGAGTAGGATGGTATCATGTTGAATTTTTTACTGATCAATGCGATTTCATGTTGGTATGCTGCTTCTTCAGCTTCGTCGTATTCTGAGTAGTGAGAGTCAAAAGTTTGGACCGGTGCTGGTAGTGCAAGGGTGGGAGATTTGGATTGAATGGATGGTTGGGTGATTGAAGATGATTTGTATTGTTTTGTTGGAGTTTGGTAGTTTAATGGGTAAGATATTTGTGGTTGAGAGGGATGGTATGAATGTATGGAGTTTGTTTGTTGAGACTGAGTATTTTGGGTTAGAATGATATGAGGGCAAGTGGTGTTTGAATTGGCTTGTTGCTGAGGGATGTTCTTTGTCTGATGGTTGTTCTCAGCAACTAAGGCTAGAGGTCCGCCAAGTTGAAGTTGCTGATTACCTTTGATATCTCGTTCTTGTACGTTAAGATTGTTGTATAGTCGGTACATGTTGAAGGTTTTTAATTTGCCAGAATCTTGAAGAATCATCTTGACGAGTACCCAGTCTTTTCCTAACCCTTCAAGAAATCGAAGATTGATTTCTTGATTGGTTCTTTCTGCTCCTGAACTTAGGAGTCTGGTAACAATTATGGAGAACCGGGTGAATGCTTGACTTAGAGATTCTCCGGCAAATGTTGAAAAGTGCGTGTAGTCTGACACGCTTGATACCAACTTTTGATCTTTTGCCTCTTCTGTTCCTAGGAACATGTTTTGAAGAAGAACCCAGATCTGCTGAGCTGTAGTACAGTTTTGTATGAGATCGAAAAGTTCTGGTGGTATTCCACATTGAATCTCAGTGAAGGCGATTTGATCATTGTCCATTTTCTCAATGTCCAAGGGGGTTAGCCTTGGTTGAGAAATGCCACCTAGTGCTTCTTCAGCCGTGTTAGGTCTGGGAGTGAAGGTTGGAAGATGAGGTCCTTCCTCAACCGAATGCCAAATGTCTTTGCCTTTGGTTTTGAGATAGTTGCGCATACGAGATGCCCAGCCATTGTACTCAGTAGGAATAAGTATGGGGGCTCGATTAGAGCCTCCAACGCTGTTAGCAACGTTCAAAGAGTAGTTCATCTGCATTGAGAGAGAAGAGAATTTCGAAGTGTTTTTAAGAGAATTGTGAGTGAGCTATAAGGTTGTTGCTTCAGCCAGGGTTTTTAGCAAACTGGACACTTTGAACCTTATAGACACAGCTATTCAGGCTCTGATACCAATTGTTGTCGCCAAATATTCTAAGTAAGTGTGGAATAAAAGATTGCGGAAATTAAGAGTCCGAAATTATAAGTTTCGAAGATGGACAAGTCCGAAGACTTGAGATGGATGCGGAATTATAAATAAGAATTGATACTTATAACAGATCTTAATAGCTCAACAATAAACAATAAAGATATACATTTAAGTAACTTGGAAATATAAAGACTTAAAGTAAGAATGCTAGATATGAGAGAGAGAGATGAAAAATGCAGATGATAACATAAGAGTTGATGGAATGAGAGAATATATTGATAAGAGAAAGTGTTACATAAAGTCTCTCAAAACCATGAGGACTGAAGATGAACTTGGTCTCCCTTTTATAGACTAAGGGAGGACCTTCTGTTAATAACCTATGGACTAAAGAGGAGACAACACGTCTCTCTTCAGTCAGATAAGAAAGGTAAATCTATTATTATAATTCAATATCAGACTAGGGTGGCTTGTCTATAGTTTAATAATGCTCTAAAGTACAATAGACATGCTTCTAGATGACCACGCTTGATCTAGTCTAATTATATCCTATAAGTTGACGTGCTTATCATTTGTCTTATCTCTTAGATATTCTTTGTTCTTCAGTCTTCTTTGTTGAATGCTTAAGTGTGATATTTCCAATGATATATTTATATTGATAGTCCAAAATCCTGAGTGGATTTCGGAGTCCTGGCTGATGTTATCAGAGTGTATCTGGAAATAGTCATGTATGTTCTGACTTTCTGACTTCGTTTTGAATGTGATCTTTTGAGCTCAATCTTCTGAGTGAATTACGTTCTGATACTGAGTTTCGTTGAAGGATGCAGTCCGAAATTCAATACTGAATTTCGGATAGAGACAAGTAATCAGAGTATAGGTTATCAGAGGCAACATACACGATAAGAGATTGTTCATTACTTAAAAGCATTCAAGTGAAAATAAGTTCATTCCATCAAGATAGAAAGTTTGATAATACAATCTTAAAACTATCAAACTACGAGATGGTCAACGATATGGCTTTTAGCACTAACAGTGGTTTTACACAAATAAATCCATAAAATGGAAGATTCTCTGTAAAAGTGACAAAACTAAATTTTCGAGACTTTTATATAATGTAAGAGGTCTGTATAAATGTTTCTAGAAGTTTCCAGAACCAATTAATATTATTTTCACGAATTTATGTGTTTTTGAAAAAATAAAGAACAAAAATAGAGATAACAGGGTAAAATTGTTCTATAAATTCTAAATATGGGTCTAGACACTTAATAAAATGTACTCCTCTAGAATTAAAATTTTGAACCCTTAACGAAATCGTTTACTAATTTTTCTTGATTTTTATATGAATTAAGACACTAGACGTATAAAACCGGAATTTGCAAATTCACAAGAATTGGGTTATTTTAATTCCATGAATTTTGGAGTATTTTTCAAGGAAATTTAATGGAAAATAAATAATTAAAAATGTATAAAAATTATGAAAAATTCATATCAGCCTTTAATTATATAAGAAATAAAATTATATAGTTGTTAACTATTAAAATTCATATATAAGGTTTTTGTAAATATTTCATGTCAATGGACACGTTTAAACGACCATACGCGAATAATAAGACCCGAGTTGTTAAATTCGTCATTTTAAATGGTTCACAAGTAAAATAATATGTACAAAAATTCATACTTCTGAAAAAGGTAAATTTTTATATGAATTCAACCTTTGAAACAAATAATGGCATTTTCTAAGTAGAATTAAGCATACTAGTGATAAATTGCTAATCTAGAATCTCACTAGCGTATTTCCCTTATCATAGGTTCCCGATAAGAAATACGTGGATTGTTCGCAAGAAATCAATAGTGCCATTTCATATCACAGTGGATATTCACAACCCCTCTTTACTGTTTTATTATTTTGGGGTGGAAAAGCATGATCGTACTATTTTATGTACGTTGTTCTAAATGGTTTGTTCGATATGATCTTTTGTGTTGGAGTATGTAACTATTCTTTTGAACTTGAGAACTTATCGTACAAAGTCCCTGGTTTACACAACTAATTAACTCTTTGAGCCGATGGTCATTATGGATAGCGCGCTATTAGGAATTGACAAGTCCTCACTTCCTTTGAACGCAGGGTGCATATTACCATTTACTTATGTCACGATAAGCATAAGTTGTAGGGCGATTCTGATCATAGGTTTAGTTGTGGACTCATTGTTCAATTACATACATACGCAAATGGTATTTATTTAGCAACGAACTTCTATTTATGGAAACTTTTATCAATGCTCAGATGTTCACAATATTTTTAAAATGTTGTTTTGTTACAAACCTGTGAACTCACCAACTATTTTCATAGTTGACCCTCGTTTTTCATGCTTTTTCAGGAATCATCTAGTAAGTGGCACTTAGAGACACATCACTTGTAGAAGCATTACGCATGTGTTGTTTTTCGAATATGTTGTAATATTTTTAACAATTGTTCAAAACTTATTGTAAATTGAAATGCTTTTTAATAATGGTTGGTGTTGTCTTTAACTTTTGCGATGAGACCCCTTTTTGTACTGTCGTATCCCGAGTTTCCACTTTAATATCAAAGTGTATCAGGGATTTCAATTCAGAATGAATGTCACTATGCCGCTTATATCAGCAAAATCGATGATGATGATGAAGTGAGAAAGCCATCTCATAATGCTTTCATAGTGCAATTATTGCCATCAAGGCTATTTTACACTTTGAAGCCTTGTTTGATTTCAATAACCTTAACATAATGTCTATTTCTAACCACCCTTCGAAACTTGACTCGCTTCAAATTCAAACTAATCACTTCGGAGAAACTGAATGATGAGGAAATGATGAAGGTTGAAGCAACTGCAGGTCTTGGGTTTGTGACTTCGGAGGGACTGGAAATAACTGCTGCTGATACTCCGAAGACTTGGTTTGAAGACTCTTCTGATGATGATGAGGAAGTATGCTTGATGGCAAATGACAACCGTTTGACAATCCCAGAACAGGTATCAAAACTTCTTTCATCTTTTAAAATTCCTATTTCTTATTCTGCTCCAATTATAAATGAAATAACTCGTGATTGCTCTATTATGCATAAATTACTCATTGATGCTAAAAATAGGGAAGTACTCACCGAGCAGGAGCTTCTAAGCTTGAGGGGGAGAGTAGAAAGCCTGAAGCTAGCATTAGAAAAATCCAATCTTAGAATCTCCTTGTTAGAAGAAAACAGAGAAAAATTCTTAAACAATCATGTTGTAATCTTAAAACAGCGAAACATATTTTGTGAAACTGCCAAACGATTATATGCGCATATTAATAGAATTTATCATTCAGCTGATGTTTGCAATATCCAACATAGACAACTATTACCCTTTATTGAGTTCAAATTAAAGGAAGTCGATAGTATATCTTATGAATGTGAATCCATAGTATCAGGCTCCGAAGTTACAAATCCATCATATAAACATGGCCTGATATCTGTAGAAAAACATTTAACTGCTGATAAATTGTTGAAAATATTGCCTCAAGAAATTCCCATCCTGAAAAAGGCTGTGCCTCAAACTGAAACAAATGAAAAAGAACTTGTTAATAACTTGTCTGAAAAGGATTCTGAAAGTGATTCGGACATGGAGGAAATTGATTGTTCCTCTTTGATTTTGTTAAAGTCATCCTCCATATCCGAATCGAACTCCGAAGACATCTCACAAATGTCTTCGGTGGACAAAGGAAAAACAAAAATGGATTGTGAATCAAAAATTTTTGAAACTAAAGGGACTTCAAAATTTAAACTTCAAATCACAGATGAATCCGACTCTTATGATCAATATTTCAAGGATGATTCAAAAAGGCTAGTCAAAGTGGCATGTATCTATCCTAAGGTTTCTTAATTCAAAAACACAATTTTTGTAAAACCCGGTGGTTTACCCTTAATTGATAATGAATTGCAAAAACTTCTTGAAAAGGATAACTCCACAGTTACAAATGAAGGGTTTTTCTCATCATCCAAAATGGTCGAGAATGAAATGAATGAGAAAATGGAAGTAAAAATAAATATAAGGAAACAAGAATTATACGGTCACAACGTGTATAATCGTCTTTGTTTTGAAAAAGAGAAAATACCCAAAAACATGTCACACTTACTAAATCCCAAGAACGACGATCACATCTACATTAATCAAAACTACAAACAAATTCAAGTTGTGGAAAAACCCATAGTTCCGAAGATGGATGTATTGGAATTAATGGAATCTTGTGAATATGTACCTTTTTCACACAATCCTGAAAATGAAATTTCAAAATCAAAAATTTTAACCAACAAAACTTTGACACAAAAACCCCAAATTTTGGAAAGACCACAAGTTCTACAAAAGCCAAAATCAGCAGTGAAGATTTCAAAACCAACTCAAAAACCCACTGTTGAGAATTCGAAAACAAAGCAAACCCTAAATTTTGTGAAAAGAAAAACTCCTTTTAGAGACTCGAAACAAAATGAAGCAATTCCTTCCACTTCTGGTACAAAGCCTATTTGCTCAAAAATCTCAGATGTTAAAAATCGAAATGAAAAACCAACTTTCACACCAACGAAACCTAACTTTCCGAATCCTAAATTTCAAAAACCGACGAAGAAAACATTTTCAAAAGGAAACAATCTGATAGATACATTCCACAAATGGCTGGACAACAATTTGGAAATGTTCAAGGATAAGAATATCTCATTAAATGACTTTAAATTGGCATACGAAGAGTATCTTTGTACCTCTACGTTGTGCAGCTCAATTTCAACGAAGTCAAAAACGGAAAAACCAAAACAAAATTGGAAAAGAAATGACTTGAAAGAAAACTTAACTGCAAAAACAAAAACTTCAAAATCTTCAAAATCCTCTAAATCAAAACATTCCATTCAAAAATGGGTTCCGAAGTCTATCATTTTGTCAGTCACTTCGGACTCATCATTTTCAACTACAAACTCTTCTGAATCCTGCTCAAACACTTCAGAATCATGCTCATCACATGAGGCTTTAGAGAATTTGATTAATTTAAATTCAAATGAAATTTCTGAAGAGGCCGTGGAAAAATGGATTCAAGAATCCTTTGCTTACCCTGAGGACCCAAGATTGATTGGGTACCAACTCCTTCTTGATTGATTGTAGGTTATGTCTGATGAGCGGTATGATTCAAAATGGTACATGGATAGTGGCTGCTCAAGACATATGACTGGGAGGAAGGAATATCTCAAGGATTACAGGAATTTGGATGATGCTGGAAATGTATGCTTTGGTAATAATGAAACATGTCCTATTCGAGGATATGGAAAAATAACAAATGGCCAATTCACTATCAACCGAGTGGCATTTGTTGAAGGATTAAAACATAATCTTGTGAGTATATCTCAATTGGTGGTTGGAACGGGAAACGCTGTCACTTTCAACAACCAAGGGAGTGTAATCACCAAAGAAGCAACAAACGAAGTCTTGCTGAAATCAGAAAGGAAGGGATCTATGTTTCCCTTAAATCTAAAGCCAGTAACCGGTGGGCAATCTCTATGTCTTCTCTCCAAAGCCAACTCTGATGTCAGCTGGTTATGGCACCGAAGACTTGCCCATCTGAACTTCAAAGATCTGAACAAATTGGTGGCCATGGATTTGGTTCGAGGTATGCCAGCTCTCAAATTCGACAATGATTCTCTTTGCTCTGCTTGTGAACATGGCAAACAGACAAAACAAAGGCATCCTACAGTGATAAATCCCAAAATCACCGAACCCCTTTCTGTTCTATGCATAGATTTGTGTGGACCATCTGCAATAGAATCAATAGGAAAGAAGAAGTACATTCTGGTTATCGTTGATGACTATTCAAGGTTTACTTGGTTGTTGTTCCTACGAAACAAATCCGATGCAGCTAAAGAAATCATCAACTTTATAAAGAAAATGGAATTGATGCTCAACAAGAAAGTCCGAACTGTGCACAGTGACAACGGTTCGGAGTTCAAAAATCAAACCTTGGATGGATTCTTGAAGATAAAGGGAATTAGTCACAACTTCTCTGCACCCTATACTCCTCAACAAAATGGGATCGTGGAAAGAAGAAATCGCTCCTTGTGTGAAGCAGCCAGAACAATGCTAAATTTCGCAAACTTGCCCATACTTCTGGGCTGAAGCTATCTCCACTGCATGCTTTACTCAAAACAGATCCTACATTCACAAACGATTCCATATTACACCTTACGAAGTACTCAACCGAAGAAAACCAAATGTAAAATTTCTTCACATCTTTGGTTGTAGGTGTTTTATCTTAAACATGAAGGATCACTTAACCAAGTTCGATGACAAATCAGAAGAAGGCATCTTCCTTGGTTACTCTCAAGACTCAAAAGCCTACAGAGTCATGAACAAGAGAACTCGCAAAATCGAAGAAACCTTTAATCTAAGGTTTGATGACTACTACAGCAAGAAGTCTTTACATCCATTTCCGATGTCTTCAATATTTCCAAAGCCGGCTGTAGATGCTTTTCCAATCACAACATTCAACACAGACTTCTCTCTTTTATTTGATCAACCTGTGAGAGCTGTGGACTCCGAAGTCAGAGCACCAGACAACCATGAGTCCGAACTCTCCAAGCTCATAGACGGACCCGATGACTCATCTACAAGCAGCATACAAAGACGATCTTCTGTTGAGAAGATTCATCTAACCAAAGTATGGAAAATGTAAGTGTTGAGGGGGAGCCATCAAACCGATGTGCTGGCAATTCAAGGACTAATGATGAATCAATCAACAGTACAGGAGGAACCAACACTCTTGTCTCTACTCCCCAGTCAATCTCAAATATCATATCCATGTATCCAACAATCCAGGGGGAGCCAGAGATTGCCACTCCGAATTCAGCCACACCAATCACTTCGGATAAAGCTACAACTTCCTGAACACCAACAAACGTCCAGGGGGAGCACATATCAAACTCAAACTCACAAATACACACACCACAAACCAACACAAATTCGAATAATCACTTGCTAATGGGTGATTTTCCCTCCACTTCGGGATATCCCTCAGACATTGAGGACATCGATGCTGAAGGACCTCCTGATTTTGATCCAAACTATCCTCCTTTGGACAAATGGACGAGAAATCATCCTCCATCACTTCTCATCGGTGATGTTCGAGATAAAGTACTGACTCGTGTACAACTTCACCGAAAGCAATTAGATCTCAACAAAAATTCTGAGTTGTGCATGTTCAATGTCTTTATCTCTAAGGTAGAACGTAAGAATGTCAAAGATGCATTTGATCACTCAGACTGGATTGAAGCAATGCAGTTGGAATTAGAAGAATTTGAAAGAAACAAAGTCTGGAGGCTAATTCCAAAACTTGCAAATGCCTCAATTGTCGGTCTCAAATGGGTGTACCGTAACAAGCTAGACACCGAAGGCAACGTAGTTCGGAACAAAGCTAGGTTGGTTGTCAAGGGTTACTGTCAACAGGAGGGGATCGATTATGAAGAAACTTTTGCTCCTGTTGCCAGACTCGAATCAGTTCGGATATTTTTAGCTTATGCTGCACACAAAAATTTTGATGTCTATCAAATGGATGTTAAATGTGCTTTTCTGAATGGTGATCTCGAGGAAACCGTTTTTGTTGAACAACCACCTGGTTTTGAAAGTAAAACTCATCCGAATTATTGTTATGTGCTAGACAAAGCAGTCTATGGTTTAAAACAAGCTCCAAGAGCTTGGTATGAAACCTTGACTAAATTTTTAAAAGAATCAAACTTTAAACAGGGATCAGTGGACCCAACACTTTTTAGAAAGAAAGTTGGATCTCACTTGATGTTAGTCCAAATTTATGTGGATGACATAATCTTTGGATCTACTGACCCCAATTTGTCAAAAGACTTTGAAAAACTCATGAAAAGCAAATTTCAAATGAGTATGATGGGAAAAATAAACTTTTTTCTTGGTTTACAAATCAAACAATCTAAGGAGGGGATATTCATCAATCAACAAGAATATACGAAAAGTCTACTTGAAGGCTTCGGAATGACTAACTGCTCCAAAGAAAAAGTTCCTTTGTCTGCAGGTACAAGGTTAAATCCATCATTGGACAAACCAAAGACAGACATACAGCAATACCGAAGCATGATTGGATCATTGCTCTATCTTACAGCCAGTCGTCCTGATATCATGTTTGCAGTTTGTAATTGTGCAAGATATCAGGCTGACCCAAGGGAACCTCACTTGGCTGCTGTTAAGACAATATTCCTATATCTTCATGGAACTACTGCTTATGGTATGTGGTATCCAGCAAACTTTGGTTTCTACATTCAAGCCTACTCAGACTCTAATCTTGGGGGATGTTCCATTGATCGCAAGAGCACTTCGGGGGGTTGTCAATTCTTAGATGGAAAACTTATCAGCTGGCAATCCAAGAAACAAACTTGTGTCTCTATCTCCACTGCAGAGGCTGAATATGTAGCAGCTGCAGCATGTACTTCGCAGATCATTTGGATTCAGAGTCAATTGAAAGACTATGCCATTAATATGAGAAAAATTCCTTTGTTCTGTGACTCTCAAAGTGCAATTCGTATATGCCACAATCCAGTTCAATATTCCAAGACGAAGCATATAGCTCTTCGCTATCACTTCATCAAAAGTCATGTTGAGGAGGGGAATATTGAGGTGCACTTTGTTCACACTACAGAACAATTGGCAGATATCTTCACAAAGGCTCTAAATGAAGAAGCATTCACAAGAATCGTTCGAGGACTTGGAATGATAGATGGATCAACTCTTCAATAAATTTCAGATTTGTTCACTCTTACTGTATTCTGAAAATTTACAAAAATAATAAACTCCGCAGACCCCCGAAGTCAATTTTGACTTCGGAGCTCATCGGAGAACTTGCTACCTTGAAAATTTACAAAAATAATAAACTCCGCAGACCCCCGAAGTCAATTTTGACTTCGGAGCTCATCGGAGAACTTGCTACCTTGAAAATTTACAAAAATAATAAACTCCGCAGACCCCCGAAGTCAATTTTGACTTCGGAGCTCATCGGAGAACTTGCTACCTTGAAAATTTACAAAAATAATAAACTCCGCAGTCCCCCGAAGTCAATTTTGGCTTCGGATGTCATCTGAGAAGAACAAGCAAAAATACCTGCTACTTCACCGCAGCATTCCGAAGTAAAATATCACTTAGGAGGTCTGCGGAACAAACTTTTCTTCAAAATAAACTCTTCAAATTTGAAAATCACTTGAACAAATGTTAACTTCATCCTTTAAGGATAAAAATAAAGAGTTGTTTAAGACAAGGAAATTCAAAAACAAGAAAAATTTATACCAAACGAAAAGAAAATTCTGATGCACGACGACAAAGTTTAACTCTTCTCTCATGAATTAACCAAGTAAAGGACAAAACTTTGATTTTAGATTCTGAAAATCATACCTTATTGCACTAAAAGGTATTTGGGAATCGACTTGAAACATTGGTAAGAAAAGAGACTTCGAAGTGAGGTCAAGGCTATTTTACACTTTGAAGCCTTGTTTGATTTCAATAACCTTAACATAATGTCTATTTCTAACCACCCTTCGAAACTTGACTCACTTCAAATTCAAACTAATCATGTAGCCTCAAAACTACACAGGATAATTCAAGTGCTCCGAAGTTTTCCTCAAAAATAGAACCAACATCGTTTGATAAGTAAATTTACATCTCTTTTCATTAAATGATACAAAATTGAACTATATGAAGATTTTCACTCACAGGGATTGTTTAAAACAGAAACAAAAAGCACCAAAGAAAGAAACCAAATGGTGATGTTCTATGTCTTCGTATAAGGAAATTCATAAAAGAAAACAAGAAAGAAAAATAGAAAACATTTGTCAAAAGAAACAAAGACAAACAAAAACCAAAAGATAACCAAAAGATAACCAAGTGAATGCAAAAGAAAATTCAGCATTTAAAGGCTTATTCTTCTGCCTTAAATAACGATACAAGGAGCTCCTATAACATAGTCGAGTACCTTGTAGAAGAATATGAACATTTCAAGTAGTCTATCTTAAATGATAAAGTGGAAGTGGTGTACAAAGCTCAAAGGCTTGTCATCAGAGCTTAGTATCCAAACACTTCAACTGATGAAAAGGAATAAATTTTTCAAATGAATCTTCAAAACAATCCAATCAAATCTTCTGAAACATTTCTGATGTTCAATTCATGAATGAAAACTTCTTTAAATTTCAAATACAAAGGATGTTATCTTTATTATATTTGAAAATTTTGAAGCACATAAGCACAACACAAAACATGTTTCCTAATGCGAAATCAAGTCAGTGATGGGGTGATTAGACTTATAAATTAGTGATCGATATTGAATCAAACAAACTTCCAAATGAAAAATGGACTTCCAACATGATTCGAACGACTCTGTACATCAACTTGATTAAATCATCTTTTCATATTATTCATGAAAGCTAAGGTTAAACGACATATTGCATCAGTCAAAAGTAAAATCAAAAACTTATAGAAAAAAAAAAACAAAGAGAAAAACATATGGACTTCGGTACATTGATGAACACTTAGCAATCATTTATCAATCACCGAAGTGACAGAACACTCTTCGGAGTCAAGCATAACTTTATGCTCCGAAGCATATCCTCAACGGACATAATTTTTCATAACTGCGAAGTCAATTAAATGTTCAAATGATTTCCGCATTTATGATAAATCACAGAGACAAACATTCCTTGTATTATAACTGTTCCCTTACAGCTGTCAATGAGAATTATATTAAAAGCATTAACCATAATGACTTCTCAAAAGGTCAAAGTTCAAATTTTGAATTATAGCAACTGACAGCCGTATATTTCTCCTTTTTGCAGAGATAGTGGGACAAGCAGGTGCTGAGATGTCCACTTTCTACCGGACCATTTCAATCGTGCATTAAATGGCCTAGGGACCACGAATGCTATATAAACCTCTCACCTCTTCCATTGCACTCTTTACGCGAACACAACTCTCATTTCTCTCTGCAAACTTACTCTCAAAGAAATCCACAAACTCCTCATCTTCTTCATCTAACCATCAATGGCGGCTGAAGCATCGTCGCAAACCGCTGAAGCTATGTCTGTTCCAAATCTCAAGAGTCAATCATCAAACCTGGTGCTACGAAACGATCTATCTCTTTACCTTAAACCAATCGATGCATTGGTGGAATGCATGAAAAGGTCTGTACTAGGTTACGCCTTAACCTGTACTCCTTCAGTCCCTGCGACTCTGGTTCACAGAGCTCACTATACATCCAATGCCCTGTTTGACTCCAACAACCAGGTCAAATCCGTGTTCTATGAAGCTATTGATGCCAAGGGAAAAACAAAGAAAGTACAATTAACAAAAGAAAAGTTTGCTGAAGCTCTCTGACTTCCAATCTACAACTCAAAAGAAATGGTAGTCCCATCTGCTGACCAATTGGTCAATATGTTCAACGAGATGGGGTATGAACCCCCACTTGAAAGAATCAGCACCTTCAAGAAAAACCAACTCCCTGACCTTTGGAGATACTTCTTCAGTATCTTCCTAAGATGTCTTTCTAGTAGAACCTCAGGCCTTGACTCTGCAAGTGTCACATTTCAAGGTCTCCTCTACGGAATTTACTACGATGTCAAGGTGGACTTCGCAACAATTCTATGGACCGATTTCTGCTCCCACATCAATCATAGTATGAAGGGGACAGAAATTGCCAATGCAAGATTCTGGGCAATCGTCGTTCATACCCATTACCAGCAGATAGGGTATGTTTCTGATCCCTCTCTTGGAGAGATGAAGGTCACTCCCATTGCGATTCCTATTCTAGACGACAAACCTGCTGACTTCTGTGCTCAAATACCAAATGTCATGCTATCCAAAGTTCCCCTGGAATGCAATGAGGTTAACTCCTATCGCAACACCCTAATAATTCCTTACCCAACTCGCGATATGAGTCAGGTTGCACCTTTGAAAGAGCCTCCAAAAGGAAAGGGGAAGAGGAAAATGGTTGGTGGGAAGAGAAGAAAATAAAGACTTCGGTGAAAACAACACCAAAGAGGAAACAGCCGAAGAGGCAAAGAAAAATCATGGTTGTGGATGAGTCTTCGGACTCAGAAAGGACTCCATCCACAGTCCATGAAGAAGAACAAGAAGAAGAAATGTTTGCTGATCAACCTGCTTCACCTACATCAACAACCAGACCTACTTCTCCACTGCAAACTGTCAATCCTCCATCTCCACCTAAAACAACTAAACCACCCACACCTACACATACTATACCTCCTCCACCACCTCCCACAACAGCTCAACAAACTACCACCATTCACCCTACTACATCGGATATACCTCCTCCACCACCAACAACTGCTCCTCCAATCTCCGAAGTACCTATCTCAGGTATTGATTTTTCATTACCTGAGTTTGACTTACCCACATCACCCTCAAGACAAAACCCCACTTCGGCTGCCTTCTTTGAAGCCTTTCATATGGCTCCTTGGAACGTTGAAGGAGTGTCTGATGAAGATTTGTCAGACGAAGGATTTGTACTAATGAAACAGTACAAAGTCCTCAACTACAAGCTTGACACTCTTATTCAAGCTCAAACTGGCTTTGATCCCACCAAACCTACCCTGGGTGACATTACCGAAGAGATTGAATCTCTGGAGTTCTCCCTATCCAAAGAATTCAAAGACTCCATACAAAAAGCTTGAACAAAAGCACATGGATGAACAAAACAAGATCCAATCTTCCTTCGAAAAGAAGTTGGAATCCGCTGTAACCACCATCAACAAGAAAGTTGACGCCATTGCTGAGAAGACTGATAAAACAAACTCCGAAGTCATGAAAGCCTTGCAAGGACTTCGGAGTGAATCCCAGCAAAGTACCAAGCTTGAAAAACAGCTTGATGAGGCCAGAGCAAAAATCGAAGAGCTCACAGCCGCCCAAACCACTTCGGATATCTCTAAATTCACAGAGGAACTACAACGAACAAATGCAGCTCTCACACAAGACTTGATTACAAAGTTGAGAGTTGCACTTCAACCTCTGATAAACTTTTCCGACAGGTTGTCTAGGCCACAGGGCAGGCCTAGACAGATCCCTGCAGCCACAGCAGGTCCTTCGACTTCAACCATTACAACCACTACCATGGGTGCTAGTGGATCGGCTGTAGCTGGGAGCTCAACAGACCGATCGCTAGAAAACATAATTGCCCCACACATGGAGGAAACATACAAGGCCAGGCGAGCAGATTACAATTTGATGATCAAGATAAACGAATTTGCTCGAGATAATGGTGAATAGACCGTTGAGGCAATCAAGCAATTTGGATTCCAAAATCCAAATGTACTTAACAGACTTCCTCTTCGGATTTTTGCAACCACTGACTCTGAAGACATCCATCTTGATATTCCCTTCAATCCGAAGACTTTTGCTTTCCTTCAATTCGCCTCTTCTGTACCCGAGGATCAGAAAGCAAGTTTTTGGACCAACAAAATAAACTTTCATGCCAAATACATTCAACGGCAGAGTTATGTTTGGAGCCTGAACAAGATAAAGAAAATTCTTTCTATCAAAGAAGCTGAAGTCTACTTGGGCTTCAGAAATTATGAATTTCTTGTTCTCAGGGGGGCAGATGAAGTTGAATCTAGGTTCTCAATTTCAGACTTCCCAATCATGAATCATATGGACTTCATCCAGATTCTTGATCTTTTGCGAAGTGGTGAGGCTGCTCATGCTGCAATGTCTGCCATTGCCATCAAAAACCACCTCCTGGGCTTTCTTAACAATTATCTTCTCCGGTTTGCAAAACAAGACCTGGAGCTATGTTCCTACTATAGACAACCTTTGAACACTCCTCCTGTTGTAGTTCGGAACATAGCCAGATTCAAGAATGGAGAGATCATAGACGAACCATATGGCGTAGTTTTCAAAGGACTTCGAAATGAAACCGAAGTCACAATCAAGTTCTTTGAAGTAGACTACATAGGCCTCCATCCCTCCTCCTTTATTTCAAGGATGATTTCTCATGTAAATGCCTATCATGCAAATACCACCGAGAAAAAGAAGAAGTTCATAGATCATATGAACTGGTATCTTGCAGTAAGAAAAACCTTGAAGAGGGCATACAAGAGAAACTTTCGTGTATAGGCTTCGGATGCACTTCACACAAAGGGGGAGATTGTTGAGAACATTTGTGATGAAGTGCTGATATATCCGAAGTCCCACCCATGAAGAAACCCCGAAGTGAATAAACAAGAGAAGACACCGAAGTATAAAGACTCTGAAGTGCTATGCATAGAGGATCCGAAGACTTTACAGTCTGTCATCTTATCTTTTGTGTGCACGCGTATAGTACAATACGTGTTGCATGAATCTTCTATCCTATTGGCTAGTACACTGATAGGATATTCTCTGTAAAAGTTGTACTATTGGTATCACTGATTTAGTATAAATATCAGTGATACCATACCGTGTCAAATGTGAGATTACAAGATTAGCTTACGAGAGTTGTATGTCTCCCAGATAGAAAACCCAATTGTAAAACCAAAGTTCTAATCAAGCATTCGGCACATGTTATTCATATCACATCATTTAATTAGCTTTGTTACATTATCATTATACTATTGATTGTGTTATTGATTACATATCTATATTAGTTCATCTATTCTCATATTTCAACACCCAACAAACTACCAGGCAAGGAAAGTCACTGAACAAGGCTAACCCCATGCGAGACGTTGTGTTTTGGGCTTTTGGTCGAGCTACTTCTGGAACTTTAATCTTTGTTTATTTTATTTAAGACAAAATTTCAAAAATGGTCCTTGTGTTTGTCATTTTTATATGGTTTTGGTCCAAAAAGGTTTGGTGGTGCATCATTGGTCCAATTTTGGATCTTTTATGTGATTTTGGTCCCTATGGTTGATATGTTTTTGTGGTTTTGGTCTACATCCGACCTGAAATGACAAATATACCCCTCAAGTAATTATTTTTAAATTCTTTAAATTTATTTTATTATTATAAATAAAAATACCACATCACCCTACCCTCTCTTTATCTCCCTCTCCTTCTTTCTCTCTCTCTCTCTATTACGGTTCTTCAACCACACCCCTCTTCGTCCCCCCACCCTCATTGGATTTGAGATCAATCCATCACAGGAGGCATCATTCTCATCAAGGTAAAATCTCTAAGGGTTTTTGAAAACCCCGTGAACAATCTAGGTTAAAACCCCACCCTGAATCCGATCATCACGTTTGCTATGAAACCTATTTTCAAACGAAACTTCGGTAATCAAAAGAAGAGCAGCGGTCATGAGGTGATCATGAACAATATAGGTTAAAAACCCCCTAGAACCCTGTGCATGCTTTGGTTGGATGAAAACGGGTGGAAATTTTGGTCGAACCCTTATAGTCATTATCTGTTGCACGGTACAGGAACTAGCCATGACGCAACATTTACATAAACACGCGCCTGAGGCCAAGAGGACTGCGTGGCGGGCCAGGACTAATTCTGCAAAAAAATATTTACAAATTTTGAAAGTGGTGCAGATGGCTCAGCCATGTCCATTCAAAGTTGAGTACGTACCCGAGCATGCTTTCTTGAGATTTCCTCCAGCCCTGGAGGAGATCCGGGGGTACAACACAAAGCTGAAGGATATCAGTATACGGGGGTGATTGAGCAGGCGCTCCATTTTGATCCGGACATTTTGACACGGGTCGGGCTGTGAATTTAGCTCTTGCCGCTCCTCCACCGTACATAGACACACCCGGACGAGGCCTACACCTTCATATGTTTGGGATGGGATAGATTGATGGGTCAGGCGGACGACATCTCCTACCGAGAGCTCATGCATGAGTTTTTCTCGACTTGCTGATACGAGCCGGGATTGGATAAGCCTATTACTCGCCTTATCACATTCAGACTTAGCGGGCAGAGCCGATAGTGCACCCTGCACGAGTTTACCCGGCGCATGAAGATTTACACTCAAGAGGAGACTGAGAGCATCCATTTTCCAGTGTTTCTCGAGGCGTGCATGCCAGCAGCATGATAGGGATATCGATGAGGTCGGTTGGGCACAAATGTCCAACGACCAATACATTGCAGGGGCTGCCAAGGAGAGCCAGCTACGCTCTCCACTTCATCGATTCCTCCACCGGATCACTCCCTCGACGATCGCTCATTGGAAGGGTAGTGAGAAGGTGCCCCGTGAGGATATGTTCTACCTGTGGGTTCTTTCCGACCCATCACGCTTCCTCCACCTGCCACACACGCTAGCAGTTTTCTTGACACGCAACGCCAAGGGGCCTAGGGCTAGGAGCCCCATGATGGGAGGGCATTACATCACGAGGATTGTCTAATACTATGGCATCTTCAACCCCAACGTTACTAGAGGCCTTAGGCCACGAGAACCCCACCATGCTAGGGGCAGTATTTGGAGGCAATGTGGTAATCCAAATGTTAATTTTGGGAGAGTATGAGATGACACAGTGGTTCCACCACGAGGTCCCACGGCAAAGGAGGTTGAGGCACCCGTAGCCAGACCACAGAGGCGGAGGAGCCTATGTCAGCCACTAGTTCAGCCACCACCGCAGCCGAGCAGCAGCTTTTAGATGTCCAAGCGAAATTATGAGACCTGGTGGCCACAGTGACGAGACTGGAGGCTCAGATACGATGGATAGTGGAGAGCCAGCGTATACTGCTTCTACAGTCTCGGATAGAGCCACCGCCTTTCCCTACAGTAGGACCTGGCGATGCTCGTCCATCAGGTGCCCAACATGACGATGATGAGGATTGATAGTACTTTTACTTTTATTCTTTTCTTTTCTTTTTTCTTTTTGATGAAGCAACTTTTGTATAAAACTGCATTTATATTGCATGTGTTTGTGTTTTAATTGTGTTTGTTAAGTGTGCAAGAGTCAACTACGAATCAACTAAGGGAGTTGCATAACGCAAGTGTGGGATCACCTTATCCCTGCACTTGTGTTATGTTGGCGTGTTCACTGTATTAGGAATTATTTTAGTGGTTTAATCTTTGCATTTAATATGGTCTAAAATAGAAAATATACAAAGTTTAGGGGCTGTTTCTGGAATTCGGCCAAGGACCGAAATCCCCTTGGATTTCGGTCGTGATGACCGAAAACTGGGAGGTTTTCGGTGGGCCTGGTCCGACGTTTTTGGTCCGACTGGTCCATGGGCTTGGTTTTTCGGTGCTGTAGGCATACACTATATATATCTTTGTTTAGCCTTCATTAGGAAAGTTGGTTGTTTTGGAGCATTGTGCTAGCATAGAGAATGTCATTGTGTTCAAGAAACTACAAACCTTGTGTACCCGACTTTATTATTTTAAGTGTGCATTGAAGGTTGAATCTCCTCGTGTTCTTGATTGATTTGATTGATACTCTTTAGATCTAGGATTGATTGGGACCTACAATTGGTATCAGAGCCTAAAACCTTGTATTTTTGGGTATTTTGGTATCAATCTCATCTTTTCCTTTGCTTGGATCTTGGACTGTTTGGATCGATTTTGGGTGTTTTTGTTCGTGTGTTCTTCGTTGTTCTTGGCATCTTGAAGTAAAAATCATCCAAAATCGGAGTTTTTGATCCAAAAACGCCGTTTTTCAAGTTGTTTGTGCGTTTTCCAGATCTGGAAGTGGTTCTTGGTCCAGATCTGAATCGATTTCGGTCTGCCAAGGTTGATTTCGGTGGCGGCGCATCTGAACCAAGGATTTCGGTTAGGGTTTATTCGACTTTTCGGTACATTATGAGGGTTTTCGGTCAAGCCCAGTTTCGATTTCGGTGCAGCCTTAGGGTTTTGGTGATTTCGGTTCACGTTGAAGATTTCAGTCAAGATTTCCTGGTTTTCGGTCTGTGATGTTTTCAGTCTACACGGATTTCGGTCAAAATAAAGGTCAAAAATTTCGACTTGGTCAAATTTTGGGTTTTTAGCGAAATTTTTTTTTTGGAGTTTTCAATCAACATTTTGGCATTTGAAGGCTTATCGGTCAACTTAAACTTTTCAAAATGGCCTCCCCGACATTGGACTCGTGTGAAAATTCATGCTGTTCAGATTGCGTAATGATAATCAACAAATATCGTGAACATAATAATCTGTTAGTTAGAGAAGTATTTGATCTTAAAAATGATGTTTATAACGCCAAAAAGAAGCTGAAGCCCCTCAAAGAAAAACTAGACGCTAAAACATCTGATTTTAACAGAGTACAAGAGGACTGGAGTACAGTAAGTTGTTGGTATCGTTTCACCATAGAAGAGATAGCCAGTTTAACTGCAGAGCTTGAAGCATGAAAAGCAAAATACAAAGATGATGATTTTAATATCAAAAAGTTCGATGCATCATGTGCGGTAGTTGAATCGATTGTTGAGCAACAACTTAAGTGGCAAAAGAAGCAGGGCGAGCGTTTGGGGTATAATATTGTGCCACCTCCGTTTAATGATAATTATACTCCAGCTTATACCTACGATGAGATCTTACTTGCTTGTGATAAAGCTGAACAAGAACAACCGAGGAAGGTAAGGTAGATGTTAAAGTAGACGCTACTAATGCCTCTTCGTCTTGTGCAAATACAGTTATAGTGGAAGATAGAAGCGAGGAGGACAAAATGGTCCAAGTTCTGTTGAAAACTCGTCAAAATCTGATGCTTCATCCTCTACTGTTTCTTGTAACTGCACCAAAAGCATTGCTTCTGTGTCTGCAACTTCTCCTGGTGATGCTTTAAATTCTAAAAAACCCAATGTTAGGAAATTTAAGCCACAGAAGTTTGTGAAGGAAGGGGAAGTTCCTTGTGGACCAAGACCTACTCCCACTAAATGTGATTGTGCTTGTAAGGGGGAGATTGTTGGAATGTTACTGCAGTGTTCAACCGAGGTCAAGTCCAAGAGAAGCTTGAAGATTAAATGAAAGCATTAAACCAAGGGGGAGATTGTTAGGAATTATTTTAGTTGTTTAATCTTTGCATTTAATAGGGTCTAAAATACAAAATATACAAAGTTTAAGGGCTGTTTCTGGAATTCGGCCCGGGACCGAAATCCACTTGGATTTTGGTCGTGATGACCGAAAACTAGGAGGTTTTCGGTGGGCCTGGTCCGACGTTTTCGGTCCGACTGGTTCATAGGCTTGGGTTTTTGGTGCTGTAGGCATAGACTATATATATCTTTGTTTAGCCTTCATTAGGAAAGTTGGTTGTTTTGGAGCATTGTGCTAGCATAGAGAATTTCATCGTGTTCAAGCAACTGCAAACCTTGTGTACCCGACTTTATTAATTAAAGTGTGCATTGAAGGTTGAATCTCCTCGTCTTCTTGATTCATTTGATTGATACTGTTTAAATCTAGGATTGTTTGGGACCTATATACTGATGTGCCCCGACTCCCGGAAACTTCAACAACACGATACAAACAGTCAACTCTGTTATATCTGGTCTTGACAGTCAAGCAATTCACCGTCCCATCGGTAACTCTTTTTCCCCCTTGTTCTAAAATTTTCTTTTGTACAACGGGGATGTTTTACAGTTTAAAGTATGGGGTGGGGACGGCGAAAAAGTAGTTTTGAATTTTTGCAGAAAAAGTCAAGTTTACAAATATTTTTCAATTTTCATAATTTTTAAGGAATTCTAATGTTGAAACGAATAATTTTGAATATTTGTAGCATTGTGGTATTTTCAAGAAATATCATTAAGTTGTAAGCAAGCTAGTTAGTTGAAATAAGTTGAGTGTTCTCGAAGTTAGAAAAATTTATGGATTTAAAATATCTTAGGATTAGGACTCAGGAAGGAATTGTCAATAAGTGGCCTTTGTTGTTTGAGCTGGTAGGATTGAAAAGGGTGGCCCGTAGGGCATTTATGCACCTCACTACCTACGATCGTCTAGTCTAGGATAGTGTTTTCGAAAGCTTGTTACACAAACAACATCGAAAGTTATGGAAAATTTCTTAGCGGCCTTTAGAATCTGAACGAGTAAGTTTGCACAGTTGTGAACCGAAAGTTTTTAAGCAATGGTTCTTTAGAAATTCGTGATTCCCAAAGGGCGTTTTGGTCATTTTTCTGAAATATCATTTTTATCTAACTAATCGAAACGCAAGAAAACTTTTAAACTAAGATATTAAAAAATGTTTGAGTCTTTGTTAAAATTTGTTAAAAACTCTACTTGCTTGGAGACAAGGATGGCACAAGTGTGGGATGTTTGATAATACCAGACAATGTTGGCCATTTTAGGTGTTATTAAGCCCGTTATAATTACATTATCTTTCTAAGATGCTAATATTACTCACTTTTAATGCCAAGGACTTGTTTTGTGTTTTAGTGCAAACACAAGGGTAATTTGCATAAAATTGGCAAAGCTGGAGATAAAGTTGAAAGTCAAGTTGAAGTGACACACGTGATGTTGAAGAAGAAAAACCGCGATGCGGCCATGTGGCTGAAGTCTAACCCGAAAGGATTTCAAATTTCAAGGTGCGAAGAAACGAGGGATAAGGTTGACCCGTGACACGTAGAGGCATTTTCCACAACTATAAATAAAGGCTCCCACTTCAGATTTCGGGAGCGGAGATCAGACCTTTGAGTGAAACTCAGGCATCTTTGACTCACATTTCTAGCTTTATGGTAGATTCCAATAGTTTGGATAGTTTATGTTGTTTTTACGTTATTCGGTTATTGTTCATTCGTGTGCGATCGAGGGTTCTCATTTGTAGAACACCATCGACCACAAAGATCTGATTGGTTTCTATTTCAGAAGCATTTGGCTATGATTCGGGTTTCGTTTAATGCAAGTTTATGTTTGGTTATATTTTATCGCAATTTTACGTTTCGGTACCAATCATTGTTCTTTGATTCATTGTTTCTGATTTCCAGAGTTCGATCTCGGATTCAGATCAGTTTAGTTGATTAGTGGTGGGTTGTTACTTCGGTAGAGATAAATAGTTTTAGTTTTCGGTTTTTGTGTTTTACAAGATCAAGTGTACGAATGGTAGCCGTCTATAGAGTGACACTATAGATCGGTCATATTTTGACACAAAGTCTCAACCATGAACTCCTTGGTTCGACCCTTACTTGTCGCTAGTTAGTGAACTGTAAGGTTTTATTTTACATTTTTGACAGCATCAACGACTTCGACGTGTCAACGACCAAGAAATCAGATTATCCCCAAGAAAGACACAATAACTGGAGGTGGATCTACAGGAGATAGGGCACCAGCCCCAATCTACATAAGAGTAAGCAACGAGATCTGAAGAGGCTGGCACATGAAGCTAAAGTCTGTGGTCAAGTATGCCTCAGAAATAGCGTAGGAGGCACTTGAGGGCATTCATGTAAGGCTGGAGTATGTACAGGGTTGCATTGAAGCATGTTAGTTTTCTGAAGAATCTCTTATGCATATTTCCTCTGGGAGAGGAAAAGGGCCTACGAGGTACGGGTAGCGGAAATGCCCAGGAAGTAATTGAGGGTGACAAGATCAGTCATCGCGAATTCACAGCTAAGCTAGACAATAATAGACCGTATAAGAGGCGTAAAGGATGTCGTGAGCCTAAAGGTAACAATGTACAGAAGTAGATATGTTGTATTCGTACCTTGGTGGTATGTGAAGAGAGATGGGTTTGTCCGGCTGTGCTGAAATCCCATATGCAAGGCATGATGGGTAAACCGTTGGTACCAGACACGTGGGGCCTGTTTTAGGCCATAGAGGGATCGTTGTGAAAGACAAACGTGATCAAGATGATACGGGTCACGAAATGGTGTTGGCTGGTGCATGTATACTGTTTCCTGAAGGTGACTGTGAAGAAATCCATTCTTCACGTCTAATTAGTGAATAGGAAAATGTCTCGAAACAACTAAACTAAGAATAGTACGAATGGTGGCTGGTTTAAAAAGTAGATTAAAAGTCTTAATGCAGTTAATACCCAGTTGCTGATTACGGGCTGCTGACTGCGACCATTAGCTACTAGTAGCGTGTAAGAGACCCATTAACATTAAATTTCTGGTTAAATAACCATATGGAGCGGACCACGTTTCCCCAGTGGTCTTGGTACCCATACACAAGTGCTGTTTGTGATAAATTCAATATATTCTTCTTTCATGGTTTTTTACCAGTTCGGATCTTTTAAAGCCTGTCCATGTAACCTCGGGACATAGGATATGGATAGGGTGTGAAGATTAAGGCAATGGATAGGTTTAGAGATGCCACTTTTGGCACAGGTAGTCATCGGATGAGAGACCAGAGTAGTGGGGGGAAGAAAGGGGAGAGATGGATGGTGATTCGTGGAGTCACTGGAAGGGATGGATTCTTTATGGGAAGTGGGTGGTGGTTAATCACCTGAGATCTTCTTCTCTTCGGACTTTTCTTTGGATAACTCCGAAGCCAGTTTTTCAGATGGCTTCGGGGTTGACAATTTTAAGTTCTCTTCTTTTGGGGTAAGTATTTCAGGTTTGGGCTTGGAGTTGAAGTTTGATTTGTTAAAGTTTTTCACAAATGGCTTTCCAGAGTTGTTTTTGAAGAAGGGTTTCTTGAACCTTCGATTGTTGGCAGCATAGAGAGCAACAGTATCTCCATTATCATCTACCATGTAGGCAGCAATGTCTTCATCACTTGATTCTTCATCTTCTTTTGACACGAGAGCTAGTGGTCCAGAACTAGCCATTTCACTTCTTCGACCTACGACATCAGGTTCATGTGATTTTAGTAGATTGTATAGGGCAACCAGCTTGTATTTCTCAATATTCTCATAGGATTTGACCATGAGCATGATTGGTATCCACTCCTTGCGAAGACTGTAGAGAAATTTAATATTTATCTCTTGTTGGCTTCTTGTTTTCTGTAACGCCAAGACACTCTTTTTATGTAAATTTAATAATAAGAGTAAATTGGTCATTTTACCTTAAAAGGGTAATTTGGTCTTTTGGACAGAAAAGAATTTGGTTTGAAATAATATTTTGAGTTTTGGACTTAAAATGTTATAACAACTGAAATTGGTCGTTTTACCACAAAAGGGTATTTTGGTCATTTGACCATGTGAAGAACCAATTGGGTAAAAATATTGTTGCTGGTGGCAAAAGTATAAGAAAAGAGAGTTTTATTGTCATAAAAATTGATATTAGTGCCAAAAGTTCAAGAAATGGAACTTAGGGACTAAAATTGTAAAGTTTAGAGGTATAAATAGAGAGGTTGACTCTCTCTTTGACTGGCCATTTGTGCAGCTACGGGAACGATTTTGGTCGCAAAATTCTGCAGAAATCATGAAGCTTGAGACAAGGAATTGGAATCATAGCTTGGAATTGGTGAATCCTATGTTAATCAAGGTTAATAAACTTGATTTTAACCAAGTTCTTGAAGTGTTCTTGGTTTGGTTTTATAGAAACTGAAATTTGTACATTTCAGTTATGATTATGTAGTTTAAATGGTTTAATGCTTCCATTAAGTCATGCTAAAAGGACTTAATTCAAGAAAATGGAAGTAGATTGCTATTTGTGATGAATTTGAAGTTTTGGGGTTTTGGGACTAAGAACCCTAATTCTTCATATTGATTGATTTAGTTGTTTTGAATGGTTGAAAACCTTGTTTTGATATAAGGTTTTAGCCTAGAAACAAACCCCAAACGATTAAGAACAGAAATAAGGACTTAATGGGCCAAAACTGCGTGCTACAGTGCACAAATCACGACTGATCAGGAACCTGCCCAGGTGCAGGGCGCAGTGCGCCCAGGATCAGGGCGGGGTGCGCCCAGGCGCAGTGCGCCTGATACCTGGCGCAGTGCGCCTCCAAGCAGGGGCCAGGCAGGGAATCAAAAACGCTAACTTTTGTTTGGCTTGTCCGATTTAGCTCAAACTTGAACCATAGGCTCGTTATGGTCTGAAAAGTTTGGGAAAATTTTTATATTGAGTTTCCGACCCCTCGGGGGCACTGTAGATCGATTCGAATGCCTCGGTGAATAGTAAAATTCACATAAAGATAGTAAATGTAAAGTTTATTATCTAGGCATTGTTTATAATGATATAATATTGGACTCTTACGTATTAGAGTCAATTTAGATGATTATTAACCTATTATCATTTGGTATATAAATGGATAAATAGGTATGGGACAAAATGGTTGTCGTGCACGCAAAGGCAAGAAACAACCGGGAATTAAATGCAGCTAGCATCCAGGTGAGTAATCTCACTGATATCATATATGATATATGATGATTGAACTGTTACAGGTTGAAACGGCTTCGAGGGACGAAAATGACAGGTATGAAGATATATGTAAAAGACAATACCAGATAAGCCGTGAGTCTGAAATAGACAAGAACGGAGCTGTGAGTCAATACATATATATATATATATATATATATATATATATATAATTAATGATATGACAATACCAGATAAGCCGTGAGTCTATTATAGACAAGAACGGAGCTGTGAGTCAGTCAATTTTAAATGGTGCGACAATACCAGATAAGCCGTGAGTCTATAATAGACAAGAACGGAGCTGTGAGTCAAACCTATATAGACAAGACCAGATAAGCCGTGAGTTATTTCGATGGAAAGAACCGAGCCGTGAGTCTAGGAAACAGCGGGCTAACCCGTGAGCCAAGGCAACAGCGGGCTAACCCGTGAGCCATATTTGATTTTGGATTGTATGATATTGGATGCTATATCCAACCGGTGCGACCTATACGGCTATGATATTATTACAGGAACATGGTGCGGCCTTTTGGCTATGATATCAGGTTATTGAACCCAGCTGGTGCGGCCTGCGGGCTATGATTTATATATTGATATTGTTTTGATGCAGTTGATATAGCTATGACACAGGGTGCGGCTTAAATAGCCATGAAATACTGTACGGTCCATTGTGACTAAGAAACATGGGACAGAAATGGTTAGATATAATTATTATGCAAATAACTGACGTGACTTGATAATTTCAGGTTATCATGAATCAGCCTGTAAGGCTACAAACTAGGATGTGAAATCCTAAGAAATATATGGTTAGCCAGTAAGGCTAGGAGTTTGGATCCGATATCCAAACATATATATGAATGTATTTTTATACGTGTTATTTGCAGATACGATTACTCACTGAGCTTTATAGCTCATGATATTTGTTATTGTCCCTGCAGGTTAGTACGATACTGATAAGAGACAAGATAGAGTCCGTGACTTTGAAGTAGGACTCATAGATGCTGTCAGTAGCAGCCCGGCTTCAAAGGAGACTACGATATTTTATACTCTCCTTGATTCGCTTGTACCCGTTTTTATTAAAATATACCCCTCTGTTTATGGTTTTAAGTACTGAAACCTTTGTTAAAAAAAAATATTTCAGGGGTGTTTTTGTTTTAAAAGCCGGGTGTTACAAGTTGGTATCAGAGCCGTGGTTTAAGTGAACTAGGTGTCTATAGAGTAGATTCCTGGACTTAAACCTTGAAATAGTAGACACGATGTATAGTTAGGTATATATAAAATGTTATTATACATATATAACCTAACTATTGCTGACTTCTAACGTATAAGAAGTATGAGCAGCGAATATTACTGGGAGGAATTTAGGGCATGGAGCTTTAAGAGGCGGACCAGCCCTTTCTCAAGGCTCCATGGAACGAGGGGCAACGAGACAAGTAGCAGAAAATCCACATGGGAAGCAACAGTAGCTGATGTGGTCAGAGAAAGAAATTGGGTGCTCACCCTGATTGATATCAAGGTGAAAGAAAAGTAGCTGAGACTACAAGAAAAAGCAGAAAACGATTAGTGGACGCTTCGGGAGAAGTTACCACAGATTGGGTCCAACCTTGAAAGGAAGGGACCAAAACAGAGCAGTTATGTATTGTGAGAAGTGCAGGAAAAGCACTCAGAAAGTTGTAGAGTTGAAACTCTACCGTTGACATGCTGAAATTGCAGATGATAGGAGCAGATTGCTCGAGTTTGTTGGATAGATCGGAAGTGTGTCTAGTGCGGAGCTATAGAACACTTTCCTAAGAAATACTCACATGCTAAATGTGGAGTAACGGGTGATGAACCCATGAAAGAACGGAGAGGAAAGAAAGAAGAAACGAATGGTCGAAAAGGACCAGTGATACTTTGAGCATTCCAGCAGACTGTGGAGAAAGCTCGTGAGTAGACTGATATGGTCTCAAATATAATTGTTTTAAATATACTCCCCGTATACGTTATATTTGATCCATGAAGCTATGCTTTGGATCGATGACTTTTATGTCTTGTCAGAATATTTCATCAACGATTATGGATGAAATTTTGGAATTAGCTATAGCAAATAGCAAATATGTTCAAGATATTGAACACCTGGAAGGTAGTTTGCCTAGGATTTACGGGACCATTTTTCCCTATAAATCTAGAGCCAATGTCTACCAATGAATTTGAAGAAATCGTGCATATGAATTGGTTAGCAATGAATGGTGCTAACATGAATTGTAGAAAAATGAACATTATGGTTCAAAATCAGAAATGAAATGGACGAAAATCCATGGTAAATGACCGTTGTTGAGAATACCGGTTATTTTCCTTTGCTTAAACTCGGAAAGGAGTTAGTAAGGAAACGATGTTGTAGTTGGCATACGTGGTATGGGCCAAGCTAAATAAAGCAGTGATAGTAGTGTACTACTTTAAATAAATTCTCGGATGTTTCTTTTGAAAAGAACTTCCAGGATTTCTGTCAGATTGGCGAGAAGAGCTTATGATTAAGCTGGTCTTGGGAGCCGTTCCTGTTAGTTAGGCTCTATATTGATTAGCCACTGCAAAGATGGCAGAGTAGTAAAACAATTGGAAGAAATTGTTTTTGAATTGGGGTCTCATATGGCCGAATGTGTCATCGTGTGGAGCCCTATCTTGTTTGAAAAGAAGAAAGGTAAGTTAATGTGTATGTACATTGACTACGGAGAATCTGATATTCTCGAAACCAGACTGAATATGAGGTACATTTGTACCAGATATTGGAGTTACTTCACTGAGTTAAGTGATATGTAAAATTCTCCAAGTATGAAAAATTTGGCTAAAAGAAGTTTCAATTCTTTGGGCATGATAATAGTGCCAAAGATGATAAAACAAATCCATTGGAATTGATGATGGGATAAAACTGGAACCGCCTGAGGAATCTAACTGAAATTTGTAGTTCTTTGGATTGGCGGGTTATTATAGGAGAGTTGTAGAAAACTGCTCCTCAATTGTTGTCTAGTTGACTAAAGTTGATTAAGCAAAGTGAAAAATTTGAGTGGTAAGAAAGACCACATGTAACTTTTCAAAGGTTGAAACAAACCTTGTGTGAAACTCCGGTGTTAGCATTTTGCTAAGCGGAGAAGATAAATTGTTTTATAGAAATGCATCCAAAGTTGATTTTGGATACATGATATTGCAGTAGCAATTATGAATTTGACATTGAAGCTTTAGAGACACTACCTGTATGGTGTAAAGCTTACTGTTGATACGGATCATAAAAGTTTGAAACACTTAATTGATCAAAAGGAAGCTGAATATGAGATAGCAAAGATAGATGGGTTACTTAAAGATTTCGGTTATGAAATCTTGTACCATCTCGGAAAGGCGGATGTGGCTATAGATGCCTTGAAATGAAAAGAGTATCTTTTGAAAGATACAACCACATGCATGAGTGTGGCGAATTGATTACCTGAGTTGATTCGGGTAGCACAAGAAGAAGTGTGCAAGTCTGAAAACGTGAAAAGTGAATGAATGATTAGCTATTGAAAGAAGCTAGTTAGAAACTCACGGTGATTGAAAAGCCTTGGGGTTGTGTATGTGAGTTCCAAAGCAAAACGAGATATGAAAATTTACCCTTAAAAGATGTATATTTGGGTAGATATGCAAAATGTCCGGGGCAATACCAAACTGTGTAGGGTGATATAACCTATGTATTGGTAGCCAGGACTAAAGAAAGACATTGAAAGACATGTGAAAAGTATTTGACTTGTGGGCAAGTAAAGTCAAACCAGTAGAAGCACACGGAAAATCTAACCGTTGTCAGTCCCAAAGAAGAAATGGGACGAAAATATTATAGACTTTGTAGTAAAGTCTTTGCAAGTACCGCATGGGTATGACACCATATGGGTAATTGCAGGTTGATTGATGAAATCAGTGTAGATTCATACTGACTAAAGAAGAAATTAAGAGCGGAAAGTAGTGAAAAACTACATAGAAAAAGAAAATTGTTGACGTGCACTACAGGTGTCGACTGTATCGGATCGAAATACTAGAATTATTTGCTGAATTTAGCATTAATTCCTAGAATTAATAGTTCAAAAGTACTAGTAAGTACTGTATAGGAATTGCAGAAATGATAGACGAGGCGAGAAAATGATGCAGACTCTAGAAGATGTGCTTGAAAATTGCACAGCAGACCCTAGTGGAAGATGAGAAGATCGCCTATCTTTGGTAGAACCCGTAGATAATAATAGTTTATATATGTGAACAGTCGTTGGCTAGATCCTAGACGGTGGTGCAAGCTAAAAAGAAGACTTGATAAACTCGAGAAAGATTGGAAATAGACCAAAATCGACAAAAGTAATATGCGGATTATCGAGTAAAATCATTGAAACTCCAAGTGAGAGAAAATAGTGATACTCAAAATATTCCTTGGAAAGACTAAAAATGTAACATCCCAAAATTTTTGAGTAAATTTAAAAATTTTTAAACGAAAACTTCAATATAAGAAAAGCCACTTAATTAATTTTGACAAAATTCCATAACTTATAAGTTTAATGAAAACATCCCAGGATTAACAAAAGTTAATGAAATCACAACATAACGAAACTTCCATTCAAAACAGTCCTCCAATGAAGCAGCACAGTGTATACACGTCACGCCTTGCCATCCATGGTACTTGATGTACCTGAAACAGTAGTTTATATAGGGAAAGGGTAAGCACGGAGCTTAGTGAGTTCCTCAAAATACCATACGATCCATCACATAACATACAACACATAATAACCATTCATATGTCTGTGAGACTCGCGGGCTATCCCTGTTCCGCCTGAAGACTCACGGGCAGTTCCCGTTCTGTCTTATCGCTCGCAGGCTTTTCCCGTTCCGTCTAATGACTCGCAGGCTATTCCCGTTCCGCCTATTGGCTCGCGGGCTATTCCCGTTCTGCCTATTGGCTCACGAGCTGTTCCCGTTCCGTCCACAAACAATCATTATCATAGCAATAATTCACACAATTATCATAACAGGTAAGACAACCTTAGTCTAACCTATCTTCCTTCATATGCATGCAATATCACCCATAGTATAGTGACAAGACTCACCTGATTGTAGTTGACCATATCGTTTATCTTTCTCGCCTTTGTATTTCTTTTCAACTTTACTGTTAACATAATAAGAAATCTATCATTTCCTAATCCCTAACTATTTTATAGTCGCATCATAAAAACCTTCAATAATTCCAACATGATACTGCATGATTTATCAAGTAAAGAACGGCCAGGTAGAAGATTAGATGGGGTGGCAGGATCCTTTCAGCATTTTAGCCTTTCGGAAAATCCAACAACCAGATCCCAAGTAATCGGCCTAGTCACCGTCCTCGTAAGTAAATCAATCGGTATTATTTTCGGAATTACGAATTGTTATAATAACGACATGTTTGTTTACTATTGTTAGAAATGAGTATAATATAACATATGTTATACTTATTAAATATTCTACTTCTTAACACAAAAACTATTTTACAATACCTAATTAAGCTATAGAAAAGTTTGTAGTTACTGGCAGGATCCTTTCAGCATTTTAGCCTTTCGGAAAATCCAACAACCAGATCCCAAGTAATCGGCCTAGTCACCGTCCTCGTAAGTAAATCAATCGGTATTATTTTCGGAATTACGAATTGTTATAATAACGACATGTTTGTTTACTATTGTTAGAAATGAGTATAATATAACATATGTTATACTTATTAAATATTCTACTTCTTAACACAAAAACTATTTTACAATACCTATTTAAGCTATAGAAAAGTTTGTAGTTACCTTATGACCAGTCGTCGGAACCTATAACTTCTTCGCTAGGCTTTTGAGCTTCCTTCCGCTCACTTCTTACACTCTAGTGCTTAGAAACCTCTATATATTGGATTGAGATTTGCTGGTGTGGTTTATGAGATGTTTTGGGGGGTATTTATACTTGAATTCTTGAATAAAAAATGGCATGACACTTTTGACAAAAGATTTTAATAATATAATTTTGTTGAAATTAAAGGCCTTCTAGAATCAGTCTGTTCAAGACTGGTTTAGCCGATCTTAAACCCATTAAATTCACGTTTTTATTTTATATTCAGAAAAATCATCTCAATACCTTTCCAGGGATGTATGGTATGTATTTATACGATTTTCTATGATTTATTATGATTTTTTGAAAACAGACTATCTAATCTGTCAATTCCGAACTAATCAGTAAAGATTGCATTTTTTACCATAGATAATGTCATTGTCAAGCTTACTATTATTTTTTATAATTGTACTAGACTCAATTTGTAAACTTTTTGCACTGGTTTGAGGTCCAAACGATTTTTCTAGACTTAATTATGATTTTTCTAAAAACGACACAAAATGTTGATTTTCATATGAAATTGTAACTAAAGTTTTTCTTAGCTTTATAACTACCAATGATCATATAATTCCTAACACTCTTATTTTAAGTATATGTTATAATCAGGATACGGGTCTTACAAGTCTCCCCCACTTATTTGGATTTCGTCCCGAAATCCGCATTCTCGAACGCCTCTATGTATTTCCCATCGAGTCCTTGTGTCCTTCAAAAATCCTCCTCGTCTTATTGCCGAAACTTTAAAAGATTTAATTATCTTTCTCTTTCAACATTCACATACCTCTGTAATAATGCTTAAGGTCCTATTATTCTCATTCACTCCATACTTCTTTTCTTCTAATTACTCTAGATGTACAAAAAAACTCTAACTGTTTCTCACAATCCCACACATCGACTTGACCGGCTACTATCTACAGTACATATTTAGTACTTTCTAATCTACCTATATACATAGTTAACCTAGTTAACTTGCAATACCTGATTTTAACACTATTTCGTATTTATATGAATTCGTCATATTTCAACACACATTTGCCTCAATTCAACATTTCTTTTAAATACTTTTTGGCTAAATAAGTCTATTTTTGTAGAATCTCCAAATTTTTGTGTTTCACCGAAATATAAAATTTACATCATCTTTTGTAAGTATTTTTTTTTTTGGAGTACTGAACACTCTTTAAACTATTTCCATTATATGGAGACATAAAAGTTTGTTTTATTTCAAAAGTCTCTTTATTATCTCGTTCTCACCAGAGTCAAGCAGAGAATTTTGAAAAATGTCACTTGGGGTAGTGAAAAGTCGCATCTACTGTAGTTAGTTTGAATTTCGGTAATTAAAACGTGAGGTGTCCTTTTAGTTCCGTGTGTCCTTTTGGTTCCAGCTGCAAGATACTATATATACAGGTATGTAGTATCATTCATTTTCAGTCTCATCCTCTCTTATCACTAGTTTGTTCGTAAACGAACTCATATTTAAAGTCGAGTCATGGAAAACAGATCTTCAATGGGCGATCTGTCGAACCTTGGACCTGGTTTTCCGCAAGGAGAGGGTACTTCAAAATAAGAATTCTTAATAGAGTTCGGTGACTCTAACATTCTAGACATCTATCATCCATACTTCGATTACCTTTCTAATGTTTTGTTTGATTTTGAATTATGGTACAGTCTTCCAGATATACTACCAATAGAGCATCTCCACGATGAGCCGGAAATTTTTCCCGAGTTGAACATTAACTCAGATGATCCGGTGCATGCATCTGACTTTGCACTTGATCAGACTCCATGCCTTCTACCAGGTTAAATTCTTTTGAATGATCCATTTATAAGTTTTCTATTTTGTTTTATCATTTGACATGTGTTATTTGTAGACCCATTTGTGGATGGTCTAACTGAGTACAATCCATTCATCGACGTACCCTCAATAAGCAGTGAGATCATCCCCATGAATCAAGGATTCATGGCTGACATTCAAAATGACAATCAATTACAAACGATTGATAACATCAATATTGATATGAATCCCGAGTTTGGGGTTGGTTTTCAATACCAAAATCACCTTCATGTGATTCAAAGGAACCTAGAAGGATTTCAAAATCCTGGGATTTTAGTTGAAAACCAACAATTATTACCGATAGAGGCCACTAATTTTGATGAATCAATGTCCATCTTTGGGTCAAAAAATCAGGATCATGTTCAAATGATCCAGAATGATAACAATACACTTGGATTTGAACCTTCTAGTTCAGAAAACATAGCAGGTGGCAGTGGAAGAGGTTTCAGACATTTATTAAGTAGGGAAATAATAGCTGAACACTTTAACGAACCAATTGAGAAAGCTGCGAAGGAACTCAACATTGGAACGACACAATTAAAAAAACGCTGTAGAGAATTAGGTATCAATCATTGGCCCCAACGACAACTTACGAGTTTGCAAACCCTTATTGATCGTGCTGAGGTAAAAAACTACATTTTTTTTAATTCCTTTATATCATAAGGTTGAAATTACTAAAGTTATTTGTGCCACAGGAATTTGGTAATGAATTTATTGAGGCAACAAAATTATCGGGAGATTTAATACCCAACCTAAAAAAAGAAAAAGAAGCGATAATTGAAGGGTCACAATCGGGTCTAACAGACGGCACAAAGAAGCTAATACAAGCTGCTCATAAGGTTGTATTTAGGAAAAGAAAAATTCAGGAAAAGGGGAAACTTCATCAAGAACTCATACACAGCAGCAATCTCTGCCATCTAATTCTGGTATGAGTAGTATTAACCCTGGTTTACTCGAGTTTTCGAGTGAGGAGAAATTTTGAGGCTTTGTAGGTGACCTAGCCTGGTTTCCTCCTTCTTATAGCTACCCCCAACTGGTTCCGAATTAGAGCCCTTCCTCATCACTGCCCTACTTACACACGTCCCAAATGAGTCAATATTTAGCCCCTAATCATGGGGTTACAGGTTCCAACCCTCTCGAGACCCCATACCTTGGAGCTCCTCCTCCAATAACTGAAAGCATACCACTTCCAAATCCTCGAGAAGGTACAAGTCAACCTAATGATGACAAAGATTGGAGTGTAGAAGATCTTTTCTCGCTTCTTTCTGATTCTCTGGTTTAGGTTAGTAGTTCTGTAAACTTTTCTTAATGTATTAATATAAAGTTGTAGTAATGAATTAAATATATTGACGTGTTACTATAATTTTAATAATTTCATCGATTCAATATAATATTCATGTTGTTCCCTTAATTTTGTATTCCTCTCCCACTTTGACTAAAGTCCAAGTCTGTTTATTCGATTTATAAATATTTTTTTTTACGAGCCCTTACTCTCGAACGAAAAACAAGCCCACTCTGCTCAGCCAACAACTTGCATCGGGGGCAAACACTATCTCAATAAACATGTTTCGATAATGTAAAGATGTTTACATCAACCACCATATGTTACTCATCCGCTTGCGACCCTAGTCAACACCTCTATCGTCAGTTACCTCAATCACGAGTGAGTGATCCAAACTCTCAACCCACACGACCTGATCAATCACTCAAGCAAGATCAATACAAGGGTAGGTAGCCCCATTATTACACAGCACTAGGGATGTACAGAGTTGACTCAAAAATACCCGCCATAATCTCAGGCGCCGCTTGCACCTCTTTGACCGTGAGTTGGAAAACTCACCCTTGCATCCTCTAGTCCCTGTTTGACTTGTGACCCATTAGTTGCATGAAAAATAGCTACCACAATAGCATTTTGGCATTCTCCCTTTCAACAGTCTTTAAGCTCAGTAATCAACTTAAGCATGATCGGTCCAACCAAACTGGTATGATCGCATCTTAATTGTTCCTACTGAACCTCACAATCAACATTCAAAAATTGAATGGATAAAAGTTTACCACATTACACTAGCATTTAAGTTAATTATGTTAGACACTCACATACTCAGCTCCTTGGATCCTTGGTGACGAACTCCCGACTCGAACGTGGATCCCGTGCTTTCGATAGTAGGAGCTCTACTACTACCTTCCACACCTATCCATGTTCGTTCCAAGACCCGTCTCGAAATATCCAATTCGCTTCTCACCGATAATTTTAACACATATGCCCTTACAAGGCATATGTTAACCCTTCTAGGAATACTTGGAATCCCACCCCCACCCTGCTATTCTAACTAAGACGGAACTTCCTCCAGTGATGACAGGTTGTTTCGCGAACGTAGTTGTATACAATATCAAACTAAACAGTCTTTCAAATAAGAGAATCTTCCCTAAGGCAACAACCAAACAAGGAACATGCAATAAGGTCAACTCACACATTCTATGACTATTCAGTCCATATTGTATACAACTTAGTAGAAATCTCTAAGCAACCTATCGGCACTAGCATACAGTTCTATTAGCAAATAGCAGATAATAATACAACAATGTGTGATCTCTACCAGGCATTTAAACATATACCATATGTTTTTTTAACATCCACAATATTAAATACTTAACCCTTTTCTCATACTGGCGTCGGCTGGCGGTACACACTGTGTCATCAGTTCACCCTTCATAAAACATCCTTCTTTCGTAGAAATGTTTTAAGAAAACTCTTAAGCCTCAACCTGAGTCCAGAACTCACTAAGTGAGCCTGATTCTCTCAAGCTGTGCTCTAATACCAACTTGTAACATCCCAAAATTTTTGAGTTAATTTAAAAATTTTTAAACGAAAACTTCAATATAAGAAAAGCCACTTAATTAATTTTGACAAAATTCCATAACTTATAAGTTTAATGAAAACATCCCAGGATTAACAAAAGTTAATGAAATCACAACATAATGGAACTTCCATTCAAAACAGTCCTCCAATGAAGCAACACAGTGTATACACGTCACGCCTTGCCATCCATGGTACCTGATGTACCTGAAACAGTAGTTTATATAGGGAAAGGGTAAGCACGGAGCTTAGTGAGTTCCTCAAAATACCATACGATCCATCACATAACATACAACACATAATAACCATTCATATGTCTGTGAGACTCGCGGGCTATCCCTGTTCCGCCTGAAGACTCACGGGAAGTTTCCGTTCTGTCTTATCGCTCGCAGGCTTTTCCCGTTCCGTCTAATAACTCGCAGGCTATTCCCGTTCCGCCTATTGGCTCGCGGGTTATTCCCGTTCCGCCTATTGGCTCGCGGGCTGTTCCCGTTCCGTCCACAAACAATCATCATCATAGCAATAATTCACACAATTATCATAACAGGTAAGACAACCTTAGTCTAACCTATCTTCCTTCCTATGCATGCAATATCACCCATAGTATAGTGAGAAGACTCACCTGATTGTAGTTTACCATATCGTTTATCTTTCTCGCCTTTGTATTTCTTTTCAACTTTACTGTTAACATAATAAGAAATCTATCATTTCCTAATCCTTAACTATTTTATAGTCGCATCATAAAACCCTTCAATAATTCCAACATGATACTCCATGATTTATCAAGTAAAGAACGGCCAGGTAGAAGATTAGATGGGGTGGCAGGATCCTTTCAGCATTTTAGCCTTTCGGAAAATCCAACAACCAGATCCCAAGTAATCGGCCTAGTCACCGTCCTCGTAAGTAAATCAATCGGTATTATTTTCAGAATTACGAATTGTTATAATAACGACATGTTTGTTTACTATTGTTAGAAATGAGTATAATATAACATATGTTATACTTATTAAATATTCTACTTCTTAACACAAAAACTATTTTACAATACCTATTTAAGCTATAGAAAAGTTTGTAGTTACCTTATGACCAGTCGTCGGAACCTATAACTTCTTCGCTAGGCTTTTGAGCTTCCTTCCGCTCACTTCTTACACTCTAGTGCTTAGAAACCTCTATATATTGGATTGAGATTTGTTGGTGTGGTTTATGAGATGTTTTGGGGGGTATTTATACTTGAATTCTTGAATAAAAAATGGCATGACACTTGTGACAAAAGATTTTAATAATATAATTTTGTTGAAATTAAAGGCCTTCTAGAATCAGTCTGTTCAAGACTGGTTTAGCCGATCTTAAACCCATTAAATTCACGTTTTTATTTGATATTCAGAAAATTCATCTCAATACCTTTCCAGGGATGTATGGTATGTATTTATACGATTTTTCTATGATTTATTATGATTTTTTTGAAAACAGACTATCTAATCTGTGAATTCCGAACTAATCAGTAAAGATTGCATTTTTTACCATAGATAATGTCATTTTCAAGCTTACTATTATTTTTGGTAAATGTACTAGACTCAATTTGTAAACTTTGTGCACTGGTTTGAGGTCCAAACGATTTTTCTAGAATTAATTATGATTTTTCTAAAAATGACACAAAATGTTGATTTTCATATGAAATTGTAACTAAAGTTTTTCTTAGCTTTATAACTACCAATGATCATATAATTCCTAACATTCTTATTTTAAGTATATGTTATAATCATGATACGGGTCTTACAAAAAATCCGTTTGGGACAAAAAGAAGGTTAAGTCCTCATTTATTGGACCTTTCCATATGTTCCAAAGAGTAAGGATTGGGGTGTACCAATTGAAGTTTCTTGATGAACTTCAAGATATTCATAATGTTTTTTATGGGTCTCATAGTTCTGAGAACATGGAATGATAAAATTCCAACAAATACCTCATGCTGAAATGAAGGTAGATACGTAAATAAGGTACCCGGGACAACCAGAGGAATGATATGCAAATTGTGATCTAATCACGAGATAAGAAGACTAGTATGGTTAAGTGCTTAGGCAATACCATAGAGGTTTCCATATGATATGGGAGACCGAAATTGTAATGAGAAAGAATTACCCTCGCTTGTTAGTATGATTTCGGGGACGAAATCTTTTGAAGGAGGGGAGAATTTGCAACGCCAAGACACTCTTTTTATGTAAATATAATAATAAGAGTAAATTGGTCATTTTACCTTAGAAGGGTAATTTGGTCTTTTGGACAGAAAAGAATTTGGTTTGAAATAATATTTTGAGTTTTGGACTTAAAATGTTATAAAAACTGAAATTGGTCGTTTTACCACAAAAGGGTATTTTGGTCATTTGACCATGTGAAGAACCAATTGGGTAAAAATATTGTTGTCGGTGGCAAAAGTATAAGAAAAGAGAGTTTTATTGTCATAAAAATTGATATTAGTGCCAAAAGTTCAAGAAATAGAACTTAGGGACTAAAATTGTAAAGTTTAGAGGTATAAATAGAGAGGTTGACTCTCTCTTTGACTGGCCATTTGTGCAGCTACGGGAACGATTTTGGGAGCAAAATTCTGTAGAAATCATGAAGCTTGAGACAAGGAATTGAAATCATAGCTTGGAATTGGTGAATCCTATGTTAATCAAGGTTAGTAAACTTGATTTTAACCAAGTTCTTGAAGTGTTCTTGGTTTGGTTTTATAGAAACTGAAATTTGTAGATTTCAGTTATGATTATGTAGTTTAAATGGTTTAATGCTTCCATTAAGTCATGCTAAAAGGACTTAATTCAAGAAAATGGAAGTAGATTGCTATTTGTGATGAATTTGAAGTTTTGGGGTTTTGGGACTAAGAACCCTAATTCTTCATATTGATTGATTTAGTTGTTTTCAATGGTTGAAAACCTTGTTTTGATATAAGGTTTTAGCCTAGAAACAAACCCCAAACGATTAAGAACAGAAATAAAGACTTAATGGGCCAAAACTGCGTGCTACAGTGCACAAATCGCGACTGATCAGGAACCTGCCCAGGCCCAGGGCGCAGTGCGCCCAGGATCAGGGCGGGGTGCGCCCAGGCGCAGTGCGCCCAGGCGCAGTGCGCCTAGGCGCAGTGCGCCTGATACCTGGCGCAGTGCGCCTCCAAGCAGGGGCCAGGCAGGGAATCAAAAACGCTAACTTTTGTTTGGCTTGTCCGATTTAGCTCAAACTTGAACCATAGGCTCGTTATGGTCTGAAAAGTTTGGAAAAAGTTTTATATTGAGTTTCCGACCCCTCGGGGGCACTGTAGATCGATTCAAATGCCTCGGTGAATAGTAAAATTCACATAAAGATAGTAAATGTAAAGTTTATTATCTAGGCATTGTTTATAATGATATAATATTGAACTCTTACGTATTAGAGTCAATTTAGATGATTATTAACCTATTATCATTTGGTATATAAATGGATAAATAGGTATGGGACAAAATGGTTGTGGTGCACGCAAAGGCAAGAAACAACCGGGAATTAAATGCAGCTAGCATCCAGGTGAGTAATCTCACTGATATCATATATGATATATGATGATTGAACTGTTACAGGTTGAAACGGCTTCGAGGGACGAAAATGACAAGTATGAAGATATATGTAAAAGACAATACCAGATAAGCTGTGAGTCTGAAATAGACAAGAACGGAGCCGTGAGTCAATACATATATATATATATATATATATATATATATATATATATATATATATATATATATATATATATATATATATATATATATATATATATATATATATATATATATATATATATATATATATATATATAATTAATGATATGACAATACCAGATAAGCCGTGAGTCTATTATAGACAAGAACGGAGCTGTGAGTCAAACATATATAGACAAGACCGGATAAGCCGTGAGTTATTTCGATGGCAAGAACGGAGCCGTGATTCTAGGCAACAGCGGGCTAACCCGTGAGCCAAGGCAACAGCGGGCTAACCCGTGAGCCATATTTGATTTTGGATTGTATGATATTGGATGCTATATCCAACCGGTGCGGCCTATACGGCCATGATATTGTTATAGGAACATGGTGCGGCCTTTTGGCTATGATATCGGGTTATTGAACCCAGCTGGTGCGGCCTGCGGGCTATGATTTATATATTGATATTGTTTTGATGTAGTTGATATAGCTATGACACAGGGTGCGGCTTAAATAGCCATGAAATACTGTACGGTCCATTGTGACTAAGAAACATGGGACAGAAATGGTTAGATATAATTATTGTGCAAATAACTGACGTGACATGATAATTTCAGGTTATCATGAATCAGCCTGTAAGGCTACAAACTAGGATGTGAAATCCTAAGAAATATATGGTTAGCCAGTAAGGCTAGGAGTTTGGATCCGATATCCAAACAGATATATGAATGTATTTTTATACGTGTTATTTGCAGATACGATTACTCACTGAGCTTTATAGCTCACGATATTTGTTATTGTCCCTGCAGGTTAGTACGATACTGATAAGAGACAAGATAGAGTCCGTGACTTTGAAGTAGGACTCATAGATGCTGTCAGTAGCAGCCCGGCTTCAAAGGAGACTACGGTATTTTATACTCTCCTTGATACGCTTGTACCCGTTTTTATTAAAATATACCCCTCTGTTTACGGTTTTAAGTACTGAAACCTTTGTTAAAAAAAAATTCCAGGGGTGTTTTTGTTTTAAAAGCCGGGTGTTACATTTCCCCATACTTATCGAGTGTGTAAATCATGTTGCTCAGACGTTCATAACAGGCTTCTAAGGACTCATTTTCTTCTTGCTTTAAGTTCCCGAAGTCTGCAAGGATTTCTTGAACTTTGCTAGCATGGAGGATTTTATCTCCTCCGAAACGGAGTTCGAGATTGTCCCACATCTCGTTTGCAGATTTTGCATCAGCAATGTGGTGGCTGACATCGGGACCCAAGCCACTTCTCAGTTCACGCATGGCCCTCTCGTCGTTTTCAAGATTCTTCATATATGTAGCATTAAGAACAACGGCTTCTTCTCCGTCAGGTACAACGAATCGACCAACAATGTCTGTGTGTGGACCTTCAGTCACAGACCTCCATAGATCTTTGTCCAGTCCTATAAGGTAATCCTTCATTCGACTAGCCCAATAATCGTAGTAAGATGTTACTAGAACAGGGGCCTTTGTTGCAGAACCGATGAGGTTTGCATAGTTAAGCATATTGGTATAAGTTGCTGTGGAATCAGTCATCTTGATGTATTTCAACCAGATCTTTTCAGTAAAAACGGGTGGTAGAGATTTGCAACAGTTGCGGAAAGCTAAATCTGAGAATCGATTCAGATTTAGAGCTGAAGCAAACAAATTCGAACTCTATCAACAGATTTTTGAGCTGACTCGCTCTGATACCACTTGTTGGGTGTTGAAATATGAGAATAGATGAACTAATATAGATATGCAGTCAATAACACAATCAATAGTATAATGATAATGCAACAAAGCTAATTAAACGATGTGATATGAATAACATGTGCCGAATGCTTGATTAGAACTTTGGTTTTACAATTGGGTTTTCTATCTGGGAGACATACAACTCTCGTAAGCTAATCTTGTAATCTCACATTTGACACGGTATGGTATCACTGATATTTATACTAAATCAGTGATACCAATAGTACAACTTTTACAGAGAATATCCTATCAGTGTACTAGCCAATAGGATAGAAGATTCATGCAACACGTATTATACTATACACGTGCACACAAAAGACAAGATGACAGACTGTGAAGTCTTCGGATCCTCTATGCATAGCACTTCGGAGTCTTTAGACTTCGGTGTCTTCTCTTGTTTATTCACTTCGGGGTTTCTTCATGGGTGGGACTTCGGATATATCAGCACTTCATCACAAATGTTCTCAACATATATAGTTATTTGTCAAATATAAAGAGCATTTCAAAGAAAATAGTAAATCACTTACATAAGTGTGTTGAGAGCATATTACAGGATTTAAAAGATGCACCCATTAGGCTAAAGTGAAAATTCTTTATGACTTGCTAAATAAAAAAACAATTTTGGTAAACAATTATAAAAAGTTGAGTGAAAAAAACTAAATAAAAATATCACAGAAAAATAACATAGGCAGCGATTTTTCAATTGTGAAATTGAGTTTATGCGAAAAACCATATAACTAACCTATTTGGTTCTTTCGGTTGAAGTAGATACATACATAGAGAAGAAGGGGCCAAAGTCGATGTCAAAAGGGAGAGATCTATAGTGGTGAATGGTTGGTGAGACGACGATGTTGGGTGGTGGTGGCGGTAGTGTAAGGTTTGTCTGATTGTGGTTATGGTAGTTCTCTTCTGTTGTGAATGATGGGCGACGGTTGGTAATGGTAATGGAGGCTTAGGGTTGGTCTTGCAATGACTGTTTACGGTTTCTGCAGTGGTGTATGGTGGGCCACGATGGCGATGACGGGTAGCAATGGCAGCTTAGGGTTTGTAGTGAGAAGGGGAGGGAATGAATTGGCAAGCGAGCGTCTTGATCTAATTTTAGGCTAAGGGTGAGAAAAAAAGGAAAGTTCCGTATTCATTTTTTTATTTGACGAAGGATAAAATACTTGTGCACACTACAAGAAAAATGATACCTCTTAAAATTCAAAAAAGGATCAATATACTTAATATAATAGTAAGGATAAAGATAACGATAAAGATTTATATATACTAGGGTGTAAAACCGTGTATTACACGGTTGAAAAATTAAAATAAAAGAAACATGAATTTAGCATTTATACTAAATAATACAGAAAATCATACAACCATAGCAAAAAAAAAACAAAAAAAAAAAAAACATTACACACAAAAAGATGATTTCTTGATCCCATATCTGATATAATTATTCTACAAAACCTAAACGATTTAGGCTAAAAGCTCATATTAAAGATTCTCTTACATTTCTTTATTTAATGACATTGTTATTGCATGCAAACACAATAAGGAAGTACCAAACCTGAAGCAATTTTAGACAGAAAAATACATCGTTGTTTCGTGCAAAAGCGTTTTACTACCCAATTTTGATCCAAAAATTGTTTCTAATAAGTCATCAATTTCCTGCATAATCATCCCAAGAAAGTTATCATTTTTCTAAAATATATAGTTTGCTTTCATGTTTACTTATATTCAACTTAAAAGAAATAGATCTAATCAATACCTACTTGAAAAAAATTACATCATGCTTTTTTTATTTCATTTTCAACACATATATACATGGCAAACAACAAACACACAACATACATATAAAAGACACACAATTGCACTTCGAAAACGAACCTGAGAATAAATGAATTATCTTTACCAACCGGCAGAGGAGTTAAACAATATATATAGAGGAAAATTTACAAATGTACCCCTAGAATAAATAAAGAATTAAATACAACAATTATTATACTGGTCTAATATTCCCCCTCATGCGAAACGGTGGTGGACCGAGGCGCAACATGAGTCGAAACTGCTCAAACTGTTGGCGAGGAAGACTCTTAATGAAGATGTGTGCAACCTGAAGCTTTGTTGGAATGAACATGGTGAGAAGTTTGCTAGACACGACAAGTTCACGAATGAAATGATAATCGAGGTCAATGTGCTTGGCTCGCTTGTGAGATACCATATTCTGTGTGAGAAAAAGAGCACTTTGCTTGCTCGAAATTTGAGGAAATTTGCCATGCATGTTTAGTAATGTCTTAACATGGTGATTTAAAAATTTTGTACGCCCATTACTTTGAAAAGCTTTAATTTTGGAGGAAAATCGAGTCTGCACAAAAGTAATAGATATGGCAAAACTAACATGGAAGTCCAGCTTAGACTTGAGCGGGTACAACCACGTGAATCGAGAAAATTCATTGATTAAGGTAACATAATAGCGATATGAGTCAACCAAGGAAACCGGTGATGGGCCCCAAAGGTCACAATGAACCAAATCCAATACATGTAAAGCACGTTTATTTTATCATCAAATGGGAAACGATGAGATTTATGAAGTTGACAAGGTGAGCATGTAACCGGTTTTGGTAAAATAGAAGAAACCAACAAATGTCCAAGTTTATTAAAAACAGACATAGTGTCAAATGACACATACCCCACTTTAGAGTGCCAAAGTTTAAAAGATGCATTGGGTTTGGTTTTAGCAAAAAGCGCATAAGCCTTCAGAGAGGAGGATAGCACATAAAGTCAACGATCACATCTTCCGTGAGCTAGAACTCGCTTCGTTGGGCAATCTTGAATAGAACAATAAGATTTGGAAAGAAGCATCTACATCATTATCATATGTTAGTTTACTAATAGACAACAAATATTTGGTGAGCCCAAGACAGCCAGAACATCACGCAGACGGATACTATTGGCAAGAGTGGAAGTGCCAATATGAGAAATAGGAAGAGAATTACCATTTCCAAATTGAACCAAACCATCACCACCATACGGCTCGGGTTGGGAAACTGAACCCACTAAAAGACACCATGTGATCGGAGGCACCGAAATCAACATACCAATCTGGACCCGAAGCATTCACGAGACACTTTGCAAGAAAATCCTTGGCAAGATCAGTTTCATTTATGGGGGATTGTGAAGCAAACGTGGTGAGTCGAGGGCACACATTCGCATAATGACCATTTTGGCGACACAATTGGCAATGGGGATGGCGGCGGTCACAACCATGACCACCGTGATAGTTCCGACCGCCACCACCTGACAACGCCTAGTAATATCAAATATTTTAGTCGTTGTTAGGCCATATTCTTGGTGAATTTATATCATAGATATACCGGTATTTCTCACTTTTTGTGCTAGTGCTTGTGTGCAAGAAAATGTTAAAAACAGGGACTAAAAGCGGAAAAAATGGAAGAAGTTTGGATCAAGTCAATATCAGTCGATTGAACACGCATGCCGTGGGAAAGAGGGCATGCGCCTCGCGCCACGTCAATGATCATGTGATTCAAAAAGCAAAAACGGAGATAAGGCTATACGCGCGTCGCGGCTTTAGGCTTTGCGTGCCGCGGATCGACAGATTTCTCAAGTATAAATAGAGGTCTTTAGGTCGGATTTTGGAGGCGAAGATCGAACCCTAAGGTGGAATTAAGGCTTCTTTGATTCATGTTTTGGAATTTCAGCAACCATTCTTGGTATTTCTTATGTTTTCACTTTTAGTTTAATGTTCTTTAGTTTAAATTAGCTTTTAGCTTAGTGTTTCTGGATTGTTCAGACCAGTAGCTTTAGTCTAGGGTTATTTATTTTCGAGTTTCAGTACATTGGATCTTCTGTTTTGGTTTATAATTCAAGTAATCATTTGGTTTATGTTTTTATTGCACTTTTTAGTTTTAATTGTGTTTGGATGTGTTTTGAATGCTATTGGATTGATTGTTTGTTTCTGGTTTCTGAATTTGGTTTCTGATTTTAGTAAGTATTCATAGTCTAGGATTTGATTTGATTTAGTTTAGTTGATGTTTGAATTGGATTTTGGAACTTTCTTTGGAATTGTGTTTTTGTGTGATTTTTGGAAAAGTAGAGTTAGTTCCTCTGGCTGTAGCGTGACACTGCAGTTGGTAAGCTATCGTCCTATCTTGACCACCAAACTCACGTGGATCGACCCTTGCTACCGCTATACTAGTGTGTGTGAGGTTTATTTTCTTATTTTGACCGCATAACGACCCCTGCATTGTCTCCACCCCGACACTACAAGAAAACAGCCAAATAGCAACGGAAAGGTGCTACGGAAGACATTTCCGTAGCCAAATTGCTACGGTTTATGCTACAGAATGACTTTCCGTAGCAAATTTTCTACGACATTTGCCACGAAATGAAAATTCCGTAGCGAACACAAGAATAACTACGGTTTTTGTCACGAAATCAAATTCTGTTGCTATATTGCTACCGATTTTGCTATGGACTGGATTTTCGTTGCTATTTAGCTACGAAAATATCTACGAAAATACAATCCGTTGTTATTTTGCTACGAAAATAGCTACGAAAATACAATCCGTGATTATTTTGCTACGGAATTATAATCCGTTGTTATTTTGCTACGGAATTTTCCTATGGACTGGATTTTCGTGGTTATTTTGCTACGAAAATAGCTACGAAAACACAATCCGTGGTTATTTTGCTACGGAATTATAATCCATTGTTATTTTGCTACGGAATTTTGCTATGGACTGGATTTTCGTTGCTATTTAGCTACGAAAATATCTACGAAAATACAATTCGTTGTTATTTTGCTACGAAAATACAATCCATGGTTATTTTGTTACGAAATTATAATCAGTTGTTATTTTGCTACGAAAATAATTTCCATAGCATGTTTACAATGCAAATTTACACCAAGGTTCAATATGTAATTGTTCTACATGTCAATAACAATGAAAGTACTATGGCAGTGTCTCTAAGCTCTCAACTGATCGTTTCTTGAAAAACATGATAAAAAGCGGTCAACTAACGAATAGTTAGTGAGCTCACAGGTTTTCAAATTACCAAGAGTTGATTTCACAGCAAATTAGTTTAATGAACCGTGCGTTACAGTAAACAGTTAATGAACACAAAGGTTGATTTCAATGTAGGCGGTGAGTTCATAGGTTTCCAAAGTAGCACTAAAAGTTGATTTCAAAACAAATCAGTTTGATAAGCGGTGTGTTTCAGTGAACAACTGATAAACGAAAAAGTTCATAGTATGTATTCTCATGTGACATTGCATTGAGTCCACAACCAAACCTCCAACCAGATTACCCAAGCGCCATGTTTTATCGCTAACATGGGTAAAGAGTGGTATTATGCACATCACAATAGGGTCAGTAGGGATGGTCATCCCCAAATAGCGCTATCCATAAAGACCATCGGCTCAATAATGAGTTAATAGATTGTGTAAGAGAGTAACTTGGGACTTTACGTGCGATAGAATCTGAAGCATATGTCGCAAGCATAAGACATACATAGCAGTAAAACTTCCAAAAGCAAATCAAGTAACACAAACAGTGCAAGTTCAAGAGTTCACCCAAAAGTTCAACCGGTGCGAGATCAAAAGTTCGTTAAGTAATAAAATAGTTTGTAACCATGGTATCATGCATTTCACCCAAAATACGAAAATAGTAAAAAGGGGTTGTGCATACTCACAAGTGAGTCGAGCTTTCCGATTAGAATGGCTCCGCAGAGTTAACGAGAAATGGCTGCTATTCGCATCCTACGAAACACGAAGGTTCTAATGAGACTCCCATCTAACTTATGATGCTTAATAATACTTAGTCAACTACTTGGTTTATAAAGTGCCATAGAATTATTTGATTTTCCCTTTTATTAAATGGTATTTATGAAATTTCCATAATTATATATATTTACAAACACATGAATATCATTTCCAAAACTCACCAAGTTTTATCCCCATCACCTAACAGGTGAAATAAGGCTTCTGTAAATTTTTGGAAACTTTTAGACTTGTATATCATTTATTCTTAATTTAAGCTTGTTATACTAGAGAAATTTAAAATAAATAGTAAAATATCATAATAAGTATTGAAATAATTTGTATAGTTATTTCTAACTCGTATGAGGCACAGAAAAAGTTTTGTTAGGTTTAGAAAAAGTAATCTTAGTTTTCTAAAATACTCATCATTTGTACCACAAAAATCAGAATAAACATCAAACGGTATCTAAATGATGTGAAAACTTGTGTAGAGTAATGATTTAATATAACTCTTCTAACAATTTTGGAGAATTTATAACTCTTGGGAACTAATTTTGGGAATTATCACCCTATTTTCCCATTATTTTTATATAAAAATAAATAAACTTCTTCTGTGGATGAAATTTTCTGTTTTAATTCCTAATATCATCTATATTCTGGAAAAGTCAGTTTCCATTTATTCGGTTTAAAATACATGCTTTAATGGTCCAAACATTTTACAAACATAAGCTTGTATTCTTTGTGGTTAACAATTGAAATCTTTGGTTTAACAACTTTTGTACATAGTTCCCGATTCTTTTAGACCACCAAATTTGGATACCATATAATTTAACATGTCACGGATTTAAAAAAATTCATGATTTTTAGAAGTGATAATGACCCATGAACATGCACCACAAAACAGTCCCTTACAGAAGATGTGTTGTAGGCACAACAATTTTGTAGACACTGTTGGGGGTAGAATTCTTAATGTTTTTAGTGAAACCAATCGAAACTTAACTGATAGAAGTACATTCCAGAAGAAAAATGGAAATTTTTTGATAAGTAGAGGTCGAGATATAGCCCTTTGAAGTAGGGTGAGGAAATCCGGCAGATGCATGCATGATTATAGGGTTCTAGTGACATGTTTTTGATCATCAACTTGGCCACATCATCACCCTTTTGATTTAACCCTGAATTATAAGCATCAACCCATCATTTTTCAGAGGTTTAATCATCTTTTATTGTGCACGAATTTAAGCTACAATTTTTTGGTTCAAAAGCGTTCTATAAGGAAGAATATCCAAACCAATTCATGCATTGGATTTTTAACACATGCAATCCATTTTATAATACATTTATGGTGTTGAAATACCTCCACGATGTTCTAGGAATGGTTTTATAAACAAAAACATAATTTTTAAAGAATAAAAGATGATGAACACGATTTTGAATATTTGAGTGTATATGTTGCTTCTTCTTGAACTTGAGTTGGGTTTTGTGAGACCTTAATCCCGAGAAGTCAAGTTCTGAGTTTCAAAGAATCAGAGTTCATGGGCCATCAGGAGCAAAAGTGTGGAAAAGTGGGAAAACTGCCCATTAGCGCTGCTAATGAGCACATTAACGACGCTAATGTGGCTTGGCCGTGAAGATTCGTTTTCCACGTCGTTAACTTGCCAGGCTGTCGAAGTGGGTTTGCACGATGACCATTAGCGACGCTACCCTTAGGGTTAGCGACACTAATGTTGTATTTTGTGGCAAAACCCTACATTTTCATGCTTGGGCTGTATTTAAGGGTGGGGAACCCAAGGGCAGTCGCCATTTGCCCCTTTTCAGCCTCCAAACTCGTTATTTTCTCTCTCTAGCTCTTGTGAATGGGTTTTTGATGATTCTTGGGTGTTTTGATGGATTTTTGAAGTCTTGTTGATGCTAGAAGGAAGGTGATGATGCTACAAGTTGTTTCTCTTGAGTGAAGCTTCAAGGATCTACAATTTTCTGGACCATTGTGAGTCAGGTTCTTACCTTTATGCATATTTATGAGTTTCCTTATGAAGTTCTGAGTGGGGTTTATCTTGTTAGGACGTTCGCGTTGTCGGATCCGTGGACGCGCACGAGAAGTGCTATTCGGCTTTGCAGAACAGGTGAGTCTTTTCACTATAATATGTGTGACGTTACATGCGTAGATAGCTTTATTACTTTATGTGATAATGTTGTGTGCCTTACGTGTTTAGCGGCGAGATCGGGAAGAAACCCGTGAGTCGTGGAATTGGAAAAGACCGGGAAGAAACTCATGAGTCAGGGAATTAGACAAGACGGGGAAGAAACCCATGAGTCAGGAATTGGACAAGACGGGGAAGAAACCCGTGAGTCAAGGAATGGGACAAAATCGGGGCCAACCCGTGACTCAAGGAAAGGAATGTTAAATGGCAAGATCGGGGCAAGCTCGTGAGCCTTACGTGATTATGTATTGTAGAATGGATCATATGGTATTTTGGGGAACTCAGTAAGCTTTGTGCTTACTCTTTCACCCTCACTGTTTTTCAGGTATTTGCTGGCTTGAGCTTGGAGCACGGCGCGACTGTACCGCATCCGAGGTTTTGATAAGTAAGTCTTCTGCTAGATAATATTTGTAACCGTTTTTTATATATAAAATTTCCAATGTTGAATAACAAGTTTTAAATAAGATGGTTTTAATTGGAAATCTGTTTTATGTATTTGAACCGTTTTTAGAAGAAAAAATTATACTACTGAATTTGGGACGTTACAGGTTTGATCATGGATTTCACTCTTTTTAATACATGCTTGGTACATGCATGCATGTGAGAGTGATAATCTACAAACAAAAAGTTAAGAGAAAGGTTCTAGTCATTAGGATGACATAGAACCTGAAAATGAAGAAGAAAGTACATAAAATGATGAAATATGAAGCAAATGGAAAGTTTCTTACCTAGCACACTTGGGTTTCTTCCAAAAATCTCTAAGTCACGAATTTGTGTCGGTGTTTTTGGCTGATTTTGGTCGAAAATTTTGAGAGAAAAGGAGAGGGAGAAGTCGCTTGAGTGTAGAGAGGTGGAGTGAAGAAACGGTGAAGAAGTGGTATGAGTGGAGAGATAGATTCTTATAGTCACAAAGAGATTTTGCATGGGGAAGGGGAGAGGAGAGAGAGGGCCGACCATGGGTGAAGAGAAAGAGAGATTTTTCCTTTTTATTTTTAAAAAGTTTGTATTATTTATAAAAGTGTAGGAATTTTTTTATAAAACTTTTCCTTAAGTCTTTTAATATTTTTAAGGGTGAGTCTTGCAATAGTCATTTATTAACTAACTGATATTTTATAAATCATGGAGAATACTATTATTTATGATCAATTTAAACTAGAATAATAATTATAATTTAATTTAATCATTTTTTCGTTTTAAGTACATAATTTGTTAATTTAAAAACTCAAAGTACATTGTTATTCTTGATTTTTGTAAGCTTATTCAATATATTTTGAATCAAATTATGGGAGTTAATCTTTTGGCACTTTATCATTAAATGGAATGACCTACTATGAATCAAAAGAATTGCCTAATGATTCTAAAGTTTCTACGGAGTTAAGACTCAGTTCCTAGATTCGTGTTTAAAAGAATTCCAACCACCTATGGACTATTAGTATTTTTAGTTGGGCAATCACCTGAAGTTTGAGGGTTGTCACATAACCTTGAGGGTTGTCACATAACCTTTCACTGGAAGAATACGTAAGCTGCACCTAGGAAGGAGCTTGGGCGTATAATTTGCCCAAATATTCCTGCTATTGCTAACTTTAAGATGAAGGGCCAATTCACACCTGCTATGATAGACCACTTTCCATGAAAAGGATGATGAAGACACTAACCAACACATAGAAACAGTGTTGGAAAATTCTGATTATTTCAACATTTTGGGTGTTACTAGAGATGTTGTGATGTTAAGGGTGTTTCCTATAACACTCAAAGGACAGATTCATCAACTAATTCATCCTGCCCTCCAAAATTGCCAAAATTAAAACAAATATCCAAAATTTCCAACAACAGGATACTGAGACCCTTTATGATGCATGGGACTGGTATAAAGAGATGCTTCAAAACTATACCCAAGCTGATCTGAATCCGCATCAAGTGGTCCAAACCTTCTACCACATGACAGATTACGAGTCAATTTGTCAATTCGCAATGCCCTATCCAGAAGAAAACTCCAACAGATAGTTATGCACTTATTGAGGAACTTCCCAACACTTACACCAATGACATTCCTCAAGAGATGCATCCTTTAGAAAAAGTTCAACCGGTAAAAGTGTTGATTCTCTGGATCACCGTGATGTTATCTAATTGATCGGGATGCGTTCTTTAGTAAACCAGGTTAAATTTTAAACCCTAATTTCACTGCACACTTTACACAATACACTCCCATGCAACGCTATCTGCTTTATGGTGAAAATTTTCTCACAAGCTTTCGTTTTTCTCTAGTTTTCTTATGTAATTGACTCGATAGGTACTTACCCTTACATTACTAGACTACGAGTTGAAAATGCTTTTTTCTACATTCGGTATACTTAAGGTTTGAACCCTGATTTCTTGCAAATTTACTGATGAATCGTGAAATAAATTGCATATCTAGGTTAACGTGGATATTAGAAATAAAACCCTTGGATAAATTTGGATTGAAATGGTCGAATTCATCCCTGATTTCGTCTGGTCCATCGTACACCAATGCGACCCTATCATCATCCGGCCATTGTGAGCTATCGCGAGGTAGTTGGCCTTTCTTTTACTTGTTTATGCTATTTTGACTTTATGGTTTGAAAACGACTTTACAGATATGGTAGTTAAGAGCAGATTACGAAACCTGAGGCAGCTACCAATCCAAGAGCAAGAGAATTTACCAGTGCACCCGTTCCTCTATTTCCCAAAGGACTCTGCTAGGGAGGTATAGGAACGAGTATATTGGCAGATTGGGCATATTACTGACCAAATATATCAAGGAGGCACCATCTTTAGCTTAGGAGTTTTTGTTTGGCAAGTTGGGTTGACTACTCAGATGGAGTAGTATGTGGCCTGATTTTACATAAACGATGGCGGTGTGCCTCTATTTACGTTTCATGGATGGGATAACTTATTACGAGTCAGGTAGGCAGTTTATAGAGAGCTGGTATTGGAGTTTTTCTTCATGGTCTGATTTAATCCCTCCATTACCGACTACACCAATAGGTCAATGTTTATTTTTAGATGAGGGGGAGAGAGAGCCAACAATGTAACATTCAGGAGCTAGCATGGAGATTATGCATATATATGTAGGATGAGACTTTGAGTATGCACTTCATCCCATACCTTGAGGCCTCGTATACGGTACAACCAGAGGGTTTTAGTGGTGAGGATGCATGGGCATCCATTTCCCCTAGAGTTTATTAGCCTTCTGCTACACGGGAGAGCATGCTACGATTGGCAGTGCATCGGTTGCTACACCAGTTGGATACACCTCTGTGACTCATTGCAAGGGTAGTGAGTAGGTACCTTCTATCGAATTATTTTATGTATGGTGTGTAACACCCGGCTTTTAAAACAAAACACCCCTGAAAAATTTTTCATTTAAAACTATAACAAAGGGGTATATTTTAGTAAAAACGGGTACAAGCGTATCAAGGAGAGTATAAAATACCGTAGTCTCCGTTGAAGCCGGGCTGCTACTGACAGCATCTAAGAGTCCTACTTCACGAGTCACGGACTCCATCTATTCCCCTATTAGGATCATGCTAACCTGCAGGGACATTTAACAAACGGTATGAGCTACAAAGCTCAGTGAGTAATCATTTCTGCAAATAACATGTATCAAATATATTCGTATATCTGTTCGGATATCGAATCCAAACTCATAGCCTTACTGGCTGACCATATATCTCTTAGGATTTCACATCCTAATTTTGTAGCCTTACAGGCTACTTCATGACAACCTGCAATTATCAAACCACATCAGTTATTTGCACAGATAATCATATCTATCGTTTCTGTCCCATGTTTCTTAGTCATAATGGACTGCATCATATATCATGGCTATATAAGCCGCACCCTGTGTCATAGCTATATAAGCTACACCAAAACAATATCAATATATAAATCATAGCCCGCAGGCCGCATCAACTGGGTTTAATACCCGATATCATAGCCAAAAGGCCGTACCATGTACCTGTAACAAAATCATAGCCCGAAGGCCGCATCGGAGACATAGCCCGAAGGCCGCACCGGAGTCATAGCCAACAAGGCCACATCGGAGACATAGCCCAAAGGCCGCACCGGAGTCATAGCCAACAAGGCCGCATCGGAGACATAGCCAACAAGGCCGCACCCATTGGATATAGCATCCAGAATTAGTTATGGCTCACGGGTTAGCCCGCTGTTGCCTTGGCTCACGGGTTAGCCCGCTGTTGCCTAGACTCACGGCTTTATCCGGTCTTGTCTATGTTGGTTTATATAGATATATCGACTCACAGCTCCGTTCTTGTCTATAACAGACTCACGGCTTATCTGGTCTTGTCTCTTCAAGCGTATCTTTGAACCATCAATTTCGTCCCACAATCAGTTTCAACCTGTAACAGTCCAATCATCATATATCATATATGGTATCAGTGAGATTACTCACCTGGATGCTAGCTGCGTTTAAATTTCGGTTGTTTCTTGCCTTTGCGTGCACCACAACCATTTTGTCCCATACCTATTTATCCATTTATATACCAAATGATAATAGGTTAATAATCATCTACATTGACTCTAATACACTAGAGTTCAATACAATATCGTTATAAATAATGCCTAGTTAATAAACTTTCCGTTTACTAACTTTATATGAATTTTACTATTCACCGAGGCATTCGGATCGGTCTACAGTGCCCCCGAGGGGTCGGAAACTCAATCTAAAAATTTTCCCAAACTTTTCAGACCATAACGAGCCTATGGTCCAAATTTGAGCTAAAACGGACAAGCCAAGCAAAAGTTAGCATTTTAAAGTCCCAGTCTAAGGGGCGCACCCCGCCCAGACATGGGCGCACTGCGCCTGGGCGCACCGCGCCTGGGCGCACCGCGCCTGGGCGCACCGCGCCTGGGCGCACCGCGCCTGGGCGCACCGCGCCTGGGCGCACCGCGCCTGGGCGCACCGCGCCTGGGCGCACCGCGCCTGGGCGCACCGCGCCTGGGCGCACCGCGCCTGGGCGCACCGCGCCTGGGCGCACCGCGCCTGGGCGCACCGCGCCTGGGCGCACCGCGCCTGGGCGCACCGCGCCTGGGCGCACCGCGCCTGGGCGCACCGCGCCTGGGCGCACCGCGCCTGGGCGCACCCCGCCAGAGGTTTGGGCGCACCGCGCCTGTCGCCTGCAGATGTCTCCTGTCCAGCCGCGATTTGTGCACTGTAGCACGCAGTTTTGGCTCATTAAGTCCTTAATCCAGTCCTTAATCGATTTGGGTTTGTTTCTAGGCTAAAACCTTATACTTTAACAAGGTTTTCAACCATCCAAAACAACCAAATCAATCAAAATGAAGAATTAGGGTTCTTAGTTCTAACAACCCCAAACTTCAAATTCATCACTAATAGCAATCTACTTCCATTTTCTTGAGTTAAGTCCTTATTAGCATGACTTAATGGAAGCATTACATCAATTTAAACACATAATCATAACTGAAATTCATAAATTTCAGTTTCTATAAAAGTTCATCATGAACACACACAAAACTTAGGTTAGAATTCAATTTGCTAACCTTTTATGCTTAGAAATCTTCAATTCCAAGCTAGGATTTCAACTTTCCACTTCAATTCTTCAAGAACTTGCTGAAATCGTACCCCCCTTGCTCCTCCCGTTGCTGCACAATGGCTGGTCAAAGAAGAGAGTCAAACTCTCTATTTATACCTAAATTTCTTACATTTTTGGTCCTTAAGTTCTATTTCTTGAACTTTGACCACAAAATCAAGTTTTATTACAATAAAACTTTCATTTCTTACATTTTTGCCACAACCAACAATATTTTTCATATTTGGTCTTTCACATGGTCAAATGACCAAAATACCCTTTTTCGGTAAAACGACTCAAATTCAGTTTTTATAACATTTTAAGTCCAAAACTCAAAATATTATTTCAACTAAATACTTTTTCTGTCCAAAAGACCAAATTACCCTTCTAAGGTAAAATGACCATTTTGCCCTTTTATTATAATTATATAATAAAACATGTCTTGGCGTTACAAATTCTCCCCTCCTTCAAAAGATTTCGTCCCCGAAATCATACTATCAAGCGAGGGTATTTCTTTCTCGTTACAATTCCGGTTTCCCATATCATATGGAAACCTTTATGGTATTGCCTAAGCACTTAACCATACCAGTCTTCTTATCTCGTGGTTATATCACCACCCGCATATCACTCCTCCGGTTGTCCCGGGCACCTTAATCACTTATCTTCCTCATTTCAACATGAGGGATTCGTTAGAATTTATCAATCTATGTTCTCAAAACCATGAGACCCATAGAAAACTTATAAATATCTTGAAGTTCATCAAGAATCTTCAATCAATACACCGCAATTTTTGCTTTTGGGATATACGGAAAGGTCTAATAAACAAGGGCTCAACTTTCCTTTTTGTCCCACATCAATTTCTAGTCCTTCCGAAGGGTCACTGTGAGTTCCACCATCTTCCTTTACTTGGGGTTTCAATGGTTTTACTCGATAATCCGCATACTACTCTTGTCGACTTTGGTCTATTTCAAGCTTTCTCGAATTTGCCTAATCTTTTCTTCTGTTTGAGATACAATCTCAGGTTTAGTCAACGGCTTCTCCCCAACTTCTGTCTGGCAATTCGGCGTGCAACACGGTAGTCTAAACAATACTTCCTACGAGTCAATAAAACACTAGTATAATACCTATACTTATCTACAACTTCTACCAAGGATAGACGGTCGTATTGTTTTCCGCTAGGGTCTGTTATGCAGATTTCAAGCATAACTCCTAAGGTCTGCATCATTATCTCACCTCGTCAATTCATCTGCGATTCGCACACAGTACTTACTAGTACTTTTGAGCTAATAATTCTAAGAATTAATGCTAAATTCAGCAAATAATTCTAGTATCTCGATCCGATACAGTCGCCACCTGTAGTGCACGTCAACAATTTTCTTTATCTTTGTAGTTTTTCACTACCTTTCCACTCTTAAATTCTTCTTAGTCGGTATAATTCTACACTGATTTCATCAATCAACCTGCAATTCACCCATGTGGTGTCATACCCATACGGTACTTGCAAAGACTTTACTACAAAGTCTATGATATTTTTCGTCCCATTTCTTCTTTAGGACGTACAACCCTATGTTTCTAATGATTTGACTGTAGTTACCCACAAGTCAAACACTTTTCACATATCTTTCAATGTCTTTCTTCAGCCCCGACCACAAACACATAGGTTTTATCGACCTATACAGTTTGGTATTGCCCCGGGTATGCTGCATATCTGATACAAAATGCATATTTTCAAGATGATTTTTATGTTTCGTTTGACTTTGGAATTCACATTCACAACCGCCAAGGGTTTTAAATCACTGTGATATTCCAACTAACTTCCGCTACTATTTAATCATTTATTCACTTTTCACGTTTTCAGACTTGCACACATCTTTCTGTGCTTCCCGAATCAACTCAGGTAATCAATTTGCCACGTTCATAAACGTGGATGTAACCTCCAAAGGTTACTCTTTCTAATTCAAGGCATCTGTAATCACATACGCCTTTCTGAGATGGTACAAGATTTCATACCCGAAATCTCTAAGTAACCCATCTATCTTTGCTATTTCATATATAGCTTCTTTTGATCAACTAAGTACTTCAAACTTATATGATCCATATAAATAGTAAGCTTTACACTACATCAGTAGTGTCTCCAAAGCTTCAATGTCAAAGTCATAATTGCTACTGCAATATCATGTATCCAAAGTCAACTCTGGATGCATTTCTATAATCCAGTTTATCTTCTCCGCTTAGCAATAATGCTACCACCGGAGCTTCACACAAGGTTTATTTCAACCTTTGAAAAGACATTTGTAGTCTTTCTACCACCCAAACTTTTTCACTTTTATTAGTCAACCTTAGTCAACTGACCAGCAATCAAGGAGCAGTTTTCTACAACTCTCCTATAGTAACCCGCCAAATCCGAGGAACTACAATGTCAGTCAGATTCCTCAGGCGGTTCCAGTTTTATCACGGTATCATTCTTTCCACTGGTTCTACTTTATCATCTCTGGTATTGTTAACATGCCCAAAGAATATGTAACTTCTTTTAGCCAAATTTTCATACTTAGAGAATTTAACATATCACTTAACTCAGTGTAGTAACTCCAGTATCTGGTACAATGTACCTCATATTCAATCTGGTTTCGAAAATATCATATTCTCAGTAGTCAATGTACATATACATTAACTTATCTTTCTTCTTTTCAAACAGATAGGGCTCCACACGATGACACATTCGGCCATATGAGATCCCAATTCAAAAACAATTTCTTCCAATTGTTTTACCACTCTGCCATCTCTGTAGAGGCTAATCAATATAGAGCCTGGATAACAGGAACGGCTCCTAAGACCAGCTTAATCATAAGCTCTTCTTGCCAATCTGGCAGAAATCCTGGAAGTTCTTTTCAAAAGGAACATCCGAGAATTTATCTAAAGTAGTACACTACTAGCACTGCTTTATTTAGCTTGGCCCATACCACGTATGCCAACTACAAAATCATTCCTTTACTAACTCTTTTCCGAGTTTAAGCAAAGGAAAATAACCGGTATTCTCAACAACGGTCATTCACCATGGATTTTCATCCGCTCATTTCTGTTTCAAGAACCATACTGTTCTTATTTCTACAATTCACGTTAGCATAATTCATTGCTAACCAATTCATAAGCACAACTGCTTCAAATTCACTGGTAGTCATCGGCTTCAGATTCATAGGGAAAATGGTCCCGTAAATCCTAGGCAATCTACCTTCCAGGTGTTCAATATCTAGAACATGTTTGCTATTTGCTATAGCTACTTCCAAAATTTCATCCATAATCGTTGATGAAATATCCAATCACGACATCAGTGTCACCGATCCAAAGCATAGCTTCATGGATCACATATAACATACACGAAGTTATATTCAAAACATTTACATCGGAGATCATATCTGTCTCCTCACGAGTTTCTTCCATAATCTGCTGGAATGATCAAGGCACCACTGGTCCTTTTCGACCATTCGTTCCTTCTTTCTTTCCTGGGTTCACCACCCGTTACTCCATATTTAGCATGTGAGTATGTCATAAGGAAGTGATCTATAGTTCCTCGCTGGAACCACTTCCGTCCCATACAACAAGCTCGAGCAATCTGCTCCTATCATCTGCAATTTCAGCATGTCAACGGTAGAGTTTCAACTCTACAATTTTCCTTAGTGCCTTTCCTGCATTGATCACAATACATAACTGCTCGGTTTTGGTCCCTTCCTTTTTAGGTTGGACCGGTCTGTGGCAACTTCTCCTGAAGCGTCCACTAATCATTTTCTGCTTTTCTTGTAGTCTCAACTACTGTTCTTTCACCTTGAATATCAATCAGGGTGAGCAACCGATTTCTTTTTCTGACCACATCAGCTAATATTGCCCAACATGTGGATTTCTGCTATTCGTCCCCTTTTTGCTCCTCATCCAACGGAGTCTCAAGAATGAGCTGGTCCATTTCCTAGAGCTTCGCGCCCTAAATTTCTCCCAGTAATACTCGCTGCTCGTACTTCTTATACATTAGAAGTCAGCAATAGTTAGGTTATATATGTATAATAAAAATTTATATACACCTAACAGTTCATCATGTCTACTGTCTCAGGGTTTAAGTCCAGGAATCTACTCTATAGACACCTAGTTCACTTAAACCACGGCTCTGATACCAACTTGTAACACCCGGCTTTTAAAACAAAACACCCCTGAAAAATTTTTCATTTAAAACTATAACAAAGGGGTATATTTTAGTAAAAACGGGTACAAGCGTATCAAGGAGAGTATAAAATACCGTAGTCTCCTTTGAAGCCGGGCTGCTACTGACAGCATCTAAGAGTCCTACTTCACGAGTCACAGACTCCATCTATTCCCCTATTAGGATCATGCTAACCTGCAGGGACATTTAACAAACGGTATGAGCTACAAAGCTCAGTGAGTAATCATTTCTGCAAATAACATGTATCAAATATATTCGTATATCTGTTCGGATATCGAATCCAAACTCATAGCCTTACTGGCTGACCATATATCTCTTAGGATTTCACATCCTAATTTTGTAGCCTTACAGGATACTTCATGACAACCTGCAATTATCAAACCACATCAGTTATTTGCACAGATAATCATATCTATCGTTTCTGTCCCATGTTTCTTAGTCATAATGGACTGCATCATATATCATGGCTATATAAGCCGCACCCTGTGTCATAGCTATATAAGCTACACCAAAACAATATCAATATATAAATCATAGCCCGCAGGCCGCATCAACTGGGTTTAATACCCGATATCATAGCCAAAAGGCCGTACCATGTACCTGTAACAAAATCATAGCCCGAAGGCCGCATCGGAGACATAGCCCGAAGGCCGCACCGGAGTCATAGCCAACAAGGCCACATCGGAGACATAGCCCAAAGGCCGCACCGGAGTCATAGCCAACAAGGCCGCATCGGAGACATAGCCAACAAGGCCGCACCCATTGGATATAGCATCCAGAATTAGTTATGGCTCACGGGTTAGCCCGCTGTTGCCTTGGCTCATGGGTTAGCCCGCTGTTGCCTAGACTCACGGCTTTATCCGGTCTTGTCTATATAAGTTTAGTACATCAAAATAAACCATGGCTCACGGGTTAGCCCGCTGTTGCCTAGACTCACGGCTTTATCCGGTCTTGTCTATGTTGGTTTATATAGATATATCGACTCACAGCTCCGTTCTTGTCTGTAACAGACTCACGGCTTATCTGGTCTTGTCTCTTCAAGCGTATCTTTGAACCATCAATTTCGTCCCACAATCAGTTTCAACCTGTAACAGTCCAATCATCATATATCATATATGGTATCAGTGAGATTACTCACCTGGATGCTAGCTGCGTTTAAATTTCGGTTGTTTCTTGCCTTTGCGTGCACCACAACCATTTTGTCCCATACCTATTTATCCATTTATATACCAAATGATAATAGGTTAATAATCATCTACATTGACTCTAATACACTAGAGTTCAATACAATATCGTTATAAATAATGCCTAGTTAATAAACTTTCCGTTTACTAACTTTATATGAATTTTACTATTCACCGAGGCATTCGGATCGGTCTACAGTGCCCCCGAGGGGTCGGAAACTCAATCTAAAAATTTTCCCAAACTTTTCAGACCATAACGAGCCCATGGTCCAAATTTGAGCTAAAACGGACAAGCCAAGCAAAAGTTAGCATTTTAAAGTCCCTGTCTAAGGGGCGCACCCCGCCCAGACATGGGCGCACTGCGCCTGGGCGCACCCCGCCAGGGGTTTGGGCACACCGCGCCTGTCGCCTGCAGATGTCTCCTGTCCAGCCGCGATTTGTGCACTGTAGCACGCAGTTTTGGCTCATTAAGTCCTTAATCCAGTCCTTAATCGATTGGGGTTTGTTTCTAGGCTAAAACCTTATACTTTAACAAGGTTTTCAACCATCCAAAACAACCAAATCAATCAAAATGAAGAATTAGGGTTCTTAGTTCTAACAACCCCAAACTTCAAATTCATCACTAATAGCAATCTACTTCCATTTTCTTGAGTTAAGTCCTTATTAGCATGACTTAATGGAAGCATTACATCAATTTAAACACATAATCATAACTGAAATTCATAAATTTCAGTTTCTATAAAAGTTCATCATGAACACACACAAAACTTAGGTTAGAATTCAATTTACTAACCTTTTATGCTTAGAAATCTTCAATTCCAAGCTAGGATTTCAACTTTCCACTTCAATTCTTCAAGAACTTGCTGAAATCGTACCCCCCTTGCTCCTCCCGTTGCTGCACAATGGCTGGTCAAAGAAGAGAGTCAAACTCTCTATTTATACCTAAATTTCTTACATTTTTGGTCCTTAAGTTCTATTTCTTGAACTTTGACCACAAAATCAAGTTTTATTACAATAAAACTTTCATTTCTTACATTTTTGCCACAACCAACAATATTTTTCATATTTGGTCTTTCACATGGTCAAATGACCAAAATACCCTTTTTCGGTAAAACGACTCAAATTCAGTTTTTATAACATTTTAAGTCCAAAACTCAAAATATTATTTCAACTAAATAGTTTTTCTGTCCAAAAGACCAAATTACCCTTCTAAGGTAAAATGACCATTTTGCCCTTTTATTATAATTATATAATAAAACATGTCTTGGCGTTACATGGTGCCTTCTCACCAAACACGTTCTTGAATCTAACGTACACTATGGTCGTTTACGTTGCATGAAGAGCTATCAGGCCAAATAGCCCAGTCCTATCTATAGAGGGCAGTTTGTGATGCATCTGACGTAATCTTATGGGTTACTTACAACATATATTATACTTGGGATGCTTCTGTACGAGTTGAAGAGTATGGATGCAACTTATTTGGAGGTTATGAGGGTGGTTCGGTGATTGGACATGCATTCGAGATAAATTATTCATGAGGCCAATCCAGCCAATATTGCAAAGGAGGACACTCTGATGTAGCAAAGATAGCGCCATCGACGACGGCCAACAGTTGCACAGTCGGAACCTGAGCCCCGGATAGATATTAGGCATCTACCACAGTGCATGGATAGATCAGGCTCAGTCTTAGTGGATGAGGAATGACATGCTTGCATTCTTTGTGCATTAGGGAGTCCATTACCAACATCGATTTCCTCCGGCCTATTCCCCTCATGCACATCTGGACAATAATGAGGTAGGGTTGCCAAGAGCTCATCAGGACTCAGATGATGAGTGATATCGTTTTTTTAATTCTTTTTCTTTATTTTGTTTTATTTTATTTTTGCTGAAACTAGAGGTACAAACGAGCCGAGCCGGTCCCGAGCCTGACCAAGCTCGGCTGGGGCTCGTTAAGAAATATACAAGGCTCGGCTCGGGCTTGGCTCGTTACGAGCTTTCAGGCCCCAAGCTCGGCTCGGGCTCGTTAAGAAATATGCAGGCTCGGCTTAAGCTTGGGTTCAGGCTCGACTTGTTTATTTCTTGATAAGCCTAAATGAGCTCGACTTGACCTCGTTAAGAAGCTCGTTTACTCTAATACAGAAAAATAACAACTTACTTAATAACTTAAATTCTAAAACAAACAAAAGGCGCGGAAAATTCCCTAAATAGTTAAATAATTAAAATATGTTTTAATTTTAATATATATATATATATATATATATATATATATATATATATATATATATATATATATATATATATATATATATATATATATATATATATATAAATTTTATTATATATAGGCTCGTTTAGGGCTCGCGAGCCTAATCGAGCTTGGTGACACAGGCTCCGCTCGAGCACGTTTAGTAAACGAGCCTTATATTAAGCTCGAGCTTAGATCGGGCTCGTTTAAAATCGGTCTCAAGCTGATTTTTTAGCAAGCCGGTCCGTGGTAGCTTACGAGCCGGCTTGGCTCATTTGCACCCCTACTGAAAACTATGTAATTAAGTAGTATTTTGGGTTGATGAATATTATCCTATATGATCTGTCATGTGAATTTCGTTTCCTTGCAGCTCTTATTTATAGTCATGTTAGCAGTCAATTCAACAACTAGGGCGTATAGTGAGTTCAGATCTGAGTGACATTTTATGTTTATTAGTGTTTCGGTGAGATCTGAGTGGCGTCTAGTGTGGCATTAGCTTTAGATAAGTAAGGGTGATGTGTCAATTTACGGGTGTTCTATTGAACCGGAGAGAGAGAGAGAGAGAGAGAGAGAGAGAGAGAGAGAGTGTGTGTGTGTGTGTGTGTGTGTGTGTGTGTGTGTAACTAACTGACTGACTAGTGAAATGGGTCCCTTACCAGATTTGTAAGGGACACACGATGTTTCACATTTTCCGACACGACACAATGTATCTGTATCTCCCTATTGACCATCTCTTCGCATACATTACGTGATGTGTCATACAATCTTACGCGACGGATTCCACTACTATGCCACTTCTCTATAATTTTGTGGAGTTTTTAGCTAAAAGATAGCACTTGCAAAAATTATTTACCAAATGTTCGTAGTTTTGAAATTATTTACTAAAACATTGTAAATTCTAACTTTCATAAATTAGAATAGATAAACACACAATGGGCCCAGGTGACTCTCTCCTTCATGTCACCCATTGTACCTTTAATCTACTTGTCTTTCTTCAACATCCCATTTTATTTTTTTGGGTAAAGAGGGCGGCACCTCTAGCAAATTTTATTAATAAAAAGAATAAATACAATATAAGGCTGGGGACTCCCAACCTAAAAAAACAGAAAATCCATTGGGACAGGCCCCAAAGGACAACAAGGCTAAACTAGGAACCAAAACAAGAAATGGAACCATAAGCAAACAAGAACATAAAGGAAAGCAACTTGCAAAAAAACAAACCATACAAGCAGAGAAAAATAACGGAGCGAAGAGGAAGGAAGTTAAGGGAGGGTCCATATCGTTTTAGCCAAATCAACATTAGTGCAAGGTTGCATAGATAGACTCAGCAGTCTACAGCGGATATCATCCTTAACACTATTCACGACTACATGATGAGATCTTTTAGTATTTTTAAAAATTCGAAAATTTCTTTCCTGCCAAATGTGGTAAACAGGTTCCAGCAAGAACAAGTCTTCTAATGATGGACCAAATGGTCTTGCTCTTAGAAATGGGGTTGAGTTGATTAATGATATCAGACCAGTTATCAGTGGAGAAGGAGAGATTCATGACATGATGGAGGTCATGCCAAACCATAGAAGTGAAAGACCAATCAAAGAAGAGATGGGAAAGGGAATCCTGACAATCTTCGCAGAACGCACAATTGAGATCGGAGTTAGTGTCCCAGATTTTGATTTTATCATGAGTCTTTAGACCATTTTTAAGAGCAACCCAGAGAATGAAAGCATGTCTGGGAATATTCTGGGAGAACCAAACAAAATGAAACCAAAAGACCGATTGATGATAGGGGCGAATAGACTGCTAAACAGAACGAACAGAGAAAGGAGAGAGTTTACCGTCTTTAGATCTCCAAAGGAGTTTATCAGGAACGGACGTGGAAAGAGTAGGAGGGTTATGAGAAAGAAGAGCAGCATGGGAGTCCCTCCAGCAATGTGGGCGAACCCAAGATCCGTTGAGGACCAGGTCAGCAACCTTAGTATCAGGAGCGAAACCCGCACCATGGATGTCACGAGCAGACAAGAATTTAGAAAGGGGGCCCGCAGGGTGCCAGTTATCGAACCAAGCTGAAGTAGAGCATCCATCACCTATTTGGGAAACTATATACTCCCTTATCTTATCCCGCATATCAAGGATGTTTCGCCAGGCAAATCCGGAACCATACGTTCTGGGGGCATCCCAAAAGTTACGGCCACATAGACGGTAAGAGTGGATCCACTTAACCCATAGGGACTCTTTCTTGGAAAGGAGTCTCCAAACATGGGAAGCCATAAGGGCAACATTCTAGATAGCAAGGTTACGGATGCCAAGACCACCATGTTCCTTAGGAAGGCACACAATTTTCCAGGATACTTTTGCTTTACCTCGTTTCAACTCACCATGGCACCAGAGGAAACCTCTCATGAGCTTCTCAATATCGTTAGAGATAGATTTGGGAAGAATAAAAACAGAAGCCCAATAGATTTGAGTAGAAGAAAGAACAGAGAGGATGAGCTGGAGACGACCAGCAAAGGAGAGAGACTTGTTTTTCCAGTCATTAATCCTGCATTTGACTTTATCAACAAGGCCTTTACAGTCTTTGTGGACAAGACGGGTGGTGATAAGAGGAACGCCAAGGTATCGGATAGGGAAAGAGCCCTCAGGAAACTTAACAATATGGTCAATGGCAGCCTTGGTCCTCTCACCAACATTACAGTAGAAGGCTTCACTCTTCGCAATATTAGGATGGAGGCCAGAAACCCCAGAGAATTCTTCAAGAGAATCACAGATGATTCTAACCGAAGAGCTATCTCCATGACAGAAGAGAAGGAGATCGTCGGCAAAACAGAGATGGGTGATACTTTGATCTTCACATTGTCTGTGGAATTTAAAAGAGTTCGAATCATGGATGTTTCTCTTGATCATTAGATTAAGTACCTCCATAACAAGAGTGAAGAGATAGGGAGAGAGGGGGTCACCCTGCCGAAGGCCCCTTTTACCGTAGAAAAATCCGTATGTATTACCATTGATACTCACAGAGTAAGCAACCGTGGAAACACATGTCATGATCCAGTCAATCATACGATCGGCGAAACCAAACCCAAACAAGATGGTCCGCATAAACGACCAGTCAACTATGTCGTACGCTTTTTGAATATCGACCTTAAAAGCACACCTAGGAGGACCACGATGACGATGATAATCACGCATGAGCTCGTGGACAAGAAGGACGTTGTCGGTGATCAAACGACCAGGGATGAAAGCAGACTAGTTATCATCAACCAGAGAAGAAAGATGGTTCTTGATACGATCCGCAATAATCTTGCTGATACATTTGTAAACAACATTACAACAAGCGATAGGGCGGAAATCAGTGACTTTGGAAGGGGAATCAACTTTAGGGATGAGAGCAAGGATGGTGGTGTTGAAAGACTTAAGAAGTTTTCCAGAATAAAAGAATTCCTTAACTGCCATACAGAAATCAGGACCCACAATATCCCAAGCAGATTTGAAGAATTTTGCAGAGAAACCATCAGGTCCCGGAGCTTTATCATCACCCATCTGGAACAGGACACACTTAACCTCCTCATCAGTAACAAGAGTAAGCATGGCGGCAGACTGGAGAGGGGAGAGCTTATTAGAGAAGAGGGAACAAGGGTCACGAATAGCAATAGAAGGCTGGGCAGAACCCAAGAAAGTTTGAAAGTAGGAAACAAAAAGATTCGGAAGAGCCTTCCCTGAGATCTAGTTTCCAAGAGCATCCTGGATAGAATTTATACGATTGCGAGATTTACGACTTTTAACCGATTTGTGGAAAAAAGCCGAATTTTTATCACCTTCACGAAGCCAGTTAACCTTAGCCTTTTGTTTCAGGAACCTCTCTTCATCCAGGCTAGCCTCGTTATACATGAGGAGATACCTGCATTGTTCTTCACGAAGATCCTTATTGAAAGGGTCCCGATCCTGAGCAATCTGAACTCTATCAAGCTCATTACGAAGGGAGGTAACCATAGAAAAGAGGTTGCCCTGGTAACGAAGCATCATTCGAAGGGGCACTTTCAGATTTTTAAGGTTTTGGAAAACCTTATACATCCGATATCCAGGGATATTGGGGTTCCAAGAAGAGGCAACAATCTGCTTAAAATCGTTCTTGTAAGTCAGGAAATTAGGGAACTTGAAAGGTTTAGGCTTGAAAGGGGCACGATGGGGGAGAGAAAGCACAGCAGGGGTATGGTCGGACAAATGGTAAGGGAGAAAATTGACAGTAGAAGAGGGGAAAGAAGCAACAAAGTGAGTATTTCCCATGACACAGTCAATTTTCTTAAGGATGCCACCCGAACCATTAGGAGACTTGGTCCAGGTGTAGAAGAGACCTTTATAGTTAAGGTCCTCCATTTCCATCAGATTGACACAGTCCTTGAAGTCCTCCATGGCACGAGAAAGCCTCGACAACCCGGAGGTGCTATCTTTAATATCAAGAGCAACATTGAAATCACCCAAGAGAATCCAAGGGGTATCCTTAACCATATTCTTATGGACCGCAAGAGAATGCCAAAGAGAGCGACGTAGTATGTGATTATTATGAGCATAGACGAAGGAGCAGAAAAAGGATTTATTAGAGTCACGAATATTAACTTTGAAATGCATAACCTGATCATTTAAGTCGATAAGCATCATATCAATAGCTAGCGGGTCCCAAGCAACGACTATTCTAGTCCCTCGAGGGGAAAAAAGTCCGTTGGACGACCACGACCAGGAGCCAAACGCACGACTACAGATAAAAGGGAGGTGAGAGTGAGTCCATTAGCATAGAGGCGATGGTGAGAGTGAACTTTGAGATAGATTACGATGGTGAGAGTGAGTCCATTAGCATAGAGGCGATGATGGTAATTAATAATGATCCTGTTGTTCCTGTGTGGGTTGTTTCGGACGAATGTAGAGGGGCGATGGGTATAATGATTTCATTTTGATAAAATTAAATGCAGAGTAGAAAAACATATATAATGTTTTCTTCACTTTTTGACTGAGTTTCCTAAGCAAAATCTTAATGTTAATCAATAAAAATTGTCTTTAACGGCATTTTTGATTATTAGAGGTACCACCTGCATAAGTTCTTGAAACGACCTCTTTGGGGTTGTTAAGACGTGACAGGTCTCAAATAAGAAGAGATGAACGAGCTTCATCGGTGTTATCCATAAAACAGAATGGAGATGGGGTATGTTGATTGTGAGGGTTCCGTTGCCAGTATTCGGAGAACGGGAGGGGGGATTGTTTCAAGCATGATAAGATTTTCATAGATGGAAGGAATCTGTTCATCTGGGGAACAGGAGTTCACAGGAGTAGTGCAGTTTTCTTAACATGCCATGGGATCCATCTCAATTTCCCCTCAGGACCCCGGTTTTACGTTTTAACAGCAAAAATGCTCCAGCGGAGAAGAAAGGAAAAATCAGAGAAACAGATAAGACGGAAGAAGTGGGGTGAGAGATGAAGGCGGTAGGCGTTAGGCGTTAGGCAGAGCGAGAGGAAACCGGTGGATATGGATTCATTGGCCTCGTATAACCCACTATGGAAGGAGAAACATCGAGTAAGAAGACGACTTGAGAGAAACCGGAGATGGAGGGAGAAGAACGCGTCGAGGGAAACGAGGGTTTTTGTTTAGTTATTTCTTTTTAAAAAATCTATAATTAAATGATAAATAGATATTAAACCACAAGTACTCGGTAAATATATTTTTAAAACACAAGCTTTTGGTTAAAAACTCTGGTTCTGTATCTCTTACAAAATAACGTTCTGAAAAATGTAAATGAACGTTGGATGCGAAACAAATGAATTGAAGTACTACTTTTAACCCTAATATCAACAACAGTACACGTAACTACGTATCAGCCATTTGAGATGTTCCTACATGTCTTCCGAATATATATATATATATATATATATATATATATATATATATATATATATATATATATATATATATATATATATATATATATATATATATATATATATATATATATATATATATATATATATGTGTGTGTATATATATATATATATATATATATATATATATATACATATATATATATATATATATATATATATATATATATATATATATATATATATATATATATATATATATATATATATATAGGTAAAGGTTCAAATGAGAACCAATAAAAAAATGAGAACCATGACAACTAATCTAATCCATTGATTCATTTTAATCTTATGGCTATGATTAGATTTTGTTTTTGAATGTAATTTGAATAATAAGGGTATTTGTGTCAATATTGTTATTTTTTATGATTTGTAATGTCAAGGTTATTTTTGTAAATTAAACATTTATTTTGTTTTTGATTTTTCTTTTACGTAAATTAATGGATTTACTTCATTGATATTCAATCTATCGTGATCTTCAAGCTATCGTGATCTTCAAGCTATCGTTAATCGATGATTTCAGTCTAATCTTCATCGATTATTTGATACAGATCAACGAATCTTTGTCTCAGTTATTCTGATCTTCAATCTAATTTGGCTCGATTCATTACTAGAAATTGTCGATCGATATTTTCCTTAAGTACTGATCCGATCATAAACAGAAGGTATTCGATTGGTATCTCAAATTCTTAGGTCGTTCTATGAGATGGATGGTTTTTGCGACATTAATCATCAATTAGGTTCAATGATTGAAGAAATTGACTAGAGGACAGTGATTTGTGAATATGATTCGTCTATTTTTCAAATTGAAGAACACTCTTTTGATGCGTCGACTCCGATGAATGTTGATATTGATGTAGATTATTCGTCAGAATCTGTTCAAGTTTAGAGTCGAAATACATCTATTGATTCAGATATTCATATTGAAAGGGAATCTCGATCAACATCAGGTATATTTTCTTCGTTATTATTCGTTTTTCTTATTCATCTCTGTTATGGAAGACTTTTATTCAATACGCTTACTTTGTCATTCTCTTCAATCAAGCTTATGTATTTCATGTTCGTACTTGTGTTTTCCTATGTTGTAGTTCGATTGTTTTAGCAGGTTAGTTACATCATTTTTAAGGTGTGAATTGTCTTTATGATTGTGATAGATACTATTATAGCTGTAGTTTATTGTTAAGATGTGAAATTATTTGTTAATGTATCATACATTGAGTTCCTATGTTGTGGTTTTACTTCAATTAAGGTTAGTTGTTATACTTACAGTTCTTATAGTTTTTAAGGTGTGAATTGTCTTTATGATTGTGGTTTTACCAGTTTAGTGATATAGTTTTTAAGGTGTGAATTATCTTTATAATTGTGATAGATAGTATTTACTTGGTGTAATTAGTTTAATATTTAGTTTTTATTCTGTGATGTTTTGTGCAGTTGATGAATATATACCTTCTGAGTTTTATTCACCCAATGGTACTCGTATTATTTGGATCCCTACGGATGTTGTAACGCCCCGGTTTTTCTCGGTACGTTATTTATTTTAATTAATTAATTCTGAGACATTATATTAATTTAATTAATTAAGGCATGATTAATTAAAAGATTTGGGCTTATAGTTATTCCCATCTTTTAATCATATAATTAAGTCCATGGGTTTATAGCCAAACCCAATTAAAGCTTAAATGGTCTTCTAGCCCAAAGGCTTTAGGGTTTAGCCCACTAATCTAATATATTAGGGTTCAAAAACCCTAATTCCTCCACTCCACACTCTCTTTCACGCCTCCCTCTCCCTCTCCTCCAACCAAGAACTTTTCTCTTGTGTTCATCCCTAACTTCAATCATTGGTATGTTTGTAATTTTGATTGTTCTCCAATTCTATCATTTTATGTAGCATCTTATGTTGTTATTTTGATGTAGTAATCTCTCTACTTCTACCCTTTCTTTTAGATGTATGTATCTTAGTGTTAGATCTGAATACACCACCTCATTACATCATCATTGATGTACATATGAGTGTGAGTGTATGTGAAAGATCACTACAAAACCCTAAATTGAAAATCATGATCTTAGGGTTTTGTACTTGGATTTATGATTAAGTTCTTCTAGTTTTCATATGGCTAAATGAATCCCTAATGATCTCTAATCCTTTTTAGTACCACAATATTTATGGGGACTAAATAGGATGAGTTGGTACATCCTAGAATGTATCCCAAAGAGAAAAGGGTGGATTGGCCAAGATATGTCATTAAAGGTTATGTTTCTGCTTCAATCAGATTCGGTAACCATTTTGTAAAAATCATATCTCGAGTTCTAGAACTCAAATGGACCCCATATCAGTGCCCAAAGTTCACAAATCTAGTTAGGCAACTTTCTTAAAAGGCACCCTCGATAAAAAGGACTTTACCTATGGTCAACAACAGCTTCTCTGTTGTTGGGTCTGATCCGGGTCTGCTGTGATATGTCATTTTGTTTTTATCATTACGAGGGTTTGGGAAATGATCCTGAGTGATTCCAAATACCCACATGTACATTACATAGTTAATTTAATATCTGGAGAAAATGGGTCGTTAATTCTCAATATAACTTGGTTAGAATGGACCCACACTCTAGGTTAATGGACAGTCACCAGCTCATGCTGATTCTGTGATTGACCAACTTGTGATTTTTATATCTAGAGCCTTGGAAACCCTTTTTAATCGATTCCAACTCTGAGACTTGTCTTTTTGTGTCTAATGTTCCTCTGATTTTTGGCTGGGGCTAATTCCACCCACAAGTTGGGTAGAATTGGCCAACACCACCTGACTGTCCGTCCAAAGACTGCAGTGACAAGTCTTTTTGTAAAATTCATATCTCTTACATCCTTTGGAGTTATGAGGAGTTCTTTATGGTTATGGAAACCTAAGCCATTATATTTTCTTGCAAAAATTATTTAATCCTATGTTTCTATTGTGCATTTTGGAGTAATTCAGTCCCGATCAGCAGGACTGTTTTAGAGTCCTTGCTGTGATTACTCCCTTCTCATTTCTTAGTTTCACAACTTCACTCTTCTAACCTTTAGTTCTATTTAGGTGAAGCCTTGAAGTTTGCACAAGCTTGGTAGTCTTATATTGACTCCTATCTGTTACTCACTCACTCAAGGTGAGTTCTCTCACACCGTTGTATTAGTGTTTATGTTTGCTAGATAGCTCGTGTGTGATTGTTTAGATATAATATTTAAAGCATGCTATATTATTGTTATAAAATCGTACATGTGCACTGTATGTGATTGATTAATACTATGAGGGGTAGTTAGGTAAGATCACCAACGTTATACTCTTTATGAGGTGCGGGGATCGGGGCCAAAGGATACGGGATTTACCCGGTGCGGCTCAAACCTACAAGTCCTCCCTACTAATATAAGCATTGATTTGTTCCTTGCTTATTAATGTAATTATAATTGGAATTGGATTTGAATTAGTAAATGTGAATATTGATATGATGTCTGTGTTTGAATTCACTAAGCTTTATGCTTACGGTTCTCCCTAACATTTTCAGGTATTAAGATTAAAGAGGCTGAGGCGTGACTTGGAGCACCGGGATACCACTACTAGAAGAGTTTCCATTTTGGGACATTATTATTATTTTGCTTCCGTACATTATTATGTTTATTTGGTCATAATTTGGTTTTGTGATACTTATCTTTTGTAAACTCGTAGCTTCTTTTATAAAAGTTGTTTTAAAAAGTTCAAATATTTTGTGAAAATTTTTGGGTGTGACAAGTTGGTATCAGAGCACACGTTTGAGAGAACTAGGCATTCTTAGGAATGTTCTAGACTCAAATTTGAGGCTCTTAAAAATTTTGTTTCCCTTAAAATAATTTCTAAAAGAATTTTCTTTAAAATTTTGAAGACTAGTAGTGGAAGATCCCAGGGTGTGCCGGTCAGCCAAGTAAGCCTTGTTTCTTATACTTTTATTTTGATAGATTATTGCACCTTGAATTGTTATTAGGAGCTTTGCCTTGAATTGTTATTAGGAGCTTTGCCTTTAGACTTATCATTAGCTAGCCCTAAAATTGTTAAATTTTCACCTAGGCTAGTAATACCGTGTGAGAGAGAGTTGTTTAAATAACCGGCTAGAGCGAACTGGAACATTTGAAACTAGACGCGAATGCAAGATTGGAATTTGTGTGGAAGGTAGTAGAAGGGCCCCTACTATTTGAAGCACCGATGCCGATCTCGTGTCGGGGCAAGGTTGAAAATATCCAGTGAGCTGAGTGTTCCGTCTTCATAGAAATATCTAGGACGAATAAATCCTAATAATCTCTTTACTCTGCGAATATAGATGGCTCCGGCTACTCGTCTAAATCAGACCCAAATGGAGCAAGTTAGGGAACTCATCGCTGAAGAATTTAACAATGCCTTCAACGACCTCATTCCGAATGTCACTACCGACATCATTACCCAAGTTCGTGCCCTCTTGGATGAGCGATTCGCAGCTGTTCACGGAGGAGCTTTACCCGCGCCTCTTGTTCGCGACTCAGCCTATTACTATGAGAAGTTCTCTAAGTGCCACCCCCCTCAGTGGAATGGTGACTTGAATCCAGTAGAGGCTAAGCACTGGATTGCCGATATTGAAAGCGCCCTCATGACTTGCGGGTGCCCAGACCAGTTCAAGGTTGTTGTTGCGATGAGCCAGCTGAGGAAGAAGGCGAATGCCTGGTGGAAGACTGTTACGACATTGTTGACTGAGGATGAGCTGAGAGCCATGACTTGGGCCCAGTTTGTGGAGAGGTTTGAGAAGCAGTATGTGCCCAAGGTGGAGCAGCAGCGGATGCTGCAGCAGTTTATGACCTTTGAGCAGACTTCAGAGTGCGTGTCAGATCTGAATGCCAAGTTCCTGGAGATGATGTCTTTCTGTCCCTCATTTGCCGGAGATGAGGCATGGTTGGTTAGCAGGTATAAGGATGCCCTTCGTACGGAGATACGGGAGTTTGTGAGCATGCAGGAGTTCACAACACTGTCAGCTGTTATGGATGCCGCTAGGAGGAGGGAGATTGAGTTACAGACCCAGCAGCACAAGAGGAAAGCGGACCACGCCCTGGCCAAGACGTCCGGTGATGCACATAAGAAGCAGAAGAACGGTGGGAAGACGAGATACGAGTATAGGCCGTCTGCAGGACAGGACGACAAGAGTCGGTTAGTGTGTTACAACTGTAAGAAGCCGGGTCATCATTGGAAGAATTGCAAGTCCTCAGTGGTGGTGGCATCACCACAGGTTCCCTCTTCGGTTCCTACCTGTTTTAACTGCAACGAGAAGGGACACAAAAAGCCTGATTGCCCATTGTTGAAGAATAGTGGTGGAGGCGGGGGTATGAAACCCGCGGGTGCATCGTCATCTAAGGGAACTACCATGGTGACACGAGGACGTGTTCACCAACTGACTGCAGAGGAGCCGGCGATTACCGCGACTGTGGCGGGTAAAATCCCCTTTCCTTCATTCTCCTTCACTCTTGCATTGTTTAAATTTGACGGTAGTTTAAATATTGTTTATATGTTGTGGATCAGGCACTTATTTATTAGACTCCGAGCCCGCTGTTGTCATGTTCGACAGCGGTGCTACTCATTCTTTTGTATCTCGCACATTCATTAATCGTCTGGGTCGTAGTATCGGAAAACTGGCTCGCCCAATGGTTATTGAAGTTGCCGATAACCGTATGATTTATGTCACCGACGTGTATCGGGGCTGTACTCTTGAATTTTCCGGGGTTGAATTCCCTATTGATCTTATTCCCATTGCGATGCGAGATCTTTGTGTTATCGTGGGTATGGATTGGCTTGACGCGTTTGATGCAGAAATCCTCTGTCGAAAGAAACAAGTTCGCGTTCGAAACCCTAAGGGCGGAGAACTTATCATTCAGGGAGATACTCCTCGTTTGGCCATCGCTTCTTGTTCTGCTGCCAGGGTACTTAATGGAATTCCGGTTGTTTCCGACTTCAGCGTTGTTTTTCCGGAGGAACTCCCTGGCTTGCCCCCTATTCGGCAAGTGGAGTTCCGCATTGATCTATTGCCGGGTGCGACTCCGATAGCTAAAGCTCCATATCGGTTGGCGCCACCCGAAATGAAAGAACTCCAGGAGCAACTTCAAGAGTTAAGTAGTAAGGGTTTTATACGGCCTAGCTCTTCGCCATGGGGTGCTCCTATTCTTTTTGTCAAGAAGAAGGATGGCACCCAGCGTATGTGTATCGATTATAGGGAGCTGAACAAGCGCACGATAAAGAACAGATACCCTCTACCACGTATTGACGACCTTTTTGATCAGCTGCAGGGAGCATCTTGGTTCTCCAAGATTGATTTACGGTCCGGTTACCACCAGATGCGAGTCCGAGAAGAAGACATTGAGAAGACCGCATTCCGTACTCGCTATGGGCATTATGAGTTCGTGGTGATGCCTTTTGGGCTCACCAATGCACCCGCCGCTTTTATGGACCTCATGAATCGGGTGTGCAGCCCGATGCTTGACCACTCTGTTATTGTGTTTATTGACGACATATTAGTCTACTCTAAGACGAAGGAGGAGCATGAGCAACATCTTCGGGAAGTTTTGGAGACCCTCGTGAGAGAAAAGCTTTATGCTAAGCTCTCGAAGTGTGAGTTTTGGTTAGAAGAGGTTCAGTTTTTAGGGCATGTGGTGAACAAAGAAGGTATCAAGGTCGACCAAGCCAAAGTGAAAACCATTAAGCAGTGGGAGGTTCCAAAAACGCCTTCCGAAATTCGTAGCTTTTTGGGTTTGGCTGGTTACTACCGTAGATTCATAGAAAATTTCTCAAAGATTGCGTTACCACTTACCCGACTGACCAAGAAATCAGAGAAATTTATGTGGGGCCCGGAACAGCAAGCGGCGTTTGATGAATTGAGATCCCGATTATGTGATGCACCAATCTTGGCCCTAATGGATGGGGTGGAGGATATAGTGGTTTATTGTGACGCATCACTTCTGGGTTTTGGTGCAGTACTGATGCAGCGAGGCAGGGTTATAGCCTACGCCTCCCGACAGCTAAAACCCCACGAGCAAAATTACCCCACTCACGACTTGGAGCTTGGAGCTGTGGTATTTGCCCTCAAGATTTGGAGACATTATCTCTATGGGGTAAAGTTTATTGTATATACCGACCATAAGAGCTTGAAGTATTTGTTCGATCAGCGAGATCTGAACATGAGGCAGATTAGATGGCTGGATGTGGTGAAAGACTATGACTGCGAAATTCACTACCACCCCGGTAAAGCTAATGTGGTGGCTGATGCTCTCAGTCGTAAACCGTCTGCCGAGCCCATTCGAGCTAAGTGCCTCCGTATGACGATGGTGTCACCCTTGTTGGACCTGATCCGTGACGCTCAGAAGACGGCAACGAGCATCAAGCGGGAGAAAGTTGAGAATGAACTGCCTAAAATGGAACTCGATAGTCGAGGTTTGTTGACCCGCCATGGTAGAGTTTGGGTTCCATTTACAGGAGGCAACCGTAAAACCTTAATGGAGGAAGCTCACAAGTCTAAATTCTCCATACATCCAGGTGCTACCAAAATGTATCTGGATCTTCGGGAGGGTTACTGGTGGCACGGAATGAAGAATGATGTAGCCCGGTTTGTGGAAGAATGTATGACTTGCCGGAAGGTCAAGGCGGAGCACCAGAAACCGCATGGGAAATTGCAACCTTTGGAGGTTCCGGAATGGAAATGGGAGCATCTGACCATGGATTTTATCACTAAGCTGCCTAGGACTGCCCGTGGAGCTGATACTATTTGGGTGATTGTCGACCGTCTAACTAAGAGCGCTCACTTCTTGGCCATAAAGGAGAGTTCACCTGCAAAGAAGTTGGCCGAGATCTTTGATCGTGAGATTGTCTCATTGCATGGTGTGCCCGTTTCTATTGTCTCCGACCGTGACACCCGTTTTACTTCTCGGTTTTGGCGGAAATTTCAGGAAGAGATGGGTACACGATTACACTTTAGCACAGCCTTCCACCCGCAGACGGACGGGCAGAGTGAGAGGACGATTCAGACACTGGAAGACATGCTTCGGGCATGTGCGATCGATTTTGGGGGTAGTTGGGATGATCACTTGCATCTAGCCGAGTTCTCCTATAACAACAGTTATCACTCCAGCATTAAGATGCCCCCGTATGAAGCCTTGTATGGAAGGAAGTGTAGAACGCCTGTTTGTTGGGGCGAGGTAGGGCAGAGGGTACTTGGGAGTACCGAGATCGTGCTGCAAACTACGGAAAAGATTCAGGTGATACGAGACCATTTGGCCACGGCAAGGAGTCGTCAGAAAAGCTATGCCGACAAAAGACGCTCAGACCTTGAATTTCAGGTGGGAGACTCTGTGTTGTTAAAAGTCTCTCCCTGGAAAGGCGTAATCCGTTTCCGGAAGCGGGGAAAGTTAGGACCACGATTCATTGGACCATACAAGGTCATTGCTCGCGTTGGGGAGGTGGCCTATCGTTTAGAGTTACCTGTAGAGCTCAGCCTGATCCATGACACCTTCCACGTTTCTCAACTGCGGAAGTGTGTTGTTGATGAGACCACAGTGGTACCATTGGAGGATATTCAGATTGATGAGCGTCTCAACTATGTTGAGCAACCAGTCGCGATTCTAGATCGGGAAACGAAGACCCTTCGGAACAAAACTATAAACTTGGTTAAGGTTCAGTGGCGACATAGACGGGGTTCGGAATGGACGTGGGAACCGGAGGAGGAGATGAGGGCTCATTATCCGGATTTATTTGTTGGCAATGACTTCGAGGACGAAGTCCGTTCCTAGTGGGGGAGATTTGTAACGCCCCGGTTTTTCTCGGTACGTTATTTATTTTAATTAATTAATTATGAGACATTATATTAATTTAATTAATTAAGGCATGATTAATTAAAAGATTTGGGCTTATAGTTATTCCCATCTTTTAATCATATAATTAAGTCCATGGGTTTATAGCCAAACCCAATTAAAGCTTAAATGGTCTTCTAGCCCAAAGGCTTTAGGGTTTAGCCCACTAATCTAATATATTAGGGTTCAAAAACCCTAATTCCTCCACTCCACACTCTCTTTCACGCCTCCCTCTCCCTCTCCTCCAACCAAGAACTTTTCTCTTGTGTTCATCCCTAACTTCAATCATTGGTATGTTTGTAATTTTGATTGTTCTCCAATTCTATCATTTTATGTAGCATCTTATGTTGTTATTTTGATGTAGTAATCTCTCTACTTCTACCCTTTCTTTTAGATGTATGTATCTTAGTGTTAGATCTGAATACACCACCTCATTACATCATCATTGATGTACATATGAGTGTGAGTGTATGTGAAAGATCACTACAAAACCCTAAATTGAAAATCATGATCTTAGGGTTTTGTACTTGGATTTATGATTAAGTTCTTCTAGTTTTCATATGGCTAAATGAATCCCTAATGATCTCTAATCCTTTTTAGTACCACAATATTTATGGGGACTAAATAGGATGAGTTGGTACATCCTAGAATGTATCCCAAAGAGAAAAGGGTGGATTGGCCAAGATATGTCATTAAAGGTTATGTTTCTGCTTCAATCAGATTCGGTAACCATTTTGTAAAAATCATATCTCGAGTTCTAGAACTCAAATGGACCCCATATCAGTGCCCAAAGTTCACAAATCTAGTTAGGCAACTTTCTTAAAAGGCACCCTCGATAAAAAGGACTTTACCTATGGTCAACAACAGCTTCTCTGTTGTTGGGTCTGATCCGGGTCTGCTGTGATATGTCATTTTGTTTTTATCATTACGAGGGTTTGGGAAATGATCCTGAGTGATTCCAAATACCCACATGTACATTACATAGTTAATTTAATATCTGGAGAAAATGGGTCGTTAATTCTCAATATAACTTGGTTAGAATGGACCCACACTCTAGGTTAATGGACAGTCACCAGCTCATGCTGATTCTGTGATTGACCAACTTGTGATTTTTATATCTAGAGCCTTGGAAACCCTTTTTAATCGATTCCAACTCTGAGACTTGTCTTTTTGTGTCTAATGTTCCTCTGATTTTTGGCTGGGGCTAATTCCACCCACAAGTTGGGTAGAATTGGCCAACACCACCTGACTGTCCGTCCAAAGACTGCAGTGACAAGTCTTTTTGTAAAATTCATATCTCTTACATCCTTTGGAGTTATGAGGAGTTCTTTATGGTTATGGAAACCTAAGCCATTATATTTTCTTGCAAAAATTATTTAATCCTATGTTTCTATTGTGCATTTTGGAGTAATTCAGTCCCGATCAGCAGGACTGTTTTAGAGTCCTTGCTGTGATTACTCCCTTCTCATTTCTTAGTTTCACAACTTCACTCTTCTAACCTTTAGTTCTATTTAGGTGAAGCCTTGAAGTTTGCACAAGCTTGGTAGTCTTATATTGACTCCTATCTGTTACTCACTCACTCAAGGTGAGTTCTCTCACACCGTTGTATTAGTGTTTATGTTTGCTAGATAGCTCGTGTGTGATTGTTTAGATATAATATTTAAAGCATGCTATATTATTGTTATAAAATCGTACATGTGCACTGTATGTGATTGATTAATACTATGAGGGGTAGTTAGGTAAGATCACCAACGTTATACTCTTTATGAGGTGCGGGGATCGGGGCCAAAGGATACGGGATTTACCCGGTGCGGCTCAAACCTACAAGTCCTCCCTACTAATATAAGCATTGATTTGTTCCTTGCTTATTAATGTAATTATAATTGGAATTGGATTTGAATTAGTAAATGTGAATATTGATATGATGTCTGTGTTTGAATTCACTAAGCTTTATGCTTACGGTTCTCCCTAACATTTTCAGGTATTAAGATTAAAGAGGCTGAGGCGTGACTTGGAGCACCGGGATACCACTACTAGAAGAGTTTCCATTTTGGGACATTATTATTATTTTGCTTTCGTACATTATTATGTTTATTTGGTCATAATTTGGTTTTGTGATACTTATCTTTTGTAAACTCGTAGCTTCTTTTATAAAAGTTGTTTTAAAAAGTTCAAATATTTTGTGAAAATTTTTGGGTGTGACAGATGTTGATGATGTAAAACCAAAGCTTGGGACTATATATCAAAGCATTGATGAAGCAATGGATTTCTATAAGAAGTATGTTTGTGCTTCTGGTTTTTTATGTTAGAAAAACAACTACAAAAAAGAAAGGAGGTAACATTCTTACACATAGATATATGGTATGTAGCAAACAAGGGTTTCCAGATTCTGTTTTGGTTGATACAATGGATAATGAGAATAATAATCCATTTAGAAACTCTAATATTAAAAGGATGGGATGCAAGGCTCGTGCTAAATTTAAGAGAGTAGGAGATTCTATGCAGTTTCAATTGTATGAATTTGAAGAAAGACACAATCATAGTTTGGTCTCTAAGCAATAAAAACATCTTTTAAAGATGAACCGGCAGTTGGACTTTTCTGGGCAAACATTTATTCAAAAGATGGCGAATTCTAGTATTGGGGCAACAAAAGCTTATCATTTCTATCATGGGTTACATGGTGGTTATAATATAAATGGAGGTACTGTTGTTGACTATAAAAATCATGCTAGGAAGGTTAATTGTTTTGTCGGGAAGGACGATGCGCAAATGCTTGTAGATAAGTATGAAATTCGAAAGAGAGAGGATCCAAATTTTTCGTTCGAGTATAGATGTGAGAAAGGTGTATTAAGTGCACTTTTTTGGGCGGATGAAATTTGTAAGGCTAACTATAAAGAATTTGGTGATATTTTGTCTTTTGATGCAACGTTTTGTACGAACAAGTAAGTTTCTTTTTATTAAGTTATTTTTATATTATTAAGTTATTTTGTTTAAGTTAATTTTGTTTTATGTGATTTAGGTACCGGATGGTTTTTGTTCCTTTTACGGCAATTGACAACCATAGAAAGAGTATTACATTTGGTGTTGGTCTTTTAAGCAGTGAAACAACAGATTCTTATGTATGGTTGTTGAATTCGTTCTTAAAAGCTTTTGGAAAACAACCATCAGTGGTTGTAACTGATGAAGATGCTGCAAAGAAGATTTCAATAGAACGAGTATTCATAATGTCACGACATAGGCTATGCATGTGGCATATTTCACAAAAATTACCGTCTAAGGTTTGTATTTTCTACACAATCATATATTCATTTCGTTTAAGGTTGTTAGTACTTATAAGTAGTTGTGAAATATAATGTATAGTTAAGCAGTGAATGTTGTATTATTCTAATTTTGGTTATGTATCATTAGTACTAATGTGAAAATATTATATATTCATAGTTTGATTTTAATGTAAATTGATAGGTGTGTGATGAACTTGCTAATGATATGGAGTTCAAGAAACGATTCAATCAACTTATTTGGAATTCAACTATAGATGGGAATGAATTTGATGTTCGATGGACATCTCTGATTGGTGATTACAACCTTCAAGAAAATAGATGGCTGTCCAAGATGTTTGCTACGCGTGAAAGTTGGATACCAGCGTTTTTTAGGAATACGCCTTTATCTGCATTAATGAGGACAACTTCCAGGTCTAAAAGCGCGAATTCTGCATTCAATAAAACTTCTCATTAGGGAAATACATTGGTTACATTCATGATATCTTTTGAGTCAGCAATGGAAAGACAAAGAAGCAACCAAATCTATCTTGATAATTTGGACACCACTTCAAATTCTAAATTGAAGACATCCTTAAAAATTGAGAAGCATGCTTCTGGTTTGTACACGAATGCAGTATTCAGGAAAGTTCAAAAAGAAATTCAAGATTCTTTGTATTCATGTACACAACAAAGTATGTCTTCAAGTGATAATGATGATACATTTGTTGTTATGGAAACAAAAGAATCAAGCAAGGCTACCAAAGATGCATTGTCTTGTGAAAACTTAGTTGCTGACACCGGATATGGCGTTTCAAATAAGGCTTTGTATTACAAGGTAATTATTTTTTATTAATACATGTTTACATAGTATTAAGTTGTGAATTTTGATAAGTGTGTTAACTGTTTTTTATGTGAACAGGTTGTTTATAACAAGAAAGAAATTACATTTGCATGTAGTTGTTCATTGTTTTTCCAGTATGGCATCCTATGCAGTCATATATTCTGCATCTTTAGAACATTTCATATCGATCAAATACCTTCAAAGTATATTGTTAGGCGTTGGATGAAGCATCTGATACCACCTGATGTCCTTTCAAAACGATATTCTTTTGGTGAAAGTTCAAAGTCATTAGATAAACTGTCTTGTGAGGTTTTCAGTTTTGTGGATCAAACTGTGGCTTCTTTTAGTAAGGAGGAGAACAAACTGATGGAGTTTTTTCAACTGATTAAGGAAGCCAAGATAAAAGTTGATGGTGATACATGTACTTCAAGTTCAAACACGTGTGATATGAACAAGAAAGACGGTTGTGAATTTATTCAGTCTTCTCTTGGTGTAAACAAACCAGCTTCTACTGATATTGAAAATCCATCGGGTATAAAAAATAAAGGATGTGGTACTGGGAAGAGGTTGAAAGGTGCCAGGGAGAAGGCGATTATGCAATCATTGAAGAAGAAAAGGCAATGTACGAGGTGTAAGCGTGTTATTGGTCACAATATAAGGACTTGTGAACGTTTGGAAAAAGAAGCTAAAGCAAAGGAAGCAGCAAAGGAAGCATCAAAAAGGTCAAATCAAGTTGCATGAATAAAGTAACATTGTGTTTGAAAGTCTTAATATTTTTTAAGTTTTAGTTTTTACAGAATAAGTTTGGTATAGCCATACTTTTATGCTACATTCACAGTTTAATTAGTGTTTCAGATGGTTTTGTTAATCTTTGAGACTTGATGGTTTTCTTAATGCCTGAGACTTGATTCTTTTGTTAATGTTTGAGAGTTGATATTTGTGATTTTTATTACATTGTTTTGATTTTAAGTAGTTTTATAGATTGATTTTGTGTTAAATAACATTTATCAAGTTGGTATTTGTGAAAATAACTTTTTATGTGTTGAATTCGCATCTTAATAGTTTTTATATTCACGGTTGAAAGAGTTCAATTTGTATTAATTTTTGTTCAGCATTTTTACTTTCAACTTCACTGCATAGTTTGTTTGGATGTCCTCTGATATGTGCTTTTTAAGACAAGTTATTAACTATGTCAACAGTAAACATACACTTTCAGAATTTACAAAACATTCATTCACAGTTTAATTTTTATAAAATGGAAAATATGAATGTTGTATGAAATGGAATCAGTCAATCAGTGTTTTAAAATAAACCATAAGTAGGCTTTACTTTCAACTTCATTGCATATTTTGTTTAGATGTCGTCTGATATGTTGTCTTTAAGACAAGTTATTAACTATGCCAACAGTAAACATACACTTTCAGAATTTACAAAACATTTATTCACATTATAATTTTTATAAAATGGCAAATATGAATGTTGTATGAAACAGAATTAGTCATCAGTTTAATTTTTACTAAGATGATAGAAACATTCATAGGTACCAAAAACCTAAGTTTAAACATTCACAATTTCTGAGTTTACTTTTCCTAGAAACCAACCAAAAGCTAATTCCAAAAGGTACAAGTTTCCAAAACCTAATTCCAAAAGGTACAAGTTGATTACTTACAAAAACTAAAAGAGGAAATATAAAGTTTTCAAAGGTTGTCAATCAAGGCGAAACGTTCTTTATGGTTTTCCAATGCATACTTCAGCTTCTGTTTTTGAACATCTGTTGGTAGTTTTTCAAATTCGTGCCCTTCATCTGTTATCTTTTGGCTGTGTATGTTGATATCATTCACCAGCAGCTTTGTAAGGTATTTTGCTCGAAGTTTTGTGACAGTTGCCTTCTGCTGTTTCTGATCAGTCTCTATGTCACAATTCCATGTATTCTGCCCCTGTCCTTTAAATGTTTCCATGTGTCTCATTAACAAAATTCCACTGTCCACGTGATAATCATCTGACCACCACTTCAGTTTGAACTTGACCACTTCTTTTTTCTTCAAGTCTTGTGCTTTTGGATGGGCATTATCCATCAGGTAATCTTGCATCATTTCTAGCTGATATTACCAAAAATAAAAGATTCTCACTTTGATAAATTAAAAGATTCACAGTTTAATGGATAATAATTTTTGTTGGACAATGTATTAAGTCAATGGTCAGTGGTTACCAATATTTTTGGCAAGTTCCCGTACTCTAGCACAATATGTGGCATTGTTGTCTTGTTACTGTCAATTATGTATGCTGAAATGCGTTGCAAGTTGAAACAAATCAAATAGTAGTTTCTTTTTTCGATGATTGGGAAGAATAACTGCATTTAAAATATATTTTGAAACTGTTAGTATATAAATACATATTAATAATTAAAAGTAAGTAAACGTTTTTACTCACAATCCTAATTTTGTTCAAACCTCCAATATCGGGGTAGTTGTCAAAAACATGCATCATTTTTCTTCAAACATTGAATACCTTTTGCTATATTCCTCTTCTTCGTCCATTATTGCTTCAGTCTGAAAACAATAAAAAAATTTATGTATTATATTAGTTTATGTTATTAACATTCATATAAAAATAAGTATATGTTTAATGTTAAGTTTTACGTACCATTATTCCAGTTGGAAAGTACAAATGCAATGGTGAAGTTTTTGCCCTGCGTTTCTCTTCTTCATTTAATAATAATGACCAGCAATCGATTACTTTTGGATGTACATTTGAACTTTGAATGAAGGTTTCAAAAATTATTATTTTTTCATGATGTCCTTGAGCCGTTTCAAATATTATTTCCCTGTTTTATGTGACAATACAAAACAGTTAGAATCATGTTATGTGTAAGAAATGTAGATGGATATTTTTAAACAAATTAAGTAGTGAATGATGGAAATGTTATTTTATTTTCAAGTTTCTATGAATGGATATTGTGAATTTTTTGTGAATGTAACTTTTATAAAAGCGAATCAAGTTGTGAATCATTGAGATTTTATTTTCTTTCACAAGTTATTTGGTATTCTGTATATACGAATTAAGTTGTAAATGGTGTTTTCAAAAGTAGTTAAATTTTTAAGTGTGAATGTTATTTTGATGCATTTTTCAAACCAATTAAGTTTTGAATGATAGAAATGTTATCTTATTCTCAAATATGTCTTTATCCATATTGTGAATGATTGACAACTTATTGTCATTCACAAGTTAAATGGTATTCTGTAGTTAAGTTTTTAAACCAATTAAGTTGTGAATGGTGTTTTCAAAAGTAGTTAAGTTGTGAATGATGGAGTTGTTATCTTATGTACGAGTGAATGACTGACATTTTATTGTCTTTCACAACTTAATTTCAATATATATAAATGTTTTTTTGTTGTTAAAGGTCATGTTATTTTTGTGAATGTAATTTTTTCAAAAGGGAATCAAGTTGTGAATCATTGACATTTTATTGTCATTCCACAAGTTAATTGGTATTCTGTATAAACCAATTAAGGTGTGAATGGTGTTTTCAAAAATAGTTAAGTATTTAAACAAATTAACTTGTTGTTAGTATTGACTTACTCAGGGTTTTTTTGCATGGAGTATATTGCCCGTGAAACCATTGTCTCATTTGCAAACAGACCATCTTTTGGTGCAACTTCTCTTCTCAAGTATGGTGATAGGTTCGGTTCTGTTGAAATGATTTCCCTTTTGCATCTTGTATTAACTCCTTGTTTCTTATTTTCTTCTCCTTCTTTTTCTTTTTCTTTGTTAGTTTCCAATTCAGTCTCTTCAGCCATATCTTTTTCTTTTCCTTCAAGTTTTTCTTTCTCTTTTTGTTTGTTGGTTCCCAATCCAGTGTCTTCTACTACATCTTTTTCCTTTTCTTTGTTACTTTCTCTTCCTTCTTTTTCAAGTGTCCCTTTTTCTTTTTCTATTTTTCCAGCATCTTTTATAAAACCTGTAATGGGTGATGGAGAGGTGTTAGGTTGAGTGAATTCAGGTGTAAGGCCAAGTGAAAATGTTGGTTGAGAAGATTGATTGTTTAGTGGTGTTTGAGAAGGTTTATTTGAAGAGTTCTTGTTTATACTTGTTTGAACAATTTGGTCAATCTGAGCAAGCACTGTTGGGGACTCAAATGTCGGGGTATACAACATGTTTGTTGTTGTATCTTCATCCTGTACTACTATTGGTGTTTCAAGGAGTTGATGAGCTTCACTTTCTGTTGGGTTTTGCTGTTGTCTTTGTGATGATTCTTCTTGTTCCTTTTCGGTTGTTTTTGGTGTTTGGTGTGTTTCTTTTTGTTGAACTAGATGTGAAGGTGATTTGTTAGTTGTTGGTGTTTCATGTGTTTCTTGATGGATATGTAGTGGTGTTATGGTGCTAGAGGAAGTTTCTTTGTTTTTTTTTTATGTTTCAGCACTGTCAGTGTTGAACATGTTTTTGAATTTCATAAACCATCCTTTGATTGTTTTGTCATTTGGATATGCTTGTGTTGCATTCCAAATGACATCTTGCATTCTTTCTTTGCACTGAAGAACTTTCTTGTAATCTTTTTCGATCATTAAACAATAATCCTGCAGCAGTTGTATGTTTGTTAGTTAATATTATATAAGAGTTAGCAACAAATTCACTGTTTAATACGAAATTTAGTCTGATCATTCACAGTTTAATGTGAAATGTATCCTCATCATTCACAATTTAACAGAATATAAATTGGAAGAATTATTACCTCAATTCCTATTGCTTCATTTTCTTTTTGATTTGAATCTTGTTCATTTTCATTCTCTTCTTCTTCATCTTCTACCATTCTATCATCTTCTTGTCCACTGTATTGCATGACATCTTCTAAAAGTTTCACATTTCCAAATCTCCGTTGATTAATCTCAAACTGTTCTCTACTTCTCAGCCTTGCATAGTTCCAATAATGGATTGGTCTGATTTCTCTATTCACATAAATATGTCCACATGTTGTTGAATGAACATACAACAGCTGTAATAGATATCAAAATGATACAAAAGTTAGCTATTTTTTATTATAATATTTAGTATATATAGCAAAGTGTTTATTACTTAAATTGTACTTACTACTAAGAATGGCAGCGGCCCTGCATAGTAGCTGTTGTTGCTGTTTGGCTTCCAGATACTTTTGCTATTCTTCAAACAATTGTTCAAATACTTGCACCAGTTGACAGTTGACAGTTGACAGTTGACAGTTGACAGTTGACAGTTGACAGTTGACAGTTGACAGTTGACAGTTGACAGTTGACAGTTGACAGTTGACAGTTGACAGTTGACAGTAGTTGACAGTAGTTGACAGTTGACTTGTCTTCCAATGCTATCAATTTTGGAATATGTCTTGTTTCAGTAGCTCCAGATGTTGTTTTCTCAATTATCGAGTTTATGAAAAGTGTCAAAAAGTTGATTACAAACATCTCATCAGCTGCATCTATTTTGTTCCAGCAGATCACAAAGTGGTTGCATTGTTTTTGATACTTTTGGATCTTGTGCATACCACTGTTTGAGTTCTTCATTGTCTGGTTCACAGTCTTTGATTGAATCAAGGTCTATCCCATGTTTTTGTATTCCTAGAACTTCATGGATCTTGTCTTCTGTTATCTTTATCTTAATATCACCCAAATCTAATGAATTAGTTTTTGGGTCATATTTTAAGACCACATAATGAGCTATCTTGGCAGGTATTATATCTAGAGACATGTCAATCATCGATCCTAAACCTAGACATCTAACACATTCTTTTTGCTCATTGCTTAAAGTCTTTAGTGTCGTCTAAAAGCTTTTCGTTGTCACCCTTGTTCTTATTGGTGGGAACGTATCATCATCTTTTTTTTTTCTTGTGTCTCTACTTTAGACTTTTTCTTTTTTGGTTCCCTTTTTGCAATGCTCTTTCGTTTTCTTGTTGGTTTATCTGTTTAACAATAAATTAAAAGTCAATTTCTGAGTTAATTTTTTCTAGAAATGTTATATTATTCACAAGTATGTCTTTATCCATATTGTGAATGATTGACAACTTATTGTCATTCACAAGTTAATTAGTATTCTGTAGTTAAGTTTTTTAACCAATTAAGTTGTGAATGGTGTTTTCAAAAGTAGTTAAGTTGTGAATGATGTAGTTGTTATCTTATTCACAAGTGAATGAGTGACATTTTACTATTTTTCACAACTTAATTTCAATATTAAGGTTTTTATGTGCAATATGTACAATTCATTAAAAATAATTAACATGAATAAGAATTTAATTATTATGTAAGTTTTTGTATGGTGAATTAGTTATATTTACCGTCAGGTTCATGTTGTTCATTTTCTTTTTTCTTTTGCGCTTTTCTCCTTGTCTTTTTGAAAGTTTTTTCTATTTGTTCTTCGTGAATATATGTCATAAAAAAATTTTGTATAAGTTGTTTTGATTATTATAATAATAACATTATTAAAATACTTGCCTTTGCGTTTCTTTGTACTCTGTGAGCATGTTTTCCTTTTTGATGTTGTTTCTTTTTCTGTTGCTGAAAATAAAAGTAACATTTTCATTAGAATTATATATCAGTATTTTTATAAATTAATATTTATTCATGATTCACAAGTTATTGTTAATATGATTCAAAGTGTAATATTAAGATGATTCACAAGTTAATATTAATAAATTAGTATAGATATAAGATGATGCATAGATTAATATTGATTAACATATTTCATACCTTTGGAATTTTTTTTTCTTTTGTGGTGTTTTTGACATTTTTTTTGTTTTCTCACCAACTTGATCATCTGAAAGTAACAAAAGTATATGTCAGTGTAATATTTGAGTTTATTTCACTACTTAAAATGTTGTTTTACCTTTATCTTTTTCACCTTCTTCATCAGTTTGTTTACGATGATCATTTGTAAGTCACAATAAAAGTAACATTTTCATTAGAATTATATATCAGTATTTCTGTAAATTAATAATTATTCATGATTTACAAGTTATTGTTAATATTATTCACAGTGTAATATTAAGATGATTCACAAGTTAATATTAATAAATTAGTATAGATATAAGAAGATGCGTAGATTAATATTTATTAAAATATTTCATACCTTTTGATTTTTTGTTTTTCTTTTGTGGTATTTTTGACTTTGTTTTTGTTTTCTCACCAACTTGATCATCTGAAAGTAACAAAAGTATATGTTAGTGGAATATTTAAGTTTATTTGACTGCTTAAAATGTTGGTTTACCTGTATCATTTTTGCGTTGTTCATCATTTCGTTTACCCTGTTCAGCAGTTTCTGTACCTTCGTCATCTGTTACTGACAAAAGTATATGTTAGTGTAATATTTAAGTTTATTTCATTGGTTAAAATGTTGTGTTAGCTGTATCTTTTTCATGTTATTTATCAGTTCTTTTACCGTTATCATCTGTAAGTCACAAAATTATACGTTAGTGGAATATTTAAGTTTATTTCACTCCTGAATATGTTGCTTTACTTGTAACTGTTTTCAGTTTTTCAGCAGTTTTTGTACCCTGGTCATCTGTAAGTCACAAAAGTATATGTTAGTGTAATATTTAAGTTTATTTCACAGCTTAAAATGTTCTTTTACCTGTATCTTTTTCGTGTTCATCAACTTGTTTACCCTTATCATCTGTAAGTCACAAAATTATACGTTAGTGGAATATTTAAGTTTATTTCACTCCTTAATATGTTGCTTAACCTGTAACTGTTTTCGGTTGTTTAGCAGTTTTTGTACCCTAGTCATCTGTAAGTCACAAAAGTATATGTTAGTGTAATATTTAGGTTTATTTGACAGCTTAAAATGTTCTTTTACCTGTATCTTTTTCGCGTTCATCAATTTGTTTACCCTTATCATCTGTAAGTCACAAAATTATATATTAGTGTAATATTTAAGTTTATTGCAATCCTTAATATGTTTCTTTACGTATCTCTTTTGGGTTATGCAGCTGTTTTTGTACCCTTGTCATCTATAAATCACAAAAGTATTTGTTAGTGTAATATTTAAGTTTATTTCACTCCTTAATATTTTCTGTTGAATGTTTGATGAATTTACTTTACCTTTGTTTTTTTGGCTCTTCGCTAGTTGGTTTCTTTAGTCTTGATAAAATCAAAGTCAACTTTGATTTTGTCATTTTCTCTTTTGGTATATCTGTAGATTTGAAAGAAAATAAGAATATTACTTATCAGTATTCACAGTTTAATTGAGATTTTAGAATATTATTATTGACTTTGTTGTTAATTTGATTTACCTTTCTGTGTTTCTTGTGTATTTGCTGTTTCGGTTTTTTGGGATGTTGGTTGCTGTACTTGCTTTAGTTGGTGTTCGGTTTGAATTGACATTGGAACTGTCATGAGCTGCTGCATGACAGAGTCTGTCATGACAAGTTTGTGCACCAGGGGCTCTCTCAATCTTTTTAAAGCTACAATGTGTCAATTCAGTATAATATATTAGTTGAAATTCAGATATATATGTAATATTTAATATGAAATGTATAATAAAATACATATACACTAATACGACATTAATTAGATTCATTTATGGATATAATAGTCATCAAGATCTATTTGAAGGATGGTATTGTTGAAAACTAATAGTTTCAATTAATCAAACACACATTTGGAATTCACAATTCAGATTATTTTATATTCATAATCATGTGATATACCATTCAAGTTTGAATAAGAGGATATTCATACTTTATATTATCACAAATTCTGTATAACAAATTGATCATAACTGTCATACTTGTGAATAAGATAACATGTGCATCATTCACAACTTAGTTAAGTTGTGAATGACAATAAAATGTAAATGATTCACAACTACATTTATTTTTTAAAAAAGATTAGTTTCCCAAAATTTTATTTTAGTGAAAAGAACATTTACATCATTAACATTATAACATGTTATATAGTTTGAATCTTGCTAAACAGTGGATATTCATACTTTATATTATCACAAATTGTATATAGCAAATTACTCATAACTGTCATACTTGTGAATAACATAACATGTCCATCATTCATAACTTAGTTAAGTTCTGAATGACAATAAAATGTAAATGATTCTCAACTAAATTTCATTTTCAAAGAAGATTAGTTCCACAACTTAAGATAACTAACATGTCTATCATTCACAACTTAAGTAATTTAAAAAAAACTGCATCAAAAGTTTACATTATAACATTTCGTGTATAATAAATTTGCTATAATGGTCAACATTTACATATTATAATAAATTTACAGTTTATAATGGCCAACATTTACAGTTTATAGTAAATTTGCATAATTCACAACTTAGTTAAGTTGTGAATGATAATAAAATGTAAATGATTCACAACTACATTTATTTTTTAAAGAATATTAGTTTCCCAAAATTTTATTTTAGTGAAAAAAACATTTACATCATTCACATTATAATAGGTTATATAGTTTGAATCTTGCTAAACAGTGGATATTCATACTTTTGATTATCACAAATTGTATATAGCAAATTGGTCATAACTGTCATACTTGTGAATAACATAACATGTCCATCATTCACAACTTAGTGAAGTTGTGAATGACAATAAAATGTAAATGATTCACAACTACATTTCATTTTCAAAGAAGATTAGTTCCACAACTTAAGATAACTAACATGTCCATCATTCACAACTTAAGTAATTTAAAAAAATGCATCAAAAGTTTACATTATATCATATCGTGTATAATAAATTTGCTATAATGGTCAACATTTACAGTTTAACAATGTTCAGACCTTAATAGTTCAATAATCATGTTAAATTCGTAGTTTAACAATGTTCAGACCTTAATAGTTCAATAATCATATTAAATTAGTAGTTTAACAATGTTTAGACCTTAATAGTTCAATAATCATATTAAATTCGTAGTTTAATAATGTTCAGACCTTAATAGTTCAATAATCATATTAAATTCGTAGTTTAGAATAGTATACCTTCAGATGTAGTGCTGGTTTCCGTATTTTTCTTCAATTTGACCGGTTTTAAGTCTTCTTCTTCTATTATCACAGTCGTTTTGTTTTTTTTTTATCATCAGAAGTTGGAATAATCTTCGATTCTAACCTCGAACTCTTCCTTGAAGGTGGTGTTGGTTGTTGTTTTTCTTTTTTCTTCAACAGTTCTTCATCGGATTTTGGTTTATTTGAAACTTTTGTTGATTTTTTCTTCGGAGACATTTTGGTGTTTGTTTTTGGTGAATCGAAGACTATTGAACGAGAGATAACAGTCTAGGGTTTCGTGAATCGTACATAATCGAAGATGATGAAGGTTTTGCAATATCTAGTGTTTGAATTAATTACAGATGTCGGGTTTGAATTAATGAGAGTCGTAAAACGGTTTTCCAGATCTAGGGTTTTGACGATCGAGGGATTTTTGAAAGGGTTTCGTAATTTGAATTTTAGAGTTATGTAATTTTAGAAAGTTTCTGTCATTATAAAGGTAATACGAAATTGCCATGTTTTTGCACGTATTTACAATGTTGCCACCGCCATCTTTCAATAAGTAATACGGAAATTGCCATTGGTTTGGATATAATTACAATATTGCCACCGCCTTCTTTTAGTTGCTCATCATAATAACAAGTGGCCAGTATTAGTTCTCATGGTTCTCATTTGAACCTTTATCTATATATATATATATATATATATATATATATATATATATATATATATATATATATATATATATATATATATATATATATATATATATATATATATTTATATTTATATTTATTTATTTATATGACTTGGTAAATATATGAGATGACGTACAAAAGAAAGTTACAAACAGAATCACAGAACGGAAACATAAACAACATTAATTACAAGGCAACGAGATGACTCTTTAGGTGATCGTGCTGTTACATGGGTTCTCTAGGCAAGAAGAAAACTTGCTCATGTCTAGTGAAGCCCATAAATTTTAGTTGTCTCCTAGGCACCATCAAGAGAGCAGGAACAACAGCACAGAAATCTCACAATGGCCTTCACTGCCCTTGACAGCACATCACCACGATCAGATACATTTATCTTTCCTTCTGTCATTTCGTTTTCTCAATGTTACCACTATGCCAGAAACGCAAATGGTATATGCTGTTTTCTATAGTAGTGCGAAGGTTATCCCTCTTATTAATAGTAGATATCATGTAAAAATCTACCCGTATTTTACAGAAGTTTCCTGCGAATTTCCTTTGAAAATTTGGCTCCTTAGTGTGGGTTTGCCATCATCATTGGCTGTTGTTAGGGATGGTTTTGTGCAATCAAAGTTCAAAGAAATTACTTCTAATTTCTGATTTATAGATTTATTTATGCAAATACGCAGATGGTGCTTCTTAATAACATCTTTCCACTTGACCTCCATCATTATAACGGTACCTTCCGTTTAATTTTGTTGAAGGTTCTATACAATGTAAGGATCTGAAAACCGGAAGAACATTAAAATTACCAATTCATTTCTTCTTGCTTTATCTTCATTTTCGTCTTCACATCTTTGTTTTCATTTGACATATTTGTTATAGTTAAAAGAGAGAATCTTGTCCGATCCAAATGGGGCAGGTTGGGATATTTTTGTATCCAGAAAAATCCTTTTCTTTTTTGTTTGTTTGTTGAAAACGGATTATTAATCGTTAGTACTTGGTAGTTATTCATTATTCAATATTTGAATTAGAAATTTCTTTAAATTAGTTGTATATCTTATCAAAAGGTTTATAGCTCAACGGTACAATGGAACGTCTAAGATGTTATTAATCCAAGTGGTGGACGTTCTAGTATCATCCGAAACAAAAGTATAGTTCAGGAGTACCTTAGATTATTGTTCCAAAAAAAATAGTTGTATATCTTAATTCGCTAATTATTATTGATTTTATTAACACGTTAAATTTGAAAGTTAATCACGGGTGTTGGGTCAAATGAATTCATTTAATTAAACAATCGTGATTTTCAAATTAATCTATTTTTTATTAAGAGTTATTTACTAAAATGATCATATTGGAGCGCCTCACCAACAAATAATCATTTAACTCGTGAATTCATAACACCATACCTTATCAATTATCGAGATAATGACAATATTTTCTCGAAAGTGACGCCACCTGAATAAATAGGGATGTTTTATTATAAAAAGCCACAAAGTCGGTTTAAGAAATGAAATGTAAGGTAATTTTAGTGCAAATTGTTGGCATATGTTATTGTTATGTTTATGTTGGAGGACCTTGGATTATAGGAATTATCTAATGAGAACCAAACGCCTTAATATCAACACCTCAACAACTTTGTAACTTTGTTTATATATATATATATATATATATATATATATATATATATATATATATATATATATATATATACACATATACATATACATATACATATACATATACATATACATATACATATACATATACATATATATATATATATATATATATATATATATATATATATATATATATATATATATATATATATATATATATAAAAGAAGTATTTATTAGATATGTTAGCGGACTCTTTATATACTCCATTCATGTATATTGTTGTAGTCTATCCCATGTGTCCATTGGCCAAAGGCCTTTCCTGTATTTATGTCCATTGTACCCTTTTTGTATGATGAGAATCATAACCATTATCATGGTATGAGATAAGTCTTCTACTCTCTCCTAAAATCTCACACCTTTTCCTCTATTTCCTTCCACATCTCGATCCTTTCCTTCCTTGGTATCATCTTCTTCCCCGCCCAACCCTAATGGTTGTCGGCAACAACCCACCACCAACCTCCACCGCCAAAGCCTACGATATAACCAACATTAAATATTATGATCCTCTTATTCTTTGATCTCTCTACCCACAACTATGATCCATGACGAAAGCTTTTTACTACACATTGTCTAGCCTTTGAGGTTCTCGATCATATTGAGTCATCGCCTCAGCCACAGTGGGCTAGAAATCAGCAAGCCCTTCGTGGGTTTCTCTATGGCAACATTTATATTTTGAACACAATTGGAGCAGGCCCAGTGGCAACCAATCAGGCTCCTTGGAAGCCGGCCCACAACAGCTAATGCACAATAATTCTCAGGCCCATTTTCATTCCACCAATGCCCCTTCACCTCCATAGTCTTGGCTTGGTACCTCAGATCAACCCACTTCTCTACCAACCGCATTTAATTCGATGTTTTCAAACGATCCAACAAATGACGGATGGGTTATGGACACCAGGACCATGGATCATGTGCACGAAAACTCAGGTATTGTAAATTCCCATTGTGATAATCATTTTGGTCCTCGCTTTATTTTTGTTGGTAATGGTTCTACAATACCTATTACGGCCTCAGGACACACACCTCACTCTATTTTTATGAACTTCTACTGTTACTAGTTATGGTGGTTTACAATATTACATTATATTTGATAATCATTACGCACATTATCTCTGATCTATCCTCTCAAAAATAATTATGATGTGTTTCATAAATTTATACACTCTTCCAACATTGCCAACAACCAATTTGAGGGCAACATGAAACAGCTTCAATGTGACAACAGGGGGAGTATAACTGTAAACTCTTTCATGACCACTTCGCCTCTGAAGGCATTACCTTCCATCTCTCGTGCCCTCACACTTTCCGACAAAATGGGAAGTTTAGACGAATGATTCGTATTATCAATAATATGGTGCTCACCCTCCTCTTTCACTCCCACCTCCCCCTCATCTTATAGGTGGAGACTGTCTCCATGGCTAATCACCTCCTTAATATTCTCCCATCTGTGTCCATAGCAAATGACACACCTTACTTCTGCTTTTTTGGCCACCATCCGACCTATGACCACCTACGAGTTTTCGACTGTCTATGCTTTCCACACCTCCGCACTACAAGCAAACTTCAACCGAGCTCTACCCCTTGCATCTTCCTTGGTTACCCCTCACACCATCGGGGATACCGCTGCTACGACCTTTCCACCCACAAATAATTATCTCACGTCATGTCACATTTGACGAGACGATCTTTCTGTATGGCTCGATCACTCCGATCAAACCTCCCTCCTATGACTTTTTCATTGACACTGATATCTCCTCTTTCCTCAAAACCATCCTTCACCCCACACAACTACCACCCACTTCCCATGAAGAATCCATCCCTTCCATTGACTCCACGGATCTCTCCCTTCTTCCCCCCACTCCTCTGGTCCGTCATCCGATGACCACCTATGGTAAAAGTGGCATCTTTAAACCTATCCATCGCCTCAATCTTCACACCCCATCCATATGCTATGTCCCAGGTCACATGTACAGGCTTTAAAAGATCAGAACTGGAAAAAACCATGAAAGAATAATATAATGAACTTATCACAAACAACAGTATTGGTACCACGACCACCGGGGGAAACGTGGTCTGCTCCATATGGTTATTTACGCAGAAATTTAATGCTGATGGGTCTCTTACGCGCTACTAGTATCTAATAGTCACAGTCAGCAGCTTGCAATCAGCAACTGGGTATTAACCGCATTGAGACTTTTAGTCTACTTGTTAAACCAGCCACCATTCGTATTATTCTTAGTTTAGTTGTTTCAAGACATTTTCCTATTCACTAATTAGACGTGAAGAATGGATTTCTTCACAGTCACCTTCAGGAGGAAACAGTATACAGGCACCAGCCAGCACCATTTCGTGACTCGTATCATCTTGATCACGTTTGTCTTTCACAACGATCCTTCTATGGCCTAAAACAGGCCCACGGGCCTAGTACCAACGGTTTACCCAGCATGCCTTGTATATAGGATTTCAGCACAGCCGGACAAACCCTCTCTCTTCACATACCACCAAGGTACGAATACAACATATCTACTTCTGTACATTGATGACTTTAGGCTCACGAAATCCTCTACGCCTCTTATACAATCTATTATTGTCCAGCTTAGCTATGAATTCATGATGACTGATCTCGTCACCCTCAACTACTTCCTGGGTATTTCCGCTACCCGCACCTCCTAGGCGCTTTTCCTCTCCCAGAGGAAATCTGCATAAGAGATTCTTTAGAAAACTAACATGCTTCAATGCAACCCTACACGTACTCCAGCCTCACATGAATGCCCTCAAGCGCCTCCTGCGCTATCTCCGAGGCACACTTGACCACGGACTTCAACTTCATGTGTCCGCCTTTTTAGATCTCGTTGCTTACTCTTATGTAGATTGTGGCTTGTGCCCTATCTCCTACAGATCCACCTCCAATTATTATGTCTTTCTTGGGGATAATCTGATTTCTTGGTCGTTGACACGTCGAAGTCGTTGATACCGTCAAAAAAATAAAATAAAACCTTACAGTTCACTAGGTAGTGACATGTAAGGGTCGAACCAAGGAGTTCGTGGTTGAGACTTTGTGTCAAAATATGACCTTTCTATAGTGTCACTCTATAGACGGCTACAATTCGTACACTTGATCTCGTAAAACACGAAAACCGAAAACTAAAACTATTTATCTCTACCGAAGTAACAACGCACCACTAACCAACTAAACTGATTTGAATCCGAGATCGAACTCTAGAAATCAGAAACAATGAATTAAAGAACAACGATTGATACCGAAACGTAAAATCAGAGCCAAATGCTTCTGAAATAGAAACTAATCAGATCTTTGTGGTCGATGGTGTTCTACAAATGAGAACTCTTGATTGCACACGAATGAACAATAACCGAATAACGTAAAAACAACATAAACTAGCCAAACTATTGGAATCTACTATAAAGCTAGAAATGTGAGTCAAAGATGCCTGAGTTTCACTCAAAGGTCTGATCTCCGCTCCCGAAATCCGAAGTGGGAGACTCTATTTATAGTTGTGGAAAATGCCTCTACGCGCCGTGGGTCAACCTTATCCCTAGTTTCGCACTTTGAAATTTGAAATTCTTTTGGGTTAGACTTCAGCCACATGGCCGCATCGCGGTCTTCCTTCTTCAACATCACGTGTGTCACTTCGACTTGACTTTCAACTTTATCTCCAGCTGTGCCAATTTTACACAAATTACCCTTGTGTTTGCACTAAAACACAAAACAAGTCCTTGGCATTAAAAGTGAGTAATATTAGCATCTTAGAAAGATAATCTAATTATAACGGGCTCAATAACACCTAAAATGGCCAACACTGCCTCGTATTATCAAACATCCCATACTTGTGCCATCCTTGTCTCCAGGCAAGTAGAGTTTTTAACAAATTTTAACAAAGACTCAAACATTTTTTAATATCTTAGTTTAAAACTTTTCTTGTGTTCTGAAAAGTTAGATAAAAATGATTTTTCAAAAAAATGACCAAAACGCCCTTTGGGAATCACGACTTTATAAAGAACCCTTGATTACAAACTTTCGTTTCACAAATGTGCAAACTTACTGGTTCAGATTCTAAAGGCCGCTAAGAAATTTTTCATAACATTCGATGTTGTTTGTGTATCGAGCTTTCGAAAACACTATCCCAGACCAGACGATCGTAGGTAGTGAGGTGCATAAATGTCTTACGGGCCACCTTTTCAATCCTACCGACTCAAACAACAAAGGCCATTGATTGAGAATTCCTTCCTGAGTCCCAATCCTAAGATATTTTAAATCCATAAATTTTTCTAACTTCGAGAACACTCAACTTATTTGAACTAACCAGCTTGCTTACAACTTAATGATATTTCTTGAAAAATGCCACAATGCTACAAATATTCAAAATTATTCGTTTCAATGTTACAATTCCTTAAAAATTATGAAAATTATAAAATTTTTGTAAAGACTTTTTATGCAAAAATTCAAAACTACTTTTTCGACCGTCCCCATCCCACGCTTTAAACCGTAAAACGTTGTACAAAAGAAAATTTTAGAACAAGGGAGAAAAAGAGTTACCGCTGGGACGGTGAATTGCTTGAATGTCGGGATCAGATATAACAGGGTTGACTGTTTACATCGTCTTGGTGAAGTTTCCGGGAGTCGAGGCGCAGCAGTAAACACGCCAACATAACACAAGTGCAGGTTTAAGGTGACCCCACACTTGCATTATGCATCTCCCTTAGTTGATTTCGTATTTGACTCATGCACACTTAACAAACGCAATTAAAACGCGAACACATGCAATAAAAATGCAGTTTTATACAAAAGTTGCTTCATCAAAAAGAAAAAAGAAAAGAAAATAATAAAAGTAAAAGTACTATCAATCCTCATAATCGTCATGCTGGGCACCTGCTGGACTAGCATCGCTGGGTCCTGCTACAGGGAAAGGCGGTGACTCTATCCCGGACTGTAGAAGCAGTGTACGGTGGTGGCTGAACGAGTGGCTGCTCTAGTCTCCTCCGCTTCTGTGGTATGGCTGCGGGTGCCTCAGCCTCCTCAACCGTGGGACCTCATGGTGGAACCATTGTGTCATCTCATACTCTCCCAAAATGAACATTTGGATCACCCCATCGCCTTCAAATATTGCCCCTAGCATGGCGAGGCTCTCGTGGCCTAAGGCCTCTAGTAACATTGGGGTTGAGGATGCCATAGGATTGGACAATCCTCGTGATGTAATGCCCTCCCGTCATGGGGCTCCTAGCCCTAGGCCCCTTGGCGTTGCGTGTCAAGAAAACTGCTAGAGTGTGTGACAGGTGGAGGAAGCATGATGGGTCGGAAAGAACCCACATGTATAACATATCCTCACAAGGTACCTTCTCACTACCCTTCTAATGAGCGATTATCGAGGGAGTGATCCGGTGGAGGAATCGATGAAGTGGAGAGCGTAGCTGGCTCTCCTAAGCAGCCCCTGTAACGTATCGGTCGTTGGACATTTGTGCCCAAACGACCTCATCGATATCCCTATCAGGCTGCCGACATGCACGCCTTGAGAAACACTAGAAAATGGATGCTCTCAGTCTTCTCTTGAGTGTAAACCTTCATGTACCGGAAAACTCACGCAGGGTGCACTGTCGGCTCTGCCCACCAAGTCTGAAAATGATAAGGCGAGCAACAGGGTTATCTGATCCAGGCTCGTATCGGCAAGTCGAGAAAAACTCAAGCATGAGCTCTCGGTAGGAGATGTCGTCCGCCTGACCCATCAATCTATCCCATCCCCAATATATAAAGGTGTAGGCCTCGTCCGGGTGTGTCTATGTACGGTGGAGGAGCAGCAAGAGCTAAATTCACAGCTCGACCTGTGTCAAAATGTCTGGATCAAAATGGAGCGCCTGTTCGATCTCCCGTGTACTGATATCCTTCATCTTCATGTTGTACCCCCGCGTCTCCTCCAAGGCTGGAGGGAATCTCAAGAAAGCATGCTCGGGTACGTACTCAACTCTGAATGGACGTGGCTGGCCCATCTGCACAACTTTCAAAATTTGTAAATATTTTTTTTTGCAGAATTAGTCCTGGCCCGCGACGCGGTCCTCTTAGCCCGAGGCGCGTTTTTATTTAAATGCTACGCCGTGGCTAGTTCCTGTACCGTACAACGGATAACGACTGTAAGGGTTCGACCAAAATTTCCACCTGTTTTCATCCAACCAAAGCATGCACAGGGTTCTAGGGGTTTTTAACCAAGATTGTTCATTATCACCTAATGACCGCTGCTCTTGTTTTGATTACCAGAGTTTCGTTTGAATATAGGTTTCATTAGCAAACCTGGTGATCGGATTCAGGGTGGGGGTTTTTAACCTAGATTTTTCACGGGGTTTTCAAACACCCTTAGAGATTTTACCTTGATGAAAATGATGCCGCCTGTGATGGATTAATCTCACATCCAATGTGGAGGGGGACGAAGAGGCGTGTAGTGGAAGAACCGTAATAGAGAGAGAGAAAGAAAGAGATAGAGAAAGAAGGAGAGAGAGAGGAGAGAGGAAAAGGGGTTCCGTAGAAAGAGGGAGATAGAGAGAGGGTGGGTGTGATGTGGGATTTTTATTTATTATAATAAAATAAATTTAAAGAATTTAAAAATAATTACTTGAGGGGTATATTTGTCATTTCAAGTCAGTTGTAGACCAAAACCACAAAAACATATGAACCATAGGGACCAAAATCACATAAAAGATCCAAAATTGGACCAAAGATGCACCACCAAACCTTTTTGGACCAAAACCACATAAAACTGACAAACATAAGGACCATTTTTGCAATTTTGTCTTAAATAAAATAAACAAAAATTACAGTCCCAGAAGTAACTTGACCAAAAGCCCAAAACACAACCTCTCGCATGGGGGTTGGCCTGGTTCAATGACTTTTCTTTCCTGGTAGTTATTTGTCAAATATAAAGAGTGTTTCAAAGAAAATAGTAAATAACTTACATAAGTCTGGTGAGAGCATAACATAAGGACCATTTTTGCAATTTTGTCTTAAATAAAATAAAAAAAATTACAGTCCCGAAAGTAACTCGACCAAAAGCCCAAAACACAACCTCTCGCATGGGGGTTGGCCTGGTTCAATGACTTTCCTTGCCTGGTAGTTATTTGTCAAATATAAAGAGCGTTTCAAAGAAAATAGTTAATCACTTACATAAGTGTGGTGAGAGCATATTACAGGATTTAGATGATGCACCCGTTAGGCTAAAGTGAAAATTCTTTACGACTTGCTAAATAAAAAAACAATTTTGGTTAAACAATTATAAAAAGTTGAGAGAAAAAAAATAAATAAAAATATCATAGAAAAATAACATAGGCAGCGATTTTTCAATTGTGAAATTGAGTTTATGTGGAAAACCATATAACTAACCTATTTGGTTCTTTCGGTTGAAGTAGATACATACATAGAGAAGAAGGGGCCAAAGTCGATGTCAAAAGGGAGAGATCTATAGTGGTGAATGGTTGGTGAGGCAACGATGTTGGGTGATGGTAGCGGTAGTGTAGGGTTTGTCTGATTGTGGTTATGATAGTTCTCTTCTGTTGTGAATGATGGGCGACGGTTGGTAATGGTAATGGAGGCTTAGGGTTGGTCTTGCAATGAGTGTTAACGTTTTCTGCAGTGGTGAATGGTGGGCTACGACGGCGATGACGGCTAGCGGTGGCAGCTTAGGGTTTGTAGTGAGAAGGGGAGGGAATGAATTGGTAAGTGAGCGTCTTAATCTAATTTTAGGCTAAGGGTGAGAAAAAGGAAAGTTCTGTATTCATTTTTTTCATTGACGAAGCATAAAATACTTGTACACACTACAAGAAAAATGATACCTCTTAAAATTCAAAAAAGGATCAATATACTTAATATAATAGTAAAGATAAAGATAAAGATAAATATTTATATATACTAGGTTATAAAACCGTGTATTACACGGTTGAAAAATTAAAATAAAAGAAACATGAAGTTAGCATTTATACTAAATAATACAGAAAATCATACAACCATAGCAAAAAAAACAAAACAAAACAAAAACATTACACACAAAAAGATGATTTCTTGATCCCATATATGATATAATTATTCTACAAAACCTACACGATGTAGGCTAAAAGCCCATATTAAAGATTCTCTTACATTTCTTTATTTAACGACATTGCTATTTCATGCAAACAAAATAAGGAAGTACCAAACCTGAAGCAATTTTAGATAGAAAAATACATTGTTGTTTCGTGCAAAAGCGTTTTTCTACCAAATATTGATCCAAAAATTGTTTCTAATAATCCCAAGAAAGTTACCATTTTTCTGAATTATATAGTTTGCTTTCATGTTAACTTATATTCAACTTAAAAGAAATAGATCTAATCAATACCTACTTGAAAAATTGCATCATGCTTTTTTTATTTCATTTTCAACACATATATACAGGGCAAACAACAAACACACAACGTACATATAAAAGACACACAACTGCACTTCGAAAACCAACCTAAGAATAAATGAATTCTCTTTATCAATGGGCAGAGGAGTTAATGAATATATATATATATAGAGGAAAAGTTACAAATGTACCCCTAGAATAAATAATGAATTAAATACGACAATTATTATACTAGTCTAATATTCTCCGTCAAGCGAAACGGTGGTGGACCGAGGCGCAGCATGAGTCGAAACTGCTCAAACTGTTGGCGAGGAAGACTCTTAGTGAAGATGTTCGCAACCTAAAGCTTAGTTGGAATGAACATGGTGAGAAGTTTGCTAGACACGACAAGTTCACGAATGAAATGATAATCGAGGTCAATGTGCTTGGCTCGCTTGTGAGATACCATATTATGTGTGAGAAAAAGAGCACTTTGCTTGGCTTGAAATTTGATGAAATTTGCCATGAATGTTTAGTAATGTCTTAACATTGTGATTTAGAAATTCCGTACACCCATCACTTTGATAAGCTTTAATTTAGGAGGAAAATCAAGTCTGCACAAAAGTAATAAATACAGCAAAACTAACTTGGAAGTCCACCTTTGACTTGAGCGGGTACAACCACGTGAATCGAGAAAATTCATCGATAAAGGTCACATAATAGCGATATGAGTCACCCGAGGAAACCGGTGACGGGCCCCAAAGGTCACAATGAACCAAATCCAATACATGTAAAGCACGTTTATTTTATAATCAAATGGCAAACGATGAGATTTAGCAAGTTGACAAGGTGAGCAAGTAACCGGTTTTGGTAAAATAGAAGAAACCAACAAATGTCCAAGTTTATTCAAAACAGAAATAGTGTTAAATGACACATGCCCCAATCTAGAGTGCCAAAGTTTACAAGATGCATTGGGTATGGTTTTAGCAAAAAGCGCATAAGCCTACGGAGAGGAGGATAGCACATACAGTCAACGAGCACATCTTCCGTGACCTAGAACTCGCTTCGTTGGATGATCCTGAATAGAACAATAAGATTTGGAAAGAAGCACATTTACATCATTATCATATGTTAATTTACTAATAGACAACAAATTTTTGGTGAGCCCGAGACACCCAGAACATCATGCTGACGGATACTATTGGCAAGAGTGGAAGTGCCAATATGAGAAATAGGAAGAGAATTACCATTTCAAAATTGAATCAAACCATCACCACCATACGGCTCGGGTTGGAAACCGAACCCACAGAAAACACCATGTGATCGGAGGCACCGAAATCAACATTCCAATCTGGACCGGAAACATTCACGAGACACTTTGCAAGAAAATCCTTGGCAAGATCAGTTCATTTGCGGGAGATTGTGAAGCAAACGTGGTGAGCCGAGGGTACACATTCACATAATGACCATTTCGGCGACACAATTGGCAATGGGGATGGCGGCGGCCACAACCATGACCACCGCGAGAGTTCCGACCGCCACCACCCCGACCACAAACACGACCATCGAGAGATAATGGCAGTTATGCAGTTTCAGTCGAGAAAGCCACGATGGCGGTTCGAGGTCCCTGGATCGAGCAGAGAAACAATTTGGGCCCCTCGGCTTGGGCAAGTAAATCACGAAAGGCATACAGGGTACGGACGGCATGGATGGCTGTTGAAAAAGTTTTAAAAGAGCCGCCAATACCACAAAGGAACTAATGAGTTTTGTCGAAATCATCAACCGCGTGACTGATGGCTGCAAGTTGGTCACAAATGGTCTTAATTTACAACCAAAATCAGAGACAGTTGTGGTATCTTTGGAGAGAAGACGAAGTTGGTCATGAAGATTTTGAAAGTGCTCCATGAAGGAATTTCCATAGGAGGCTTCAAGGGCCACCCAAATATCACGAGCGGTGGAGAGACCCACGACCTCCAAGAAGGCCTCCTCGGTTAGAGAAGCTTGGAGGAGGATAACGACACGTTGATCGACGGTGAGCCACTCTGCAAGAGCCGGATTCACAGTCAGTTTTCCATCAACCAGAAGATGAAATAGCAGGGCTTGAGAGGAGTCTTCAACGTAATCAAGGAGACCTTGAGAATTAAGTAGTGGCATCATTTAGTTTTTTCACAGTAGGTGGTTAGTGGAGGAGAGGCGAATAGTGATTAGATGGAGGATGGTATTCATGGGAAGGGAGTTGTCTCGGGAGAAGGAGGAAGAGGAGGCCACGGTGGAGCTGATGAGAAAGAGAAGACGAGAGGGGAGGGAAGAAAGAGAGGATCGGTTATAGAGGGAGAGGAAGGGAAATGGGTTAAGCTCTTGATACCATGTGAATAAATGAATTATCCTTACCAATCGGCACACGAGTTAAACTATATATATATATATATATATATATATATATATATATATATATATATATATATATATATATATATATATATATATATATATATATATATATATATATATATATGAAAAGTTACAAATGTACCCCTAAAATAAATAAAGAATTAAATACAACAATTTTTATACTAGTCTAATACAACCAATTGATAAAAAAAATAAATACGACTAAACGCAGTGAAAATATACATCTATATGATTTTAAATTTTAATTTAAAGAAAGACAGATAAAACTAACCATTAGCTTTGTATTTTGAAGCTGCAGAACCGTAAGTGCCTAAAAAATCGAGAGATGGGACCACTAGTAAAAAAATTTTGGGGGTTGAAATCATAATTTGAGAGTGTACTTTTGTAGATCATATGACACATACATAGTGGTAGCCAGAATTGAGTACAATTTAAGCTTGTGTTTTAAGTAATACAAATATTGAATTCATTATATTTCTAGGAAATGAATAAAGATTAAATATGTATTTTAAGACTACATTCTTATTCCGAAGATGCGATGAAACAGATCCTAGTAACAAATTCTTTTGCATTGACCTACATACTTTGACATCTTAAATTAGGTTTCAAGTAAAAATCAAGGAATTGACTGCTCAATGCATTTTTATACAACCATTTGTGGCAAGTATGTAGATTAGATGTTTGTCAGACCCCGTTCCCGGATTGACCAAGCTTGGATTTAAAAAGAATCAAGTTTTGACAAGTACTTGAGATGAGCTTAGCGACGCTATGAGGGGCAGTTAGCGATGCTATTGAGACGGAGTTAGCGATGCTATCAAGGAAGTTGGCGAGGCTCTGCTGGCAATTAGTGGGATGCACTTTCATGAGATAGCGACACCATGTTAAGAGATAGCACTGCTATCGATGCTGTTTGTACCAAAGCCGAAGATTTTGAGTTTTGGGTCGTATTTAAGTGCACAAAACCTTAGGTAGCCGTCATTTCACACCCTTGAATTCCCAAAAGCGTCTCAAACCCTCTCCTAATTTCATTGGGTGATTTTTGGTGCTTTTGATCTTTGTAGAAGAGTTCTTCAAGAGAAGGAAGGTGCATGGTGGTGCTAGAATGTGTTCTTCAAGTGTGAGGCACCAAGATCCTCATTTTTCTGGACCTTTGTGAGTAATGTTTCTTCCTTTTTGTGTTTGTTGAGTTTTTCTTATAGTTATGAAGGGTTTGGTTGGGTTTTTGGTCCCTTGGTTGTGTTATTAAAGGATTTGAGTGAAGTTTATCCTTATTAGGAAGCTCATGTTATCAGGATCTAACTTGGTGGATCAGGTGAGTTTTCTTACTATACTATGGGTGATGTTACATGTGCAAGTAGCTTTACTTCACAATGTGCAGTGATGTATGCTTAGGTTAAGTGTGCTCTACCTATGTGATTGTATGATCGAGTTTAGGTACCCGTTGGGTCAATCTGAATGCTTATGCTTCTGTGATTGGTATGTATGCTTATTATCGATACTAATAAAAGGGGGTTGACATGAAATGGTGGATCAAGGTGAGCTCGAGAGTCGGGCGGATTGGGGTGAGCCCGAGAGTCCACGCATTGTGCCGACAACAGGCAGAACGAGGTGAGCCTGAGAGTCCTAGTCAGGACAGATCGGGTGAGCCCGATAGCCAGGTTGTTCGGGGTGAGCCGAGAGAACTTATCTCTATAATGGAATGTGATGGATTGTGTGGTATTTTGGGGAACTCACTAAGCTTTGTTCTTACTCTTTTACCCTAAATGTTTTTCAGGTTTCTTTTGGCTTGAGCTTGGAGCACCGCATGATTGTATCGCATCTGAGATTTTGGTATTCAAGTCTTTTGCTGGATAATGTTTGTAACTGTTTTGATAAACCCGGTTTTATATGTTTTCAAATATCAAGTTTTAATTGGATAGTTTCTATTTTCCAACCCGTTTTATGTATTTGAACTGCTTTGAAACAAAAATTTTATCATGGAATTTGGGACGTTACGGGTTGGTATCAGAGCCTTGGTTTGAGGGATTCGAATGAACAGGAATGTGATTCCAAGGTTTTGGATGATTAGGACTATGAGTCCAAACTCAAACTAAGGATTTGGAGATTTTTTTAAACAATTTAAAAAAAAAACCGTCTTTAAATAAATTTCAAAAGGGGCTAGCTAGAGTATCATGTGGAAAATTCCCTTCCATGTTCTTATTTGATTGTTGCTTAGGGGTTTGAAACATGATATGAATACCTGACTTATGACTTTAAATGGATAAATGAGTTTTAAAAGGAACGAGATACGATGCGTACAATCGGCCGGAGCTCAAGTATGTGGTTTAACTCCCAAGGTATCCATGATATTATGTGTTGATGATATGATGTATGCTAGAAGTAGGCTAAGGATCCACTCAAAAAATTGCATGATAGAATTGGCAACCTTTAGCCTTGTTTGCAGCATGCTATCTGCTGCTTGTTATGTGCTATCTTTTATGTACCCATTGGACCTATGCTCATAGTGCTAGGAAGTTAAGGGAATGCTTTAGATTATGTGTAATATGATCGAATAACATTATAATTCTTGATATATCCTTACTGTTGTTCTTTGTTTGGTTGTGACTTTAAGGTAGGGTCATTTATATGACTGCCTATCAGTTCTTGTTACGCACAATTACACGTTCGCGTGGCGACCTAATGGTATGAGCAGAAGTTCCTGCAGTGCGGGCGAGGTGTGGAAATCCTACGTAGACTAGGAAAAGTGTTAGGAACTTTGGTGCAGGAACGTATGAATAATATACGAATGCCAAGGGAGTAAGACAACCTAGGGAATCAGGATGACTTTCGGGGCAAGTACGAATAGGTGTTAAAGGTAGTACAAGGGCCCATACTATTAGAAGCAAAGGATTCGTATCGGGAACGAAGGAAGACCCGAGGGACCTACGGATGCTATAGACGAGTAAATCATGTGGGTTATGTGTCATGCGGGTGTTGTAATTCGTTTCTTGCTTCATTTCAGAATGAAGAAGGTTGACCCAAGCGGAAATGAGTCGTGCTTCCGGTCGAGTTCGCAAGGCCGGTTTGGGTCTAAGATGTGTGATCAGAATGTTCGAGATTTGGTCGTCGCAGAGGTGACTAGGGCTTTGTTCGATATGGTCCCTCCTATTATTGATTCGATCAGCTCGAAGTTGCAAGCGATGTTTGATGAGCGGTATGCTGTGAATGAGGAAGTGATGATGGCTCGATGCCAAACTATGATGAGGAAGGAGATCAGTGGGTTTGCGGCCGCTGCTCAACATCAGACTTCTACTGATATGGAGTCTGCTGCCATGTCGAGGGAGATCGAGTTTGAGGCCCAGCTGGAGCAGAAGAGACAGATTCAGGATTAGGGGCAGCCGTCAGTGAAGATGTTTTGGGCTGCACAATCGGGCTGAGTAGAGTACCCATACCGCGGAGACGGTAAGCCGGATGTGATGACTTGCATTTTATGCAATCAGATTGGCCATGTTAAGGCTAGTTGTCCGAGGTTGTCAAGGGATGTTGGTCAGAATTCAATATTTGTTACTCTGAAGTGTAAGCGAGTTCGTTAGGTGAAGATAGATGACCCGAACGCGGAAGATGGGGCTTAGCAGCTTGATGAAGTGGTGGAATCCCATTGGATGATGCCGGTATGGACTTATGGTTATGTTTATGTCACTCTTTTGTATTGTTGTCTCTCTATTGCTATATCGAAAGTGGGTAGTTGGTTCGGAATCTATCTCCGAGAGGGCATGTGAAGACAGGTTGTCATATGTGGATGTGGCAGTAGGCTATGAGTTGATTGTCCATGGAAGCGGCAGTGGCTTCTTGGTCAACAGATAGCCGTTCGAATCCTAAGTGGGGGAGAACTACTAGGTTAGAGACAGAGAGTTTGACGCGGTGCGTTTTCGTGGAGCTGTAAGATTATGTGGAGAGTTTGATGCGGTGCGTTTTCATGGAGCTGTTCTGGATACAGAGGGGTCGGCAGCAACAATTTGGGGCATTATGTCGAAGATGTTCGTTATACGTGTGTGAGTTCTTGGTGTTCCTTTGCGGAGCAAGTGGAAGTTCGTTCAAGTCAGGTGGGGTATGGAATTTTGGCCGGGCGCCACCTTTTGTACGTTGCAGTGAAGAGTGCATGGTTCGCCATCATGGTTTTGAAGGTTGTTTGGAGGTCAACCTCTGTATGGTTTTGAAAATTGCGTCGACTACTGCGTTTTTGTTTTAGGGTGATCAAAGAATGCAAAAATTCGGGATCAGGCCCCGAGGGCCGGTGCTGGGATTTAGAAATGGCTGTGTGGAGTTGGAAGCTGCATCAGAGGTTGAGCCGGTTGGGCTTTGTTGTACTCTCGTATGTTCCCATCGGGTATAGCCGTGCGGGGTCGGTCCGACGATGTTTTCGGTTATTAAGTTGGGATAGTTGGTTGTTTCTTTTCGCTTGTTAGGTTATCAGTTTGAGTGTGTAATCGTGTTAGGTTACTCGGAAATTGCATGGGGATGCGACTGGATTTTTGCCAATGCTGTGGTGTCACCAGAAGGATGTGGCCTTAGCGCTATTTGTTGGAGCTGGAAATGCTCTACAATGATGAGTGATAAATAGGCCAGAATATTGTTTGTGAGATTCCCATCTAACTTATGATGCTTAACAATACTTAGTCAACCTACGAAGCACGAAGGTTCTAATGAGATTCCCATCTAACTTATGATGCTTAACAATACTTAGTCAACTACTTGGTTTATAAAGTGCCATAGGATTATTTGATTTTCCCTTTTATTAAATGGTATTTATGAAATTCCCAAAATTATATTATATATATATATATATATATATATATATATATATATATATATATATATATATATATATATATATATATATATATATATATATATATATATATATATATTTACAAACACATGAATATCATTTCCAAAAATCACCAAATTTTATCCCCATCACCTAACAGGTGATATAAGGCTTCTGTAAATTTTTGGGAATTTTTAGACTTGTATATCATTTATTCTTAATTTAAGCTTGTTATAATAGAGAAATTTAAAATAAATAGTAAAACATCATAATAAGTATTGAAATAATTTGTATAGTTATTTCTAACTCATATGTGGTCAGATAAAAAGTTTTGTTAGGTTTAGAAAAACTAATATTAGTTTTCTAAAATACTCATCATTTGTAGCACAAAAATCAGAATAAACATCAAACAGTATCCAAATGATGTGAAAACTTGTGTACAGTAATGATTTAATCTAACAACACTTCTGACAATTTTGGAGAATTTATAGCTCTTGGGAACTAATTTTGGGGATTATCACCCTATTTTCCCATTACTTTTATATAAAAATAAATAAACTTCTTTTGTTGATGAAATTTTTTGTATTGATTCCCAATATCATCTATTTTCTGGAAAAAATCAGTTTCCATTTTCTTCGTTCGAAATACATGCTTTTATGCTCCAAACATTTTGCAAACATAAGCTTATATTCTTTGTGGTTAAGAATTGAAATCTTTGGTGTAACAACTTTTGTACATAGTTGCCGATTCTTTTAGACCACCAAATTTGGACACCATATAATTTAACATGTCAGGGATTAAAAAATTTTCTCATGATTTTTAGAAGTGATAATGACCCATGAACATGCACCACAAAACAGTCCCTTACAAAAGATGTGTTGTAGGCACAACAATTTTGTAGACACTGTTGGCGGTAGAATTCTTAATGTTTTTAGTGAAACCAATCGGAACTTAACTCATAGAAGTACATTCCAGAAGAAAAATGGAAATTTTTAGATAAGTAGAAGTCGAGATATTGCCCTTTGAAGTAGGGTGAGGAAACCCGGCAGATGCATGCATGATTATAGGGTTCTAGTGAGATATTTTTGATCATCAGCTTGGCCACATGCATCACCCTTTTGATTCAACCATGAATTATAAGCATCAAACCATCATTTTTCAGAGGTTTAATCATCTTTCATTGTGCACGAATTTAAGCTACAATTTTTTGGTTCAAAAGCGTTCTATAAGGAAGAACATCCAAACCAATTCATGCATTGGATTTTTACACATGCAATCCATTTTATAATACATTCATGGTGTTGAAATACCTCCATGATGTTCTAGGATGGTTTTATAAACAAAAACATAATGTTTAATGTTAGGACATATTTTAGTTGGTTTAATCTTTGCATTTAAAAGGGCTTAAAACGAAAATATTAGGCTTTATGGGGTTTTCGGTCTGGACAGAAAACCACCATGATTTCGGTGGTCATGATCGAAATCCACATGGATTTCGATGGGTTGGGCTTGCTGATTTCGGTGGGCTTAGTGACTTTGGGCTTAGGGTTTTGTCATAGGTATATAATGTCATTATAGCCGTCATTTGGCTAGTTGATCGTTTTGGGAATTGTGCTAAGCTAGAGAAAGAATCATAGTGTTCAAGCGATCATCAAACCTTATGTACTAGAGATTTGATTAATATAACATGTGCATTGAAGGTCTTATTGCGTGTTCTTAATTGTTTCGTTGCTATCCTTTGATTGGATTCCGCACAATCAAGCGATTTGATTGATACTGTTATAGATCCTGAGTTATTTGGGACTAACAATTGGTATCAATGGAGGAATATCATCAGACCCTGGTTTGTTGATAGTAGCTATTCCAGGCACATGACATGAGACGTCTCTCAACTGCACAACATTCAAATGATGGAGAGTATGTTTCCGTTGCGGGAGGGGAGTAAGGAATGATCACGTTGGGATCATACCTAACGATGTGTTTCAAAAGGTAACTTCGTTCCAAACTGGATTTGTTTCGTTTTGATGACTAAAAAAAGTTCAAATTTTCGTATACTTTGTAAAAACTTTTCTAGTTAAATTTGTTCATGTTTTATTTTCGAAAAATCTCTTCCATGCACAAATTTAGGGGGAAAATTAAAAAAAAATTATAAAATTTCAAAAATACAAAAATTTGTTTTTCTTTTATGTCTTTCCTTTACAAAATTCAAAAAATCCAAAAAGATGTCTTTCCGTTTATGTCTTTACTTTTCAAAAAATTAAAAAAAAATCCAAAAATATTTGTTTCTTACACAATTTGCACGATCGTCAATGTTCCTAATAAATACCAATCAGGAATACAGATCAAAATTTCATGTCAAAGATGTGACTCACTGTTACCGTGACTTGCTAAGACATTCCTTACCTACCGACGACGCACCGAGTAATACCACTCACTACTGAGGTAACACATAAGTGCTAGTGATTCTTACTGTTACACCATAGTAAGTTTGAAGCACTAACAACCTTTCTCAACCAAATCTAAAAGTTTTTCTGCAACATCAACTTCTAGACACTTTGAGTAAAGCCACTCAAAGTCGAGACTTACAAAGTCTGTGCCGATGGTTAGATTGCATACTGTAATCTATCACACGCACCAATCCACTCTCAACCACCTCTATCCTTCTGTTATAAGAAATAGACGACTCACCATTTTTAAACCAAATGGTGATGATATTTCGAAACTCTATGCCTGTGATCTCTACTACAACACCACTAGTAGATGTGAGGCATCAATAACCAATCTTACCTACAAAGCTTCTAAATTCAAAGAGTTGGATGACTTAGTGTAATAAACCATACACTGATGACAATTTGAAAGTCTAGCCGATGGGTATGTCTAGTAACCAAGAGATATTACACGCTCAAACCGCTCTTGACCCATTCCTTCTTCTAAACAAAATGTTCGTGACTCAATATGATATTACCTCGCATTGATGAAACATTGAAATTCTGGGTCAGTGATCGTTGTTGTTTACCTCAATACCCGTGAGACCCCAACAACTTCACCGGATTCAAATTGGTACTAGGATGGTACACTCCGCAGAGTTTGGATACCATTGAACGCCTCTCCAAGAGCCAAGTCACATGTTGACTTGTCAACCGCATTGAGATCTCTAATCAAGGATATGCAGGGCCAAAATCAATATGGCCACGAGTAGTTCACCGATACTCAAACAATCGCAGTGTGTTCCCCCAGGTTCACACAGATACTGCGAGAAGTCTCATTCTGAGCCAAGGATGAATCCTTGAACAACTGTGGTGAGGGTTTGTAACTCCATGACCCACATGATTTGCAGTTAAAGATCGTATCGAGTAGCGCCAGCTCAAGTTGAAGTTCAAGAATATCAACACGAATTTCATGTTTCCGAAGAAGGTGAAAACTCAATTCCATGTGACAAGCTGCTTGAATTCCTCCTCAGTCAGTTTGTTACTACATTTACACCTTTATGTGATCAAGAAGTGAAGAAGTGAAGAGTCAGACTCCATGCTCATCAAAGTCAAATTTAAAGTTGGATGTGCTGATTCAAGACCTATGTTGAAGCCTGTTCGCCAATTGTGCGTTCAAAATCAAATCTGAAGACAGTCTGATACCAATGATGAAGTTATATCTGCAACGTGCTGAAAGCTATTAACATCTACACCCGTTGCGTGTAAAGGGGGAGATTGTTAGAATGCTGCTACAATGCTCAACCGAAAGCCTTGATCAAGAGAAAGCTTGAAGATAAATGAAAGCATTAAACAAGGGGGAGATTGTTACGACATATTTTAGTTGTTTAATATTTGCATTTAAAAGGGATTAAAACAAAAATATTAGGCTTTATGGGGTTTTCGGTCTGGACCGAAAACCACCTTGATTTCGGTGGTCATGACCGAAATCCACATGGATTTCGATGGGCTGGGCTTGCTGATTTCGGTGGGCTTAGTGACTTTGGGCTTAGGGTTTTGTCATAGGTATATAATGTCATTATAGCCGTCATTTGGCTAGTTGATCGTTTTGGGAACCGTGCTAAGCTAGAGAAAGAATCATAGTGTTCAAGCGATCATCAAACCTTATGTACTAGATGTTTAATTAATATAACGTGTGCATTGAAGGTTTTATTGCCTGTTCTTAATTGTTTCCTTGCTATCGTTTAATTGGATTCCGCACAATCAAGCGATTTGATTGATATTGTTATAGATCTTGAGTGATTTGGGCTAACAATTAAAGAATAAAAGATGATGAACACGATTTTGAATATTTGAGTGTATATGTTTCTTCTTCTTGAACTTGAGTTGTGTTTTGTAAGACCCTAATCTTGAGAAGTCAAGTTCCGAGTTTCAAAGAATCAGAGTTCACGGGCCTTCAGGAGCAAAAGTGTGGAAAAGTGGGAAAATTGCCCATTAGCGCCGCTAAAGAGCACATTAGCGACGCTAATGTGGCTTTTCTGTGAATATTCTTTTTCCGTGTCGTTAACTTGCCAGGCTATCGAAGTGGGTTTGCACGATGACCATTAGCGACGCTAATGTTGGATTTTGGGCCAAAACCCTAGATTTTCATGCTTGGGCCGTATTTAAGGGTGGGGAACCCTTGGGCAGCCGCCATTCGCCCCCTTTCAGCCTCCAAACTCGTTATTTTCTCTCTCTAGCTCTTGTGAATGGGTTTTTGATGATTCTTAGGTGTTTTGATGCATTTTTGAAGTCTTGTTGATGCTAGAAGGAAGGTGATGATGCTACAAGTTGTTCCTCTTGAGTGAAGCTTCAAGGATCTACAATTTTCTGGACCATTGTGAGTCAAGTTCTCACCTTTAGGCATATTTATGAGTTTCCTTATGATTTAAGCATGTTTTTATGGATTGAATAAGTGTAATGGTCTCTTGTAGTGTTTATCTATGGTTTGGAAGGATAAAGTTGGAACCTTTATGCCTTAAATCTCTTATTTGAACCTTTGGGATGGTTTAGAGAGTAAGCCAAACTCTCTATGGTGATATTGGTTGGTTTTGGATCACTTTGGACTTGAATCTTGCTCATGATCTTGTTTAGTGATGTTTGGGAGAATAAAGTTAGGATCTTTATGGATTTTGGACTGTTTGGAAGGTCCGTTGAGGGATTAAGACCTTGGCTGAATGGATTAAGAACTTATTGGACTTTTGGACCTGTTCATAGTTAGCGACGCTAACTTGGGGAGTTAGCGGCGCTAACTGTGTCTATTGACTTTTGTTGAATTTTGTTGACTTTGACCTTTCACAGTTTGACTTTTGGTTAAACTTGAGGGTTTTGGGTATTGGTTCTATAGGATTGTCCTCTTTGGAATTTAGGATGTTCTGAGTGTGGGGTTTATCTTGTTAGGACTTTCGCGTTGTCGGATCCGTGGACGCGCACGAGAAGTGCTATTCGACTTTGCAGAACAGGTGAGTCTTTTCACTATACTATGTGTGAAGTTGCATGAGTAGATAGTTGTATTACTTTGTGTGATAACGTTGTGTGCCTTACGTGTTTAGCGGCGAGTTCGGGAAGAAACCCTTTGAGTCGTGGAATTGGACAAGACCAGGAAGAAACTCGTGAGTCAGGGAATTGGACAAGACGGGGAAGAAACCCGTGAGTCAGGAATTGGACAAGACCGGGAAGAAACCTGTGAGTCAAGGAATGGGACAAAATCGGGTCCAACCCGTGAGTCAAGGAAAGAAATGTTAAATGGCAAGATCGGGGCATGCTCGTGAGCCTTATGCGATTATGTATTATGGAATAGACCATGTGGTATTTTGGGGAACTCACTAAGTTTTGTGCTTACTCTTTCACCCTCACTGTTTTTCAGGTATTTACTGGATTGAGCTTGGAGCACGGCGCAACTGTACCGCATCTGAGGTTTTGATAATTAAGTCTTCCGCTAGATAATATTTGTAACCGTTTTTGATATATACAATTTCCAATGTTGAATAACAAGTTTTAATTTAGATGGTTTTAATTGGCAATCCGTTTTATGTATTTGAACCGTTTTTAGAAGAAAAAATTTTACTACTGGATTTGGGACGTTACATGTTTGATCATGGATTTCACTCTTTTTAATACATGCTAGTACATGCATGCATATGAGAGTGATAACCTACAAACAAAAAGTTAAGAGAAAGGTGCTAGTCATTAGGATCACATAGAACCCGAAAATGAAGAAGAAAGTACATAAAACGATGAAATATGAAGCAAATGGAAAGTTTCTTACCTAGCACACTAGGGTTTCTTCCAAAAATCTCCAAGTCATGAGTTTGTATGGGTGTTTTTGGCTGATTTTGGTCGAAAATTTTGAGAGAAAATGAGAGGGAGAAGTCGCTTGAGTGTAGAGAGGTGGAGTGAAGAAACGATGAAGAGGTGGTATGAGTGGAGAGATAGATTCTTATAGTTATTAAGAGATTTTGCATGGGGAAGGGGAGAGGAGAGAGAGAGGGCCGGTCATGCGGGAAGAGAAAGAGAGATTTTTCCTTTTTATTTTTAAAAAGTTTGTATTATTTATAAAAGTGTAGGAATTTTTTTATAAAACTTTTCCTTAAGTCTTTTAATATTTTTAAGGGTGAGCCTTGCAATAGTCATATATTAACTAATTGATATTTTATAAATCATGGAGTAAGCTTATTCAATATATTTTGAATCAAATTATGGGAGTTATAAGGCACTTTATCATTAAATGGAATGACCCACTAAGAATCAAAAGAATTGCCTAATGATTCTAAAGTTTCTACGGAGTTAAGACTCAGTTCCTAGATTCATGTTTAAAAGAATCCCAACCAGCTATGGACTATTAGGATTTTTAGTTGGGTAATCACCTAAAGTTTGAGGGTTGTCACATAACCTTTCACTGGAGGAATACGTAAGCTGCACCTAGGAAGGAGCTTGGTCGGACTAGTTTGCCAAAATATTCCTGTTATTGCTAACTTTGAGATAAAGGGCCAATTCACACCTACTATGACGGACTCCTTTCCATGAAAAGGATGATGAAGAAACTAACCAACACGTAGAAATAGTGTTGGAAAATTCTGATTATTTCAACATTTTGGGCGTTACTAGAGATGTTGTGATGTTAAGGGTGTTTCCTATAACACTCAAAGGACAGATTCATCAACTAATTCATCCTGCCCTTCAAAATTGCCAAAATTAAAACAAATATCCAAAATTTCCAACAATGGGATTGTGAGACCCTTTATGATGCATGGGACTGATATAAAGAGATGCTTCAAAACTATACCCAAGATGATCTGAATCCGCATCAAGTGGTCCAAACCTTCTACCACAGGACAGAGTACCAGTCAATTTGTCAATTCGCAATGTCGTATCCGAAAGAAAACTCCAACGGACAGTTATGCACTTATTAAGGAACTTCCCAACACTCACACTAATGACATTCCTCAAGAGATGCATCCTTCAAAAAAAGGTCAACCGGTAAAAGTGTTGATTCTATCGGGTGTGACAATTGTACTAGACCATATCTTGCCAAAGACTACCCCCACAATGAAGATGGAAATCTGAAAGCTCAAGTGTGCTATTGGTCGGGTGATTGATTTGACAACCAAAGGCCACCTAATAACAACTTGAAGCCCTATGATGAATACTAGAAAGAAACGATTGAAAAGTATAAGCAAAATGGGCAATGGTACCATCAAAAGGAACATCATTACCAGCCACCGATGCCACAAGAGAAAAATCCTATCTTTGAAGAAATGATGGCACGATTTGCACAGGCGTCTGACAATAGACATAAAGAGATAGAGGAATTGTAAGAAATATTGAAACCTTCACTGTACCCTTCTCAGCCAACAAGCATCAATCTCAAGAATCGAAGTCTAAATAGGAAAAATATCTAGGGTGGTGCAAGATCAATTGTCGAGGACTCTACCGAGTTTCATGGGAAATAATCCTAATGCCAACTAAGGAACTGAAGAGAGTCCAGCTAAAAGACTCTTTGATAAAAGCGCTTATGGAGGCAACACGATGTTTGCTGTTTGACATTTTTGTTTTTTGTTTGGTTCTTTGGTTTTATACTTCTTTTATATTTTTTGTTGATTTTTTGAACTCATATCACTCATCAGAATAATCTAGTTAGGTTTGAGTAAAGTAATGTCAAGTTGTAACTGTGGAGTGATGTCATGTGAAATGAAGTGGACCAAATCTGAAAAACCTTTCTACCTCATGAACTCGACACTACCTACTGTTGATCGGGACGCAATGTGTCTAACAAACTCGACTGCCCAACGGTCACTGGAACACCGTGATCTTATCTAATATTGATCAGGATGTGTTCTTCAGTAAATCAGGTTAAATTTTAATTGCTAATTTCACTACACACTTTACACAATTCACTGTAAGTCCTACTATTTCACACAGTATCAATCTAACACTCAAATGTGCGGAATCCCAATGAGTGAATCAATGCAAAACAAATAAGAATCAAGAACACGGATTACTACAAACCATCAATGAACTCTATTAATGATTAACAGACGGGTACATAAGGTTCTTGAAGATTGCTTAAACAAAGATCTCTCAATATGCTCCTAAAACAATCCTCCAAAACGGCTAACCTCACAAATGACTAACAATACACTATATATACTAGCCGAACACATGACCTAGCCCAACAACCAAGCTCAACCGAAAACGTATGGCCCAGCCCACCGAAAACTTGAGCATGGCCCAACCGAAAACCCTTGGTTTTTGGTCAACATCACTGAAATCCAAGGGGATTTCGGTCCCCGGCCAAAATCTCAAATCAGCCCCTAAATAATATATATATATATATATATATATATATATATATATATATATATATATATATATATATATATATATATATATATATATATATATATATATATATATATATTCTATTTTAGTCCCTATTAAATGCAAAGATTAAACCACTAAAATAATTCCTAACAATCTCTCCTTTGGTTTAATGCTTTCATTTAATCTTCAGGCTTCTCTTGATTTTGGCTTCAGTTGAACACTGCAGGATCATTTTAATAATCTCCGCCTTCACGAGTGACGGGTGAAGACTTTAATAGTTTTTAGCACGTTGTAGAGACAACTTCATCTTTAGATTGGACTGTCTTCAAATGTAGCTTTAAACGCGCATTGGGTGTACAGGCTTTAGTGTAAGTCTTGAAATCATGGCATCTAGCTTTTGATTTGACTTTGTCTGGAACTGGAGTCTGACTCTTCACTTTCTCTTCTTGATCACATAAAGGTGCAAATGTAGCACAAACTGATTGAGGAGGAATTCAACGCAACTTGTCACATAGAGTTATGCTTCACCTTTCTTCAAGGGTAGGATGTTTGTGTTTTTAAACTCTCGAACTTCACTTTTACCGGTGTTTCTTGATTGGAACGATGACCATAAATCCTGTGGGCCAGGGAGTTATAAACTCTCACCACAGTTTTTCAAGGACCCAGCCTTGGCTCAGGAGGAGACTTGTCGCAGTATCTATGTGAACCCGGAGGAACGCACTGCGATTGTTTGAGTATCGGAGAACTACTCGTGGCCGTTTTGATTTTGGCCTTGTATATCCTTGATTAAAGATCTCAATGCAGTTATCAAGTCAACAAGTTGACTTGGCTCTTGGCGAGACATTCAATGGTATCCAAACTCTACGGAGTGTACTATCCTAGTGCCAATTTTGGTTCCGGTGAAGTTGTTGGGGTCTCACAGCTATTGTTGTAAACAACAACGATCATTGACCCAGAGTTTCGATGTTTCATCAATGCGAGGTAAAATCATATTGAGTAACGAACATCTTCATTAGAAGAAAATTTAGGTCAAGAGTGGTATGAGCGTGTAATATATCTTGGTTACTAGATATACCCATCGGCTATACTTTCGAATTGTCATTAGTGTATGGTTTATTACACTGAGTCATCCAACTCTTGAATTAGAAGCTTTGTAGGTAAGAATGGTTGATGATGCCTCACATTTACTACTGGTGTTGTAGCAAAGATCACTGGCATAGAGTTTTGAAATATCATCACCACTTGGTTTAAAGTGTTGAGTCGTCTATTTCTTGCAACAGAAAGATAGAGGTGGTTGATAATGGATTGGTGCGTGTGATAGACTACGGTATGCAATCTAACCATCGGCACTGAATTTTTAACTCTCGACTCTGACTGGCTTTACTTAAAGTGTCCAGAAGATGAATTTCAGAATATTTTATTATTAGGTTAAGAAAGAGATGTTGGTGCTTCATACCCATTGTGGTGTACCAATGAGAATCATTAGCACAAGTAGTTTTGTCTCAGCAGTGAGTGGTATAGCTCAGTGCATCGTCGACACGTAAGGAATGTCTTAGTTAGTCGCGGTCATAGTGAAACACATCTTTGAGATGATATTTGGATCTGTATTCCTGATTGGTATGGATCAGGAACATTGACGATCGTGCAAATTGTGTAAATAAGAAAATATTTTTGGATTTTTTTAATTTTCTAAAAGGAAAGACATAAAAGTAAAGCATATTTTTTGTATTTTTGAATTTTGAATTTTTGTTGTTTTTAATTCTCCCCCTAAATTTATGCATGGAAGAGAATTTTCGAAAATAAAAGATGAACAAATTTAACTAAAAAAATTTACTAAGTATACAAAAATTTGAACTTTTCAATCATCAAAACGAAACAAATCCAGTTTGGACGAAGTTACCTTTTCGAACACACAGTTAGATACGATCCCCACATGATATTTCCTCGCTCCCCTCCCGCAAAGGACACATACTCTCCATCAATGATTTGAATGGTGTGTAGTTGAGAGATATCTCCTGCCATGTGGCTGGATCAGCCACTATCAACAGACCAAGAGCTAATGATACTCCTCCATAGCTGCTCCTACACAAGCTGCGGGATTAATTGGTTTTGGGAACCTTGTCTATTTTGAAACTGGGTCTGCCATTACTTTCAACACACTCAACTGTTTCCCATGACATGTCCTGTCTATCAGATAAAGAACATGAAGAGTTAGCAGAACAATTAGGTAAATTGGAAACGAGGCCTTTTGGTACCTATTGGTAGTTTGGTTTGGGTCTTTTGTTGTTTGACCAGATGGGTGTAGATATCAACAATTGAGTTTGAAGCAGAACTCCGCCTTGACTTGTGCTTATGTTGCCAGTGAGGACTGGAGGATGATCCTTGATATGAGCTCGACTTTACCGATTTCGATTTGATAGAGTCATCTCTCGAGTCAGTCCTCTTGTCCTTGGGGGCGTGCTTCTTGGCCTTTACTGCGTTCCAATCACTGTCGCGTGACCATGACCTTGAAGGTTTTCTCTTGCAAGTTCTCCCTCTTGGTACATTCTGCCAGCATTGTGCGTAGAAGGGAATATATGGGCGATGTGGACAGTTCCTAGCAATGTTACCTGCAATCCCACAATTGAGGCACATTTGTCTTTTCAGGTAAATGAGATTGTGACTTGGTCCTTGTCCTTTGGAATTGTTTAAAGACTTTCCACAAGTACAAGCACAACCACATTTAGTGGGACTAGGTCTTCGCCCTGAAGGAACTTCCCCTTCTTTCACAAACTTTTGTGGTTTAAATTTTCCAACATTTGGAATTTTTGAATTCAAGGCATCACCACAAGAAGTTGCAGAATCCGAAGTAACTATTTTGGTGCAATTTTAGGAACAGCAGAACACGAAGCATCATATTTTGACGAGTTTTCAACAGAACTAGGACCATTTTTGTCCTCCTCGCTTGCATCTTCCACTATGACTATATCTGTAGAAGAAGAAGAGGCATTAGTAGCGTCTACCTTAACATCTACCTTAGCTTCCTCGGTTTTTCTTGTTTCAGCAACCTAAAGTTTAGCATCCATGAGTTGATCAATGTCGTCAAGCTTCCCTTTTTCTCGTTCAGCTTTATCACGGCAACGATGATCTGATCATAGGTAAAAGCCGGAGTATAATTATCATTAAACGGAGGTGGAACACTTTTATACCCCAAACCCTCACCCTGTTTATTTAGCCATTTGAGCTGCTGTTCAACCATTGATTCAACTACTACACTTGATGCATCAAACTTTTTGATATTAACATCAGCATCTTTGTATTTTGCTTTTAATGCTTCAAGCTCGGCAGTTAAAGTGGCTATCTCTTCTTTGGCGAAACGATATCGACAACTTACTGTACTCCATTCCTCTTGTACTCTATTAAAATCAGATGTTTTAGCGTCTAGTTTTTCTTGAAGAGGTTTCAGTTTCTTTTTAGTGTTGTAAACAACGTTTTCAAGATCAAAAACTTCTCTAATCAGACGGTCATTGTGTTCACGATATTTGGCAATTATCTTTTCGCAATCTGGAGTGCATGGTTTTTCGCAAGCGTCTTTTGTCGTGGTAGCCATTTTGAACGAAAAATTTCGACCAAACTTTGACCAAGAAAACCTTCGAAATTTTTGACCTTAATTTTAACCAAAAACCCTTCAGACTGAGATCGTGACCGGAAAGAAGGTTTAAACCAAAATCGAGTAAACCCTAGCCGAAATCGCTTAGCCGCCATCAAAATCTCCAAAACCTAGAGCCTACACCGAAAACACAATTTGGCCTGACCGAAAACGTAAATGGGCTGACCGAAAACCTCCAAGCCCTAACCGAAATCGACTAAACCCTAGCAGAAATCACCAGCGCCGCCACCGAAATCACCAGATCTGGACCAAAATCGCTGTACAGATCCAAAAACGCCGACTTTATGCTGAAATTTAAGTTTTAAAGATCAAAAACTCAATTTTACCAAGAACAATGAAGAACAAACAAGAACACTAACACCCAAAAACGTCCAAATCTCCAAGATCCAAGCAACGGTATTGAAAGGATTAATACCAAAACACCCAAAAACACAAGGTTTTGAGGCTCTTATACCAATTGTAAGTCCCAATATCTCACACGGTATCAATCTAACACTCAAAGGTGCGGAATCCCAATGAGTGAATCAATCCGAAACAAATAAGAATCAAGAACACAGATTACTACAAACCTTCAATGCACTCTATTAATGTTTAATAGACGGGTACATAAGGTTCTTGAAGATTGCTTGAACAAATATCTCTCAATATGCTCCTAAAACAATCCTCCAAAACGGCTAACCACACAAATGACTAACAATACGCTATATATACTAGCTGAACACATGACCTAGCCCAACAACCAAGCTCAACCGTAAACGTTTGGCCCAGCTTTGTTTTCATTTGACATTTCTGATATAGTAAGAGAGAGAATCTTGTACGATCGACATGGGGCAGCTTGAGATACTTTGGTATCCAGAAAAATATTTTTCTTCTTTGTTTGTTTGTTGAAAATCAGATTATTAATTGTTCGTATTTGTGGTTATTCTTATTCAATATTTGAATTAGAAATTTCTCTCAATTAGATGTATATCTGATTAAAAAAATTCGGGCACTTTAATATATTAAAAAAATTATTCATTGAAATGATCATATTGAGAGTCTTTAGATCACCAACAAATTATCATCTAACATGCGTATTTGCAAAGTTATTTTTTTGTGCCGTCATATCTCCGGAATTTTTATTAATTTCCGAGACAATGACAATATTTTCCTAATAGTGACGCCACACAAATTAATAATAGTGTTCTACTATAAAAGATCGCGAAGTTGGTTTAAGAAACTTATTCCTTTGACATTTAAGGCGAACTATCTATAATGCAAATAGGTAAATGCGATGGTTTTATGTTGGAAGTTACATGTTCGATCTTCTTTAGCGGTGTTTTTGTGTATTTTACTTAAAATGTATCTTTTTCGGAAAAATGACTTTTGAAATGATTATCTAGCGAGAACCAAACTTCTTTATTATACCAAAATCTCACTCACATTGTCAAAACGTAAGTTTGCTTATAGCTATAATAAATATTTAACTTAGATAGATAATTGAATGTACCTTTTTTTACAATAGATTTTAAAACAAACTTTGCAAATTTTTGTGCACTAAATTAAAAGAATGCAAAAAAAAAAAAAAACTAACAATACATTGGTCTTAAGAGTGGGTCCATTTAGACAAGAGTACATTAAAGTTTTAGTCATTGTGTTTTATGCTTTTTTTCACTTTTATTCCAAGTTTTGAAAATTTACACTGACGGTCCTTGTGGTTGCGTAAAGTTATCGTTGTTGGTCCCTTTAGCTGTTAATGTTAAATCCAGATCGTTAAGAAGGAACATGTGCCCCTCACGTAGGGGCATTTTAGTCCTTTCCTTCGGTATTCTTGCAAAGAAATTCGTCCGCGTCTTACATGCTCCCAAAGCAAACTATCTTGAGTTTGGTGTTCCGGCCTGATTAACCACGAAAAATCAACGTTGAAGATGTGGTGAATTTGGCAGTTGGAAGTTACGAGTGAGGCAGCAAAATCATATGGTAAGTCACATCTATTGGAGTTTGTATTGTCTGATCACAATTGTAACCCTAATGCTCTGTTGTTGTTGTTGTTGCAGATGGTCTACCCAATTCTTTACTCTTGAAATCCACCATGGGGGTGCTTTCACGAATACCCTGAAAAGATCTTATGTGAATGCAAATGTAAGTTACGCTGAGTGTGTGAGAAGAAATGACTGGTAGAATACCTAATCGGTTTATGTAGTTAATGGTTGGTAACAAATAACAAGCATTTTTGTTTTAGAACTTGATCACATGTTTCCATACTTCCGAGTGTGTGAGAAGAAATGAACATCGTTGGGAAACTTGTAGAAACACTTAATACGGTTTTTTAATACAATGAATAAGCATGTTTAGGTTGCATTATACAAACTATGTTTAGTCAAAGAGAAAACTTTGATTGAATACGTTGACAAGTAAAAGACATAAGAGGGTGTTAATGCCTTTTAGTACTGACGACGCCTACTAATATCAAGTATTTTAGTCGTCGTTGAGCCTTATTTTGAGTAAAATATATATCTGAAACTGTTACATTATTCACGTTTGGTGTCTAGTGCTCGTTGTGCAAATTGTATAAATACAGGGGTTAAAATCGTGCAAAATGGTGAAGTTTGTAATGAAGTCTACTTCCAGGAAAAGGAACACACGCGCCACGGTCTAGAGGACACACGCGACGCTGGAAAGCTGTACACCGGATCACAGTTTGTGTTGTCGCCATTTTATTCTAAGTAAATTGCAGAATAAGAAAGATTAAATACTTAGAATGGATCTTTCGCTCAACAATAAACGATGATATATAAATAAATTAAGTGCAAAAATGTAAAGGAACGTTGCGGAAAATATAAATGACGTGAAACGTAAAGTTTCGGAATATTAAATAAATCGTAAAGAACAAATACAGAAATTAAAAGACAATAATAAACGATATAATGTAATTCGTATTTTTCATTAATAATAAGAAATGTGTTACATATTGGAAGTTAAGCTCAAACACAATTTCTAGTCTAAGTTGAATTACATAAAGATCTAGGAGGGAAGAATAGATAGAAAATATAGGAAAGATAGAAAGATAGAAAGATAGAAGGATAGAAGGATAGAAGGGAAGATATGGAGATCTAGAATAGAAGAGAAGAGATAAGATAGAAAAGAAGTTAGAAGAAGAGATATGGAGATCTAGAAAGAGGAAGAGATGTGAGGATGTTCATTATGTTCTTGAGGTGGCTGGAGAGAATTCTCCAGCCCCTCCTCCAATCACTTTAGACTACATTGGAGTGATAGTTCGTCACAAACTCACTAGAATCTCATTTTAAAACTCATGACTCAAGCCTCCTATTTATAGGAGGAGAAGATATTACAAGTACAACTAAAAATAATAAACTATTACAAAAATACAATCTAACAGTTGGCCTAAATAATCTAAGTCTTGAACTTCCTGGTCTTCACCCGCTGTGTACTTTCGTTGCTGAACGGATCAACATTGGTATTTTCTGATCCGTATTTTCTGAACCGGCACTGCTGAACCGTAATTTCTGAAACGTATTTTCTGAACCGTAATTTCTGAACCGTAATTTCTGAACTGGAATTTCGGATCCTTACCTAAGTTCACATCCTCATTTTTGAACTTTTCTTTTGGTATGCTCAACATCTGAATTGGTTTGCTGTTCGAAACCTTTTGACTTTCTGGATTGCTTATTGCTCGGCCACATCACTTTTTCACTCGATCGCATACTATTTCTTTTTCTTATTACTCGATCGCATGGTATTTTCACTTCCTTTTTGCTCGGCCCGCACCATTCAACTTCTTGATCCTTTGTTCATTTATTGTTGCTCGATCCGCATGAGTGTTGTCGCCAAATATTCTAAGTAAGATGCGGAAAAAGTAAGATTGCGGAAACTACAGTTCCGAAACTAGAAAGTTTCGGAAGTGGACAAGTCCGAAGACTTGAGTTGATTTGCGGAATATAAATATTACTTAGAAAAGACCGATAGCTCAACAATAAATAAGGTGCATAAACAGTTGATAATAAGAAATATAAAGACGTGAGGATTATGATGCTAGAAATGTAAAGACAAGAGAAAATGCAGATAAGAGCGAGGCAATTGATGAAATGAGAGAATATATTGATATTTGTTAAAGTGTTACAACTTGTCTCTCAAACTCATGAGGACTGAAGAAAGATAAGGTCTTCCTTTTATAGACTAAGGAATGACCATTAGATAAAAACCTATGGACTAAAGGGCAGACAACACGTCTCTCTTCAGTCAGATAACATGGACAATTCTATTATAATAATACAATGTCAGACTAGGGTGGCTATAGCTACAATACAATAATACATTAAGTACAACCGACATGCTTCTAAAAGTCCACGCCTGATCTAGTCTAATCATATACTATAAGTTGAAGTGCTTCTCGTTTGCCTTATCTCCAAGATAGTCTTCAAATCTTCAGTCTTCTACGTTGAATGTTTAAGTAGGGAAGTTCCTAGAACTTGTTTGTATTGTTTATCCGAAATCCTGAGTGGATTTCGGAGTCCTGGCATTTCTGAATCAGAGTAACTTAAGAACTTGGTCTCTTTGACTTTGAGTGATCTTCTGAGTTAGTCAGGAACATGGTCTTCTGAAATGTGTCTTCCGAGCATTTGTATCTTCTGAACTTGGTTTGCTGGATTGGTGTTGACATAGTCGGAGTTCTGAAATCCAAGACTGGATTTCGGACATATATGAAATGATCATTTACACAAGTCATCCAGAACCATAAGTATATTCATCAAATTCATTCGGAGCATACGATTAAAACATTCAAAACATAATAATTGTTCAACACTTAAAACAATCATAAGAAACACTTGTTCAAACATTCCATCAAAAAGAAAGATTAGAATTACTAGCAAACACAACAAACCACGAGTTGGTCAACGATCAGGTTCTAGCACTAACAATTCCCCCTTCGGTGACCAACTGAGGGGTTTGAGTCAATTTCTTCAAGGTTTGTCCAGTATTGCCTTGTCTCATAGCGTATGACCAGAAATTCCTAACTGCCAGCAGCCACTCCAGTCTTAGTAGCAGTTCCTTCTTAGCCTCTGTGTCTGATGATGATGACTTCTTAATGGCTTTGATATATTCATGCAGCATCCTGTTAGGAACCCTTCTGATTTGATCAGCACGAAGAAAAAGAAAGGATCCTTTCTGATTTGGGTTCTTGTATACCAGTCCAAGTACTGGGTCAAAGGTGGCACCTCTTTTCCAGTTGTCTCGGTTTTCTGGCATTCACAGGTCAACTTTTTTTTGGGAATTGCTCTTCTGGATCTTCCTTAACAAGTTTGAACATTTCAGCATCAGCAGCGTAGAATTCTTCTAGAAGGCCATGTAAAAATCGTTTGGCTGCAACATAGGCTTCTCTGGCGACTTGTTTTTCTTTAGTTGACAGCTTTAGGGCGATTGTGAAAAGATCTGTTGGATTCATTTTTCGAAAGTCAACTTCTGTTATCAGAATCGGTTTATCATAGTTGTGGTTTCTAACTATCTCATATTCGTAATAGTTGTGGTTTCTTGACGCTTAGAACGGATGTTATGGGATCGTTTGACCATGTATCAACTTGGGGTTTGGTACATGTGCTCAGAAATTTCTGATTTCTGTAATAGGCTACTAGTTCTTTGTTGAATCCTAGGGCTCCTGTGAAATTAAGTGAGTAAACATACTTTTCTCTGTTTGGAGTCAGTGGTATGTCCTAGTTATGTTTGGAAGTAGGAGGAGGATTGTAAGACATAAAGGGTTTGAAGTCTGAATCGATCAAGGATCGGAACATAAGGAGTTTTGAGAAGTCGGGTCTGCTGGGAGGTTTGTTGGGACCACTTGGGTCTACTTTGTTTGGATTAGGTGCAGATTCGGAACTAAAGCCTTCAGCATATAGAAGAGCTTGAGCATCAAAAAATTCCGATTTCTTGGCCTTAACTTCTGGAGGGTCTGAGTCTTAAATTGGGGAGTACATGAGAATATCGTCCTCTGAGGGAATTTCAACTGTCGGAGTCTGGATTTTCAGAGGAGAGGAATGAGGAGTTGGCACCTTTGTCGGAGTTGGCACCTTTAAAGTCTCTTACGGGGTCTGAGTAGTGAGTGGTTCTTTTGTTGGCTTCTCAGCATTGGTCTCTTTTTCGGATTCATTACCCTTACTAGCATGGGTGTCTTCCTGGATGTTTCTTTTTCTTGGTTCTTCTGACTTGGACCTACAATTGTGTCCACCATGATCTCATCATCGTTTTCTTTGGTCCCACTAGGACCTGTTTCATTTTCTTGAAATGCCCTTCCCCCTCCTAGGGTTCCTTCAGAAGTTGAAGAGGGAACAGGTAGGCGGCCCAAAATCGCTTCAAGATTGGTGGTCACTTGGGTGAACATTTTGCCTAGATCGTCAGCAAGAGTCTTGGAGGTCAGATCCTTAAATTGTTCCATGACATCAATGTTGAGACTAGTGCAGAGCTTAATCTGCTGAAGGGGTCCATCCATGGTGTCGGTAATGGAGTTGAGGGTATGAGTGATGATTTGTAGGAGAAGAAAGTGAGTCTTCTGGAGCGAAATGTTTTCCGAAAGAACTCCGTTTAGATAGCCTGAAAGATGGTCAGTGGTGGAAGTTATTTTGTTATCCACTATTTCCAGAAGTTTTGGAATTTTCTGCTGGCATTTTTCTACTTCGATCAACAACTTTTGTGCGGTCTTCATCATGTTGGTAGCGTCGGATTGCCGATAAGCATCAATGTTTGCTAGGCCATAGAGATAACTTTTTCAACTTGATTGTCGAGATGGAGAAGGATGTCTCGGTTCTCAAGTGCAGCTACCCTGTCTTTTAGTGCAGCTACTTCTTTAACCAGGGCCTCCTGATTTTGCGAGGCTTTGAGTTCAGTCAAAAGGGTGGTTAAAGCATCAACATTTTGATGTAAGGCGTCATCTTTGACTGTGGAAATGACGAATTGGGGGGAACCTTTGTGTCAGCTTTGTCTGAGGAGGAGTTGGTGTCACTAAGGTTGACTTGATGCATTTTGGAGGAGGAAGGTTTGTCTACTTCTTGATCGGTACCGAAGAGGGAAGTTCCGACTGGCACGGATTGGCTTTCGGAGATTAGAAGACGGGATCCGGACTCAGCAGGTTGCTCTATGGTGGTCTTAATCATTTTCTTCTTTTGAAGTTCTAGAGCAAGAAACCTGTCCCAAGTGAGGGGGACGATTGCTGAGGCAATCTTTGACCAATCTGTCTCGGTGGTGTCAAACAGATAGACTGGAGAGTCTACCAAGGTGTTGAGAGAAGAGCTAAGAAAAGAATCAATACGTAAAGTAAGTGCGTTGATTCTCTTTCGTTCCAGTTTGACTGCTTCTAAATCATCATCAGACGGTAGACCTAGTTCTGAGAGAGTTTGAAGCTCAATGTTTTTGAGCTCAAACTGTTGTTTGAGGCGTTCAACTAACGTCGCCTGTTCATTGATTACAGTTCTGAATTTCCATACTTCAAACTCAGTTGCATTGGCAGGGGGTTGAGTGCGATCTGGAATGATGGTATCAGAAGGTGTATCGTTGAGAGTTTCAAGGACCTTTTCTTTTCCTTTATATTTTGATGGAGAGTTCTGTTTTTCCACCAAAATAATATCTTCTTGAGTATCCTCCGAGCCTGGAGAGTTCTGTCTTTCCTCTAATTTTTCAGACTCGGAGTCCTTTGAAGATGTTTCAGAAGTCTAAAAAAGAAATTGCACAAGTTAGAATGTGGAAACAAATTCTAGAAGGAGCACATACCTGTAGTGAACCAAGCTTAATTTATCACATAGATATTAAAGTTCAGACCAAAAGTGTTTTGGATACTCAAAAATCGGAGATTTGTGATTTGCATTTGTTAAAACTCTCTAGTTAAAACAAGGTGACCAAGCAATACTTAATATATACCTGGATTTCCCAAGTGCCAATAACGATGAACAATTATTTTTTAACATGGCACTTAGTTTTGACTTATAAAATAAGTAGGAGTGATTCCAATTGTTGTCTTAAATTGAGGATAGTTGTAAGATTAGGAGTTCGGAGAGATTCAAAAGACTCAAAAGGTGGTTTCAGTAATAAAGAATCAGAAGTGATGTCAGAGATAAAAGGTTTCAGAAAACAAGAATTAGAAGAGAGTTCAGAAATAAGATATTTCAGAAATGAAGAGTCAGAAAGAGGGAAGAGAAAGAATTGTGTACCGTTTTGTCTTTTCTTTGTTTCTTTTTCGGAGGTTGCTTAGATGGTGAGGACTCTAAAGCTTTCTTCTTTGGTTTGTTTGGGGCCACACAGTCTCTGAGAGAGTTTGGAGTGTAAGGAGGGACATCCTTTGTTTCAGAGAGGTGTAAGAGTAATGCAGGTTCTGTAGGGTCAGTCAGGTTCAGAAGAGAGTCAGGCAATTTTCTGAGTTTTCCAAAAATTGTATCTGTCTTTGGTGCATATGGTTTGGCTTCTGGCATTACTAATTTGTCATCTTTGGATTTGGGTGTAGGAATTAGGATCTGAAGGGTTTGGTAGATATGTTCGATGCACATGGCCCCAAAACGTGCAGAGTGAATCTTTAAACAATATTTCAGCATAATCGTTCTCATAGCCTGTATACAAACTCAAAAGAAGTTCAAGAAGCCGTTTGCTTAACTGATCTATACCACCCATCTTACCGGTTAAGCACTTGATGATATAATGGATCAAGCATTGCCATAGAGGCGAAATGTGCCCTTTAGAAAGTTGAAACAGTTTAGGAAATTTGTACATATAAACCATCTTGTAGATCATGGTTTCAAGTTGGTGAGGAGTTAGGCGATCGAAGTTGACCTCGTGGAATGGAAGTTGCAGGGCTGCGGCGAATACTTTCTTGTTCAGAGTGGTTTTTCTGCCATCGAGTAGGGTGAGGGTATATCCGTTTTGGCCTTTTGTAGCAGTTGTGATAGTATCTTGTAGCAGGGAAACTGGAATTGCAGGTGGTGGATCAGAGAAAGCCCTAGCCAATTTATGTCTGGATAAAATGTGAATTAGCACACGTAAATGTTCTTTGTGTTGAAAATAATATTTTTGTATGTGACCATCACTGAAATAAGATGAACTGCTTTTATTTTATCTGACAAAAATTATCAGTTTATTTCAGGTTGCATGGACTCGAGATCAAAAACAAGAATGAATCAAGACCCAAGAAACTTTGAGAAAACAACCAAACCTGAGGAAGTGATGCTATGAACCAAAGAGCAAAATGCAAAAATGTCACCCAGCTACAGCAATCACGACGCGACGGACACCATGGTCGCGACGTGAAGAAGAGCAAACACAAAAGTCCAGATTGCTACAGCAATCGCGACGCGACGGGACTCCTGGTAGCGACACGAAGCCTTCAACGCGACAACACCAACTTTTCAATCGCGAGACTACCAACACAACGCACTAGCCAGTGGCCGACCAAAAGCAACACGACAAACGCACCCTCGCGACGCGACGGAAGACCTGGTCGCGACGCGAAGCCTGTATCTCAGCAACTATAAATAAGAAGCTCACCTCTTGCCATTCTTACAACACACAAAAAGACCTTACACATATACTCACATACACTCAAAGAAACCCACGACCAAACACCTCAAGACACTCAAATTTCTGAATCTTTCTACAAAAACCAAACCATATAACCGCAAGAAACAAAACCTCCACCCAACACCAAACTTCAAACTTCCAAACAACCTCTACCCGACACCAAACAAAACCTCCACCCGACACCAAACCCATACATCACCAATACAACTACAATACACACACACAAGCAAGCCCACGTCCAAATCAACACAAAACCGAAGAAATACCATTTCAGCAAGAAAAACCGAGCAAAGAACAAGAATCGACGCTTCAAAGAAAATCACCATCTTCATCTGCTATCGATAAGTTCTTTTGAAATTATAATTCCAATAATTTACCTGTGCTGTTATTGATTTATTTAAACCTTTATAAATCAATTGTACTAAAAATCCAAGACATACAAATTGAACCGTGACAACAACAATATATGTGGACTGTATTTAACCGAGACATCTAACTTCAAACTTCTAACTTCTAACCTTTTTATTTATTGTAAAAAACACTTTATCGTTGATAATGGCGTTTATTACATCTAACCTCTAACTTCTAACATTTACTTTATTTACCGCTTTATGTCCATTTAAATACTGTCTAGATTAAATTTACCGCTTTACTTTATTTATTTACAGCTTTCAGTTATTTAATTCCAGTTTATATTTATTCCGCAACTCTTATTTATTCCGCATTATAGATAAAATACATATCTGTCACACAGTAATAGGCTTAAAAACCTTATTCATGGAGATCAGTTATCGTATTTTCAACAATTGGTATCAGAGCTTGTGTGATTTACTTTGAAATTTTTGTTGAGAACTTTTGTGTAGCGTTTTTATAAACCACCAATAAGTTTTCTTTAAAAATTTCATCTTAATATCACTTGTTCAAAAAAAAAAAACATTTAAAAATTACTTGTGTGATTTATTTTGAAAATTTTTGTCGAAAACTTTTGTGTAGCGTTTTTATAAACCACCAATAAGTTTTCTTTAAAAATTTCATTTTAACATCACATTTTCGTTAACAAAAAAAAATGTCTTCCGCAAACTACTCAAACATAAATTCTGTATCTATTGCTAACAGTATAGGTTCAGGTACTCGAGCACCCATTCTTATTCCTGAAGAATATAAATCATGGGTAGGTCGTATGAATCTTCATCTCAACTCTATAAGTGAAGATGTGTGGAAATGTGTAGACGGATCTCTACCAGATAACATGACCTCTTACAAGTAACTTGGATATACTGAATGAAAGGAAGAAACTTGAACTTCAAGCCAAAAAGGAGCTTGTGTCTGGAATACCCCACAGTATTCTAAGCCAAATGAATGATATAATCCTTTTAACTGCAAACCAAATTTGGCAAACTTTGAAAAATCGTTTTGAAGGAAATGAGAGAATCATTGGAAACAAGAAAACATCTGTTTTAAACGAATTTGACAACTTCAAAATGTTTTCACATGAGACCATCCATGATGCTCATGACAGGTTCAATCTCATTACCATCAAAATGAATAATTTGGGCATCAAAAAGTCACAGCATGAGATAAACCTCAAATTTTTAAACAACCTTTATGAAAGCTGGAAAATGGTAAAACTAATCATTCAGGGAAATCCAGCAATTCATACTGAATCTTTGTACAATCTGTACGGAGAATTACAATCATATGAATCCTCGATTGACCCACCAACGTCTACTTCTTTTGGAGGACCACTTGCTCTTTTGTCAACATCCTCTCAAAACCAAACATATTTTCCTGATCAAAGTCAAATTGATTTAAATCAAAACCAAGCTTTTTTAAGTAATTCTTGTCACTTGTCTGATCCAAATAATGAAGCTGACTACCAACAATTGTGTTCTTTGGTAGCAAACACTAATCTCGAAAGATTTTTGCCACATCATAGACCAAATTTTCAACAAAGATCCACTTTTGGACAAAACTTTCAGAATCGTGGTTTTCAAAATAATCACAACTCTTATAATAACCAAAGTTCTGGATTTCAGCAAAATCATTCAAAACCATCTCAACAGAAACAAACTCAAGCATCTGAAAGACCACCCGTTAAGAGCCAAAAGGCTGACAATAACGATGATGATGATGATGTAATCATTTGTCACAAATGCAAAGGACTAAATCATTATGCCCGAGATTGTCTAGCCAAAGTCAAGGTCAAAGACTCAGCTTACTATGCTCAAAAAGCCGAAGAGCTGAAGAAACAAGAAAAGAAAGCAAAGCAAAAAAGCTTTGATGGCATTCTACGAACCTAGCGTGGAACACTGGCCAACTTCTGATGATGAAACAGATACTGAACCAGCTCAGTCAAACTTCTGCTTCATGGCTGACAATGAACCAACCAGAAGAGCTCCATATGTCTACGAACCTAGCGTGGAACACTGGCCAACTTCTGATGATGAAACAGATACTGAACCAGCTCAGTCAAACTTCTGCTTCATGGCTGACAATGAACCAACCACAAGAGCTCCATATGTCATCGATCAGGTATGGTCTATGATCTCAGATCTCGGTCTTTCAAGAACACCATTTGAGTCCCACATGACTAAGATTGAGAACAGTCTAAAAGCTGATCTCAGACTATATCATGACACAATAGTCAAATCTGATATCTACAAATCTGAATTACAAACCTTGCAACTCAGATTTGGAGAATCTACAAGGACTAGAGACAAACTTGAAAGAGACATTGAACGAAAATCTGAAGAAAATAATCACGTCCTAGAACAATTAAATGATGCTCTAAAACAAAAAATGGACTTAGAAATAAAAAATCAATCTGTTATTTCATCTGAAATAAAAGATACCTTAGAAAAGGAAGTCCTTCAGTTAAAACAAAAAATTCAAGATTTAACTGACAAAAACACTAGTTTAATTCTAAAACTAGATGATTCTTCAAAGCAAATCAAATTTCTTGAATCCGAAAATCAAAGATTTCAAGGAAAACTGGATTCTATCAATATTGCTAGAAAATTGAGTAATGATGTTTTCACTAAAGCAAACAACTTAGGAACTGGCAAAATTGATACGAATTATAAACCAGGAATTGGAAGAGAATCCTTTGAAAATGAAAAGACTGAAAAGAAAAATGGGACAATTTCTGAAAATTCTAAATCGCCTCTACCAGATTTTTTCTTATCTGCCAATGAGGACGATTCAGATGATGAAACAGTTATCAACTGCAGCCCAGATGATACTTTTTTCAACAAGTCATTCAAAAGAGTTGTAAAATATGAATCAGACTCTGCTAGTTCAGTAACTCATCAATTGAGATCTACTAAACTAACAAAGAATAATGACACAATCAAACTTGAAAATTTCTTAAATGGAGAAAATTCTATTCATCAGAATGGTAGTACTTCAGCTCCAACTGTCTTTCCCGCTTTAAACTCAACGTTTATTGGAAAGAACAGTCTGGGACAAAAGTATTCAAAGAAACAACAGACAAATAAACAACCCATTCAAGCTGTCTTTAAACCAAAAGAACAAAGCAAGCCCAAAGTTTTCAAAGAAACCCAAGAGAAACCTACCATTATCACTTCGGATTCTTCGAACTGGTCGTTTGAGCTTTAATTCAATCTGTTTGATGAAGTTGATCATTACTTCAGGTGCTTCTGACTTTAGCCTTAAAAAGAAAACCCAAGTAAAGCGTGAATATCCATCAATAATAACAAGAATGTATTTTTTCCCTTTTATGCTTTGGGTTTTTGCAGGGCCACAAAGATCAATGTGCAGTAATTCTAGTGGTTCGGATACACTAGATTCAGGAATGCTTTTATGAGAGGATTTGGACAGTTTTCCTCCTTCACAAGCTGCACAAAGTGTTTCATTATCAAGTTTCAGAAGTGGCAGTCCGCGAACAAGATCATTTGCAATCAACTTGTCGATGTAGCCGAAATTAAGATGGGAAAGACGATGATGCCACAACCAACTAATATCAGCTGAAGCTTTGGATAAGAGACAGATGTCTGGTTTTCCATAGATAAGGTCCATATCTAGTGGATACATGTTGCCTAGACGATCAGAATTAACTAGAATGTCTTTGGTCTTGGCATCCATGATTATGCTTCGTTGTTTGGTGAAAAGAACTTCATGATTGTTGTCACAGAGTTGTGATACGCTGATTAGGTTGTGTTTCAGGCCGTCAACGTAGGCTACTTTCTTGATGGTGAAGTGACCATTTGTTATGTTTCCATAATCTTTGATTCTTGCAGTCATGTTATTTCCAAAAGTAACATCTTGTTATGATTCTGTGGGTTTGAAGTCTCGTAGAAAGCTCTGGTTTCCTGTCATATGCTTTGAGCAGCCACTATCGATATACCATGTGCCATCCTTGGGCTCTCCAGCACAAAGTGCCTGCAATTAGACAGAAAGTTTAGGTACCCAAACCATGGTGGGTCCTGATTTGTTAATGGTTTTTGATAATTTGGAATCATTGTAATATTTGTTGATTGGACGGAATGGTTGAGGTTTAAGTTGATTTATTAGATTTTGTGAAAAGTATCCTATATGTGAAGTTCTGTTTGATAACCTTTCTTTGTATCTGGGATTTTGATGATTTTGAAAAACATTATGATGATGGAATGGAATTTGGTGAAATGATGGTTTCTGAAAGTTCCTTGAGAGATTGAAGTTTATCTCTTGAAAGCGATTTTGAATTGGTTTTTGAAAAGGTTTTTGTTTTGGATTAAAGGTTTGTTTTGTGGATGTGGCGGTTGAGTAAGAATGTTGTGGAATCAAGTAAGACTTGTCGTCAAGGGCTATTCACAACAAGAAGGAATCGACTACGATGAAACTTATGCTCCGGTTGCAAGACTCGAAGCCATTCGTATCTCTCTAGCATATGCAGCACACAAGAACTTCAAAGTATTCCAAATGGATGTAAAATGTGCATTTTTACATGGAGAGATTGATCGCGATGTGTATATTCAACAACCTCCAGGTTTTGAAGATCCACAGTTCCCAAATCACAGTTTTAAGTTACAAAAAGCAGTTTATGGCTTAAAACAAGCACCTCGAGCCTGGTATTCAACATTGTCAACATTTCTAGAAGAATCAGGATTCAAAAGAGGTTCAATTGATCAAACTCACTTTCGTAAAATCTTTAATAAACATCTGTTAATCGTTCAAATATATGTCGATGACATTATTTTCGGTTCTACTGATGAATCTTTGAGTATCAAGTTTGCAGATTTAATGAAGAGCAAATTTGAGATGAGCATGATAGGAGAAATGACTACTTTTCTTGGACTTCAAGTCAAACAATCATCAAATGGAATTTTCATCAATCAAGAAAATTATGTCAAAAATCTTCAAACTCGTTTTTCTCTTGACAAATCCAATACAGCAAAAACCCCAATGTCCCTTGGTTACAAATTAGATGCAGACTTAAATGACAAGCCTGTTGATCAAAAGAAATATCAAGGAATGATAGGATCACTCCTATACCTCACAGCCAGCAGACCCGACATCATGTTTTCTACATGTGTCTGTGCCAGATACCAAGCCAATCCTATGGAATCTCATGCTATAGCTGTGAAAATAATTTTCAAATATCTTAAAGGAACTCCATCTCTTGGCCTTTGGTATCCAGCTAACTCTGATTTTCAGCTTAACGCCTTCACCGACTCCGACTATGGAGGATGCAGACTAGACAGGAAAAGCACATCTGGTTCTTGCCAATTTCTAGGAGGCAGACTGGTAAGTTGGACTTCAAAGAAACAATCATGCGTGTCCACTTCAACTGCAGAAGCTGAATATGTAGCCGCCGCAAGCTGTTGTTCACAAGTCATGTGGATGCAAACTCAATTACGTGACTATGGCTACAAAGTCTCACAAATTCTCATATTTTGTGACTCAAGCAGCACTATTGCCATTTCTCACAATCCCGTGCACCATTCCATGACAAAGCACATCGACATTCGATATCATTTCCTCAAAGACAACATTCAAAAGGGTCATATAGAATTGCACTTCATCAACACCGAAGATCAAATTGCCGATGTCTTTACTAAGGCTCTAGACGAAACCAAGTTTTAATACTTCCTAGGCCGTCTAGGAATGTTGAATCCAGATAACATCCATCCCTAATCTCTTACTTTTTGTTTGTACAAAAGAGTGTTTACTTTCGGTCAAATAACCAAAATTTTCAAAAAAATTCAAATAACCAAAATTTTCCAAAAACATCCACATAATCAAAAATCACAAAAAAAAATTAGGATAAAGTTTTATCTTTTAAAGTCCTTATAAAACCATGTGATTAACATCTTCTTGACTAAATACTTATTCTCGATGAATGTTCTCAGTCATATTGATTCTTAAATTAAAGTGAAGGTTCAAATCTCAAAATTTTCGTTATGTACATTCTCCTATTCCCTTTGAATTTATTTCAATTATAACGATTTTATCCATTAAGGGACATAAGATCAGGAGATTCAGATGAAAACCAAACCCATGTGAGAATTTGTGCCTCGTCTTCAACTGCTAAGTGGAATTCATTTCTGTGAGCAAAGGTGTTTTCATTGTGACTTATAGGATTTATACTCTTATACCGTGATGCTAGTCTCATTTTTGCTTAGATATCAAAATGACCAGGGACGATACATTCATTTTCTTATATATTAGACAAACTGTCTTTTATATCACCTATCTTATCCTCAATAAAGCCACATCAAGAAAAGATTTATCATCTTGCATAGCAAGTCCGATAATTGAAGAAACAACAAGTCATATTCAAGAAAACCAAAAGAAAACATGGAAATCAAATCTCAAAGTGCAAAGTCATCTCCAACAAATGCTGTCAACAAATCACAATTGGTAACCACATCATATATATTTTATACAATGTGTATTCACACAAATCAAGAAAAGATAAAGACAAAGGTGAACACTTCACCAAAGAAAAGGAAGATTTACAAACAACAATCCATCAAGACAGAAATCTCTCAAAATTTTCCAAACAACAGATTCTCAAATGCTTTATCAAATATAACTGTTAAAACCGAAGATTTACCGGGATACTGTAGCCTTCATAATTGAATATTCTTAGTTGGAAACTGCACTATGAATATTTCTAAACCCCTCTACATGTATTTCTCGATGGAGAGAGAGTGAACATCAATGGCATGAATGAAGAAACCCTCTGAGTAATGTCGAAACTAGTCTTATGTGATTGATTATCTAATATGAAGACCAAGTGACTAAAGTATATAGGTATAAATCCATATTAAGCATAAGTCAACACCTTCAAACTGAGAGATATCACTCATCTTTAGTGATTATACACCAGTTCTGCACCCAGAACAACCAAAACACCTCAGTCAAGTGTGAGTTATACCTATGAGAGTTCATCTGAATCGACCTATTAAGATCACTTGTCATCTTTATAAATGTTATAAAATCTTAAGGAATATTATGAAAGTACATATACAAAAACCCTTTGATTATTGAACATGAAACCTTGATTCAGAAACAAATATTCTTGACAAACATTTTTCAAAACATAAGTAAAATCTAGTCACACTTTTTCAAAACAAGTGATATGGTTTTATAAATGTTTTATCCAAATTTCAAGAATTTTCAACCTTACCTTTTAATCTGTTCTTATTTCAGTAATGATCACATAGGGGGAAATTGTTGAAAATAATATTTTTGTATGTGACCATCACTGAAATAAGATGAACTATTTTTATTTTATCTGACAAAAATTATCAGTTTATTTCAGGTTGCATGGACTCGAGATCAAAAACAAGAATGAATCAAGACCCAAGAAACTTTGAGAAAACAACCAAACTTGAGGAAGTGATGCTATGAACCAAAGAGCAAAATGCAAAAATGTCACCCAGCTACAGCAATCACGACGCGACGGACACCATGGTCGCGACGTGAAGAAGAGCAAACACAAAAGTCCAGATTGCTACAGCAATCGCGACGCGACGGGACTCCTGGTCGTGACGCCAAGCCTTCAACGCGACAACACCAACTTTTCAATCGCGAGACTACCAACACAACGCACTAACCAGTGGCCGACCAAAAGCAACACGACAAACGCACCCTCGCGACGCGACGGAAGACCTGGTCGCGACGCGAAGCCTGTATCTCAGCAACTATAAATAAGAAGCTCACCTCTTGCCATTCTTACAACACACAAAAAGACCTTACACATATACTCACATACACTCAAAGAAACCCACGACCAAACACCTCAAGACACTCAAATTTCTGAATCTTTCTACAAAAACCAAACCATATATCCGCAAGAAACAAAACCTCCACCCAACACCAAACTTCAAACTTCCAAACAACCTCTACCCGACACCAAACAAAACCTCCACCCGACACCAAACCCATACAGCACCAATACAACTACAATACACACACACAAGCAAGCCCACGTCCAAATCAACACAAAACCGAAGAAATACCATTTCAGCAAGAAAAACCGAGCAAAGAACAAGAATCGACGCTTCAAAGAAAATCACCATCTTCATCTGCTATCGATAAGTTCTTTTGAAATTATAATTCCAATAATTTACCTGTGCTGTTATTGATTTATTTAAACCTTTATAAATCAATTGTACTAAAAATCCAAGACATACAAATTGAACCTTGACAACAACAATATATGTGGACTGTATTTAACCGAGACATCTAACTTCTAACTTCTAACTTCTAACATTTTTATTTATTGTAAAAAACACTTTATCGTTATAATGGCGTTTATTACATCTAACCTCTAACTTCTAACATTTACTTTATTTACCGCTTTCTGTCCATTTAAATACTGTCTAGATTAAATTTACTGCTTTACTTTATTTATTTACAGATTTCAGTTATTTAATTCCAGTTTATATTTATTCTGCAACTCTTATTTATTCCGCATATTATAGATAAAATACATATCTGTCACACAGTAATCGGCTTAAAAACCTTATTCGTGGAGATCAGTTATCGTATTTTCAACAATTTGTATCAGAGCTTGTGTGATTTACTTTGAAATTTTTGTTGAGAACTTTTGTGTAGCGTTTTTATAAACCACCAATAAGTTTTCTTTAAAAATTTCATCTTAATATCACTTGTTCAAAAAAAAACATTTAAAAATTACTTGTGTGATTTATTTTGAAAATTTTTGTCGAAAACTTTTGTGTAGCGTTTTTATAAACCACCAATAAGTTTTCTTTAAAAATTTCATTTTAACATCACATTTTCGTTAACAAAAAAAAACAAAAATGTCTTCCGCAAACTACTCAAACATAAATTTTGTATCTATTGCTAACAGTATAGGTTCAGGTACTCGAGCACCCATTCTTATTCCTGAAGAATATAAATCATGGGTAGGTCGTATGAATCTTCATCACAACTCTATAAGTGAAGATGTGTGGAAATGTGTAGACGGATCTCTACCAGATAACATGACCTCTTTTACGAGTAACTTGGATATACTGAATGAAAGGAAGAAACTTGAACTTCAAGCCAAAAAGGAGCTTGTGTCTGGAATACCCCACAGTATTCTAAGCCAAATGAATGATATAATCCTTTTAACTGCAAACCAAATTTGGCAAACTTTGAAAAATCGTTTTGAAAGAAATGAGAGAATCATTGGAAACAAGAAAACATATGTTTTAAACGAATTTGACAACTTCAAAATGTTTTCACATGAGACCATCCATGATGCTCATGACAGGTTTAATCTCATTACCATCAAAATGAATAATTTGGGCATCAAAAAGTCACAGCATGAGAATTACAATCATATGAATCCAGCAATTCATACTGAATCTTTGTACAGTCTGTACGGAGAATTACAATCATATGAATCCTCGATTTACCCACCAACGTCTACTTCTTTTGGAGGACCACTTGCTCTTTTGTCAACATCCTCTCAAAACCAAACACATTTTCCTGATCAAAGTCAAATTGATTTAAATCAAAACCAAGCTTTTTTAAGTAATTCTTGTGACTTGTCTGATCCAAATAATGAAGCTGACTACCAACAATTGTGTGCTTTGGTAGCAAACACTAATCTCGAAATATTTTTGCCACATCATAGACCAAATTTTCAACAAAGATCCACTTTTGGACAAAACTTTCAGAATCGTGGTTTTCAAAATAATCACAACTCTTATAATAACCAAAAGCCTAGTCCAGTTTAATGGCTGTCTTCTTAGCCCACAATACTTGCCAAGTCCAGCCCAAGTTGCCACCTCCAGGATATACTTGATCTGCCCCTGGATTCCTTGAAGAGCCAAGCACTTTACAGCACACACATGTGGTGCTGTCTTTGTTTAATTGTTGCCTTTTGCTTTACACTTGATTATGTTTGTTGCTTTACACTTGATTATGTTTGCTTAATGCTGATAGTGCCCCACTATACAGCCTGTTTTATGGGTTAGATGACCCTTGTTTGCTGGAGCCTCCCTATAAAATGGGACCCTTGTTGATTTGTATGATCATCCATTTCTTTGTTCAGTTAATACAAGGAACATCAGATCTAAACTCTCTAAATTCGTGTAACATTGAGTATCAATATTTATTCTCTTCTTGACTTACTTAGCCTCTTTATCCAAAGATAGCTAAGGTCACACGGGTCTAAGGTGATTCTGTTGGGAATAGATTTTGGTTGTTGTCAGATATGTCTTTTTGGATTATAGGGTGAGTATGGGGTAAAGAAGGTTCCCCCATAGATGATGCACTGGGATCATTTTGGATGGGTGGATTGGGAGTGTTCAAAGAGGGATTTAGTGTTGGTAGTTCCCCCTCAACTTGATCTGCATTTTCTTGGTTTGATTGTGAAGTGACCTTAGCTATCTTTTTGATAAAGAGGCTAAGTAAGTCAAGTAGATAACGAATATTGATACTTAATGTTACACGAATTTAGAGAGAGTTTATATCTGGTGGTGCCTTGTATTCTTGAATGGATTTGATCTTTGCAGGGTCCATCATCAATTTCCCTTCCCTGATGGAATGCCCTAGGAATTGTACTTCTTGTTGGGAAAATGAGCACTTTTCCAGTTTCACATATAGATTGTTTTCTCGCAGAACCTGTAAGACTTGACTAAGGTGTTCTTGGTGTTCTTCTAGGGTCTTGCTGTAGATAACAATGTCATCAAGATAGACCACTACAAATTGATCCAAGAAGGGTTGGAATAACTTGTTCATCAACGTACAAAATGTGGCAGGGGCATTAGTGAGTCCAAATGGCATAACGAGAAACTCATATGAGCCATACCTGGTGACACAAGTAGTCTTGGATTCGTCCCCTTCTGCGATGCGAACTTGGTAGTATCCTGATCGAAGATCCAATTTGGAGAAGTATCTTGCGCTGCCAAGTTGATCGAAGAGGTCTGCTATAAGCGGAATGGGGTACCGATTTTTAACCGTGATTTTGTTAAGAGCTCTGTAATCGATACACATTCGGAGAGTCCCGTCTTTCTTCTTTTGGAATAATATTGGGGCACCAAAGGGAGCTTTGGAAGGTTGTATGTATCCAGCATCAAGAAGCTCATGGAGCTGTTTTCGAAGTTCTGCAAGTTCCGGAGGAGCCATTCGGTAAGGAGTCATTGCTGGGGGTCTGGACCCAGGTTCTACCTCGATTTGATGGTCGACTTCCCGTCGTGGGGGTAAATGCTTCGGGAGTTCGTCGGGCATGACATCTTCATACTCTTCCAGCACCTTTTTAATCTGTGGAGGTAACTGGGTGATGGGTAGGATTCCTTCGTTTTCGTTAGTATCGCGAATGGTGGCTACATAACAATCTCGGACTTTGGCCCCTCGTTTAAACTGCAGGGCTGAAAGTAACGGTTTTACTTCCATGGATCCTTTCAGTCTAGTCACTTGGATGCGATTATCATGGAGAAAGATGAGGGACTTTACAGAAGGAATTGGGAAGATATGTCCGCTTCGAAAGAAAGTTAGACCCAGCATGACTTTAAAGTCATCCATAGCAACAATAGTAAAGGAAAGACTATCTGTCCATTCATCAATGCGTACCTTTACAACGGCCATCCCCAAAACTTTTGTAGCAGTTGAGTTTACTGCTTTTATCGTGCCCGAGCTAGGCACGAATCGTATACCCAACTTTTTTGCTTCTTTGACATCCATGAAGTTATGTGATGCCCCTATGTCAATGAGGGCTACCGATTGTCTTTCATTGATGGCAATGTCAGCAAAGAGGAGACCATTTTCTTCTTTGTCTTCATTCAGGAGTTTGGTAAGGGCACAAAGGTGTCTGATGGAACCAAGATTTTCAGGGGCAACCGTGTCTTCTTGGGTTTTGTTGTCTGGTTCGGCATATAATGCATTAACCACTTTTTTATTGGGACACTTTTGTGTCCAATGTGATCCATTACAAATGAAACATGGACTGGGAGGAGGTTGGGAGAAATCTTTGAAAGGTTTCCCTTTCCATTGGCCTTCAGGCTTTCTAGGGACGTTCTTGTCTGTGGAAGTTTTCCCGGTAGGGTTTCTTTGTTGAGGAGATTTGTATTCTGACAATGATTCTGCTATTGATATAGCATTATCAAGGGTCGAAACATTCCTCCTATTTAATTCGGATTTAGCCCAATCTTTGAGTCCGTCTTTGAAGTAGAATAGGGCATCTCGATCCGAGAGATCTTCAATTTCTAACATAACTGTGGTGAATTCTTTTATATAATCATAAATATTAAATAGTGCACATACCTCTTTCTCGATCCGTGTACTTCCTTCTCCACCATAATAGAGCTGAAGCTCAAAGGAACGCGGAGGCATTACCGATTCTGGAGGTGTCGTCCAATACTCCCATGGCTTCAAGGTATTGCTCTACGCCAAATATGAAGTTTTCAACTGTTGAGGCGTTTCGTTCACCTTTATACAGGTCGGGTTGTGGGACTTTGATGTTGGAGTTCCTAACAGTGGGAATTCCGATGTTCAAGGATCGTTTCTAGACTTTAAGTTGTTGTATATCTTCTTTCAACCCACTAATTTCTTCGTGATTTGCTCTTTTGTGAGCAGAGAATTCCTCAAGAACCTTACTCAGTTCTATCTTTGATTCACATGATATTCTGTTGATCATTTCTTTTGCTGCCTCAGAGATCTCTGCGTTCTCTTGAGTCAGGATTTCAATAGTTTTCGCCATTTCACCGAACTGGGATTGCATGCTCTCCATTAGAGTTTCAAGATTGGAGAGCCGACTTTCTGTGTTTTCACCAAAGGAGTTACCACCAGTTGGAGGTTTTGATTTGCCCCTCTTTGATTTGGCTTTTTCGACATCTCGCCTACGTACCTCGTCATGGGTTTCTGGAGCGATGTGGAGTTCTTCACCCGTCATCGTGTAACAGTTTAGAGAATGTTTCCAAGGATTTGGACCTTGGCTCTGATACCACTTATCACGGACGCGAATTCGGCAACACTCCTTGCCCGTGCGGCGTCCCGAGGTCCCCCATAAAATCCTAAGACCAGCCCTCCCGTATACGCATGCCAACCGGTTTCGCCCTGCCATGGGCTCATCAGGGAGGCGACACTAGCCCCCGACCAGTTATGTCTAACCCGCTACGGTCCCCTTCACAGTCTTGCCCTCCTGGCCTCGAACGACTCGGCCAGACAGCAGCGACTAGACAGAACAACGCCCTTGGTCTAGGTCGCCCCCTTTTGTCCCAATGACAGGATAATCCAGTGGCATGATCTTCCTTTTCTCAGTCTAACACGGTCACGGAATTTTAGCCCGTGACACTCTCCCACCGCCAAATTGTCGCACGTCCTCGTGCGGTAGAAGAGGAACTCTTGTCTTTTCAAAGTGATACTTCTTCTCTATTTAGATACCAAGTATAGCGGCACACCTCCATACTCCGTGTGGCCATCTCCGTACTTCCACTTCAATGAGAGATGGAGCGATCTCCTGTAGGTGCCCTTTACTTCGCGACAACCTACCCGCCAGTCCGCCATTTACTTCAACGGACCCCACGAAAGTGAACAACTATCTCGATATGTCCCACCTGTCATGGAGTCAATTTCAGACCCGTGTGACCTTAGCTATCTTTGGATAAAGAGGCTAAGTAAGTCGAGAAGAGAATAAATATTGATACTCAATGTTACACGAATTTAGAGAGTTTAGATCTGATGTTCCTTGTATTAACTGAACAAAGAAATGGATGATCATACAAATCAACAAGGGTCCCATTTTATAGGGAGGCTCCAGCAAACAAGGGTCATCTAACCCATAAAACAGGCTGTATAGTGGGGCACTATCAGCATTAAGCAAACATAATCAAGTGTAAAGCAACAAACATAATCAAGTGTAAAGCAAAAGGCAACAATTAAACAAAGACAGCACCACATGTGTGTGCTGTAAAGTGCTTGGCTCTTCAAGGAATCCAGGGGCAGATCAAGTATATCCTGGAGGTGGAAACTTGGGCTGGACTTGGCAAGTATTGTGGGCTAAGAAGACAGCCATTAAACTGGACTAGGCTATCACGAATTGGGCTGTAACACCCTCCCCCACTTAATTTCATGACGTCCTCATCGCGTCTTCATTATAGAGTCGTATTTCTTCGGTGAATTGCCACAAGTTTCCTTCTTTCTCCCAGCTGGTTTCACTTTCTGTTTCTCCTTTCCAGTGGATCAAGTATTCTCTGTAGTTCGGTATGCCACGCTTTCTTATCAGTCGATCAGCAAGTATACACTCAATTTCTTTGTCAAAATGTGTTGTGATAGTGGTAGGTGCTCTCTTCGACTGGTTTCTATCGGGGTCTTCTTTATCGTTGTGAAAGCGTTTTAGGAGGCTCACATGAACCACCGGATGAATCTTGAGATTTGATGGTAATTCCAGTTGGTATGCAGCTTGGCATATTCTCTTGATTACAGGGAATGGTCCTTCGTATCTTCGTATTAAGCTCTTGTTTAGGGATCTCAAGGCTTTGAACTAGTTTGGAAGTAGTTTTAACATGACCATATCTCCTACTTCGAATTCTAGATGACGTCGTTTTAAGTCAGCCCACTTCTTCATCTTTTTTCTTGCCTTGTCAAGGTAGGCTCGCGTTTCGTCTGCTTCTTCGTGCCATTCTTTGGCGAATTGAAAGGCAGAAGGGTTGTTTCCAGAATAAGGACTCGTCAAAGCATCCGGAGTAAGCGGTTGTTGCCCAGTCACAATTTCAAAAGGACTCCTTCCAATTGACTCATTCTTTTGGAGGTTGAACGAGAACTGAGCAACGTCGAGAAGTTTCGCCCAATCTCGCTGGTGGGCGCTTACATAATGCCTGAGATAAAGTTCGAGTAGGGCATTAACACATTCTGTCTGTCCGTCACTTTGTGGGTGGAAACTTGTTGAGAAGTTCAATTCTATCCCCATTAGTTTGAACAGCTCCTTCCAGAATTTACCTGTGAATCGAGGGTCTCGATCACTGATAATGCTTCGTGGTATCCCCCATAACTTCACCACGTTCTTGAAGAATACCCGGGCCGGTTCGTCAACTATACAATCAGCAGTCACTGGTACGAAAGTTGCATATTTGCTAAAGCGGTCGACTATTACCATTATGGCTCCGAATCCTTCTGACTTTGGCAATGCTACTATAAAATCCATAGAGACGCTGTCCCAAGGACGTTCAGCGATTGGAAGAGGTTCCAACAGTCCTGCTGGACGTTTCTGTTCACCTTTGTCTTGTTGGTGTGAAAAAACAGAAAAACGAAAAAAAACATAATTCTTAATGTGTGAATATCAGTTCTCACGGTTCTTAACATTTTAGTGGTTCTCATTTGAACATATTCCTATATATATATATATATATATATATATATATATATATATATATATATATATATATATATATATATATATATATATATATATATATATATATATATATATATATATTATTTACTTATTTTAAAATACAATACAGGTTCGGTTCGGATACCCGTGGGTGTCTAGATATCCAAACCGTAGGTTCCCCGTTTAATCAGTTTTGAACTTTCTGGGTTTATGTTTCTTTTTTGTTTTCGGTTCGAAAAGCCCGGGTCAGCTCGGATTTTTGGTTTACTTTGAACACCCCTAATTATAGTAAGGTCGGTGTTAACTCATTAAGTAAAATCCTAGGGCCACATCAATCGTTTTAAATAATTATATCTATTTGTTTATCAAATGGTATTGCAATGTCCCCAACTTGCACCGTAATGTGTCATTTGGAGTTTAAGATCATGAAATCGAAGGTATAAAATGGAAGCAAAATTTTTTATGAAGGCCTTATTAACCAATCTTCTGAAGAAGAACGTGCCAGGTTTGTAATATATTTCATTTTCATCAATCTTAAAAAGTGGACAACATCTTGATGAATGACTTTGGCTAAATTCTCTTTTGCTCTCGCGTGGGAGATGAACCAACTGATTATTATATTAAGTGTTCATGAGGTCTTAGACACGTGGAAGTCCGTCCTTCTTTGAACCAACTGATTATTATATCTGGATGTTACTCGAGGTATACCACACAGGCCAGGTTGTGAATACAAGTATTTAATGTTAAAAAGGACACAGATGACAGATCCATATGTATTGGTATCAACGTCTACACTTACGAAATAACACAATATTCACATTTATATGTACATTTTATGATTCTATTTTCATGTATCTTCAATTAGAATGTTATGTGTTATTTCTTTTATTATGAACTTTGAGAATTTTACACAATTATAACAGTTTACTTCTCAATATTTTCTTAATAAGACATTGAAATTTGAAAAATATAATGCGATTATAACAATGAAAATTGTTTAGCGAGTGAATGACATCGCTATAATTTTGTGTATCTCTTACAACTATAACGTTGTAATAAATTTAAATGAACGTTCGATGCCAAACAAATGAATTGAAATACGCTTTTTAACTCTAGTTTGCAAAAGGTGAATACATGAGATAACGTACAAAAGAAAGTTACAAACAGAAGCACAGAACGGAAACATTAACAATGTTAATACGTCTGTTTATTATTGTATGTTTAGTGTAGGTATTTACATACTCTGTTTATTATTGTATTTTTCATATTCTGATGTTCTACTTATACCTATGGAATACGATGCAAACCCTACGGGATATTTTCACAACTTACATGGTATCAGACCATCAATGCCCACGTACGGCGATTGAAAGCAACACGTCGATTTTTTTTTCCACGCAAATCAATCGACTGTCGAGAGTGAAAATCTGAGTACGGGAAGTAATCTTCATCAAAGGTGACATGTCGAGAGATGATGACACGTTGGGAAACGAGATCAAGACATTTGTGTCCTTTATGATCTGTGGCAGGGCCAAGATAGACACAAGCGGTTGATCGAGGGGAGAGTTTGTGAGTAGACGTAGACGAGGTATTAGGATAACACAAACATCCAAAGACACGAAGGTGATCATATTTGGGAAAAAAACCAAAAAGAACCTCAAACGGTGCCTTGAAGGACAGAGTGGTAGTAGGAAGAAGGTTGAGGGTGTGGACAGCAGTGAGTAACGCTTCGGTCCAAAACTTGGGGGCTAGAGATGCTTGAAAGAGAAACGTGCGGATGATGTTGTTTATAGTGCGAATGGAGCGTTCAGCTTTTCCAGTTTGTCGTGCTTGTCAACTTGGAAAACATTGTCGATTGCCTTTTACTTCATCTGTTTCAAAAACTACTAGTGTGTTTGAACTCATTCACTCTGATTTATGGACATCTCATGTTACAAGTTTGAGTGGTTTCAAATATTACATTTTGTTTCTTGATGATTTTTCACATTTTTTGTGGGTGTTTCCTTTACGTGCAAAATCAGAAGGTTACACTGTTTTTTGCAATTTTCGAATGTATGTCAAGAACCAATTCAAGACTGACATTCAATCCTTTCAGTGTGACAACGGACGCGAATTTAATAACCATCTTCTTCTCACTTATCTTCAGTCTAATGGTATTACAATTCGTTTTTCATGTCCTTATACGTCCCAACAAAATGGAAAAGCTGAACGCTCCATTCGCACTATAAACAACATCATCCGCACGTTTCTCTTTCAAGCATCTCTAGCCCCCAAGTTTTGGACCGAAGCGTTACTCACTGCTGTCCACACCCTCAACCTTCTTCCTACTACCACTCTGTCCTTCAAGGCACCGTTTGAGGTTCTTTTTGGTTTTTTTCCCAAATATGATCACCTTCGTGTCTTTGGATGTTTGTGTTATCCTAATACCTCGTCTACGTCTACTCACAAACTCTCCCCTCGATCAACCGCTTGTGTCTATCTTGGCCCTGCCACAGATCATAAAGGACACAAATGTCTTGATCTCGTTTCCCAACGTGTCATCATCTCTCGACATGTCACCTTTGATGAAGATTACTTCCCGTACTCGGATTTTCACTCTCCACCCGCTGAGACCGAATATGAATCGTTCATTCACGATGATGATTCCCCCCTCTCCTTTTTCCCTCCTCGGCTCCGTCCAGCACTCAGCCCACGGCTGAAGAGCCACCCCCTACGCCTCCTCCACCTCCAGCACCTCCTACCGGTCATCCTATGACTACTCGTTCTCAGACCGGTTCCCTAAAACCTCGTACTATTCTCAATCTCTCAGCCACTACTGATATATCTCCCATTCCGAGATCCACAGCTCAGGCTATGTGTGACTCGAATTGGAAATCAGCAATGGATGCAGAAATTTCAGCCCTAAACGCAAATCACACTTGGGATCTTGTTCCTCGTCCTCCCCACGCCAATATTGTTGGTTGTCGTTGGCTTTATCGCCACAAATTGGACTCTCAAGGTAAACTTGATCGCTACAAAGGCCGATTAGTTGCTAGGGATTCTCTCAACAACCCGGCCTAGACTTTGATGACACGTTTAGCCCGGTTGTCAAACCCGCCACCATTCGGACTGTCCTTAGCATTGCTGTCTCTCGTTAGTGGCCCATTCATCAGCTCGATGTTAAAAATGCTTTTCTTCACGGTGATCTCACTGAAGAGGTTTATATGAAACAACCTCCTGGTTATATTCACCCCACTCATCCTGAGTATGTCTGTCGCTTGCGCAAAGCCCTCTATGGTCTCAAACAGGCTCCTCGTGCCTGGTACCAAAGGTTTGCTGTTTATATCTCTTCTATTGGATTCAAGAGCAGTCGCTCTGACAGCTCCCTTTTCACGTTCCATCGTGACTCAGAGACTATCTATCTCCTGCTCTATGTCGATGACATCATTCTTGCCGCCTCCAGCCAGTCTCTCATCACGACTGTTATCAAGCGGTTGTCTTCTGAGTTTGCCATGACAGACTTAGGCCCTCTCTCCTTTTTTCTCGGCATTGCTGCTACTCGCACTGGGAATAGTCTATTTCTTTCTCAGACGGCATTTGCTAAGGAGATTCTGTCTCGTGCAGATATGGTCTCCTGCAACCCTTGTAGCACTCCCATGGACACCAAATCAAAACTCTCCTTATCCGGGAAACCGGTTTCTGACCCGACCCTGTATCGAAGTTTAGCTGGCGCTTTACAATATCTGACCTTCACGCGTCCAGATATCGCCTATGCTGTTCATCAGATCTGCCTTTTTATGCATGATCCTCGTGAACCACACTTCTTAGCTCTGAAACGTATTTTGCGTTATCTTCGGGGTACTCTTCATCATGGTCTGTTCATTCGTCCGTCTCATGTCGATCGTTTGGTTGCTTATTCTGATGCTGACTGGGCTGGCTGTCCCTCGACACGTCGGTCTACTTCTGGGTTCTGCGTTTATCTTGGTGATAATCTTGTCTCTTGGTCTTCAAAACGTCAACATGTCGTATCTCGGTCTAGTGTCGAAGCTGAGTATCGGGGGGTAGCCAATGTTGTTGCTGAAACAGCTTGGCTTCGTAATCTTCTTCTTGAACTCTCTTGTCCGTTAACTCGTTCCACTGTTGTGTTTTGTGACAATGTGAGTGCCATGTACTTAGCTTCTAACCCAGTTCAGCACCAAAGAACCAAACATGTGGAAATAGACTTACATTTTGTTAGGGAACGCGTTGCCATTGGTCAGGTTCGCGTGTTGCATGTTCCATCAGCTCATCAGTTTGCAGATATCTTCACTAAAGGTCTACCTACACAATTATTTCTGGATTTTCGGAACAGTTTAAGCATTCGAGAACCTCCCGCTCAAACTGAGGGGGAGTGTTAATACGTCTGTTTATTATTGTATGTTTAGTGTAGGTATTTACATACTCTGTATAGTATAGGGACCTAAATGTATTTTTCATATTCTGATGTTCTACTTATACCTATGGAATACGATGCAAACCCTACGGGATATTTTCACAACTTACAAACAACATTAATTACAAGGAAACGAGATGACCCTTTTGGTGATTGTGCTGTTACATGGGTTCTCTAGGCATGAAGAAAACTTGTTCATCGTTGTCCGGTCATGCCTAGCGAAGCCCATAATTTTTAGTTGTCCCCTAGGCACCATCAGAGCTGGAACAACAGCACAGAAATCTCACAATAGCCTTCAGTGCCCTTGACAGCACATTACCACGATCAGGAACATTTCTCTTTCCTTCTGTCATTTCTTTTCTCAATGTCACCACTATGCCAGAAACGCAAATGGTATGTTGTTTTCTATAGTAGTGCGAAGGTTCTCCCTCTTATTAATAGTAGATATTATGTAAAATCCACCTGTATTTTACAAAACAATTCCTGCGAATTTACTTTGAAAATTTGCCTCCTTAGTGTGGGTTTGCCATCATCATTGGCTAGGTTGTTGTTAGGGATGGTTTTGTGCAATCAAAGTTCAAAGAAATTACTTCAAATTTATGAATTATAGTTTTTATTTATGCAATACGCGGATGATGCTACTTAATAACATCTTTGCACTTTACCTCCACTATAACATGGGTACCTTGAGTTTAATTTTGTTGACATTGAGGTGAGTTCATACCCCTTCTTTTTATATACAATACAAGGGTCTGAAAAGGGGAAGAACATCAAAATAACCTTCTATACAATACAAGGGTCTGAAAAGGGGAAGAACATCAAAATAACCAATTCATTACCTCTTGCTTTATCTTCATTTTCGTCTTCACATCTTTGTTTTCATTTGACAGTTTTGATATAGTAAGAGAGACAATCTTGTACGATCGACATGGGGCAGCTTGAGATACTTTGGTATCCAGGAAAATCTTTTTCTTCTTTGTTTGTTTGTTGAAAATCTGATTATTAATTGTTAGTATTTGTGCATTAGTACACATTACGGTCACACTTTTTCCAAAACCGCACAGTCACACTTTCGATTTTTTGCGTGACTAAAGGTTACATAAAATTTTTTAGACTAGTTTTAGCGACATTTTACCGCAATATGCGTGACCATTGTTGTATAGATCGTAATCGTTCATAACGATTTAACGTCAAAAGTTAGCTTTTCACGACGCACAATCAAACAATGTGGCCACATATCACCAACGGCCACAGTTTTTTTTTTTTTTTTTTTTTTTTTTTGAAAGAATGAAAAATTTTGTGATAGTGTTTCTAAGAGACGAAAGATGCATATATGATTACATAAAACAGTTGTTTATGTGTGTAAATCGTAAAGTGAAATTAGACACGTTATTTTAATGTAGCTAAAATCGAGTATTTACGGCCACATAATGGATTTCGTGTGACCATAGGATGGTTTTTTATTAGCCACTTTGTAAAAGAAACAAAATAACACTACAAATAAAATGATATTTAGTGGCATAAAAAAGTGCCACTAAAAACCAGTAAAGTGCCACTAAAGGCCTACTAGGAAATCAGCGGCACAAAAAAAAGTGTCACTAAAAACTTTTAGTGGCACTTTTTGGTTGTGCCGCTGCAGCCTGATTGGGTTTTAGTAACATTTTTTATTATGCCACTATAACACTTGTAGGTTTTAATGGCACTATTTTTATGCCACTATTTAATTTCTAAAATAAATATTATTTCACTATTACCGAATATTCCACAAGCCATATATTATTCCAAATAAATATTATATTTAAATGCAACAATAAACATAGTAAAAGTACATTGCTATGTTCAAAATAAATAAAACCCAATAAATTACATTATATTCAACCTTTCTAAAATACAATTTTTATGTTCATATCATTTGTCCATGCTAGACCCCCACTCTCACAGCTCTATCAAGTTCATCGATTACTTGCTCTTCATTTGTCTTGAGTGTTACATTACGACCAGAATCAATGACTGTAACACCCGACTTATTAACAAAAACACCCCAAAATATTTTTTTTAAAACCAATATTTTTTAAGCAAACCATAAGTAGGGGTATTAGTTAATCAATACGAGTACAAGCGTATCACGAAGTACAATACATAACATATTATACATTCTTCAAACCGGGATGTCACTTCAAATCCTAGTCCTCAGTCACGGACTTTATCTTTTCCCTTGGCGGGATCACGCTCACCTGCAGGGACATATCAATAAAACTGTGAGCTATAAAGCCCAATGAGTAATCAAATCAAATATAACATGTATAAGAATAAAATTCTCTATACAAAATCAATTATGCATTATCATAAGATAAAAAATCATATATGGCTCACGGGTTAGCCGCTGTTGCCTAGACTCACGGCTCCGTTCTTGCCATCGCAATGACTCACGGATTATCCGGTCTTGTCTGTATAAGCTTGACTCACAGCTCCGTTCTTGTCTATTATAGACTCACGGCTTATCTGGTCTTGTCACGTCACAGTTTACATGGATATATTGACTCACAGCTCCGTTCTTGTCTATCGTAGACTCACGGCTTATCTGGTCTTGTCATATTTCCAATCATGTAATTTGTCATTTTTGTCCCCCAAAATCATATTCATCTGCAGCTGCTCATATAACATATATCACCACGGATAACAGTGAGATTACTCACCTGAAGGCTTGCTACAACTAGCGTTTGTTGTTCCTTGCTTTCCAACGAAATCCGTAGAGTTTTGTCCCGTACCTATAATTCCATTTATTTTCAAAATGACTATAGGTTAATAACCATTCTAATTAACTCTAATACAATAGAGTTCAATACAATATCATTACAAGCAATGCCTAGTTAATAAACTTTCCGTTTACTAACTTTTATGAATTTTTACTATTCACCGAGGCATTCGAATCGATCTACAGTGCTCCCGAGAGGTCGGAAACTCAATATAAAAATTTTCCCAAACTTTTCAGACCATAACGAGCCTACGGTTCAAGTTTGAGCTAAATCGGACAAGCCAAACAAAAGTTAGCATTTCTGCTGTCTGGGAGGCGCACTGCGCCTAGGATAGGGCGCACTGCGCCCTGCGCCAGTGCTGCCTCCTGGGCAGTCGCGAATTGTGCACTGTAGCAAGCAGTTTTGACCCATTAAGTCCTTAATGCTGTTCTTAACCGTTTGGGGTTTATTTCTAGGCTAAAACATTACATTTTAACAAGGTTTTTAACCCCCATAACACACTTAATCAGTCATATGAAGAATTAGGGTTCTTAGTTCTAACAACCCCAAAACTTCAAATTTATCTAAAATAACAATCTACTTCCATTTTCTTGAATTAAGCCCTTATTAGCATGACTTAATGGAAGCATTACATCAATTTAGACACATAATCATAACTGCAAATGCAGTTTTTGAGTTCTAAAAAACCCATCAAGAACAACTATCAAGAACTTGAAGAACTTACCTCCAAAACTTCCAATTCTACCCTTTGAATGCTATAATCCGATTTTTAGCCTTAAACCTTCAAGATTACTCCAAAATTCTGCAACTCCCGTACAAAGAAACCCTCCCGTAGCTCACCAAATTTCTGCACAAAATGGGAGAAGCTTCCATCCTTTTATACTTCCAGAAATTGCATTTTGGTCCTTGTAGTTGTATTTCTAAACTTTTGCCACAACTTACACAATTAATGACAAAAATCAGTTTTTATAACATTCTAAGTCCAAGACTTCAAATAATATTACAAAACAAATCCTTTTCTGTCAAAAAGACCAATTTACCCTTCTAAGGTTAAATGACCATTTTGCCCTTTTTATTATAATTACATAATAAACATGTTTTCGCGTTACAAATTCTCCCCTCCTTTAAGAGATTTCGTCCCCGAAATCATACAAAAAGTTGAGGGTATTTCTCCCTCATTTCACTTTCGGTCTCCCACGTCATGTCGGAACCTTTGTGATGACGCCAAAGTACTTTCACCATACTAATCTTCTTATTTCACAACTGTCTTATCTTGCAGTCTAACACCCTCTCGGGTTGTTCCGGGTATCTCAAATTGTCATCCACTTCAATTTCAGCAAGTGGTACTTGTTGAGACTTATCAAACAAAGTTTTTCTCAAATGGGACACATGGAATACATCATGTATACCATGAAGTTCATCAGGTAACTCCAATCTATACGCCACGGCTCCAACTCTTTGGGATATACGGAAAGGTCCAATGAAGCGAGGACTCAACTTCCCTTTCTTCCCAAAACGAATTAGGCCTTTCCAAGGGGATACTTTGAGCATTACCATATCTCCTACTTGGAATTCTATCGGTTTCACCCGTTTGTCCGCATACTGTTTCTGTCTATTCTGAGCTACCTTCAAATTTTCGCGTATCAGTTTGATCTTGTCTTCGGTCTGTGCTACAATTTCAGGTCCAGCCAACGGCTTTTCCCCAACTTCAGTCCAGCAGGTTGGAGTACGGCACGGTGCTCCATACAAGGCTTCATACGGGGCCATCTGAATGCTGGAATGATAGTTGTTATTGTACGCAAATTCCACTAAAGGCAAATGATCTTCCCAGCTTCCACCGAAGTCAATGATACAAGTTCTTAACATGTCTTCCAAGGTCTGGATTGTTCTTTCACTCTGACCATCGATCTGCAGGTGATATGCGGTACTCATAAGTACTTTTGTACCCAGTTGCTCTTGAAGACTCTGCCAAAACCGGGAAGTAAATCTGCTGTCTCGATCTGACACGATTGATGCTGGTAATCCATGTCGACATAACACCTCATCTATGTAGATTTTCGCCAGTTGATCTACCCTGTAATTTTCTTTATATGGTATGAAATGTGCCGATTTGGTCAATCGATCCACAATCACCCATATAGAATCATAACCTCGCGGTGTCTGCGGCAACTTCGTTACAAAATCCATGGTAATATGGTCCCACTTCTTCTCTGGAATCAGCAATGGTTGTATTTCTCCATACGGTTTCTGATGGTTTGATTTAACTTGCAGACATGTCAAGCATCTTTCCACATATCTTCCAATGTCCCTCTTCATTCCAAGCCACCAATACATCGGTTTTAACGTCCGATACATCTTGGTACTGCCCGGATGAACTGCATATCGACTAAAATGGCCATCTTCTAGAAGCAAATTCCGCGCTTCTCCTTGTTTCGGGACCCATATACGGCCTCTGAAGGTCTTCAATTTCTGAGCATTTTCTTCCAGATGCTTCAAATATCCAACCATTCGTTCACTTTTTACATTCTCCGGCTTACATGCTTCTTCTTGTGCCGAACGAATCAATTCCGGTAACCGGTTTGCTATACCCATACACGCGGATGTAATTTTCAGAGGAGCTTCTTTTCGGCTTAGAGCATCTGCCACCACATTCGCCTTGCCAGGGTGGTACCGGATTTCAAAGTCAAAGTCTTCCAGAAGATCCATCCATCTTTGCTGTCGCATGTTAAGCTCCTTTTGATCAAATAAATACTTCAAACTTTTGTGGTCTGTATAGACAACAAATTTCACACCATATAAATAGTGTCTCCACAGCTTCAAAGCTAAAACCACCGCAGCTAATTCAAGGTCATGAACTGGATACTTCTTCTCAGCGTCTTTTAATTGGCGGGACGCATAAGCTATTACTCGACCCTTCTGCATTAGCACACATCCAAGGCCGATTCTTGAAGCATCGCTGTAGATCACATATTCTTCTCCGCTTTGCGGTAGTGTTAACACTGGTGCTTCACATAGAGCTTGCTTCAACTTCTGAAATGCTTCTTGCTGCTTTTCGGCCCACATGAGTTTTTTGCCTTTCTTGGTCAATTTGGTCAACGGAACAGCTATCGAGGAAAAATTCTCGACAAATCTTCTGTAATAGCCTGCCAAACCAAGGAAACTTCTTACTTCAGTTGGACTTCGAGGCGGTTCCCATTTCATCACGGCTTCAACTTTTGCTGGGTCGACTTTCACCCCTTCAGCATTAATTACATGGCCAAGAAATTGAACTTCTCTTAGCCAGAATTCACACTTGGAGAATTTAGCATACAATTTTTCTTGGCGAAGCAACTCCAACACTTGTCGCAGGTGTACTTCATGTTCGGCTTGGCTTCGCGAATACACCAAGATATCATCTATAAATACTATCACCGAGGTATCAAGGAACAGTCGACATACCCGGTTCATGAGATCCATGAATACGGCTGGAGCATTGGTTAACCCGAAAGGCATCACCAAAAACTCATAGTGACCGTATCGTGTGCGAAAAGCTGTCTTTGGAACATCAGATTCTCGTATCTTCAGCTGATGGTAACCCGACCTCAGATCAATTTTTGAAAAGTAGGATGCTCCTTGTAGCTGGTCGAACAAGTCATCAATTCGTGGGAGTGGATACTTGTTCTTCACCGTGATCTTGTTTAGTTCCCGATAGTCAATACACATGCGTATTGACCCATCTTTCTTCTTGACAAACAGAATAGGGGCTCCCCAAGGCGATATACTTGGTCTGATGAAACCCTTGTCTAACAATTCTTCCAGTTGCTTTCGCAGTTCCACCATCTCTGAAGGTGCCAAACGGTATGGAGCCCGAGCAACAAGAGCAGCTCCCGGAATCAGTTCAATCGTGAACTCAACCTGTCGATCTGGTGGCAACCCTGGAAGTTCATCTGGAAACACATCTGGGAATTCATTTACCACGTTCACATTCGCTACTCCCACTTTGACTGGCTTAGCCACCGCTACATAGGCCAAATAAGACATCCCTCCTTTACTAATACAGCTTCGCGCTTGAGCAAAGGAGATAACTGGCATTCTTAACCGAGGTCGTTCACCCTGAATCTTTATCCATTCCCCCTCCGGTGATAATACCGTGATGTTTTTATTTCTACAATCCATGTTGGCATAATTCGTTGCCAACCAATCCATCCCCACAATTACACCAAATTCATTGGTAGTCATCGGCTTCAAATCTATAGGGAAAGTGGTCCCGTAGATTTTAAGCTGACAACCTTCCAAGTGTTCAGAAACCCAAACATATCTGCCGTCCGCTATAGCCACTTCTAAGCTTTCATCCATTGGTGTTAACGGTACATTCAGACGGGGCAATAAAGACTCCGACACAAAACAGTGTGTAGCCCCTGGATCAAATATAACATATACAGGTATGGTATTGAGAGTAAAGATACCTGTAATCACATCTGTCTTCTCACGGGCTTCCTCCACGGTCATCTGGAAAGCTCGCGAGGCTACCGGTCGTCCCCTGTTCTTCGGCTCTTCTTTCTTCCCGCCCTGATCGGTCCTGGGTCTATCACTAATTGCTCCAGATTTCAACTCGGGACAGTTTAGGCGAAGATGGTCCGTAGCTCCACATTGGTAACACCTACGCTCCGCCCGACAGTCCCGTGTAAGATGACCCGTTCTTCCACAATTTCGGCAGCTAACTGACCCAGTATCACTGCGACAACTGCCCGTGTGCCTTTTTCTGCATTTTTCACACCACTTTCCTTCCTCTTTCTGGCCTTTTCCCTTAGACCCGGATTGTTGCGACTTTTTCTGAGGCGTCCAACCTTGGTCTTCCGCCTTTCGTTTCGTTTCCAAAACTTTCTTTTCGTCTTCCTGTCGCTTCAATTCTGTTTCTCTTTCTGTGGCTCGATCCACCACTTGCCGGAAAGTAGGTAGTTTCAGCGGTTGCACGATTTCTCTAATTCAGGTCGTCAACCCCCAGACATACTTATCAATCTTCCTCTTTTCGGTATTGACATGATGTTCTGCAAATCTGGCTTTCTCCAGAAAGCTAAGAGTATATTCTTGAACAGATCGGGAACCCTGTTCCATGTGCAGGAATTCATCCTCTAATTGCTTTATCACTACTTCAGAACAGTATTCTTCGTTGAACTTAATCTTGAACTGCTCCCAAGGTATCGATTGGGATGAATCAAGATCCAGTGATTTGTAGTAAATTTGCCACCAATGTAGTGCACCGCTTGTGAGTTGGTTCGTGGCAAACTCTACTTTATCATTTTCCGCACATTTGCTTACCCGGAACACCTTCTCAATATGCATGATTCATTCCATAGCTTTGACTGGATCATCTGTCCCCGAGAATTCCTTTGGTTTACAACCAAGGAAGGCTTTGTAAGTACACCCAACTTTCTTTGTCGAAGCTTCCCCACCTTGAGTTTCTTTTATTGTCCGAGCACGACTTTCTCCCTGACTTTCATCTTCTGGTTGCCTGTCATGAATACTTTTTGCAGCCTCTTCACTAGGATTAGGATTTGCACTCGGATTAGGATTGGCGCTTGGGTTGGGGTTATTCGTTAACCAGGCATCATTTGCCTAACCACTTCTTCCACTATTGCCCGAATATCAGGTGGATTTTCTCCCACCGGTTCCCTTGCTGGTGCTCTTCGCCCAACAGAGCCACGTGACCGAGCTGGTCCACTTCTTGCAGTTCCACGCGAATTTGCACCAGTGGGATTACTTCGTGTATTTCTCATACTTCAAAATTACAGCAAACCGTTAGATTACATATATAATAACAAACTTATACATATCTAACAGTCCATTTATCTGTTCTTCTCTCAAGGTTTAAGTCCAGGGATCTAATCTAAGACACCTAGTTCACTTAAACCACGGCTCTGATACCAACTTGTAACACCCGACTTATTAACAAAAACACCCCAAAATATTTTTTTTAAAACCAATATTTTACAAGCAAACCATAAGTAGGGGTATTAGTTAATCAATACGAGTACAAACGTATCACGAAGTACAATACATAACATATTATACATTCTTCAAGCCGGGATGTCACTTCAAATCCTAGTCCTCAGTCATGGACTTTATCTTTTCCCTTGGCGGGATCACGCTCACCTGCAGGGACATATCAATAAAACCGTGAGCTATAAAGCCCAATGAGTAATCAAATCAAATATAACATGTATAAGAATAAAATTCTATATACAAAATCAATTATGCATTATCATAAGATATAAAATCATATATGGCTCACGGGTTAGCCCGCTGTTGCCTAGACTCACGGCTCCGTTCTTGCCATCGCAATGACTCACGGATTATCCGGTCTTGTCTGTATAAGCTTGACTCACAGCTCTGTTCTTGTCTATTATAGACTCACGGCTTATCTGGTCTTGTCACGTCACAGTTTACATGGATATATTGACTCACAGCTCCGTTCTTGTCTATCGTAGACTCACGGCTTATCTGGTCTTGTCATATTTCCAATCATGTAATTTGTCATTTTTGTCCCCCAAAATCATATTCATCTGCAGCTGCTCATATAACATATATCACCACGGATAACAGTAAGATTACTCACCTGAAGGCTTGCTACAACTAGCGTTTGTTGTTCCTTGCTTTCCAACGAAATCCGTAGAGTTTTGTCCCGTACCTATAATTCCATTTATTTTTAAAATGACTATAGGTTAGTAACCATTCCAATTAACTCTAATACAATAGAGTTCAATACAATATCATTACAAGCAATGCCTAGTTAATAAACTTTCCGTTTACTAACTTTTATGAATTTTTACTATTCACCAAGGCATTCGAATCGATCTACAGTGCTCCCGAGAGGTCGGAAACTCAATATAAAAATTTTCCCAAACTTTTCAGACCATAACGAGCCTACGGTTCAAGTTTGAGCTAAATCGGACAAGCCAAACAAAAGTTAGCATTTCTGACTCCCTGTCTGGGAGGCGCACTGCGCCTAGGATGGGAGGCGCACTGCGCCTAGGATAGGGCGCACTACGCCCTGCGCCAGTGCTGCCTCCTGGGCAGTCGCGAATTGTGCACTGTAGCAAGCAGTTTTGACCCATTAAGTCCTTAATGCTGTTCTTAACCGTTTGGGGTTTATTTCTAGGCTAAAACATTACATTTTAACAAGGTTTTTAACCCCCATAACACACTTAATCAGTCATATGAAGAATTAGGGTTCTTAGTTCTAACAACCCCAAAACTTTAAATTCATCTAAAATAACAATCTACTTCCATTTTCTTGAATTAAGCCCTTATTAGCATGACTTAATGGAAGCATTACATCAATTTAGACACATAATCATAATTGCAAATGCAGTTTTTGAGTTCTAAAAAACCCATCAAGAACAACTATCAAGAACTTGAAGAACTTACCTCCAAAACTTCCAATTCTACCCTTTGAATGCTATAATCCGATTTTTAGCCTTAAACCTTCAAGATTACTCCAAAATTCTGCAACTCTCGTACAAAGAAACCCTCCCGTAGCTCACCAAATTTCTGCACAAAATGGGAGAAGCTTCCATCCTTTTATACTTCCAGAAATTGCATTTTGGTCCTTGTAGTTGTATTTCTAAACTTTTGCCACAACTTACACAATTAATGACAAAAATCAGTTTTTATAACATTCTAAGTCCAAGACTTCAAATAATATTACAAAACAAATCCTTTTCTGTCAAAAAGACCAATTTACCCTTCTAAGGTTAAATGACCATTTTGCCCTTTTTATTATAATTACATAATAAACATGTTTTCGCGTTACAATGACCATATAAAAGTTATCTAGAACTGAAACAAATGCCAAATAAATTTATCATTAATACATACGGTAATATTAGAAGAATCATTAATTTATATCCAAAAACATGTAAATTCAAATTATTGGACAGACTGTATTGATCACACTTAATCACAATTATGGTCAAATTGTATTAGTTAAGACGATTATCAGATTGCGTTGGTATTTTTAACTATTTGCTACTAAGTTTGCAAGTCGGTTTATGAAAGTAATCAGTTGTTTATAACTCGATGGTTAAAAGTTCTACATTTGGATGTATATAAGAATGTATTTGTATCTAGTTTAATTAAAATTGCACAAACTACATAATACTCACATAAATATATTTTTTGCTTTCCCCACCTGCATGATAAATAGATAATAGAAGCTCCTAAAATTGAACAAATTAACTTGTAAGTTACAATTCAAAAAGCCTTCTTACATCTCTTCCAAATAGCTACCACCCACATCAAGTGGAATGATTTTCTTTTGTAGTAGTGAAGAGATTCTAATTATAAAAAGATGCTTACTGAGTTACTCGGTGTAGCCTTTGGTTGAAATGGTTGTGTATAATTAGTTGACTAGACTTAGGAGAATTAGTACCCATAGACAATAGAGAGAAATCACAATTTCCTGCAAGCCAAGCAGTTTCAAACTACAAACAGTACCCCGTGAATTCCACTAGAAAAATTAAACATCTCTATGCCAAAAAAATTAGAAATTATACCAGTCCCATACCAATTGTACTCTATACAATCTGGTAAGATATACCTTTGGTTGTCGGAATAAGGAACAACAAAGAAATGACTTTGTTTAAGCATTCGTCTCTGTTTCTCCGGTATCCAACTGTGTGTCTTCAGGAAGTAAGAAGACATTAATCAAATAATATTAACTGGAACAAAAAGTACAAATTATAAGAGGAACATCAAAATTATAATGGAACACAAATCTTGGATGTGCTATGTTGCAGGGGTGGTGGTACTCTATTATGTTTGTTATGGAAGTGGTGGTGGACATACCATAGCGATTTTAACCAAAAGGATATGTGGATTTTGTTGTTGTTGTTCACCAACAATTGTGGTTTCAAACATCCAATAGACATGAAAATTTGGTGCACTAATTTTCATACAGTAAAGAGAACAGGTTATGCTATGAAAAATTAGTAGACATTTATCTCAACCAGTGAAACATCATTAAATCGGCTACAAAAACACCATTAAATCTCAGCTAGTGAAAATTAAACTTCTTATTTTACCTAATCCACCAACATCCCGTTGTGTTGGCAAACCTTGTCAACTACTTCGTCAGCAGCAGCTTTATGCAAATTGCTTATCCATTTACAGGCCACAAGAAGAGGGTACATAAGAGCCAGTAATGAAGTTTGATTATATCCTCAATATTTGTGTTTCAGCAAATATGTCGTTGAATAACGATTTGAACCGAGAAAACCTAGATGCACGAAATGAACGATTATGACAACGAGGATAAGAGATTGGGAACCTGATCTTAAATTGTTCTGTAATTTATGCATAGACGGTGATTGCTGACCGTAGGACGCATGGATCCGTGGTCGTTCCTAGTTTGTCGACTTGTATTGAAGTAGCGATTACAGAAAGGAGAATCGGCGAAGACAGAAGCAACAAGGCAAAGCAGGGGCGGAGCAGACTGGTAGACCGGTAGAGCAACCGTGGACCAGCGGAGCAGGGGCAGTAAAGGGAAACAAGTACAAGAATTCGATCCGGAAGCTAGGTAAGAAAGAGGAGACTCGAAGCGGGATTTATGAGATGCCTCTTTTTCATTTCCCGCTGGGTAAGAATGACGAGGGAAGCGAAATCTTTTTTAGTTTTTTAAGTTTAGGTTTTTTTAATTTTTGATGAAATTATATAACCTATACATTTTGCAAAGTGTGATGTCAGCATTTTTCAAGTTGTTTATATTTATAATACGCTAAATATATTACATAATTAGATTCAGCCCAGCTGGCTAAGGCGTGTCCTTCTGTGTTACCGGAGGTTACCAGTTCGAAACCTTTACCTCATGTTTTTCATTAATTCTTTGTTAATTACTATTATTGTTTATATTTTTATCTCATTTGTATGGTATTTGCAGTTTTTTTTACTATTTATTTTTTATAATTTGGTCCTAATCAAATTTAGTTGGTGTCAATCCATGTCTACAATATTTACTTTTTTACAATTTGAACTTATTTCCAATTTTTTTTTATGGAAATAATTTCATTAACTTGTTTTTTTCTACTATTTTCTTTCAAATTTTCTTTGATTTTTCAAGTTTAGTTTAATCTTTTTATAACATTTTCCAACTTTTTCAATTAATATCTTAAACATTTTTTTATTTCTTAAAAATAATATTAATTCTTTTTATATTTTATTATACATTTATTTTTTAAGAATATGTTTTCATATAATTGATTTTCTATATTATTGTTTTGACTCTTTGTTTGGGTTTTTTTTCGTCCATTATTTTTATAAACTTCGATCAACTTTTTTTATAGGTTTTTGTACAAGTATTATTACAGTTCTTTTTTAAAACAAAATCTTTTTTACAAGTTACGTTTTTCTCTTATGGGTTTTATTTTTTTTTATATTTTGTTTTATACCAATCTTTTGGATTACTTTATTTAGTCGAAAATATAAGATTTGTAAACCTGTCGCAACGCGCGGGAAAAACCTACTAGTTAATATATATTATATAAAGTTTTAGTGATATTTTAATTAGAGATCTGGAAATTAGTATTATAAAATGTAAACTGTCACTAATAGATAGGAAAACTGTGTTATAAAATGTAAATGTCACTTTATCTAAAAAAAGTTATACAGACATAAAAAGGTGTCACTAAAAATATGCTATAGAGGCACAAAAACAAAATGTCACTAAAACTTTGTGCGAGTAAATGTAATTTTATTTGTAGTGTAACTAACTATAAGAATTCTATGGTCCGAATATATATTTATATTTTTACCAAACGTTACATATAAAAAGTTATGATAAAAAAAACGTATAATTTAACTTGAAAGCAACGTTTAATTATTATAATATATTTATTAAAAAAAAAGTCTCTCCACCGGTTGGTGGAGTTTGAAATTGGGATGTTTGAAATATTTTTTTATTATTTTATTTTAATTTTATTTTATATAAAGTGGGCCCCACTTCATTATTTAATCAATTTTACACATTTTACCCTCAAATAATTCGTATTTTCATTTCGAACACTACGTATTCAATATGTATTTTTAAGTTTATCAATAATATTATGTTGTTTTATAAAACGAAAAATTTACCGTCAAATCCGTATCATCGATACGGACAACCTGACGTCAAAATTTAATATCATTGATATTAGTTTTATATTTAATATTTTCTTTTTCTTTAAAATGAAATTGTATTTACATTTAAACCCTATATTTTCAATAAACTTACAATTAATACCATTTCGTTAATTCGTTAAAGACTTTTAGTTAAAAAGTTGATATTATTAAACTACGATTTTTGTAGATTATATTTCTATAAAATAAAATTATTTGTTTTAATTAAAAACTATTAAATCTATTTAAAGAGTATTTTAAGGGTATGTTTTGTTATAAACAAATTCTAAAAGCTATAAAAGTCGAATATATGTATCTTGAGGGCCGCAATACGAAAATAAATCTACTATAAATATAGCCTCATTCTAGCCATTCAAATCACACAAACAAGTTCTTCGATACATATAGAGAGATATACGAAGAATGAGCGTTAGAAGTAGATATTTCAGAAGTAGATATTTCAGTTATAAATATAGTGAGTTCGAGTTAGAAGCACGAAGAGTCGGGCGATCTAACAACAATTGGCGATAAGATCCTAGTCGACATTGAGGTGAGTTCATACCCGTTCCTTATATATTTATTCAAGTTTTTAAGGGGGAGAATACAAGTTATAGTATAAAAATAGCTATTTATACTCATTTGTAACAGTAGTAAACAAAATGTAAATTTTGTAAACATCATTATGACAACAATTCAATTATAGTTCCAAAAATAATATCGAATGATCTACTTACGAGGGCGGTGTCTAGGCCGATCATTTGGGCTAGGTTGTTGGATTTCCGAAAGGCTTATACGCTGAAAGGGTCCTACCTCTCCATTTGATCTTCTACCTGGCCGTTCTTTATTTGATAGTCATGAAATATTATATTTGAATTAATAATGAGTATAACCAATTTATTACACCACTATTGTGGATAATATATCTTAAAGAAGTTCTTTATAACCATCTAAATAAGTTATTTCACATATATTTGTAAATATACGCTTTTTACGATGGAATATTAAAAATAGACTATTATAGGAATAGTTTATGGTCACAAGGTTACTATGACATTTTGAACAAGAAAAAATAATTATATAAAAATATATAATTTTACATTACTATATTATCATGGAAAAAATGATAATGGGCAAATACAAGGGTTTTTCATATACAAATAACAAGTTGATTGATACATATATTTTTGTGAGACGGGTCTTCACAATGCTTATTATGGGGAAGAACATCAAAATAACCAATTGGTGAAATTTATAACCAGAGTTATAACATGGGTCTTCACAGTGCTTATTTAAGTACATACTATAAGTCCTGAAATTTATAACCAGAGTCTCGGTAAGAGAGCGTGATATTTGTTATCTATACGGGATTGACAACCCCGCACCTGAAGAACGTCGAAGCAGGCCTACATGGTCACAGTATGGTTATAGGGCGTCTCGCATGGGAAATCAACTTTATGAATTGTTTACGTGGAAATATACATTTTCAATGGCTTTATACTACAAACTATGCTATACATTTTAGTCCTTGGGTTTTAAGGACTTGGATACATTCATAAGAAAATATTGGATTTTCTTGGATTACAATACTACATTTTACAAGGAAAGAGATTCCACATACAAGATTTATGGTATTAAAACTACATTTTAACAAGTTACAAATATAAGTACGGTTTTACTTATACACAGTGGTTCTATGTAAATTAAAACTACGTTTTATCAAAGATATAAATATAAGTACGGTTTACTTATACATACGAGTTTTGTGGAATTAAATCTACGATTCGTCTACAAGTAAACATCTATTTACACGGTTTTATACAAGAATAAAACTACGTAATACTATTTTCAAGTATACAAATACCTATACATTTTCGGTCTTTGGGTTTTAAGACTACTACACATTTATAAGAAAATATTGGATTTTCTGGTTTCAAACACTATCTTTTTACAAGGAAAAATGATTATGGATTTTCTCATACAAAAAATCTTATGAACTCACCAACGTAATGTTGACACTCTTTCAAACTACTTGTATTCTCAGTAAATTTATAAGGTAACTACAACCTTTGACGATGGGTCGCTATGGCATCATACTATGTATTTTGATATCATAGTGTAATTGTATTTAAAACGTACAATCTTTTGAACTCTTGTAACATTACAATTATGTATATGATGGATGTGTTTGCTTTGATCACTATTGTACAAACGTTGTTGTGATACTGTTCATGAAGTCATCCACCCTTAGACGTTTCCTCCATCGTGGTTTGGGGTTGTGACAACCTTTCACGACTTCAGAGATTCTGATAGAGGTGCTTCGGGCGCAGAAAGGGTTGAGAATATAACCAATCTTCCGGTCTCTACTGCTTCGCTCCAATATGAAGTTCCCTCAAGAATTCAACGGGACCATCCAATCGACAATGTTATTGGCCCTCTGGATGATGGTGTCTTAACCAGAAGCCAAAGTGGTCAAGTGAGCGAGTGTCTCTATTCATGCTTCATTTCTCAAATTGAACCGAAGAACGTTGAGATGGCACTCAATGAACCTAGTTGGGTGGATGCAATGCATGAAGAGCTGAACCAGTTTGAGAAGTTGAATGTCTGGCAATTGGTGGAACTACCCGAAGGAAAGAAGGCCTTGGATACAAGATGGGTGTTTTGCAACAAGCAAGATGATTCGGGAGTGATTATGCGAAACAAGGCACGTCTGGTGGTTCGAGGCTTTAGACAGATATAAGGACTTGATTACACGAAAGTGTATACTCTTGTGGCGCGACTTGAAGCGATTCGGATTTTCCTTGCCTACGCTTCTTACATGAACTTTACCGTCTACCAAATGGACGTCAAGACAGCTTTCTTGTACGGTGAGGTGAAAGAGGAAATCTATGTTGATCAACCTCCTGGTTTGGTCAACTCCAAGTTTCCAAATCATGTCTACAAGCTTGATAAAGCTCTCTATGGTCTGCATCAAGCTCCTCGTGCTTGGTATGCTACCTTGACGGAACATTTGTTGCAGCACGGTTACACTCGTGGAAGTATTGATCAGACTTTATTCATCAAGCGCCAAGATGATGATCAAATTGTTGTCCAGATCTATGTGGATGACATCATCTTTGGTTCAACAAGTGATATTCTATGCAAGGAGTTTCAAATGGTGATGAACAAAAGATTTGAGATGAGTTCGTTGGGAGAGATGACGATGTTTCTCGGGTTGCAAGTGTGTAACGCCCGGTTTCTCATACAAAGTACACCCAAAATTTTTCAAACAATAATACATTAAAATGGGTATACTTGTACTCAAACCATGTAAACAAGATGTTATCAATATATTTAATTACACAAAAGGTCCCTACAATTTGACCAGGCATTACAAATAAACCTAACACAACCAAAAGGACAGGCTCTAATTTGTCCATCTCTTTTTATCACATGCCTTCCCCTATTACAGTTACAGATACCTGCAAAACAACATACAACTCAAGTGTAAGCTTATAAAGCTTAGTGAGTAATCTCAATTACACTCTAGTAATCTCTCCAGTAAATATCTTTATCATTCTCTTTTCCTAATCTCATTAGCAAATATACACCTTCTCTTAACTCTGAAATCTGCAAACATATTAGCTTTACAAATACCAGCTAATATTTAATAACATCAATTCAATAAAAATACCATAATTAGTACCACTCGTAACTCGACCACATTCTCACATATACTCACTTTTAACAACCAACTTATACTCAATCATAGCAATTCTCATGCCTGTAACAATTAAACTCAAAGGCTCTTCAACTCAACCAATTTATCACATACTCTACTCTTATACTCAATATAGATTGCAACTCATCTCTTGTTATCCACAGATAACATAATCACTCTAACTCTATTCCAGCTCAATAGCCCTCATGGCTATACAATTTAACTCAAAACTCTTTAATGTGACTACACTAACATCTACTCAGTTTATACAATCAATATGTATGTTCAACTCGGTTGTTGTTATTCACAGATAGCAATTCACTCCACAATTAGATTACGACAGTAACAACCTAATATATATATATATATATATATATATATATATATATATATATATATATATATATATATATATATATATATATATATATATATATATATATATATATATATATATATATACTCAGTTTACCACAAGGTAGAATTCTACTCAAGTACATAAGAGTATTCACCTGATAACGATTTAGTATATGGAACCCCCAAATTATGTTAGTTCTATATGCCCAAGGACGACCATAAAATGATATTACTAATAATACATGATCCTATAGGGTTGCACCAACAACAAGTATGACACCAAATTGATCATTTAGAATGTTAAATTTGATTTAACATCAAATGATACTAAACTTGCAATTTAATCTTGTAAGTTATTATTATTTATAGTAAATAATAATAACTACAAAATTAAAGGTTGATTAACAATTCATATGTGATGAATTATTCATGTATGACAATTTAATTGTTTAAGTAGTTAAATGATTTAATTGAATTATATGTAAACCTTTTATTTAATTTAAATGGTAAATTAAATAAAATGTAATATGGATGTTGTAAATACATTTACATCATTTATATATAATACATGTTTGAAAGGGTTTATGTACATGAATATGGTTTAAAAGTTATTCCATTAAACATAAGTACAAAGATTTATTATTTATAAAACTTTGTCATAAGTTTATAAATAATAAAGAGAGTTTATAAAACTCCCTTTTTCCTTCCCATGTGGCCGGCCACACTAAGGCTCCACATGCCTCAAAAGCCATTGATTAAACAATTAAAAGGTGGAGAAAGATGCTTGGTGTTTTCAATGCTTGACCATGGGAACAACAATTGCCTTTCTCTATGAATAAACTAGTCTTTTCTTCTTTCATTTAAGGGGAGTATGGCCGGCACTTAGAGTGGGTTAGAGGTCTTCACACTTGTGTCAAAAATCAGCCAAGAAACAAAAGGAAACTCTCTCAAAGTTGCATGCAAGAATCGTTCAAGTATTAACATCAAGAGAGGGTTCATTTGCAAGTTTTGGAACTAGCATTCAAAGGTGATCTTGCTTGTGGTGGATCAACTATAGAGGGATTCTATATTGGTTCCTAACCACTTAAACTAGTCCAAAACAACCCAAGAACAAAGGTTATGATCTTGAACTTAATTTATGCTTCTTCTTCATCTTATCTCTACATGCATGTAGCATGATCCTCTTGGAAGTGAAATTTGTGTTCATGATTTTATGCTTCCGTTGCAACTTCAAGTTTTTGAAACTCATAACATGACCATGGATTTCCAAAAATTGGTATTAGAGCCATGGCTATATTGCATGTTTAGATAATAAGTTTATTTGGATAAACTTGGTTTTTGGAAGCCATGAATGTTCATCTTCTTGAATGAAAGTTTCATGCATGGCTTCTTTGGCAACATGCAAGTGTTTAATCTATGATTTTATGTAACCAACTATACTTTATGTTTGCATGCATTTGGTTACATAATTGTTGCCTTAGAAAAACAAAGTGTTGATTTTCTTATGATTTTATGTGATAAAATGGTGCATAAACAAGCCAAGGACCTTGTGTTGCATGTCTTGTGTTTAAATTCGATTTGGTTGTAATCTATTATTTTATTCAAATGGTTTGTAATAATAATTAGTTAATTCCTTCTTTTATTCATTTTGTAATTATTAGAATAGTTTTATTTTATATTTTTCATAAAATGTAACAAGAGAAGGAAGTAAAGACCAAGAGGAGATTACACCCAACAGCAACATTTTCCTGCTTTGCTGCTGTCCATTTTCGGACCTGTTAAGGAGGTCAAAATAAATTCATATCTTGGTATTTTGATGCTATACTTGTTGGTAACTTTAATATCTAGCATATACAATAAGTGTTGGCAAGTATAAGCTTCAATTTAACCAAGAATGAAGTCAAGAAAGCAACAAAACCACAAGAACACCCTCCTGCTGTCACTGTTCAGTCGTGATTTTTGAGGAGCCCAAAGAAAAATCACAAGTCACTCCATGGTGGTGTGAAGAAATGGTGGTTCAAGTGTCATTTGATGATATAAGAATCTTGGCAAAATTGTAGCCAAATCGAAGATCATTTGGTTGAGTTTTTGTCACCTTTTTGTCCCTAGGTTTGGACTTGATATTTCATGTATGGCTCACATGAAATATCAAAATAGTTGGCTTGTGTTTATGCACCCATGCATGCATGTGATGATTGAATGTTTTATGATTTTATGTTGTGGATGAAAATAAGATTTTGCATACTAGACAACCTAGATAATTAAACATAATCATCAAGGAGTTTGTAATTTTCAAATTGACATTTAAAACATAAGATGTAATACAATTGGTTTTATTAAAAATGGGTTTTGTTATAAAACCAATAAAGTCAAGTTTTGAAAAATAAATGAAACAAATAAAATGGAGATTTTATGAATTCTTACAAACTCCAACCCTAAGTAATAATGGTAATTATTTAGGATTAAAATTGGTTCTCATGTATGTGATCAAACTCAAACTTAATATTGGAGATTAATTGTAATCTTGACCACAAACAAAGAATCAATAAAATGGAGATTTTATGATTAAGGAACCAATTAACAAAAATTAGATTTTAATGGTACCATGTTCATTGGATGCATGCAATCTACATGATACCATATGTTTTCAAAATTAAAATTGTAAAACATACAAAATCCCTTTCGAAATACAAATCAATGCCGCCACTCCTAAAGACACTCATGTATCACTTGTATATCCTTGTGGGATAAAGGTTACCTAACCACTTGGAGTCTTCTTATGATACAAGAGGTAGTTTTGTAATATTGATGGGATAAAGGACACCTAACCATTCATAGTTGTCAAAACTACATGTCTGTTTAAGTGGGATGATTTGTTTGGAAATCTTTTGTGATAAAGGTCACCTAAGCATTAGAAATCCAAGGCATAGATGGGATCAAACATGCCAAACTTATAAATGTTATAATGGGATCCCATAACTCTAGAAATTATATTTGGATATAATTGGTAAACCGTTACCTACCTTGTTGATTCAAATAGGCGGGATAAAGGATACCTAACCGCTTGTTTGTATTGCAACTTGGATTCTAGACCTTAATCAATTAAAGTTTATGAAACAAAGAAAGGGTATTAATTATTAAGGACTTAATATCATAAATTACTAAATTGAACCTTGTTAAAATTTTATAGATGGCACCAAACACAACAAACCCGGCTCCAAACAAAACTTCACTACGGTCTCTCCTTGAGGGAGAAAAACTCAACCATACCAACTTTTTGGATTGGTACCGTAGTGTGAGAATAGTTCTCAAACAAGAAAAGAAAGAATATGTTCTCAATGAACCACTTCCTGAAGAGCCCCCTGCCATTCCTAAGCCCGCACACGATGCATGGCTTAAAAAGATGGATGAATCCATTGATGCATCATGTCTCATGTTGGCAACTATGATTCCTGACCTTTAGAAGGACTTGGAGAATCATTCGGCCTATGACATGATTAATCAATTGAAGGAAATGTTCCAACAACTTGCAAGAACGGAAAGGTTCGAAACTGTTCGGGCTTTCCATGCTTGCAAGATGGAGGATGGACAGACGGTAAGCTCTTATGTGCTCAAAATGAAGAGTCACATTGATCATTTGGCACGTCTTGGAGTTGTGATGCCCGAAGAGCTAGCAACGGATATGATCCTTAACTCCTTGACAAAATCTTTTGATCCCTTCGTCATGAATTATAACATCAATGGTTTGAACAAGACTATCCCGGAATTGCATGGGATGCTAATTACCGCGGAAAAGAATCTGTCTAAGAAAACCACTCAAGTTCTCATGATTAAGGAAGGTGGTACAAAGAGGACTAGACCCGAACACCCCGCAAACTCCAAGGGCAAAGGGAAGGCAAAGGTTGTCAAAGGAAAGGGCAAGAAAGTTGTCCAATCATCCCGTCTGCCCAAGAAGAAGGCAAAGGTTGCCAAGGAAGACACGTGCTTCGAATGTGGCAAAGTTGGGCATTAGAAGAGAAATTGCCCTACCTATCTTGCGGAGTTGAAGAAGAAGAAGGCCGGTGAGGGCACTTCAGGTATCTATGTGATAGACCTAGAACTTTATAATTTATCTCCTAACACATGGGTATTTGATACTGGTTGTAGAACTCATATTTGTAATATGTTGCAGGGGTTCAAAAGGAGTAGGCGACTGAAGGCAAACGAGGTAGTACTCCTAGTTGGAAACAGTACAAGGGTTGCGGTGGATTCAATAGGAAATTTTGATTTATTACTACCTAGTGGCTTGTATTTGATATTGTTGAATGTTTATTATGTTCCTAGCTTGACTAGGAATATTATTTCGGTTGCTAAGTTGAGACAATGTGGATTTGATCTTTCCTTTATGAATGATGATATTTGTGTTTACAAAAACAATGTGTTCTATTTTGAGGCTAGGCCTTTAAATGGAATTTATGAAGTAAACCTTGATGAAAAGACTAACCATGGTTCTTTATACCACACTTTCACCAAGAGACCCAAATGTGATTTGAGTCAAACCTATCTATGGCATTGTCGCCTTGGGCATATAAACAAGAAACGCATATCCCAACTTCAAAAGAGTGGACTTTTGAAGGCAAATGAGAATGACTCATTTGATATATGTGAATCTTGTTTACATGGCAAGATGACCAAAGCTCCTTTCTCGGGAACCAATGAGAGGGCAAATGACTTGTTAGGAATCATACATACGGATGTATGTGGTCCTTTCAAGCCAATGACTAGATATGGTGAAAGATATTTCATCACTTTCACTGACGACTTTAGTCGTTTTGGATATGTTTATTTGATTAAACATAAACATGAGGCATTTGAAATGTTCAAAACATTTCAAAGTGAAGTGGAAAATCAACTCAACAAAACAATTAAAGTTCTACGTTCTGATAGAGGAGGTGAGTACTTAACTACAATCTTTATGGATCATCTTAAGACTTGTGGAATTGTTTCACAACTAACTCCACCTGGAACACCACAACATAATGGTGTATCTGAGAGGCGGAATCGAACACTATTGGATATGGTTCGATCTATGATGAGTATAAGTACTCTACCTTTATCATTTTGGGGGTATGCTTTACAAACAGCTGCTCGTCTCCTAAACATGGCACCTACCAAGAAGGTAGATAAAACGCCTTATGAGATATGGCATGGAAGGGTTCCATCTTTATCCTATCTCAAGGTATGGGGTTGTGAAGCTTATGTTAGACAAGAAGCTTCAAACAAACTAGAACCTCGTTCAACTAAGTGTATCTTTGTAGGGTATCCAAAAGATTGTCTTGGATACTACTTCTATAATCCCATAGAGAATAAGATATTTATTTCTCGAAAAGCTGAATTCCTAGAAAAAACGTTTCTGACGGAAGAGGCTAGTGGGAGGTTTGTGGAACTTGAAGAACTTCAGGAACCACAGCCTGATACACAAGAAATTGGATCTATCATTCAACAAGAAATTGTTGAACCTGAACAAATGGTTGATCAGGAACAAATTGTAACACAAGATGTTCGCAGATCTGGTAGGGTTCGATTTGAACCTGAAAGGTATGGTTACCTTATGATGGAAGAGGAATGTTATACGATAGATTCTGATGAACCCGTCAACTACCAGAGTGCAATATCAGATCCTGAATCTGATAAATGGCTTGAAGCCATGAACACTGAGATGCAATCCATGCACGATAACCAAGTATGGGACTTGGTTAATCTTCCCACCAATTGTAAGACTGTTGGGAACAAATGGGTTTTCAAGAAGAAAACCGACGTGGATGGAAATGTTCACACTTTTAAGGCAAGACTTGTCGCTAAAGGGTACTCACAAACTCATGGTATTGACTATGATGAGACCTTTTCACCAGTGGCAATGATCAAGTCAATTAGGATACTTTTTGCCATAGCCGCATACTATGATTATGAGATATGGCAAATGGATGTCAAGACCGCTTTCCTTAATGGACACTTATTGGAAGATGTCTATATGGATCAACCTGAAGGTTTTGTCGATCCTAAGCATCCAAACAAAGTGTGCAAGCTTAAAAGATCTATCTATGGATTAAAGCAAGCGTCTCGAACATGGAACATCCGCTTTGATGAAAAGATCACAAATTTTGGATTCATTAAAAATGAGGATGACTCCTGTGTTTACAAGAAAGCTAGTGGGAGCATAGTCATATTCCTAGTATTGTATGTAGATGACATACTTCTATTTGGAAATGACATCCCAACTTTAAAAGGTGTCAAAACGTTCCTTGAGAACTGTTTCTCAATGAAGGACTTAGGAGAAGCTGCTTATGTATTAGGCATAAAGATCTATAGAGATAGATCTAAGAGACTTGTTGGTCTAAGCAAAAGTGCATATATTGATAAAATCCTGAAAAGGTTCAAGATGCAAGACTCTAAAAGCGGATTCTTGCCAATACCACATGGTACCATCCTAAGTAAGTCTCAGTGCCCAAGCACTAGGACTGAACTTGAAAGGATGAAACATGTCCCATATGCTTCAGCAATTGGGTCCATCATGTATGCCATGTTATGCACTAGGCCCGATGTCTCATGTGCCTTAAGCATGACTAGTAGGTATCAACAGAACCCAGGTGAAGCCCACTAGACTGCTGTAAAGAACATTCTTAAGTACTTGAGAAGAACTAAAGACATGTTCTTAGTTTATGGTGGTTTGGAAGAAAGCTTAAAGGTAAAGGGTTACACTGACGCAAGCTTCCAAATAGATAGGGACGATTCGAGATCTCAATTTGGGTATGTCTTTATTTTAAATGGAGGAGCCGTGTCTTAGAAGAGTTCCAAACAAGAAGTGATTGCACAATCCACTACAGAATCAGAATATGTTGCTGCTTCGGAAGCTGCTCAAGAAGCTGTCTGGATGAGAAAGTTCATTGAAGATCTAGGGGTTGTTCCTTCCATTCGGGACCCTATAGAACTCTTCTGTGACAATCTAGGTGCTATATCTCAAGCAAAGGAACCTAGATCACATCAAAAGACCAAACACATTCACCGAAGGTATAACTACATACGACATGAAGTTAAGAATGGTGAAATGAGTATTCACAAGGTTCATACAGATCAGAATTTGGCAGACCCATTAACGAAGCCTTTACCCCAAGCTAAGCATGAAAGCCACGCTAAGGGTATAGGACTTCGTTTTTCTAATGAATGGATTTGATTTGTGTTTAGTGGTTTATGAATATGAAATTATGTAAATAACAAGAATTATGTAATATATGTGACGTGATGTTTCATTCATAATTTTGTGTTTTAATATTAGCATGTTTAATCCTTGAATAATCTAATTATTCGAAATGTCCATAGTCGATCATAGTTGTGGGAGCAATTATGAAGTAAGACTAATATGAATTGGATTGGTTGACTTTTATGGGTAAAAGTAGCAAAAGGTTGCAACCAAATTCATAGGTACTTGTCAGTGAACAAGTGCTGGACTTGACCCGCTTCAAGATCACTCCATGGATCATTATCATAAGTGATTCTTGAATAAAGGTATTATCATTGTATCCTTAGACCTGAGATACATATTTGGGATTCAAGTGTAGGGAGTGCTATGCTTTGATATGGTTCACCATTGTTCTTGAAAAATAGACAACCATAAAGGCCATACTCATGTATAGTACTAACTATATGAGGGGCGTATGTAGTCAAGACGGGATTTGTTCCTCTTATGTGTTGAGAGTTAGACATCTAAGGCGCCTGATTAAAAGTTGAATATAAAATGAGAATGATTAAGATCCATGTCTCATGTTCAACATGATGTCTGTGACAAAGGGATAGTTGATAAATAACCTCGTACATCAATTAGAGCCTCGAGCTTTCTGAAGAATTGGATGTTGTTGAATGGCATTAAGTCATGTGTTATTGGGGACAGTGAAGTGTTGCTAGACATCTATCACTGTCGATGTCATTCTATGATGCAACCTTGTGCAAGTGGGAGATTGTTAGTTCTATATGCCCAAGGACGATCATAAAATGATATTACTAATAATACATGATCCTATAGGGTCGCACCAACAACAAGTATGACACCAAATTGATCATTTAGAATGTTAAATTTTATTTAACATCAAATGATACTAAACTTGCAATTTAATCTTGTAAGTTATTATTATTTATAGTAAATAATAATAACTACAAAATTAAAGGTTGATTAACAATTCATATGTGATGAATTATTCATGTATGACAATTAAATTGATTAAGTAGTTAAATGATTTAATTGAATTATATGTAAACCTTTTATTTAATTTAAATGGTAAATTAAATAAAATGTAATATGGATGTTGTAAATACATTTACATCATATATATATATAATACATGTTTGAAAGGGTTTATGTACATGAATATGGTTTAAAAGTTATTCCATTAAACATAAGTACAAAGATTTATTATTTATAAAACTTTGTCATAAGTTTATAAATAATAAAGAGAGTTTATAAAAGTCCCTTTTTCCTTCCCATGAGGCCGGCCACACTAAGGCTCCCCATGCCTCAAAAGCCATTGATTAAACAATTAAAAGGTGGAGAAAGATGCTTGGTGTTTTCAATGCTTGACCATGGGAACAACAATGCTTGAATAAGGTACCCCGGAAGAAAATAGATAAAAGACCATATGAGTTATGGTCGGGTAGAAAACCGTCTTCCAAATACCTTTGAGTGTGGGGGTGTCTCGCAAAGGTTATCATACCTACCCCTAAGGTTGTAAAGATCGGACCCAAGACTGTTGATTACATATTTATTGGGTATGTCAAAACAGTAGTTCTTATCGGTTTCTAGTACATGATTCTAAAATACCCGATATTCACAAGGGTACAATAGTGAAATCAAGAAACGCGTCATTCTTTGAAACCGTGTTTCCGTGTCTTGATAAAATTGAGACAAGTGCTCCGAAACCGAATGAACACGATGCATCTTCGCATGAAGAAGCAAGAGAAGAGGACATAGAGCCTCGACGAAGCAAAAGGGCACGAATAGAGAAATCCTTTGGCGATGATTTCTATACTTATATGGTTGAGAAAGAACCTCAAACATTTCGCAAAGCGGTCACTTCATCTTAAGGACCTCAATGGAAAGAAGCCATTAAAAGCGAAATGGATTCCATCTTGCAAAACCATACATGGGAACTAGTGGATTTACCTCTGGGTTGCAAACCACTAGGTTATAAATGGATTTTCAATAGGAAAATGAAAACCGATGGTTCCATTGACAAGTACAAAGCGAGGCTAGTAATAAAGGGCTATAGACAGAAAAACGGCCTAGATTACTTTGATACATACTCTCTAGTGACACGTATAACATCCATCAGACTAGTACTTGCCATTTCCTCGATTAGGAACCTTGAAGTACATCAGATGGATGTCAAAACAGCTTTTCTAAACGCAGATTTAGAAGAGGAAATCTACATGGAACAACCAGAAGGGTATGTTACCCCAGGACAAGAGTCCAAGGTTTGCAAACTCGTGAAGTCTTTATATGGGTTGAAACAAGCCCCAAATCAATGGCATCAAAAGTTTGACCATGTGATGATGGAATATGGATACAAGATTAACGAATGTGATAAGCGTGTTTATGTTAAAAACACAAATGATGGTCATGTTATCTTGTGTCTTTATGTTGACGACATGCTTATCGTTGGTAGCAATGATAAAATGGTTCAGTCAACTAAAAACATGTTAAAGGCAAGGTTTGACATGAAAGATATGGGTTTGGCCGACGTCATCCTGGGTGTGAAGATCACAAGGACTGACAGTGGACTTACATTAAGCCAAACTCATTATGTGGACAAAATCCTTGAAAAGTTCAACTCCGGTGACTCTAATATAGCAAGGACACCAATTGATACAAGTCATCACCTAAGCAAAAACTGAGGTGAAGGAGTTGCATAAGTGGAATATGCAAGAATTATTGGTAGTCTGATGTACCTCATGAGTTGTACTAGACCTGACTTAGCCTTTGCAATAAGCAGACTAAGCAGATATACTAGTAATCCAAGTGCTGAACATTGAAAGAGTATCACAAGAGTATAACAATACTTAAGGTATACTCGTACTTTTGGGTTGCACTATACACGATATCCTGAGGTGATAGAAGGGTATAGTGATGTAAATCAGATATCTGACGTAAATGATTCCAAGTCAACCAGTGGGTTCTTGTTCACACTTGGAGGTGGAGCTATATCATGGAAATCGTCAAAACAAATAGTTATAGCTAGATCTGCCATGGAATCTGAGTTTATAGCACTTGACAAAAGTGGGGAAGAAGCTGAGTGGCTACATCATTTTCTGGAGGACATACCAGGATGGCCTAAACCAATTTCCACAATATCTATCCACTGCGATAGCCAATCGGCTATTGAACGAGCGAAACGTGCTATGTACAATGGTAAATCTAGACATATTCGTCGAAGACACAATACCATTAGAAAACTACTTTCGACGGGAATTATATCTATCGACTATATAAGGTCCAAGGATAATATTGCAGATCCATTAACCAAAGGGTTAAATAGGGAGTCAGTTGCGAGAACCTCGAGAGGAATGGGACTAAAACCCATGCATGAACAAGTTATTGCAAAGGAAAACCCAACCTAGTTGATTGGAGATCCCAAGATCTAGGTTCAATGGGACAATCTAATTGCATTTAACATTTGTGAATCACTGTGGGGGGCAACCCCCACCCATTCCTAAAACATACAGTGATGCAGGTTAAGCTTATAGTCGTTGATGATAGATTGGAGATCATCACACATTAGCTTTTAATGATTATGATGGAATAACCTATGTAAGAGAGAAGTGGGGTCGCTTTAAAGGGAATTGTCTAGGCACATTCCTAAGAGCTCTTACAGAACCAAGCAAGTGTCCATGACCATAACGGATACATCAATGAGAACCTAACTAGGTCACGAATCATGTGAGACACATACTGATTATTTACACAAATGGCAGAACAGTTCAAGGACATCGAGTCTACTGGTCAGCTAGTAAAATAAATATGTTTCTTAAGGGAAGGTTCAAAGGGTCACACCTACCTATCCTATGCATGATTCAACTGTTGGATTTTATCTTGAGTAAGATGAGAATGTACGATCAATTTTCATTCATGTGGGGGATTGTTGGAAAATTAATTTTAATTAATTTCATAAAATGGGGTTTTCCCATTTTGAACACAAAATATAGTTCCATAAAACAATTTAATATAATTAAATTGTTATATGTTTGTGTTCTCCTCTTTGTTACCTTCGTTTTGATAGTTCACACGTCTAAAACGAATTTAAGATGAATGAGAATTTGTATCTCAAAGTAAGGTAGTTGGAAGAAGTTGGAAAATGAGTAAATGGGTTTTTAACTCATCCAACATTGGTGGGGGAATGAAAAGGAAGTGAGTTTATAAGTCTAAAGGCTTTCATGATTTGTAAGACTTAAAGCACAAAGGCTCTCTCTTGCGCGCGCAGGGGGTGCAAATGCGAACCAGATTGGGTTGGGTTCACTGAACTTGTGTGCGAGCGTGCGTCCTATGGGTACGAATGCACCACCGGTCGACCAAAAAAGTTCAAGGACCTTTTTTGAAAATATTTTTCCTTTTCTTTAACTGAAAATTTAATACAATTAAAACGTATTTCAGTTTTGATATGGTATTAAACAAAATTTAATTCGTCAGTTATGTTTTGTGTTTAATTCGTTAGTTACTTTTTTTTTGTTTAATTCTTCAGTTACGTTTTACTGTATATATACAGTACTCGAGCAACTATTGAGACACACTGATGAAACGCTTCTCTCTTCTTCTCAACTTTTACGTATACTTCGTTCTCGTCTTACAACCAATGTATAATCCGGGTCTAGTGACGGTTCGGGCAATCTAGAAGAATTGCTTCCTGCTGTTGTATCCTGGGAAACAAACACCCATACCAAGCGAATTTGTTTTAAGGAAACTGTGTCAAACAAACATAGGCCTCAGCAACTAATCTCGTTTTTCTTGTTCTTTAGCATTTTCGGTATATATTTTCCTAACAATTAGATGATTATTAGAGGTTGTGGTTTAATTATAATGACATCAATACGGTTGACATGATGGTTAGGGGACCAACTCTTAAAAAGCAAGAAACGAAATCGAACAGAAGCGATGATGTATCAAAAAAGTAGAAACTGTCTTAAATCATGCTCAAGTCACTACAACCGATCATGTAAACTATTTCTAAAAACCAACTCAATTGTTTTTTCAGTTTTGACCATAATAAAGAACATCTCATTTTTTGTATTAGATATCAGTACTTTGTCTAGATGTTAATATTCCAAGTATGTGTTTGATTTGAATCCAACTTACTGATTTAGATTTGTGGAATATATATATATATATATATATATATATATATATATATATATATATATATATATATATATATATATATATATATATATATATATATATATATATATATATATATATATATATATATATATATATATATATATATATATATATATATATGTATATATATATTAGCAATAAATTTCATATTCCAGGATGCTAGATGCGTGATGCAGTGACACTTCTCTCTCACCTTTGTATACAAAATTCAAGGCGTGTAGTATTGTAGTCTTCACTTCTCCAGAATTGTCACACCCCCAAACCGGATTGGCGGAAACGTCCGGGGGTGGATGACTTCATAAACAGTATCATAACAACGTTGTGCAATAGTGATCAAGCAAATACATCCATCATATGCATAATTGTAACATTCACATGAGTTCAAAGTTAGTACGTTTCAATTACAATTACAATATGATTTCAAAAATACATAGTATGACGTCGTAGCGTCCCTCCGTCAATACTTGTAGTTACCTTATCAATTTCTTGAGAATACAAGTAGTTTCAAAAGAGTGTCAACAATTAAGTTGGTGAACTCATAAGAGGTTTGCATGAGAAAATCCATTTCTTCGTAAAAGATAGTATTGTAACCCAGAAAATCCAATATTTTCTTATAAAGAGTTTATGTCTTAAACACCCAAAGACCGATGATGTATAACGTAGTTTTTAATATAGTATAAAACTATTTGAGTATGCATATTTCCACGTAAACTAATTATATCCTTGATTTCTCCCATGTGAGCTCCCTATAACCATACTGTGACCATGTAAGCCTGCTGCAACGTTCTTCAGGCGTCGGAATGTTAGACATTTGTCACCTCAGACCTGCCGGTCTAGCTGAAGCTAACAGCTCAGGTGCGGGTTTGTCAATCCTGTATAGATCTCTACACATATATCACGCTCTGTTACCGAGACTCCGGTTATAAATACAGGACTTTTAGTATGTGTACTTAAATAAGTACGGTAAAGACCCATCTCACAAAAATTGTTATCAACTTGTTTACGATTATTTGTATATGAAAAACTCTTGTATTTGTCATTACGATTTTCCCATGATAATATAATAGTATATAAATTATATAATTTCATATAATTATTTATCTTGTTCCAAAAAGTCATAGTAGTATTTATGTCCATAAACTATTCCTATAATAGCTTATTTTTAATATTTCGTTGCACAAGATATATATATATATATATATATATATATATATATATATATATATATATATATATATATATATATATATATATATATATATAAGATTATATAATACATACATAAATTACAAGTCTTTAATGCATTAAGATCTTAATTTTAAGACATGTACAACACATCAATGCATAACAATTTACGCTTGTTTGGCTGGATGGCTGGAAACACAATTCACCTGGATTGCAAAAGTGATGACCACGGATTGCTAACCTGGCAACTTTTCATCCATAGATTCTTTCTGATCCGACCGTCTAAAAAAACCATCCATATTCTCTCTTCACCAAACCTCAAGCGGATTTTGAGATGTTTTCATCTAGCATCAGGTCTCAAAGTAAACTTCTTTAAAAGTAAAGTGTATGGAATCGGGGTTGAAAAAAATGAGCTTTTAGATCTTGCAAACTTTCTGGGCTGCGAAGCTACTACTTTTCCATTCATATATCTTGGGCTGCCCATCGGGGCAAATATGAGATTGACAAATAATTGGAGCCCCATAATTGAAAAGTTCAAAAACAGATTAAATGCATGGAAAATGAAATGTTTATCTTTTGGTGATAGACTCATGTTAGTCAACTCGGTCCTTGGTAGTATACCTCTATACTATCTTTCGGTTTTTAAAGCTCCAAAAAAAGTAATTGAAACCTTAGAGTGCATTAGAAGGAAGTTTCTGTGGCAGGGTTCTGAAGACAAAAAGAGTATTCATTGGGTTGCGTGGGATAAGGTGACGACTCCCAAATCTATGGGGGGTTTAGGGGTAAATGGGCTTAAAAGTTTTTGTTGGGATATAACAAAACGAGTTAAGCACTTCAAACAAATCGATATTTGATTTCGGTGACACGAGCGGAATAAAATTACCGAAAAAAACGGTAAACGAAAATGTAAAATCGGAACAAGATATTTAACGTGGTTCGGTCACGGGATCACGACCTACGTCCACGGGCGAACGAGAAAGAGAGTTTTATTATCACCAAAGAAATTACAATCATACAAGGCCTAAACTGCCCTTGTAATCTGATCACTCACAATATTGTAACACTCAAATTTTTTGCTGCCAAATAAAGGCTCTGCACAAAAATACCTCACAATATATCTCTTTGGAATTTTTAGCTCACAAGAGTTTCTAATGTTTCCTCTTGATTTTTGCTTGTTGTTGGTGCATTTTCCTCAATGGGAAGTACCTCTATATATACACATTTGAGTGTATAAAATATAATAAATTCTCACCTAATATTTGAAAATGTCTTCACCTAATCTTTGAAAAAAAGGAAAAATCTTCACCAAACTTCACCTAACAATCTCCCACTTGAAGATTTTGAACAACGTAGTCTTTCTCTACCGTCCAACTCTTGCAATGGTTTTCCAATCTCTCTCGTTCCTGCCATCCCTCCTTTTCAAACTTCTAGAAGGCCAGTTGAAGTCATACAAAACTTCAACTTGTCTGTGGTAACCACCTTGGTGAACATATCTGCTGGATTCTTCGTTCCAAGGATTTTCTTCAGATTCAAAGTTCCATCATTGATTAACTCTTGAATGAAATGGTACCTCATCTGAATGTGTTTCGTTCTATTGTGAAACACCGGATTCTTTGCCAGGTGAACTGCACTTTGGTTGTCACAATGCAGTACACAATCCTCCTGTTGAAATCCAAGTTCTGATAAGAAGTTCTTCAACCATATAAGCTCCTTGGCTGCTTCTGCAATAGCCATATACTCTGCTTCTGTGGTTGAAAGAGCAACACTCTTCTGTAACCTGGACATCCAACTAATTGCGGTACCTTCGATTGTGAAAACGTATCCCATTGTGCTTTTACCCGAATCCGCACATCCACCCAAATCTGCATCGGCAAACCCTTCTAAGACTACCCCCTTTCTTCTAAAACATAGGGCAATCTCAGCTGTTCCTTTCAAGTAGCGTAACAGCCACTTTACTCCTTCCCAATGCTCTTTTCCTGGATTTGACATAAACCTGCTTACTACTCCCACTGCATGAGCAATATCTGGTCTTGTGCATACCATTGCATACATCAAACTACCAACTGCAGATGCATAAGGAACTTTAGCCATCTGTTCTTTGTCTTCTTCCGTCTTTGGGGATTGCTTCTTTGAGAGTTTTAACTGACTTCCCAAAGGTGTACTTCTGGCCTTGGCATCTGCCATGCTGAACTTTTCTAAAACTTTCTTGATGTACTTTGTTTGCGAAAGTTTTAATGTACCGGTAACTCTGTTCCTGGCTATGCTCATGCCCAATATCTGCTTAGCAGCCCCTAGGTCCTTCATCTCGAACTCTCTGGACAACTGCTTCTTAAGCTTGTTGATCTCCTGCATGTCGGATCCAGCTATCAACATGTCATCAACATATAATAACAGGATGATGTAAGAGGAGTTGAATTTCTTCAGGTAGCAACAGTGATCCATCTCACATCTGTGATACCCACTCCTCTACATGAAGCTATCAAACTTCAAGTACCACTGTCTTGGAGCTTGCTTCAATCCATACAGACTTTTCTTTAACTTGCACACCAGATTTTCCTTACCGACTGTGGGAAAACCTTCTGGCTGTACCATGTAGATGTCTTCTTCTAGGTCACCATGGAGAAAAGCTGTTTTCACATCTAGCTGCTCTAGATGGAGATCTTCAGAGGCTACAATACCTAAGACCATTCTGATTGTAGTCATCTTCACAACTGGAGAGAAGATCTCATTATAATCGACCCCTCGTTTCTGTTGGAACCCTTTGACCACCAATCGTGCCTTATATCTTTTACTGCCATCGATCTCATCTTTTACCCGGAACACCCACTTGTTCTGCAGTGCTTTCTTCCCTGCTGGGAGCTTGACCAAGGACCAGGTCTGGTTCTTGTCAAGTGAGCTCAATTCGTCTTCCATAGCCCTCTTCCACTGTATGGAATCTTTCATCCTTAAGGCCTCTGAATAGGACTCAGGTTCACCATTCTCAGTCAACAACAAGTAATTTGCTGAAGGAGAATACCTGACTGGAGGTCTTCGTACTCTAGTGGATCTACGAATAGTAGGAGTTGAGGTCTCTGCATCATCTGCAACCCCGTCTTCAGAACTACTGTCATCTGTGCTCCCACTATCTCCATATACATCAGAGCTCCCACTGCTTCCTGAACTTTCACCTATCTCTGGAGTACTGATAGGTTTCACAACGTCATCTTCAGAGATTTCTTCAAACTCGACTTGACTTTCTGTTTTCTCTGGTTGCTTGTTTCTGCCTGAGCTCTCTGCAAGTTCATCTTTATATAGGATGTTCTCGTTGAACACCACATCCCGGCTTCTGATAACCTTTTTATTTTGGTTATCCCAGAAGCGGTACCCCATGTCATCCAACCCATAGCCTATAAAAATGCATTTCCTTGCTTTTGCCTCTAGCTTGTCTCTCTCCGAGTCTTTAACTTTTACATAAGAGACACAACCGAAAACCTTCAAGTGTTTAAGAGAAATATCACGACCTTGCCATTCCTCTTCTGGAATCTTGAACCCTATGGGGACTGAGGGTCCTCTGTTGATTAAATACGCTGTTGTGCTGACCGCATATGCCCAGAACATCTTGGGTAAACCTGCATGCAGTCTCATGCTTTTACCCCTTTCGTTCAATGTACGGTTCATCCTCTCAGCTACTCCATTCTGCTGAGGTGTCTCTGGAACCGTCTTCTGCATTCTGATTCCCTGGTTAGCACAGTAATCAACAAATTCTTTGCTACTGTATTCGCCCCCATTATCTGATCTGAAACACTTGATCTTCAAGTCTGTTTCATTTTCCACAGTAGCTTTCCATTTCTTGAAAGTGCTGAAAACTTCAGACTTATGCTTCAAGAAATAAACCCAAACCTTCCTTGTGTAATCGTCGATAAACGTGACATAGTATCGGGATCCTCCCACTGAAGAAACTGAAGTGGGACCGTAGACATCTGAATGAACTAGCTCCAATTTCCCGGACTTGGGCTGATGACCAATCTTCTTGAAAGTAACTTTCTTCTGTTTGCCAAGAACACATGGCTCACAGAAATCAACTTTCACAGTCTTTAGCTCTGGTATTCTTCCTTTGGAAACTAGCATCTTCATTCCCTTCTCACTCATATGCCCAAGTCTTTGGTGCCATAGAGTAGATGCCCCAACTTCTTCAACAGCGTGTGCTTCGGCATCAGAAACTTCCACCATATAAAGTGTACCCCGCTTCTGTCCTCTAGCAACAACTAAATTCCCTTTTGTCACCTTCCACTGATGATCACCAAATGTAACATGGTGACCTTCATCATCAAGCTGCCCCACGGATATTAACATCCTCTTCAAGTCAGGAATGAACTTGACATTCTTCAAAGTCCAATCTGTACCTAAAGTTGTTTTGAGGACCACATCCCCAACACCTGTAATATCCAGGCTCTTGTTATCTGCTAGTCTGACCTTTCCTTTGTACTGCCGGAAATTCTGCATTACTTCTCTGGAATGACTAGCATGGAACGACGCACCAGAATCCATGATCCAGGATTCTGTTGAGTTTTCAACACAACAAATGAGCGCATCATCTTCAGAATCTACTGCCATATTGACTTCCTTCTTGCCTTTGTCTGCCGAAGGCTTTGGGCACTGATTTCTGAAGTGACCTTTCTCCTTGCAGTTCCAACAGGTAATATCCGACCTGTTCTTTGACTGACCTCTCTTTCTCGACTTTGATCTTCCTCTACCACCGCCTCCTCTGTTGGACTTCCTTCCCCTGTCTTCAGCGCTTAGAAGACTACTGGAAGATTCCCCAATACTCCGTCTGCGCACATCCTCACTAAGGATTAAATTTCGAATGCTTTCGAACGTTAGCTTAGCACCTCCGACTGAACTGCTGACTGCTGTGACCGTACCGGACCAACTTTCAGGCAAAGATGATAGTAGCAGCAATGCCTGAACTTCATCTTCAAATTTAATATCAACCGATATTAACCTCGACAATATTGAATTGAATTCATTTATATGATCAGTTGCTGAACTACCCTCCATCATCTTCAAATTTACCAACTGTCTGATTAGAAAAACTTTATTCGACGCCGAGGGTTTCTCGTACATGTCAGATAGCGCCTTGATCAACCCATGAGTTGTCTTCACATTGACAATGTTGTAAGCAACGTTCTTTGCCAATGACAACCTCACCACACCAAGAGCCTGCCGGTCTAACAATTCCCAATCCTCCGGCCTCATGTGAAAAGGCTTCTCTTCAGACAGAGGTTCATGTAACCCTTTTTGGTAGAGATAGTCTTCGATTTGCATTTTCTAGAAACCGAAATCGTGACCATCGAATTTGTCGATCTTAACTCTCCCATCTTCAGCCATAGCTCAAAAAAACAATATTTTATAAAGGCCAATCGAAACCTCGTTTCTGATGTGGAAGATCAGACTAAGCTGCAACCACAGAGCATATGCGAGATACGACTTCCTTTAAACCCGGAGCTCTGATACCAGTTTGTTGGGATATAACAAAACGAGTTAAGCACTTCAAACAAATCGATATTTGATTTCGGTGACACGAGCGGAATAAAATTACCGAAAAAAACGGTAAACGAAAATGTAAAATCGGAACAAGATATTTAACGTGGTTCGGTCACGGGATCACGACCTACGTCCACGGGCGAACGAGAAAGAGAGTTTTATTATCACCAAAGAAATTACAATCATACAAGGCCTAAACTGCCCTTGTAATCTGATCACTCACAATATTGTAACACTCAAATTTTTGGCTGCCAAATAAAGGCTCTGCACAAAAATACCTCACAATATATCTCTTTGGAATTTTTAGCTCACAAGAGTTTCTAATGTTTCCTCTTGATTTTTGCTTGTTGTTGGTGCATTTTCCTCAATGGGAAGTACCTCTATATATACACATTTGAGTGTATAAAATATAATAAATTCTCACCTAATATTTGAAAATGTCTTCACCTAATCTTTGAAAAAAGGAAAAATCTTCACCAAACTTCACCTAACAGTTTTAACATTTGTCTCTTAGCAAAATGGTGGTGGAAATTGAAGTATGACAGAACCTCTTTATGGTCAAAGGTGATAAGAGGTATTCACAGGTTAACTGATCATGATGACAGGAAGTTGGCAAAAAAATTCTATAACGGTATGTGGAAGAATGTTACCGAAATTGAAGAAGATTTTTTGGAAGCAGGAATTAGTTTAAGGGATCTATTTAGAAGAAAAGTTGGAAGAGGTGATAAAACAAGTTTTTGGAAGGATGTGTGGGTTTTGGGCATTCCTTTGAAAGAGAAATTTCCAAGATTATATAGATTAGAAAGCTCAAAGAACTGTTTGGTCTTGGATCGGGTGAGATATCTAATTGAGTCAGGTGTTGAATTGAGCTGGAATTGGAAGCGCATGGAGATGTCGAACCTGGAAAAAATGGAACTCCAAAGTTTGATTGAGTATATTAAAAATTTCAATTTCTCATCAAGTATGGACAGTTGGGAGTGGATCATCGAGCCTCAAGGAAGATTCTCTGTCAAATCCTTAAGACTGGCTATGGACTTGTCTACAAAAGAAGATATTCCCAAATTGCTCAAATGGAACTCGTGGGTTCCATGTAAAGTTAATTGCTTCACGTGGAAACTGACTTTAAACAGAATCCCGTTGAAACAAAACCTTTTGCATAGGGGCATTCGTCTTCCGGATGACTGTTGCTCGTTTTGCGGGGAAAGTGGGGAGACTGTGGAGCACATTTTTAACTCGTGTGAGTATGCAAAAGGTGTTTGGGAATGGATATGTAAATGGTGTGGCCTCAAAATCGAAAAGTATGATAGTCTCCAATCGCAAATTGAGGATATTGTGTTACTCGCTAAAACTAAATCAGAAAGGAAATTTTACTCTGCTTTGCTACATGCCTTCTACTGGTCTGTATGGAAAGCGAGGAACGAAGTGGTTTTTAGAAAGAAGAAACGAAACCCAGCGAAAACAGCCGATGATATTCAATTAGTTTTATTCAATTGGGTTAAATACAGGGGTAAAATGCACTCTTTAAACTGGTATTCTTGGTGCTGCCATCCGTTCAACTCTGGTCTATTCTCAAATAAGTGAGTGTGTAGTTTAGGTGAGAGCAATCAAGTGAGTGGGTGTGAGTAAACAGCGAGTGGGTGAGTTTGAGTGGGTGTGTTTTAACATATTTTTCTTCTGTGAGCTGGAGAGTTTTATTACACTTTCTTCAGTTGCCTTACATTGTGACATTGGGGTGGGCTATGTGGGGGATTCCATTTGATGTCTGTTTTGGTGTTGCATCTCGGTCTAGCTAAGTAGGGTATGTGGTGGTGCTTTTTTATTTGTTCACTTGGGTGTAGTCGTGTCGGGTGTGTGGTGGTGTTATTTTATTTGCTCACTTGGGTGTAGTCGTGTGGGTGGGTGTCTCCGGGTTTTCTTCTATTTCATCAGGGTAGGTTTTGTTTTTAGGTGGGTCTTTGTTTTTTGTTTGGTCTGTCGGTCTGTCGGTGTGCTGTTTCGAGATGCTTCTTTCGCGTGTGTTTGTTCTTTTTTCAGGGGCTGGGGTGTGGATGGTCTTTATGTGGTGTGAGTCTTGTGTCTTCAGTGCTAAATTTTGGTGCACTTTGCAAATTTTGTCCGGAGCCATCTTCGGTTTCATTCTAAAAGTGCAGTATAATTTGGATTCTCAGTTTCATCGGGGTGTACATTTGCTGCAATTCTTTGGTTCTTGGAAGCATTTTCTACTCAGGCGGCTTCTGGTGGTTATGGTTTTCTCTCAATCTATGTGTTAGATCTCCTTGGGCGAAGTTAAATTGGTTTGATCATTAAACTTCAGTGGAGTTTCTACTGGGGTACCCTCTTGCTGGTGTACCTTTTTTCTGGTTTTCTTATATACGGAGGGGTAGTGGCATTTTTTGATGGTTGTCGGATGATAATTTATAGCAGTAAACTTTCCCATCCTGCTAGAGTTCTGTTTCTGCTTGGTTACGGCTAATTGGCCTGGAGTTTCTGGCGCTGCTCAGTTTCTTCATACTATGGGCAGTTTTTGTCCTTCGGGTTTTTGGAATTTCTCCTGCTGATTTCGTGTGCTAATTGGATTCTCATGCTATGGACAGTTTTGCCCTTTGGGTGGTGTTCTGTTTCTGCTTGGTGCTGGCGAATTCGACTTGGATTCCGGTGCTGCTAGGTTTTTTCTGGCTTTGGACAATTTTGTCCTTGGGTGTTATTTGAATTTTTTGCTGCTGGTTTCATGTGCAAATTGGTTTATCATGCTTTGGACAGTTTTACCCTTTGGGTGCATTTGGATTTGCTGCTGCTGGTTCGCGTTTGAGTCCTCGGTTTGATTTAAATAGTTTTGTAATTTGTTCTGCCTTATGTATAGTGTTGTGATAGTTTGTAATATTAGATACGGTTTTGTCGGATGATCCTTTCTTTTGCCAGCTTTCTCGTTGGCTTTTTTGAATAAAATTTGCTGTTCAAAAAAAAAATTAGTTTCTTTCCTCCTTCGTCCCAATCGCACCGCCTTCCCACTTCCAGTCATACCCACAATGGCTGGAACCTCAAACCGCCGACCACACACCACTGACTGTCGCTACCACAACCTTTAAAGCGTTTCACCCCTCATAGATGTTGTCTCAGTGACCGCTCACCCACCGGCGGTTTATCTTAGCCACCATCGTCGCTTTTCTCCATCGGAGACCATCCGTTTCATAGGTATCTGTTGATTTGTTCTGACAGAGGTTTGTTTTCTCCCATATGTGTTCCAGGTTATTTTTCGCTTAAATTTTATCTAATATAGGTTTGGTATTGGCGATTTTTTCTAACATAGGTTGAACTAAACCCAGATTGAAAGCCCCACGCAACCACCGTCGCTCACCACGACCTACAACACCACCATAGAACATGATATGAGATCTGCGAAGATTTACAAAAGCGTCAAACCAAGATCTAGAAGGCAACTTCTTGATTTTATCATCAAAAAATCTGATTTTTCTGTGTTACCTTTCTTTAGTAATATCTATTTTGCTGTATGATAAATTAAAACCGGTAATTTAAAGCATCGGCGAATCGTATGCATGTGCCTGACTTTTTGTTGCAGCTGCCTAAAAGCATGGGCGAATCTGTTTATTGGTTCCCGATATATTCGTTGATCATGCTCTCCTCCTTCAAGAACCCTTTCCCACAATAGATTTAAAAACCCTAACCTAGCTGCTGAACCCATATACTCACCAGTCACCACAGCGCTGCCACTACTACGCTCATCCCACCCACACCCACCACCACAGAACACCATAACTAAACTGCCACCATGATCTGTTCAAATTGTGAAATATATAAATTTTAAATATTTGTTACTCTGTTTTTTATATAATGTAAATATTAAAGCTTTTATTCGTAGGTTGTAAAAGATCTTGACGATAACTGATCCGGTAATGTACATTTATAGCAGGATAAAAGTGCAATAAATAATAACATACTTTTCTTGATCTGTTTCATACAGCATCCTACATCTGTTTTTTGCTATTAAAAATATTTGATGAAGTTTAATGATCTGACAATTTGTGACCCTTTTTCTCAATTCTTTTGGTGTATATATAAACCACTTCTTTAATGTTCATAAAGACAACTGTGAGAAGTTTTTTGTTGGGTATTTGGGTGTGATTTGCCCGATTATTACTGTTTAACGACCTCTGTTGATGTTCCTCTTTTCTTATTTATTGTATTGCAAGGTGAACTATTGATCTCATTTATTTATGTGTTATTGTTTCTCATTTCTGTTTTAGTTTCATCTGGATATCAAAGAGACTTGGTAGTAAGCTTAATATCCTAAATAAATGAAAATAGATTTTTTCTTATTGAAGCAGGGATCTATATTTATCTTGATGTTTGTGTAATATGATAATGGAATTGTGAATTTTATCGGAAATTACTTTCTCATTTGTTTATTTACTTGATACTAATTTGAGGAAAATGTATATGACGCTTGGAAAACGGTATGTATTGAATTTATTTGATGTAAAGGGTATTATCATTATGGTCAGTTCGCCATTTTAGAAATGCAGATGCTTGCTTATGTTACAAGAATTGTCTTTGAAGATATGAAAACTGAGAAATATACACCACATATTAAATTAAAGTTTGATCCAATTTCTTAGAATATATATTTAGAGTATATAAGTTAGGTTGCAATTGACGCTAGAAAATATAGTAATATCAAAGGATGGCGAGTTTGTTGCCGACTTCAATTTTCGACCCGTAGAGCAAAAATAATCACTTAAACATATGACCTAATTGAATAAAAATGAATAAGTGAAATAAAGGGCCTAAGTGTTAATAAAGTGAAATAGGTGCCATATTGTTTAGATACTTCACGTATCCAATTTTAATTTTAAAAGAAATATTTATCAATAATTTAAAAGTTTTTTTTTTTTTTAAACGGCAAATCTATCATATTCTTACTCCTAAACTACTAATGTTTTTATGCTATATATAATTTATCATGCACAATGTGTATGATATCAAATGTAGTCTATAAATTTATTTACCATCTGACTTTATTTTGTAATCGTTACTATAATATGATTTTTATTTATATACCATCTGGCTTTATTTTGTAATCGTTACTATAATATGATTTTTATTTAATTGGAGAGAATGTGATAATCAATTAGAAACAATAAAATTAGTTGAACGAGTTCTACCATATGAAATATCACACAAGCTAAATAAGATACAATACTATAACTATATATATATATATATATATATATATATATATATATATATATATATATATATATATTTAAATACAATGATTTTAATAAAAAAAGCAGTAAACACAATGTTATACTAATAAAAGAGTTGATCTAATAAATGTCTCAAAAAAACAATTTTCTATTCAATTATATTTTGCGATGACAATCAATAAAGTTCACAGACAACCAATTCGAATGTAGGTATATATCTTCCAGAACCAATTGAGAAAAAGTATAATTTTGTTAATGTGTTGTAAGTAAATTAAAGTAAATATTATAAAATAAATACTTAATACATCTTTTTAAATATAAAACATTATCAAATAAATAGTAGTTTTATTAATATAAGAATATAATAAACACTAAATGAAAATATGAAACAAATAATGAACTTTGAGTTTAAAAACCTTAAAAAAAGACACAATACAAGAATAAATAAATAATTAAAAATATAGATTGTATATTTTCATTTTTGGATATAAGAATATTGCAAAATTAAGTAAACTATTATCTGAAACCAAAACAATACTATACATTTAAGTTTTTAACTTAAATGGGAAAATTGTTTTTCTTTTAAACCCAAAACAACAATGTAGTTTCGTTTTTAACGAAAAACGACATACTTTCATTTTTACCACAAAAGACAACATGTTTCTATTTCTAACCCCAAACAACAACGTATTATTTATTAACATAAAACATAAGCGTATTTTTATTTTTAACCAAAATCATACAATATAGATTATAGATATATTTTTAATGGTTAATGATTTTTATGGAAGGAAACAAATATCCAGATCGAAATTATTCACCAAAATAAAATTAAACATCGTTCGAAAACTATTTGTTGAAGTAAAACTAATTGTCCTCCGCAAACTATTCATCGAAACGAATTATGTGCCGCCGTAGCATCGCACGCTATATATATATATATATATATATATATATATATATATATATATATATATATATATATATATATATATATATATATATATATATATATATATATATATACTAGCAGTCGACCCGCGCGATGCGGCGGCGGCAATTTGGTGGGGGGGGGGGGGGTGGAGGTGCATACCCGCGCAATGCGGCGGACGGTGGGTAATTTCTTTCCGCGAGTATATTCGAATGTCGATTAGTTTCTTGTAGTAGGATTTTTTTATGCAACATAAATATGTCAAAAATTACGAAGTTGTTGGATTGCGGGAGAAACATACGTCGAGGCAAATTTCACCTAAAGGTTTTAAAAAGAACCTACCATATTCAAAAGTTTCTGAGGTACTCACACGACGTTGCGGCGAAAAAGTTCGTTCCGACGAATATTTTTATGTACGATGCGGCGGAGACAATAGTTCGTTGTTGGACTTTGTTAAAATGGTTTGATTTGCGTACCCGCGCAATGCGGCGGCGGCCAATTGTTCGCTCCGCTGAATAGTTGTCGGACGATGATTATTTGTCTTTTGGCCAATTGTTGTTGGTTAATATTACATGTATATCGATGTTTTTTGCATATATGTGCAACAAGACGGGCGATAGGTCGGAAGGTGATGTTTTTGTCTATTAGATTTCATTCGGCAAGCTTTGACGAACTGTTTTCTTTCGAAAGCATTTTTCAAATAACATTGAATGTGTCAAATGATTGAACGCAAATAGTTTGAAAGTTTTTTTTTTTTCACATTTACGCCAGTATGTTTTGTGAAAAATAAACATTTTGTTCGAATTGTCATTAAATGTTGGATATTATCAGTTGATCCAAAATTTAATTGATTATATTAAATTGAATCGGAATGCACAATACAAATATCTTTTTCAGTTATCTTTGTTTGTTATTACTATCATAAGTTTAATATATTATAAAGCCAATATATGAAAATTTCGTTCTCAACAATATAATATAATATAACATTTAAGACTAACAATAAATCTTATTGCAAACTATTTGTAAAAAAATAGACAAAATATGCTTTAAACGAATCAACAAAAATTTCTTATTATGTTTGACGATAACATTTTGTCACTTATCAACTCAAAGCAAAAGGTAACAAAATAAAGTTGATGGTCAAACAGATTAAAGTTGATCGTTGTACTAAAATTTTGACGAAGATCCCCATTCTTTATCTTGATTCACAAATTGTTTAAAAACCATAATTGATACTTCTGGTTTTGGATTTTCTTGGAAAGACTTTGATGAAATCTCTTTTATGAAAGCGCTTTCAATTGGCTTTTCTAGCGGCATACTCACGCGTTGCGGCGACGACATATAATTTTATTCAACAAATAATTTCCATCGTCGACTAATTTCTTTAGGAGGCTCTTTCGAATTTAAATAGGAACAAAATTAAGTTATAAATTTGGGTTAAATTTAAAAGTATTTTATTTAAATTAAAAATAAGAATACGTGATTGTTTCATTTTAAATAAATTATGTATGTTGGACCATCAAATTTCAGCCTAATTTCATTTATATCATTGAAAACTTTAAAATTTACATCAATATTCTTACAAATTTTAATATTACTTATATATAATTATAAAACTATAAATTTAATATTAGTGTCCAACGTCTTGTTTTAAATAAAAATAATCTGATATATTATTAAAAATATTATCTTAAATTCTAAATACCATAAAAAATTACTACACTACCCTTTGAAAAGAGGGCATTATCTCCTCGCGACTTATCAGATTCTCCTGAGTCCGTAACCTTTCTCCATGTCCTTTCTTCTTCTTTTTTCCACCACCGTATAAGTTAAACTAAAAAGAATAAGTTTAGGCGTTTATTCAAATTCCACTTTTACCACTTTAAAAACTTAAGAGTATGCATTATGCATATTAATATTTTTATCTTTTTGTATGATTCGAGATTGGTCAAAAACAAAATATATAGAACACTTTTTTATAAAGTTGTCCTCTTTCCATAATATATTTTTTTTTTCTTCAATCCTGACAGCAAACCCACGTGAAGGCAACCAATCCATCTTTGACCATACATTTTTCTCTTTAAACCCATACGACTATGCAAAGCAACGTCCCATCTTCTCGTCCTTTGAAATTTTAATATATGTATACAAAACGCCATTGAGCATCAAACATACGCATGAATGAGAAAAATAGTATTTAAATAAAAGGGTTAAATTTATAATTTAACTATACCCTAATATGACCTAACCCTAATTTGCTTCACATACAGCCGCTATCATGCTTCCAATCACCTCTATCGCTCTCCCCAGATCCACCTCCTTTTCCTGATGTAGCCGCTGCTGATCTCGCCGGCAGGCTTCCTCTCTCGCCGGCTCCCTACTGTCACTCCCTACCACCTTGACCTCTACCTCCGATTCCAACTTAAAGGCCGATTGAGGCAGCTCCGGCTCTGATTCAACTTCTCTCATTCATCTGGCCTACATAGTTATCGGCTCACAGTCACAGGTATAGAAAGCTCTGACTCAACCGGCCTTGACCTCCGATTGAGCCAACCGTGAGCTCCGTTTCAGCTGACCTTGAGCATCAGCGTTCGTCACACAGCGTTAGTCACATCTCATCCACGTACCTCAGATGAAGCTTCTCCGACTCGAAGTTTCTAATAAAGTCACAAACGGTGACTCCGACCAGCCGTTGTCTACTTTCCTTCTCTTCCGACGAAACATCAAGCCAATCTTCTTGGACCACGCCTCCCGATTTTGTTTTGCAACCTGCAAATCCGACGCCAAGCTTTTGAATTTGTTTGACAACCTGCAAATCTGTTACCGTGCAACCGATTCAAAGCATCCACAGTTAAGAGTTTTGTTCTACCCACAGTTAATGGTTTTATGAAAATGATTTTGAAATTTTCTGGATTTTTGGAACTTAGTGAAGCGTAGAGATATCACGGTTCCAATTCCAATATCATGATTCCAACATATCGACATCACGATACCGATTCCAATATCGATCAGTTCTGTATTTAGGTAACCTGATTTTAGTATTCGCATTTGTTTACTAATATTTGTCAATATTTTTCATATTTGGTTGTTTTACCTATATGATATTTGCTACTTGAATTTATTTGCTATTTAAATTTGTTATGTAGTAATCACCAATATGCTCTATTACAGCTCCAATCAGATATGTTTATGGTCGCTTGTGGATGATCCACAACCATGACGATATAAGGTAATTACTACTTTGTTTGCTTATGAGAGCTAATCATTGCATGTTTTGAAAATTTTTTTTTTTTTATAAAAATCACTTTGTTTTTTTTTTTTCAAAACTACAAAGTGAATAGGGCATGAAAAGAAGAGTTTTTAAATACAAATTTACTGGGTTAAAAATATTCAGCTAGGCTACATTCTACATTCTTGCTGTTTATGCTGAACACATCAGTAACATAAAAAACCTGGAAAAAAAGAAATAATAACTTTAACAAAAATGAGAAACGGAAAAAAAAGAAAAGAGAATGCACAAGCTAAAAGATGGAAATCAGATAAAGTGAATGTAAATTTGTTACATGTTCAAATATGGGTATAAAGCTGAACAAACCTGCAACAAAAAGGCAGTAGTGTTTTTTCAAATCTATATAGTAAAAAAGATCAAGATATCAAAATCAAAATAAAAATACATGATGAAATTGTGTGCTTTTGGAATATTTCAGGTGTTTAGACTCAATTCATACAAAAAATTTCAAGCTCAAGTGTTTAAAGCGAAGAACAATAAAGAAATGATGGTGCAATATGATTGGCTGATTTTTGATATACCAGAGAATGAAACATGGAGAAGAAATTTAAATGAAGAAGAATGTTGGGTGAGGATACCTTTTATACTTTTAATCCTCCAATTTGATTGGCTGATTTTTGGTTTTGGTCAGCTGGATCAGTTTAAGTGAATGGTGTAGATTCCTTTAAAAGATCTAAAGGTGTGGATTAATTACAGCTGTATTTTTTATTATTATTTAAAGATTCCACATTTGCAAGTGTCGTGTGATTGGTTGAAATGTATTTCTAAGAATAGTTTATGAAATGAATGGTTAGATTACTTTTAGATAAATCAACGGCAGTAGCATGGATCGGGTTGTTTTGAGAGTTTATGTGCAATAGATACTTGTACATAGTCTTAATTTCAAGACTTTCATGCATTAAGAGACTTGTATATTATATATATATATATATATATATATATATATATATATATATATATATATATATATATATATATATTGTAAGACCCGTTCCGTCAAGGCACGGCCCGGACGGATCCGCGGCGTGGCTTGGAAGGATTCTGGATTCGCGCATGATTGTACGCGCGGCGTGGCTTGGGAGAATCCGCGGCGCGGTGCGCCGCAGTTATGAAAAACCCTAATTCGGATTTAAACGCCTATATAAAGGGACCCAACCCTAGGGTTCGAGTTTTTGGAGGTTTTCTGGAGTACTGGCGGCTAGTTTCGGCAGAGGCTTCTTGACTTCGAGGCTTTGAAGGTTTTGGGAGATTAGAAGAAGGAGATACGACGTGAGGGAAAGTTTGTATCGGGTTGTGTGCATTCCTCCGTGTTCAGAAGCAAGGTAAGAGGATCTTCCTTTTCTGATTTACCATTTCATCCCGTCATGTAGTGTTATTCTTTGGATAGTGATATTAGATGGCTTGTAATACTTAGGGTTTTGGACCATGGACATGCATGTCCATAAGAAGGTGACCTTAGGGTAGTTTCTGATCCCAGGAAGGATGTAGAGTGGAACCCTAACCGATGACTGTTCTGGTGAAGCGTTACAAATTGGTATCAGAGCCTTGGTTTGAGGGATTTGGATGAACTGTATTGGGAATCCAAACTCAAACTTAGGACTAAGAGCGTTTCGTTAAAGAAATGATGTTTTCTCTATAAAAGTTTTAAGTAGTTGGGTTGAATATCATGTGGAAGATTCCCTTGCATGTTCTTGTTTGATTGTTGCTTGTGAATTGGAAACATGGTACGCACACGTGACTCATGATTTTAACGAATAAAAGGGTTTTAGAAAGAATGAGATGTGATGCGAACCGTCAACCGAGCTCAAGTAAGTTTTGTGATTTCCAATTACCCATGCCAAGTTTGTGCTATGTGAAGATATGTGTTATGCTAAAAAGTAGGCATAGAACCTAGTCAGGAAATGCATGCTAGAAATGCTTGGATTAGGATGCCTTCTGCCTGTTGTTATTTGTGCTGCTTTAGAATCTATGCTAACACTATTAGATTGCTTAGGGAATGCTATTAGGTTTTATACAATTAGGATAAGATAGCCTAGAATTCTTGGTCTAGCCTTACTGGCTGTTCCTTGTTTGGTTGTGACTTTGGGGTAGGATCGTTTATTTTAACGTCTATCTTATTCTCGATTGTGTACGACCGTGTGTCCGCGAGGCGACCCGATGGTGTTAGCAGAAGTTCTTTTAGGCACGGGTGGGGTGTGAGATCCTAGGTAGTCTAGGATGAGTGTTAGGCACTTGGGTGCGAGACGGTATGAATACCGATGTCGAATAGATGAGTGAGTGGTGAATTAGAGCATTGGGGGACGAATTCTGGAACAAGTACGAATAGGTGTGGAAGGTAGTACTGGGCCCGTACTACCGAAAGCACAGGATTCATACTTGAGTCAGGAAGAGTTACCCAAAATTCTAAGGAACCGGGTAGGGTAGAGAATCAGGTATGATTCGCATTATGGATCAGTGGCGAAAAGGAAGTACACGTCTTCATCGTGGCGATGTTCGGTAATGAAGATTGGATTGGGAGTAGTTTCGGGTGTAACCGATTGAGGTAGATCGTGATGGATCATAGGTGCAGAAATTTATCGCAGTTCAGGTATCAACAAGGGTTATGATTGATAGCAATGGGTTAGGCGATGCATCCGGGTTGCTAGCCGATGCATCTGGGTTTTGCATGTCGATGTTTCGAAGGTCTATGGATATGAATCCCGATAGACCTTATTCCTGTTTAATGGACTAACGGCATGGTATGAGGATTGGATTTGTTAGAAAGGTTCGAGGCACTGATCGATCTCGATCAGCACTAGGTATTGGCACAGATTCCAAGTGGGGGAGAGTTGGTGTTCTAAGAGAATAAATGAAGCTTAATGCGTGTATAGCTCAGCTACTGGAATATGGGAGTACTTGCTTTACGAAATATCAAGCGTTAGCTTGGGTTATGATGATAGAGAGAGAAGTGATTGGCAGCTTGTTGGAAACTGTGGCCTGGGAATCTGCAGATAGGTTCCAGAGGATTACTAGGTACTCCTTTAGGGAATGGACGAGAATCCAGATTGATTAAGTGTCGACATTATGTCGACTTGTGTCACTTGAAGAGTAGGAAGGGCCCGTCCAGCTGCTGAAGCTGATGGACATTGACTCCTGCTACCTAGCTGAAGTTAGAGTAATTGGAGACTACGTACAAGGTATGACGAAGAATGCGAGTAGTGTGTGACGTATGGGATAAAGACCCACAGAAGATGGCTCCTTGGACAGATAGCCACAAGTAGAGGATTGCAGCGGAAATGGAAGAAGGGTTCCCAGTGTGACATAACCGACCATTGAGGATGGAAGTCTCATGGCAATGAGAGAGACGACGTGGGGATGGATACCCGCGATCTGACAAGGCAGGGAGCTCGCCGGCTGGGGCTAAGGCCTTGAAAAGGGAAATTTGTAGCTTGGAGGAGGAAGATGGGAGTGTCATTGCGTACTGGAGCTAGCAAGTGGTTATTGGTGCATCGAGTAGCTTTTCACCTTAGGGTAAAGGTGTTTGGAATAGCTTTGAGTAAAAGGAATTCTACGGATTCAAGGAAGCGGTTGGAGGTTGTATGCATTGCGAAAAGGCAAGGATCTTGGCCATGCTAGGGATGCGTGGTCACTTCTATAGGAGTTTTGATTATTTCCATTAAGGCATGGAGAACGTTGGACGATTGTATTTCATTTCAACTCAGGACCTTGACAGCGTGGGAGCGAGAGAGTCAAGTTTTAGTATAAAAAGGGCAGAGCATGGAAGGTGAGACGCCGGGCTGAGGAGACAACACGACCTGTTGGGTCAACTGCAAGATTGCGCAAGCTATGGTGACTTGGGACACAAGGGTTCTGCCTGCATGGACTGATACTCAGAAGGATTGACGCAGAAGAATTATTCAGAGACCGGGAATCCACTTCAGGCTTCAACAAGAGTTATGCGTGTAGGACAAAAGTCTTCGAATTAAGGAATGTGTCATATGTAACAGCTCATCTCAGGAGCGCTAGTCAATAGTTCAACGAAGGAAAGTATCGGGAGCCGTGAAGCCTTCCCAGGCAGGAAAGGCTGGGCAAAGTTAGGAAGGGGTCGGAGCGAGATTTTAAAGGTAACGTTTTGGTGAGATTGTGTATCGATCGGGAAGGATCAGCGTAGAAGCAACATATTAAGCAACGATGAGATCAAGACAGGACGAGGGTTATGTTATTCGGATAACATAAGCGATGCTAGGAACAAGGATAAGCGTTGGCCAGGAGCATTGAGTCTTATTGGTTAGTGATCGATTAAGATTTTTTTTCATCGTGGAGGATCAATATCTCACGTGGGTACCGGGGTACTGTGCCTTGTTCAAGGTTGTGCCCCCTCGTGCCTCGGTGAGAGATATGGTGTTGTCGGATAGAGTGTACTATGTTGAGGTGGTACTGTGCTGTGTTCTGGTGAGTACTTCGTGCTGACCGGGAGTGCCAGGTGCTTTATTGTAGCAATACTGCGTCGTGTTCCCTCGAGTATGAGATATGGTTATAGCGGGCTGATTGGTCAGATTGGTTTGTGGGGCAGATGATTTCTATACGGGAGGATATAATGGTTACCTGGTTGCCGAAGATTAGTACCCTTGGATTGTTCAGTAGGATGGGAGATGATTATGGACCCCTCCATGATCGTATTTGCCGAATTAGTTGAGGTGAAGACTGCCTTGATTTTGCTGATGACTGCTTAGCTGGTAGGAATGAAAACCAAGGGCGGATCAGGGAGACATGAAGACTGGGCTGATCGGATTTAAGATAAGGATTTAGATGTGAAACCGTGGAAGGGAACACCTTTAGGTGAGATAGTTCGGGTAAATGAAGGTGTGGGGTGGGTTAGAGGAGGATGGCTAACCCATTATGGCCGTTTTGGATGTCAGATATAGACGGGGTTTTTGTGCGGTGATGAACAAAGAGTTTGTGTCAAGTTTTTCGTTTGCCCGAGGGGTGACGTGGATGTATACGATATTGAGAGGATTATTGGTGATCTGGCCGGTAAGGAAGTGGGAATGGATAAGTGGAGAGATGTTTGATCGATGGGAAGGTCAAGGCCAATCACTAAAGGACTTGTAGCTAATTTGGTCTCCGAAGGTTCCTGAGGTAGAATTTGGAGGAATGCCTTTATGGGTTCATCGTGGAAGTAACAAGGAACTCCCTCAGTGTGATGATAAAATCGAGGATGTCGTAGACCGTTGGAGCAGGAGTGCTCACTTTGAGTCTATTATAATATATGCTGAGGGTGGATGATGTTAAGGCTCGGGAGAAGGTACCCTGATATGGTGCTCTGGATGGTGATATCAGGTAAGGAGGTGCATCTCACTTAGGAGTTTAGGAGAGGGTTCGTAAAGTTGCAACACTCAACTTTGTTTCAGGATTGTGCATCACCATTAGAAGGATGGCTGTATGGAGAGATCAATGTAGACGTTTGAAGGAGTTCCTTCGGGATTACGTTCTTAGTTTGGTGAGAGTTGCAGTTTCCTATGCAATATTAGTGGAGTGCTTTATGATAATGGTTAGCACGCGAGAAATGGTCTCATGTGCAAGAAGTCCTACGGGAGAAGGTGTCAGGACATGGGTGTGTTCAGGAAGAGATTGCAGACTACTTTGGGTCGGAGGAAGAATTATGAAGATAGACAACATTAGGTCCTGAGTTTGCAGGTCGGAGTTTGGTCGTTAAAGTATTGCTTTAGGGGCATGTTGGACTTCGGGCATGCCGGATCATTGTTAGTATAAGTAAATGGAACCTGGAGTTAGTTAGACATGTAGCAATTTTTAGATTTCTTAGTTGAGGCTATACAATGCAACGCATTCTGTAGCGTGCAATTGGGAGAGAAATTGTGAGACGACGGCCCGATCTCGAGTTCCAGGTTGGAGATTTTGTTCTTCCTAAGGTGCCGCCTTGGAAGAGAGTTTTTCGTTTCAGGAGTCGAGGAAAGCTTGGCCCTAGGTACATTGGACCATATCGAATCATCGCGCGAGTAGGTAAGGTAGCTTACCGGTTGGAGCTTCCCGAGCAGCTTAGCCAGATTCACGACACGTTCCACGTTTCGCAACTCAGGAAGGGTATTACTGATGAAATACAATAGTGCATTTGGAGGATATTCAAGTAGACGAACGCCTGAATTATGTGGAGCGACCGATTCTCATCATTGAAAGGAAAATAAAGACTTCTTGGAATAAGACGATAGGAGTAGATAAGGTGCTGTGGCAGCATCGTAAAGGGGTCTGAATGGACTTGGGAATCCGAGAAAGAAATGCAGAGGCATTACCCCGAGTTGTTTACAGGCACGGATTTTGGGGACGAAATCCATTCAAGTGGGGGAGAATTGTAAGACCCGTTCCGCCGAGGCACGGCTCGGACGGATCCGCGGCGTGGCTTGGGAGGATTATGGATTCGCACATGATTTGTACGCGCGGCGCGGCTTGGGAGAATCCACGGCGCGGTGTGCCGTAGTTATGAAAAACCCTAATTCGGATTTAAACGCCTATATAAAGGGACCCAGCCCTAGGGTTCGTGTTTTTGGAGGTTTTCTGGAGTAGAGGCGACTAGTTTCGGCAGAGGCTTCTTGACTTCGAGGCTTTGAAGGTTTTGGGAGATTAGAAGAAGGAGATACGACGTGAGGGAAAGTTTGTATCGGGTTGTGTGCATCCCTCCGTGTTCAGAAGCAAGGTAAGATGATCTACCTTTTCTGATTTACCATTTCATCCCGTCATGTAGTGTTATTCTTTGGATAGTGATATTAGATGGCTTGTAATACTTAGGGTTTTGGACCATGGACATGCATGGACTTGCATGTCAATAAGAAGGCGACCTTAGGGTATTTTCTGATACCAGGAAGGGTGTAGAGTGGAACCCTAACCGATGACTGTTCTGGTGAAGGGTTAACAGGGGTTTCGGACTGGTACAGTCCGCGGCGCGGACTGCTTATGTCAGCGACGCGGATTCGGGTAGACCCCGTATGTGCGACGATAGTCCGCGACGCGTGAAGGGAGAAGTCGCGCCGTGACGATTGACTGTTTGACCAAGAACTTATTTTCGACCCCTGTTTGGTGGAAAATGTTGGGTCTAACCTTTAGGCCAGTCTATAGGAGTTCGGTCAATGATTAATATGTTGTGTATGTGGGATTTAGGTGATCGGATGAGCCTAGTTTGGGATATTAGCGATTATCTGGACGGTTGTAATTCAGGTGAGTATCCTCACCTTACTATATGATGTTGCATGTTAGGCATCTTGTATGTTATTTACAGTTATATGATTTGCTCTATATCTGTGGTTATTTGTTGTTGGGCTCAGTACTGATGCGTGTCCCCTCGTAGCTGTTGTATGAGAAGTTGGACTATTGCCTTGTCCCATAGCTGTTGTATGATGGGCTGGGCCATAACCGGGAACCCATAGCTATTGTATGATGGGTAGAACCTTCCCGAGTCCGTAGCTATTGTATGGTGGACACCCGTAGCTGTTGTATCGCGGGCTATGCAGTTATCTCGGCCATAAACCTTATAGCGGTCACCTAGCGAGATTTGATTTAGCGTTTATCGCGGTGGTATAGCGGTGGTATAGCGGGGTTTTTTTTTGTTACTTTTAGACTATTAATACTACGTAGAATTAATATCACAAAAAGTTGCATAAAAATGTCACATAAAACATAGATAGTATTCTAATATGAAAAGTGTCAACGTGTCAAACATAAATCTAATCGCAATCCATGGGTTCGGCATCCGAGTCAACATCGTTTAATGCATTCACATCTTCCGAAAAGTAAATCTCGGCAAATCTCGGCAAATCTCGGACATTATCTCGGCAAATCTCGGCAAATCTCGGCGAGATTCTCGCTGGCGAGATTACTGAGCGAGATTTTGATTTTTATCTCGGCCTAAGCCCGAGAAACGCTATCTCAGCGCTATCTCGGCACTATCTCCCGAGATTGACTGCATAGATCGCGGGTAGGGTCGGATCGTTCTCGAGGAAGGGTTGTTTAATGTGTGGGCATGTATGGTAATTTGTGGACTCACTAAGCTTTAAGCTTACCCGTTGATTTTAAAACATTTTCAGGTACTTCAGTTGATAAAGGGGTGAGCTCGGCGTGACGGCAGTGCATCGCACATTAAAGAATTGTAGTTGTATTATTAAATGAGATTTTTATAATTATGGGACGTATACACTCTGGTGATAGTTTTGATGAACACCTTTTAAGCATGTTAATAAGATTATCTATGTTTTACTAACAATTTTTAAAGAAAATTTTTTATTGGAAATTGGGGCGTTATATATATATATATATATATATATATATATATATATATATATATATATATATATATATATATATATATATATATATATATATTTCTAACATATATGAAATAACTTGCTTAGATATTCATAAATGATATATTTGAGGATATTTCCCACAAAAATTGTGTAATAACTTGGTTATAACCATTTTTGCTAGAAAAGTTATATTTCCGATCACAAAAACGTATTTTTACTAGTTTTCGTTTTTTTGACTTTTTCTTTAGAATATCTAACATGTTTATACTGATTATTTTCGTAGATTTGTGTTTTTATTTAAACATATCACATAATAATGTTAATAACACTTGGATCTAACATTATTTCTTGTAGAAAACATTTTTACACAAAAACTAGTTAAAAACTTGTGTAAATAGTCATTTTTATGGAGTAATCTTGTATTCTCCCCCTAAAAACTTGAATAAAGATGAAAAAGAGGTGTATGAATTCACCCTTGAAGCGTGATTAAACTAAAAACGAGCTTGGTCTTCGGTTTGGACTTGTAAAATGCTCCGGAATAACGACGTTCTTGAACGAAAACCGGTGGCTAACTGTGGCGGATTGGCGGCAAGCGGTGGCCGGAGGTGGTGGAGGGTGGTTGCCGATGGTGGTACATGGTGGTGGTGTGCCGGATTTTGAGAGAAAGAGAGAGGATTGGGAGAAGTCTTGTGTGTTCAAATGAGATGCATCACATTTCTTAAACAATATGGAATATATGGTTTGTATTAGTTTATTAGAAAATCATTTCTTAGGCCTTATGGCTAGGATTTGTGAATAGTATCAAAGGATCTTGGTGTGATGGCTTGGAGCCTCATGGCTGCCGATGGAATGAGGGGGGGGGGGGGGGGTTGTGGGGTGGGTTGGTCTTTTATAATTTATACAATTTGCTTATAAAAATGAGTGTTTTTATGAAATGCGTAAAGCGTTTTGCGTATTTTTATAACTTTTCAGAGAAATGATCTTATAAATAAATATTATGTATGAAAACATTGGTAAACATTTATTTAGATTGTCTCGTAACTCGTTAGATGATGGTATACGCGTTTAAGCGCAATATTCTTCCGAATACACGATTTTTAGCATTTTGCCGAAAAATATGTTTGGCTATGAAATTCAATACTAGAAAATATTATGCTTCATAATATATGTTTGGTTATTCCATTTTTGATGTTTAAGGCACCACGTTTTGTGTTCTAGGTCCAAACCCTGTATACATTTATCGTTCACAGCGATTTAACTGTTGTAACTTTCAAATACGAACTCCGTTTTCGACGTTCTATATGTCTACGGATTTGTATTCACGAATACATCGTTTTACGAATATTATTAATACCAAAATAATATTTGTATGATTTTCGAATTTTTACGCTACTCTAGTTTAATATCCGTATTTACAGCGTTTACCCAATAATTGATTTGAATTAGCGTACGTAGTATTATAATATCAAATAATACATCGTAAGGGTTATGAAAAATTGCATTTCAACATATTGACCTAACGTACGCTTCGGTTTACTTAGGTTGACTTTTGTTGACCAAATTGACAGTTGTCACATCATCTACCCGTTAGAAGGAATTTCGTCCCAAAATTTAGTACTTGATTATATTTTCCAGAGTTTGGGAAGAGATGTGGGTATTTCTGTTTCATTTGGTCCTCATGTTCCCAGGTAAATTCAGGTCCACGTTTGGCGCTCCAGCGGACTTTACTATTGGTATCCGGCTTTGTTTCGTTCTCTTGACTTCCATGTCCATGATTTCCACAGGTTCTTCGACGAAGTGGAGGTTTTCGTTTACTTCAATCTCGTCAAGTGGGATGACAAGAGTCTCATCGGATAGACACTTCTTAGATTGGACACGTGGAAAGTGGAATGCACGTTGCTGAGTTCCTGTGGTAACCGAAGTCTGTAGTCTACCGGGCCGATCCTAGCAAGGATCTCGAATGGCCCAATGTACCTTGGGTTTAGTTTCCCACGTTTTCCAAAACGTATCATTCCCTTCCATAGTGAGACCTTCAACAACACACGATAGCCAACCTGAAATTCCAAGGGTTTGCGTCGTTTATCCGCATAACTCTTTTGTCTATCCCGAGATACTTTCAATCGTTCACGGATCTGAACGATTTTCTATGTCGTTTCTTGTATGATTTCAGGACCGATGAGAGTGTTGTTTGGTACTTGTCCTCTGGCTAACTGAGTGTCACCCACCTCAGCCAGCATAGAGGGGATCTGCACTTGCACCCATAGAGGGCTTCAAACGAAGCAACTTTAATGCTCGTGTGATAACTATTGTTGTATGAAACTCGATGAGCGGTAAGTGGGTATCCCATGCTTTACCGAAGTCTATCACACAAGCTCCCAACATGTCTTCCAGCGTTTGGATGGTTCTTTCACTTTGCCCGTCGGTTCGTGGATGGTAAGCTATACTCATGTCGAGCCTGGTACCCAAGGCCTTTTGCAATGTTTGCAAAAAACGTGATGTAAATCAACCATCTCTATCCGAGATAATGGATATTGGCGCACCATGCAATCGTACAATCTCTTTGATGTACGTCCTTGTCACTTTCTCCATTTTGTCTGTCTCTTTGATTGGCAGGAAGTGTGCGGACTTTAACCTATCGATAATTACTCATATGGTGTCCAGCCCACCAGTTGTCTTGGGTAACTTAGTTATAAAGTCCATGGTTATCCGCTCCCACTTCCACTCGGGTATCTCTGGTTATTGTAATAAACCCGAGGGCTTTTGATATTCCACATTGACCTTGGCGCAAGTCAAACACTTGCCCACATACGTAGCAATCTCTACTTTCATGTTTGGCCACCAATATAGTTTCTTGAGGTCTAGATACATTTTATCTGACCTGGGATGAATGAAGTACCTGGTTTTGGTGAGCCTCGTACATTATAATGTCTCTATACCTGCCAAATCTTGGTGTCCATATTCGGTTCATGAGGTAACGAGCTCCGTCATCCTTGACCTCAAGGTTTTTATCCATTCCTCGTAAGGCTTCACTTGCGACGTTCTCAGGTTTTCAAGGCTTCAAGTTACGCTTGATCTGAGTGGACAAATGGGAATGGATCGTCATTGTTAATGATTTCACTCGGCGGCCCGAGTACTCCTTTCGAATTAGGGCGTCTGCTACTATGTTGGCCTTGCCCGGATGATAACGAATTTCACATTCATAAATCACTTTGTAGCTCCACCCATCGTCGTTGTCTCATGTTGAGCTCCTTTTGGTTGAGAATGTGTTGGAGACTCTTATAGTCACCGAAGATCACACACTTAGTGCCATAAAGGTAGTGTCTCCAGATCTTCAATGCCAACACTACTGCCCCTAACTCGAGGTCATGTGTGGTGTAATTGACCTCGTGGGTTTTGAGTTTTCTAGAAGCATAGGCGATGACCTTTCCCCTTTGCATAAGTACACAACCCATACCTTGTTTGGATGCATCACAGTAGAACACAAAGTCTTCCGTTCCCTTTGGAAGATACAGAATCAGAGCACTGCACAAAGCTTGCTTTAATGTCTGGAAGGCAGTGTCTTGCTTATCCTCCCAATTGAAGGTTACACCTTTGTGTGTCAGGGCAGTAAGTGGCTTCGCGATTTTGGAAAAGTTCTGTATGAATCTTCGATAATAGCCAGCGAGACCAAAAAACTGGCAGATTTCCGTCGGTGTTCTCAGCGCTTCCCATACATGTATCCCTTCCTCGCTGATTACGTGGCCTAAAAGTCCACCTTTCGAATCCAAAATTCACATTTTGAAAACTTTGCATACAACTTTCCCCCCCTTACGTAGATGTTGACTATGTGCCTCCTTACTTCGTGAATAGATCATTATGTCGTCGATGAACACTATCACGAATTTATCTAAGTAAGGTCGGCATAAGCGGTTCATTAGGTCGGTGAACACCGCGGGTGCATTAGTCAATCCGAAGGGCATTACAACAAACTCGTAGTGGCCGTAACGAATCCTAAATTCCGTCTTAAGAACATCTTCTTCTTGAACTCTGAGCTGGTGGTACCCCGACCTTAAATCGATTTTGAGAAGTAACTCGATCCTTGGAGTTGGTCAAATAGATCGTTAATTCGGGGTAGTGGATATCGGTTCTTGATGGTGAGTTTTTTCAACTCCTGGTAGTCGATGCACATACGGAATGGTCCATCTTTCTTTTTCACGAACAAGACCGATACTCCCTAAGGTGAGAAGCTCGGCTTGATGAACCCTTTACTTAGTAGTTCGTTTAGCTGAGTGGACAATTCTTGCATTTCTGCCGGAGCTAACCGATATGGTGATTTTGCTACGGGGGTGGCTCCAGGAATCAAGTCGATTCTGAACTCGACTTGTGGTGCGGGTGGTACTCCCGGAAGGTCTTCTGGGAATACATCGGAAAAGTCGTAGACTTCAGGAATCTCCTGGATACTCTTTACTTCATTCTTCTCATCAACCATGTGGGCTAGGAATGCGTGGTATCTTTTGTGTAAGTACTTTCGTGCTTTAATGCAAGACACGATTCAGAGGCTGGTGCTGGGTTTATCGCCATAGACGACAAGGGTCTTGCTATCTGGTAGGTGAAGTCGGACTGCCCTTTCGTAGCACATGATATTGGCATGATGAGGAATTAACCAATCCATGCCAACAATCACATCAAAGCTTCCTATTCTAACAGGCATTAGGTCGATTTGGAAGGAGTGATCGTTCAGAGTCAGTGTGCATCCTACGTATATGTCGTTGGTACTTTCTGTTTTGCCATTAGCCATTTCTACTGTGAATGTTTCGTTGAGTGGTTGAGGTTTTTGTTTTAGTAAATATTAAAACTCGTGGCTTACGAAACTCCTCTCCGCACCGCTATAGAATAGTATGCATGCATATGAGTTATTAAGGAGAAACGTACCGGTAACCACAGTAGGATCCTCTACTGCTTCTGCACGTCCCATTGCTAAAACCCTTCCCATGCCCCCAACATTCTTGTTCTTTGCCTTAAGGCACTCCCTTTTAAAATTCCCTGTCTCCCTACATCCGTAATATGCTTGGTTCACCCCAACATTGGTGTCTTGGGTGGCCTGTTGAGTTGACGCCCTACAGAAGCGAGAAGTATACCCCTTTCTACCACAATTTGTACAGTGCATTTCTTTGCAAGCTCCATGGTGGTGGAAGTTGCACTTGTTGCATTTGGGCAGAGTCCCAACGTATTTCTTTGTGGTCGTTGGGGTAGCAGGGACAGTGGTGGCATAGACTACCACAATTTATTATCTCTTAACACCTTCCTGGTTTGATTGGCCTTTTCCCTTGTTCCAGGGCTTTCACTTTTGGTCCCTGCCCTTTGGTTGATCAGTTTTAAGGGTCATGGTGCCTGGCGGACTCCATGGTCAACCAGACTTTGTACCAAACATTTGGCACTATCATAAGTAGCAGGGCTCGCGGCTTCAACATTTCCCTCGATTTGGGGAGATAGCCCCCAGATGTAACGCTCCACCTTTTTTGATTCTGGCGTGACCATTGAAGGACAAAGGACCGCTAGGTCGTTAAACCGATTGGTGTAAGCGGTTATATCAGAATTATTCATTGTGAGATTCCACAGCTCTTGCTGTAGTTTCTGAACTTCGCCCCTAGGGCAGTATTCTTCCAACATTATTGCTTTCAAATCTTCCTAACTCATAGAGTTGGCTACGGAGAGTGTCAGTATTTTCCAAGGTTGTAGAAGTCGCTAAGCGGTAGGCGGGCGGTCGACTGGGGCCTAGGACTAGTCGGTCTAGGCGAGGACTAGTCGGTGCCCAGGCGGGGAGTATTAATTGTAACAAAATTTATTTTTTTAAATTTAGATATTACCTATATCCCTAAAAAATGAATAAATAAGTATAAAAATTTGCAAATGAAAGTGTTTAAATATGTAAGTCATCAAACATCAGAATGTTTAGACTCATTAATGACATTTTTTATCATTTTAACATCGATAATTGTAACTTAGCTACCAATTATCATAATTAATGACATTTTCTAAATTTAAATTTTAAAAATTTAAAAATTTGATTTTTTTGAGAATTTGATAATTTTTGAAAATTTTTAAAATTTGAAAATTTTTGAAAATTTTGAAATTTGAAAAATTGAAAATTTTGCTGCCTAGACCCGCCCAGACCCGCCTAGGCCCGCTTAAACCCGATTTTGACCGCCGTTGACCAAATCCGCCTAGCTTTACCGCCTACCACTAATCGTAGGCGGAACCCGCCCGCCTAGCGCCTAGGCCGACTTTTACAACACTGGTATTTTCACATGGCCATTCCACCAGGACAATGCCACTTTGGAAAAAGTACAAGCAGCGTATTTGACCTTGAATTCTTCAGAGCATGCAGAAATGTCAAACACTGATTCGGTCTTTTCGAACCATCTGGTCAGAGTGATGACTCCGCCGTCGCCACGGAATGCCATGGGTTTGCAGTTGGCGAAGTCTTTGTAAGTGCACACCCGTTGGTGTCCCGGTGTTTCCCCATTGGTGGAATTGTTGGTACCGTTCCTGCTTCCACTTTCGTTCATGCCATTTGGGTTTATGTTCGCAACGGTGGCTGCCACATCGGCTTGAAAGGCGGCGAAGTCCTTCAGTTGTGTTTCTGGTGGGTCTATTCCGGTACATCTGTTACTTCGTCGTGGTGGCATTCTTCTACCGTTGGGATTAAAGATGGAATGATGGTAAGTTTTCGATAATAGTTATAGGCCAGGTATCATCGAAATACCATGTCGACTGTGTAAGGATAAGGGTATGAGAGGCACATAAAGAGTCTAGATGTATGGTTCTATAGTATCATAAAATACTCTTATAGTATTTTAGCTTTATGTTTAGTTATGTGGTTCTTGGTAAGTTTTAGACTTGTTGTTCACTACGACTATTCCTAAGCACATGTTAGTCACACCTTGGACCAATACAGTTGATCAGACTCTATCTATCCTAGATATGATTACTTAATTACCTATGCATATTCGTAGTGTTCAACTCATCTTATTACTTTTGTATGTTCTTGTTATAATATTGTTCTAGTATGTATGTATGTACTTATACTTTATAAAAATATCAATGTATTTTAAAAGTATACTTGTACGAAATGTTTTAGAAAGTTTCAGTCTCATTGTATTTATAGTTGTATATCTTATATGGATTGATATACTTAGTTAACTATAAACAATGCTCTGATACAAATCTGTCACACCACCAAACCGGATTGGCGAAAACATCCGGGGGTGGATGACTTCATAAATAGTATTATAACAAAGTTGTGCAATAGTGATCAAGCAAACACATCCATCATATGTATAATTGTAAAAGTTACATGAGTTCAAAGTTAGTACGTTTCAATTACAACTACAATATGATTTCAAAAATACATAATATGACGTCGTAGCGTCCCTTCGTCAATGCCTGTAGTTACCTTATCAATTTCCTGAGAATACAAGTAGTTTGAAAGGAGTGTCAACAATTAAGTTGGTGAATTCATAAAAGGTTTGTATGAGAAAATCCATTTCTTCGTAAAAGATAGTATTGTAACCCAGAAAATCAAATATTTTCTTATAAAGAGTTTATGTCTTAAAAACCCAAAGACCTATGATGTATAACGTAGTTTTTAATATAGTATAAAACTATTTAAAAATGCATATTTCCACGTAAACTAATTATATCGTTGATTTTTCCCATGTGAGACTCCATATAACCATACTGTGACCATGCAAGCCTACTTCGACGTTCTTCAGACGTCAGAATGTTAGACATTTGTCACCTCAGATCTGCCGGTATAGATGTAGCTAACAACTCAGGTGCGGGTTTGTCATAGATCTATACATAAATATCATGCTCTCTTACCAGGACTTTTAGTATGTGTACTTAAATAAGTACGGTGAAGACCAGTCTCACAAAAATTGTTATCAACTTGCTTACGATTATTTGTATATGAAAAACTCTTGTATTTGCCATTATCATTTTTTCCATGATAATATAATAGTATATAATAATTATATAATTTCATATAATTATTTGTCTTGTTCCAGAAAGTCATAGTAGTATTTATGTCCATAAACTATTCATATAATAGCTTATTTTTAATATTTCGTTGCACAAGATATATATATATATATATATATATATATATATATATATATATATATATATATATATATATATATATATATATATATATATATTCAAACATATATGAAATAACTTGCTTAGATATTCATAAATGATATATTTTAGGATATTTCCGGCAAAAATTGTGTAATAAATTGGTTATCACCATAAATGATATCTTTTATAACCATATTAATCAGTCACGTGTAAGTGATCGATATTGACATTGGCCAATCAAATGTCAATCACATGTTATCTAGTATATCAGCTATGATCACAAGTTTCAATTAAATCACAAAATGATTATATTTTGAACACCTTTTACAAAAGAACTATCCATTTCACGAAAAAGGCATTTCACCAACTTCATTTGGGGTAATGTGGGGTTATTTTCATAATAAATTTTCAAAAGGTAGTTATTTTGTGATTGTACCTCTCATTAGGTTATTTATGCATCTATGGATGTATATGTGAATGTATATTGCTTAAGTTAAAATAAGAACCATAAAAAGGTTGAGAATTATAAAAATCAATCACAACTTTTCAACCTATCCATCGTCTCCAATTTTAGAAATTAATGATGATTTTAGTCATCATGCGTGAATTTTACAATCCCAATATTTACAATTTTATATTATAGAATGTTGAGAATTATAAAAATCAATCACAACTTTTCAACCTATCCATCGTCTCCAATTTTAGAAATTAATGATGATTTTAGTCATCATGCGTGAATTTTACAATCCCAATATTTTCAATTTTATATTATAGAATGTTGGTCATTCACAAATGAATTACTAACTTGAGAATCGCGAGCATTCGTCATTCACATGATGATTAATAACAAAATCTAATGGACATACTAGCTATTTAGTTATTCACATATAAATGACCAATATATCTGGTCAAATTACATATGGTTGTTGATCATCCAAACGAATGATTAATATAGAAATCATTGATATTGGTCATTCACATGAGAATGATAGATATTGTAATCTATGTGTACACAATAATTATTTAGAATTAATATTGAATATCAATAATTTTCATATTAATCAGTCACGTGTAAGTGATCGATATTGACATTGGCCAATCAAATATCAATCACAAGTTATCTAGTATATCAGTTATGATCACAAGTTTCAATTAAATCACAAGATGATTATATTTTGAACACTTTTGTAAAGAACCATCCATTTCACGAAAAAGGCATTTCACCATGTTCATTTGGGGTAATGTGGGGTTATTTTCTTAATAAATTTTCAAAAGGTAGTTATTTTGTGATTGTACCCCATCTTATTTTAGTGATCAACTCAAAAAAGACGAGTTCTATTAAAAATTATTAATAATTGTTAATAAAAATCTAAAATGGTAGGTAAAATTGTCTTTTTATACCGATTAAGCATCTTATTAACGATTATACATTTATCAAACACCTTATTACAAATTTTACATCGCATATGTCACGTAAATCTTACGCAATAAACGTCACCTTTCTCGAAGTTCGTTTATGAATCATGTTCTTGTAGGAAATTCATACCTTAGTATTTGAAAAGCTTGTTGGGCCGACAATGCCATCATTCTTTGACCTTCGTCCTTTTGTGGAAATGAACAGGAGCGATCAATAGTTAAGTAAGAGAACTACCAGGTAAATTAGTCATGAGCACAGGTCGGTTTAAGTTGGTTTTTTGCTAAAATCGTACCCAAATCGATAAAATTAGTTTTTTGGTTGCAAAACCCATATGGGTTTGGTTTCTGATCGATTCGGTTTTAGGGGTTTTTGGTTTTAAAATCGTGGGTTCATAGTTACTATAAATTATAAATGGGTTTGTGTATTCAAACCCTTTGAAATCATGCATGAGTTTAAAACCATGGGTTCAAATCCAATAAAATGCATTTCTATAAAGTATAAATGAGTTTATGGTTTTAATCTCATAAAGTCGTGTGTTTAAAACCATGGGTTCGTAGGTTTGAACCCATATGGGTCGGTTTGGGTTTCAACGAGTCAGTATTTCATACAAAACCCAACCAAACCACAAAAGTTGGGTTTTCAAAAATTCAAACCCACACCATTGGTTTTTGTCGATTCTTCGATTTTTCGATTTTGCTCGTCCCTACGATAAATAATGAAAAGATACGCTAACAGTATTCGAAACCGAACAGAAACGACCAACTACCCGAATTGAACCGAACCGTGAGAAGACGGGCAACCATAATTTGGTTCACAGGTGCCCGCTAAACTGATAAAAAAAAATCAAAATCATGCAAATTTACAAAGCGTCAAAAACTATATATATATATATATATATATATATATATATATATATATATATATATATATATATATATATATATATATATATATATATATATATATATATATATATATATATATATATATATATATATATATATATATATATATATATATATATATAATGAGAACTTCAAAAGGTTGAGAATATGAGAATAAATCCTAGCCCTTTATTTTTAATGATCAATGGTTTTTTTAATGTGTATTTATTTTATTTATTAAATAGAAAACATTAAATTACTCTTATTAAGAACCCGTAAGGGTGTATTCGCCATTTCAAGATGATCGTGATTCCTTCGATTTAGCTACTTTATTCTTCGGTTCCGAACTATAAGCATTTCAACAGATACGGTCGTGTCACAAAATCTTCCTATAGAACTCAGAGATATTGCTTTCGCATATTCAAGGATTCATCATTCTCATGCTTTCCATAGTATAAACCCTAAATGTTCATAATCATTTGTATATATAAGATCTTCGTCGAAAATGGAGTCAGATAAAGGAAATACACCTCCGAAAATCAACCCTTCATCTCGAGGTAAGTGTTTCTACTCAACGTACATAACCAAGTGTTCGTTTTTCCGTTATATGATTGCTGAAGGTTTTTTTTGAATTTTTGTATCGGGTATATCTTTAAATTGAGGTAATATCATACTGATTTACATAGAATATGAAATTTTACAATCAAGCATTGATATTTTGTATCGGTTTTCTGTCAAATTAAGTTAAATCTTTTTGTGCACACCAAGTGTTTGATGAAAGTCCCTTCTGTCAAATTAAGTTTCATCTCGAGGTAAGTGTTTCTACTCAATGTACATAACCAAGTGTTCGTTTTTCCGTTATATGATTGCTGAAGGTTTTTTTTTTGAATTTTTGTATCGGGTATATCTTTAAATCGAGGTAACCAACAATTTTTTTGAAAATAGGTCATACTGATTTACATAGAATATGAATTTTTACAATCAAGCATTGATATTTTGTATCGGTTTTATGTCAAATTAACTTAAATCTTTTTGTGCACACCAAGTGTATTTGATGAAAGTCCTATTAGAAATCCAATTTTAGCCTAGTAACAAAAAGATTATTAAATAAAATTGGAATACAAACGTTTTCATGTTGTTTATAGTGTCATTTAGAATGCATTTGACATGTGTGTTCATAAAAATCATAAACCGAGTTTAGCCGACAATCATCTATGATTACATGGTATTGTGCATAATCCTGCCATATACAATGGAACTTTTTTAGTTTCAAAAAGTAATATGTTTTAAAGATTATATTGTCATTTTTGTTTATCACAGGTAGACCAAGGAGTGAGAGTATTTTGAAGAAAACTGTATTCAGCAAATTCAAGAATACAGATCTAATCCTGTTGTTGTTGATTCCGACCTTGTTTCAGCACCATTTAAAGAATCTAACCAAACTTCAGTTTCAAAAATTGTGCATACTAAATCATCAATAGCTATGGCTATTTCCAAAAAAAAAAACACAGGTATAAATTTCTTAATTTATACATTACTGATTTTTTTAATTGCATTTATATTAATGTAGGTGCTGCTAAAAGTATGGATGTCCTGATGCAACAACCTACAAATATTCCGCCTAGAAAGTTTTGAGAAACAAACACACACACAATCAAATCCCCTACTTAAATCCAAAAGAAGCACAGGTATCTCAATAAATATTATTTTTTAATTTATGCATATGATTGTTTATTTGTGTTATATATTTTAACTAGGTGATGATAAATTTGCTGAAGTTGGAATGGAAGGTCCATCAACAAGTAAACGTGCAACATGGTCCAAAACACGTAAAGGAAAAGTAGTAGATGTTGAAACCCCCCCCCCCCCCCCAATGGTTATACAGGGTGGTAATTACTCTTATTATAATATAATTAATTTGGAAATTATATTTTTCTCTTTTTTAGTGTTATAAACTTTCATAAAATAATTCACAAATTTTAGGTGTTAAAGCAAAAACAAAGAATCGCAAATATGATAATCATTATGATTAACATTTTTGTATCATCTATGATTAACACATCTTACCCATGTTAACCAAGATTAGCACATAGTAATCATCAATGATTAGCAGTTATACAATTCATATGTTAAAGCGTTTTTAAAACCCAACAGTTTTGAATCAACAATTTATTAACTGTCTGTTGTAATCATTGTTGAATAACAAACCATGTGCATTGTTTACATACTAACATTATATTTGATATTTTCTATAGATAAGAAAAAGAGGCGAATATCTAAAGTTCATGTTGTTCAGCCGGTACCAAATTCAGATTCAGACTTTGAAGCTCCTAATCCACAAGTGAGAGAGAAACAAGTTGCCCTTCAGAAAAACAAAAAAAAAACACAAGACAAAGTAAAAAAAATGAGCAAGTGGAACCCAACATCACTATTCCATCAGATACCCCAAATACTATACAAGTTAGATGTTCATTGCTAATCCTTTACACAACAATGAAAAATCTGAGTAAAGAACATAAGGATTATTTGTCACCGATTGGTTTGAGTAATCTTGTAAATATAAAAGTTGATGGTATTCCTCCAAAGTTAGAAAATTTTGATCCGGTACGAATGGTTCTTCGTGTTCAACGCAGTGATATACAGATTACGCGAGAAGTTTTCCATAATATGTTGGGACTCCCATTAAGAGATATCCCTGTAGGTTCGTTGGAGTTTAGAGAACCGCATGATGATACTGTAGAATTATGGAGAGCATAGTTTGAGGGTAGCAGTGATATTAGGCCAAAAGGAGTGCAAAAGGCCATGTCGAGTACAACAGAGGCTAGTTTAATATTTAAGGTTAACCTTTTGTACTTATTCGCAATATTCTTGGACACTCAAAAAGTATGAGAACATGTGACCTTACGATGATTAGCCGTGTAAGGAGAGATTTGGATTTAAATAGAATCGAATGGTGTGACATGCAATTAGTTACAAACAACTGTTACCGATTTATAAATACTCCAATAAATAATGTTATAAAATTTATGATGTACCTTCTTTTTCAATTTCTTCATAATATGCCACATACATCATCTATGTTTTGTTCCAGGTAGTACATCTTCTACAACTTGTTTGATGGTGCATCCTGGTCTGTCAATATCAATGTCGGTTGTTTTTTATGTGCTTTAAGAAATGCTTGTAGCAACCACTTATACAATTCTATCGTTTCGTTGCTTAATAGACCAGCGCCTACAATAATTGATCTCTTATGATTGTCTATTGATGTGAATTGTACAAAAACCATCCCGTGCCTATTGAACATGAAAAAAATAAATAGTTAATGCCTAAACACATAAAAACGTACGTCACAATTAACAATAATTAACATATAAACATATAAAATTTCATGGGTAAACTGATGATTAAAACGATAATTAACAGCTCAAAACAAAATATGATAATATCATGTAATTCATCGACGATTAACATTTAAAATATCAATAACACATATGTTCTAATATTTGATGATTAACACATATGTATTAATGATTAACATAAACGCGCCGATGATTAACATACTCATGTATAAAGTGTAACATACTCATGTATAAAGTACACTGGCAATCATTGGTGATTAACACGTATTTGTTCCTTAGACATAAAACCAAAATATTAATAAATAACTTATTTATTTGTTCTGAATGTAGCATCAAATCATACAACATCTCCAAGCTCTTTGTAGTATACTTTGTCGGTTACATCAGCCCAAAACATTGCATTTAGTACGCTATCACCGCATATGTACTCGAATGTGTAATTCTCTAAGTTTTCCTTCAATTCCTTCATTTTTCAACAATTATTTGTGCATCCCTGTCACCTATTATGTTTCCCATTTTTGTTCTATAGTTTTTCTAATCAATCAACTCAGGGCCAAGATTCTCATAACTTCCTTGTAAACAAGCTTGCTATTTATACGCCTTTGTGGGTCCTAACTTCGCTGTACCTGCCCGTACCATAAATTCCTTATCTTTATACTTTAATTTCCTCGCATTCTTTGAATACCTTCGTTCCTCCTTTGTCTCTAGAGGATGGTTATGAAACTCTTGAAACTCCTTGATTTTGCATGTATTTGTATGCATATGCTCTTGTTCCAATATTCTCAATGCTTTACAATTAGTTATCTTGAAGTTTGAATTTATTTTTTTCGTCTACTTCCTTCGCTACCCAATGTGTCGAATGATTTCTTTGGAATCTTTCGACTTCGGTTGCATATTAAATACCTTTTCTTGACCGTATCATCCCCAAATTTTGTTGTTGTGTTTTTCCGTACACCAAAACCAGCTTTTTCTACATATAATGTGTATAGTTTAGTAGCTTCGTTTATCAATTCGTATGTTTTAGCACGATGCGACATGTAGTCTTTTGGTACGATTGGCTGCCATAGCTTCGTTTTTCCATCTCGCGAGTCCACCACATTAAAATTGGGTTCTTCATCTGATGAAGACTCTTCGACATCTTCTGCAAGTAAATCACATTGTTCTATTAATCATGGATTACCAACAAAGTTTAAAAATCGCTGCCTAACAAATTTTAGCTTAATCATTGGTAGAGTCTGACATTTGTTAATCATTGATGATTAACAGCTACATTTCTTCATAATCATATGCACATATCATGGTTAGCGTCTTTTCAGCATCAAAATTTCTTAGCACTTCAGTTAAAAATAAATATCCACATATCCATTACTCATTTATGAAATCAAAATTTCTTAGCACTTCACAAGCAATTCTTTTTGATTAACAAATCCCCACTAAATGCTTACTTAACACAAAATACACCTACACTTGTAGGTTCACTCCTTAGAAGATTTGCACTACCCATGTAATTATGTTTGGTTATCGGTATATGCATTATTATCTTTTATATGAGTTACATATTCACAACACATACAGATGCATTAATCATTGCTGAATAACAAAATTCATATCCTACTTTAAAAACAATTATGTATGCCAATCATGAATGTTTACCTTCGGTCCAAGAGTCATTGTTATTACTGTCACCGTTACTTTGTTTTTCTAGATCTTCTGCAAGTTAACCACATTTAATGATTAATCATCCAAGTAACCATTTGTTAACTACCATATCATAGGAAGCTACTCTAGCTTTCTTGTTCACACAATGGATGCGAAATTAACTAGCTCCACGTCAAAACATGGTCTAATTCCATAACTAACATACAAATAATCGCGGCCTAAAATTTTTATGCTTAATCATTCGTATTCTACAACAGTACTTTAACAATTGATGCTTAACTAGTGTAAGACTTTATTATAAAACAGACACATAACGGTTTTCAACTGATCATCATCAATGATTGAACCTTCATTTCAATGATGCAGAATGATTTATGTTAACATGACTACGAATAGCTTCATGAAGTTGTTTTATTCATCAATGATTATACCAGTTAACACATTTTCCATATCAGTATTAATCATCATTGATTACACCAGTTAACTACGCACATTATCATATTATTCATCAATGATTACATCACAAATTTGCAGTTTCAATTCATTGTTGAATACTTGACAACTGATCATCATCAATGATTGAAGTAGATTTTCCCTAAATGATAAGTTCCCATTGACAAACCATGTAATAATCATGGATGATTATTACGTTTATATCATACTATACAAAGCAATTGTTTACTACAATCTTGGATGTTTACCTTCTTTACATGGTTGAACGTTTTTAATTCTATTGCTAATATCTTTTTCGAGAACTCGTCATTGGTGCTTGAACTACCGGTATGATCCATTCAAATGGTTGTTGACAACGTATATTTGATTTATTGACGATGCCTGTTATTCGATTCCTTGACAGCTGCGTTTTTTATCCTTGCTGATAGTCTCGCATTGCTTGACAATGGGTTGTCTGTTGAATGTTGATGAAGGCGTATCAGTATTCCGTTCACACGATAGGGACGAATTTGACAACTGCATATTGAGATTATCCTTAATTTTTGGAATAAAATCACTATAAATATGGTAATATATATGATCATATCCCATGATTGTAGGTAGCATTCATTATTTCATTGGTGTTAATTGTTAATATAATTATACATTTACTAATATACCCTTATGATTTCATTGGTCTAGATTCATTCTCGCATTCTCAACATTTTTATCATTCTCATTTTAACCTATGCTATATATATATATATATATATATATATATATATATATATATATATATATATATATATATATATATATATATATATATATATATATATATATATATATATATATATATATATATATATATATATATATATATATATATATATATATATATATGGTTTATTGTCAGTGTAGCACAACCAATTTTGGTGTTTTTTCCGAATTAGTCACTGAAGTTTTTTTGCGCAATAGGTCATTAAAGTTGAATTTTACATGTTAAACATGTCCCCGACGTAAAAACTAACTTGTTTTCAAGTTAACGTCGGGACCTATTTAGCATGTAAAAAAACTTTAGTGACCTGTTGGGTAAAAATGAAAAAAATAAAAACAAAAATAAAAAAAAAAAACTTTAGTGACCAATATGGAAAAACATCAAACTTGGTTGTGCTATACAGAAAACCCCATTTCCTCTCATGATTTAACCATGGTGGCTCAACCACCGCCCGACTCCATGTAGTCCGCCGGAATCACCACCGCCCTCACTCCAGTATCCATCATCTTATCACTCTTAGTCGTGTTATCTCAGAACCCCAATATCCGCCCCACCGGAACAAAGCAAAAGACACCCCTGGTTTTGGGTACCAAGCATGGCCATGTAACGAAGCGTAAACCTCCGGTTTGTTACCAGAGTAGTACTAAAGATCCGTGCCCACACCCATTAACCCCAACCCTGTTGTGAGAAGAAGACGCTGTATAACTCACCTTTAAAGTTATTAACTCTTAATGTGACATGTTTCTCAATCACCTACATGTTCACCCAACTTTCCTAAAGGGAGGTTGATGAATTCCACTTTTGTCCTTGCCCTGCCGTTAAAAGGGTAGAAAATCCATGTGGCAATGTCGGTAAATACCCTGCTAGAAATGTGTTTAATATGGAAATAAGCGAAAGCATCTTGTAAAGATCCATTCTCGACTCTGTCTTGGCTTGAACCATTACATCGATGTAACACCCGGTTTCTCATACAAAGCACACCTAAAAATTTTCAAACAATAACACGTTAAAAATGGGTATACTTGTACTCAAACCACGGAAACAAGATGAATCAACAAAAATAACTACACAAAAGGTCCTTATAAATTTGACCACGCATTACAATTAAACTCTAACACGACTAAAGGACCGGATCTAAACTTGTCCGTCTTTCTTTATTACATGCCTTCCCCTATCACTAATACAGATACCTGCAAAACAACAAACAAATCAAGTGTAAGATTATAAAAAGCTTAGTGAGTAATCTCAATCACACTCCACAATATCTCTCAGTAAATTCTCTCATCATTCTCCTTTGCTAGTCTCATTAGCAATTATTCACTTTCTCTTACTCTGATATCTGCAAACATATTACCTCTACAAACACCAGGCAATTAATAGTAATATCAAATCAATAATAAGTATCACAACTGATACTACTCATAAACTCAATCACACACACACACACACACACTCGCATATACTCATTTCACAATCAATTATACTCAATTATAACACCAATCATGGTTGTAGTAATCAAACTTAAAGACTCTTTAACTCACTCACTCTAGCATATACTTTACTTTTATACTCAAATATAGACTGTAACGCGTCTCTTGTTATCCACAGATAACAGAATCACTCTAACCCTAAGCTACCACAATATCAACATAACACAGATATATATTCAACATATATACACAACAAGGTATATCTCTTACTCAAGTATTCAAAAGTACTCACATGATATCGCCTTAGTATGTGGAACCCCCAATTTACGCGTACCGGACTCCTGTTCCCTAGACTTGGTTATATCACCATAGTCTAAATCAATTCTCCAACACCCACAATCATCTCAATAACCTCTATTTCAAAGATATATAAATCAAAAGAGGAAAAAGGAGTATAAACGGTAAATATCAACTCTATATTTACCAAAACCCCCAAATCCACGGTTCTACTCATTCAACCGTAGGAACTCGACAATAATCACACCAATAGCTCAAAAGACATCCACTAACAATCTACTAACAACATATTTAACAAATTATAGCTAAATCACGAAAATTGAAGCTAGGGTTTCAAAACCCCCAAAACCGAGAGATACCTCGACGAATTTGGAAGCAAGAACACGTTTACGGGGTTAGATTCGCATCCCTCTATGCATCCCCATGAAACTCCAGGCCTAATTTAACCCAAAATCGCCATATGGAGCTCTCAAGATCGAAAAAGAAGAGTTTTCTTCGAAATGGGATTTTGCTGCGTATTTATATGTCTACAGGCGTAACCCGACCCGGGTTCCTTTTACGACTTTTATTTTTGTTCGTTCAGTAGGTACAACACGACCCGATTTAAAAAACACGACCCGGGTTGGCTCTTTTTGTCATTTTTCAAACTCAAATTTCTCCCAAAATGTCCTCTAATCACACTAACACATATAACAACTTAACTAATCTTAATTATACTAAGATTAGTACATAAGAGGGATTCCAACATTTTCTCACTCATCAACTCCTCAAAACTCGAAGGCAATCAAAAGGATCGCCACACCTTTTATGCTAAGCAAACTCATAGCTAGAATCATACCTACTATAAGGTAATAACTCTACTTACCTTAATAATCATCTCAAAATGAAAATGAGTCTTACAATTCTCTCCTCCTTCAAAAGATTCGGTCCTCAGAATCTCTTAGATTAGGCATGGCTTATACAACCATCTCATCACCGCAATCACACATTACACACAATAATGATATTATTCTCTCGTCATCTCGTATAACATGTATATATCATTACATCTCGTTTACTCATAATATAGCTATAGAACTCAAGCTTCCTCGAGTAACATTACATTTAGAAACTTTTTCACTCGACTTCTCTTTTTGCAAAATCTTAACGCCCGCCATTATTCTCATAAAATGATTTCTATAACCACGTTGGTTATTACCATTTCCATGTGGACAACCACTCACTCTTTCAGAGCACTCCCTTTGTTATAGCTTTGTTGATACCAAGGTATCTCATCTAACACATTCTCAGTGATCAAGGTAGGAGAAATACTCATACAACATAAAAGACATAGACATTAAAATGTCTCACTCATGTCACACAAAACCCATTTCAGTTGTCTCATCACCACAACCGAATTCAACTTTTCTGAAAACTCATTCATCTCTGCTCCCACCTCATCACACATATTAGGTTTTTCACCCAATATACAACTAACAATCCTCCACCAATTGGCTCCTCTTTATCTCAACTCAACAACATACCTCATATTGTTTCTCTCGATGTACTCACTTATTACCTCCTCACTTATGTGGACAATCCACATCATGCTCTCACTCAATCGATAATAATAACGAACTCAATAATTTATTATCAAAATAAATTTTCAACACAATCGCATATATTTCTCCTAATACATCATTAGTAAGAATTCTCCCCTCGCCATTTCTCCGTCATTCTCATCTAAATGTCTAATTCACCATAATGACACAAAATAAATTATACATACATACGGCTCACCGTAATCTCTACACACAACTCGCAAAGAATTAATAATGTTTAACACCGTAATCTCTACGGTGAGATCATATCTCATTACTCGACTAACTCATTAATCTCAAGAAAATAACTCAACATTATTATAATAAAATCTACTATCTATCGTCTCATACGAATAAGTAGTTTTGTCATCTTGACATGCATACATTTCTCTTATCAACAGTAATCGATTTGATTGCTAATGAACGAATCCTATCAATCACAATCACAATTACTTTTATACTCTTTTTTTAACTCATTACATAGTTATACAACTTTATTTCGTTCACAAATCAAGTAAGTTTCACACATTCTCAAATTAATATGTTAACACATAATTATAATTCAATATCATCCTCAACATCGCCAAAACACAACTCACACATACTCAAAAATAGTACAGTCTCAATACTTCATATCATCATCATATAGTGTACGTATGTCTACACATCAGCACGACACTGCAACATTACTCCAGCTCTGCTTATGGTACCCTGTACCATCCTCCTATCTCGTCACTCACACTATCTTATAGTACCCCGTACTGTCCTCGAAACTCACTACTCGACATTATCTCACGGTACCTCGTACTGTTCGTCGACCTCATTATTCAACACTATCTCACGGTACCTCGTACCGTTCTTTGTTCTAACCACTCAACGCTGTGTCACGGTATCTCATACCATTCTCTGATCAAATCATGGTACCTTGTACCATTTTCTGATTACAATCCATCTCTTCTTTGGCTCTAGTGGGTCTCCCCTACGGTCTCGAGCCATATAGACTCACCATCACTCCTATTTTTGTTTGAGTCACAAATGTCCCAACTACTCTAACCACAAGATGCTCGTTATTTGGTTCCACAGAAATATGTGGTCTCAACCTAAACTACTCAATATGTAACCCCACAGAATATGTGGTCTCAACTACTTTACTCGATATGTGGCCTCAAAAAATATGTGATCTCTACCACATATATTAGGCAATTAACTCAATCTCTAGCCAATAAGGCCAATATGAACCACTCTAGGTTCTCTCATTTATAACCACAAGGTACTCTTTATATGGTTACTCAAATGTCATCTAACATCTCTGTCACAATTATCTCATTATGTGACAATTTCAAGTGACAAAAACTCAATACTCAACATACTTATTCACAATCAGGTATAATATGCATTCAACCACACACTCGCTGTCTTTCTCAACTCATACTCTTTTGGCTATCTCAGCCATTCATTTTGATCATTCATAAGTACTAGTTATGTGGTCCCACGGAATATGTGGTCTCAACCACAAAGTACTCATACACAGAAATTGCAAGGTTTTAAGTAATCAATGAACTAATAAACCTAAGTTCACATGCAACCTAATAAAAGATCTATGTTTTTCTATCAATAAACATATAATAAAATTCCAAAGGCCAACAATTAATCTCTAAAGAATTTGGATAAGAAAACCAACCTTTGATTCTTGATCCAGAAGCTAGCAGCACAATTGTCCTGCCTCAAATGGAGTCACACCCAAGAGCTAGGGGAGACGGGACGAAAAATCCAGAGAGATTCCAGGTGACAAGTGGCGCAGGTTTTGAGCCTCCAGAGGGTTCTATTTATAGCTTCCAGGGTTACAGTCAAAACCCTAGAGGAGCCTCCTTAAGGGACAAGCATGTTACCCATTTGGACCAAGCCTCCTTAACCCTAATTAGGGTTTCGAAATAATGAGTGTACCCACTCATAATCTCGCCACCCTTATGCCTCCACTGGCCAGTTATTATTCAACTATTCAATAATTACAAAAGCAATCCTTGCACCTTTAATTAAATAAATTAATCACTAAATTAAATCCAATTAATTCTAGATTAATTTCTAATTAATTAATATAGATTCTAATTAATATATTATCACTAAAATATATTAATAAACTATTTATTTTATTTCTATTGATTTATTAAACAATTAATAAATCAACCTTTCTCTCTACTGAACTTTCTGCCAAATCTCCAGCTACGAGGGCAACCCAAATGGACTTTGCTTCTATTAATAAGATAAATACAAATTATAAGTCATGGCTTAGACACCTAATCGAACAGTCTCCCACTTGGATAAGTCTATGACTTTAATTGTTCTTTTATCTCCAGATTAATCAACAACTTGCAGCTTCCTAGGAACTGCTGTCGAACTCTGACCTAGTCAGTTCTGTCCATAGATAAGTAATCATATGATCCTTCGTCCAACAAGATATTTTCAGACATGAGACATGGATTGATCAATCTCTGTCCGATACTCTGTTTCCTGACTTCCGATTCTGATTATGACTTTAAGACTTTTAATTGAACACATCAATTTAGTCCAGGCTGGCCAGCACTTCAGTGAACTTCAAAATCATCGAGAGGCCTACAGATATCTGTTTCCCATCAGGGTCAAGGAACGAATAAGCTTCGACTCATATGCTTGTGTCTTTTACTCATCAAAATTGCATACAACAATACGTTTTATAGCATCGAGTTACTAATGCATTTACGCATTATCAATGCACAACTGACTTGCAAATTTTAACTCATATGTCTACATTCCAAGATCATAAGATATTATCGTCTCAACATTGCTCGTGATGTAATCCATGAAGCAATCTATTGAGCGTGGGTTTATCCAATACTCAAATATCTATTTCTAAGTACTCATGAACGTTGTAGCAGTCTTACTGCAATGTCTAACTCCTTAGACAATCTACAACCAATTCACGACAGTCTTTGTTCATAATTATTTCCTAAAAGTATGAGCGACTTTGGAGCTTGGATAATCAAATTACTCAGGAAGTAAAACATGCAAAAAGTGAAACATAAAATCTGAATGGTAGCTACTCCTGCTAATTACCAAGTCTCCACGAGGTAATCACGAAGTCGGATTCTTCATAAAACTATTATCGGTTTCTAGATTTCTTTTAAACTTTTAATTCTGGTTTTATATCTATGACCTTTCACTCTTTCTATGTATCCAGATGTCTTACATTGGTACACTTTATCAATTGGAAATTCTTCCGATGATCTCTCAATTTAGTCATACTGTCATTCTCACTTACAACTCCATTCTGGTGATGTGCACTATGAGTTCCCATGGGTCTCGAGATCTTTAGTCCACATAACTGCACCCTAAGACTATTTCGAGGTGTTACGATATGCCGGTGAACCACACGTGCTCCGTTGGAATACCAACGAAATTCTTTAACCATTAAGTCCTTTAGCACCAAGTTTTACCTATTTGAAACTCTTTTCAAATTATTATTAACATTCACCCCAATCATTTCCCAATGATTTCTCACGTCTGTTCAAAATCCATTCAGTATTCCCAGCCAGGTCATATCCTGAATCTGACTTACTATGCTTTAAGCATTAAGTCATCAGGACATGTTCATGACACTTCTGATCGATCTAAGAAGCTCGTGAAATCCGATCTAATCTTATTCCAAACCCTTTCGGAATCTTAAGATTACTTATAATCCATGTGTCACGACTTTTGAAAACTATTTCTTTTCGGAGACTCTCTCTCATGCATCTTGAATCTTATCAAGATCATGCTTATAATGGCTAGGTCTATACTGACGATTATATTTATCCGATAGATGTCTGTAAATTACATGAGTATGTTGCACCTTCTTTATATCTCTCATGCCAAATCATCACACTTTGCAATGATAGGAAACTCCTTTCCAGGGGCTATGCATCTTGAATCTCATCAAGATCATTTTGGCAGAGTTTTGATCTATCTCATAGATGTTCTCAACCACCTGCGTATGCCACATCTCTATTAAGTATTTCATAGTGATCCGTCTCTTAACACCAAGTCATTACACTTTGTAATGATGAGAGATGTTTCCTAGAAACAGTATGTAACCCACATATAGTGATAGTAGATAACAACGACACTCCTACTCGCTTTGACACGGTTATGGACTATTCACAAAATCAAGAACTTTTGGCATATTTTGAGAATCTGAAATCCAAACCTTTCTGACATCTTAATGAAAATGTTTCATGCTATTCACAAAATCCAATCTTTTGGCATATTTTGAGAATCTGAATGTCCTTTCTTGTGAAATGCCCGTGGGGTTAATCCCGGGCCCATGTACCTTTGTATTGCCACACTCTTTGTGAGTCCCTATTAGTGTGTCGGTAATCCACACGCGCTCCACTAACGACTCACAATTTGCCATGTAGTATCTTTTTGAATTTCATCTTCTATTAAGAGTGCTTCTCCCGGAATCAATTACTTGAATCTGAGTATCGTCTCACTCAACCAGATGTTATGAAAGTACATTTCTATCCATGTTCTTTTCTTTGGATGATTCAATTACTCCCATTGGTTTTTAGACTAGGTGTAAAATCAATCAAATTTCCACATAGACTGTGTCTCGCCCTAAGGTTCTCTTATTTGGCAGCAATCGGGCTCACCAATGCTTCCAAGTAGTCGGATTGCTAATCCGTACCAACTTTAGTGTTTTACCACTAATCAGTATGTCACCCAGATCATAACTACTTATGATGGTGATCAATACTACTGGTCAAGAGAAGATAATGTCAGTTTTAAAAACAGAAATATGATTTCTGCTCCAAGCCTAGTGATGACTAAAGGTTCTTTCACTTGGCTGATCCTGAACTCATTCAGGACTGTCTTAACTCCCACTGTTTCCTTAAAATATAAGTCCTTTCTAAAAGGGCTCTCCTATAGCCAATGAAACGAAATTGCTGATCAGGTTCAGGCTAGTCCCGAGGTTCGGATGAACGCTACATGACCTTGGACTTTCTATGTACAAGCGGGACGATCCTAGCTTTACATTTCAGACAGTGCCTGCAAAACCTACTTAGTCTAGGATGTGGTCGGAATATGGTTTCTATGGTCTGACTGGTTAAATATTCAATTTATCAGAAACTAATTAAAGATGTATCTCATACATCAAGGATTGAACCATTTCGACCAATGCTCCATCATTTTCCCTAAGACACATTATAACCATTAATGTTCTTGGAAGAGAATAGAATGTGAAACAATTTTCTCAGTTTATGTTGTCACTCAGGTTTTGTGGATCTTATACTTCCTTTGAAGTCCTTGAACTGTTCAAGGTTTCAATTCAATCGCTTATTCTGATAAGCGAAGCCATACTCGTCATACCGATTGACAAATATCGTGAAGTATAACTAATTGTGTTCTTTTCGAAGATTCGAGCAGTACACAGTAACTGATGTGTTCATTGCTCCTAATCTTAATGTCTTTTACATCTCATGTAAACTTATGACTTTGTTAATTTGTTCAAGACTTGCAATCATCACTTGACTCTAAGTCAACTGATTCCAAAATCCTATCCTCTGGATCTTTGGGTGATTCATTTCTTGCCACATGTGCTTTATAGAGAACTTGATCATCATGTGACTCTTAAGTCAAATGATTCCAAAGTCCTGTCCAACTGGATCTTTGGGTGATTCATTTTCATGCCACATATGTTTTATTAAGAACTCAATTCATCATGTGACTCTAAGTCAAATGATTCCAAAATCCTGTACAACTGGATCTTTGGTTGGAATGATTCTTATAAAATTCATTTTAACAATCATAAGGGACACAATTCTCGAATCAACATTCAAGTTATTACCATTCATGCATTTAACACACTCATACAACATTTCAAGGATAATTTAAACAACCAAGTGTTAAAAGAAAATCAACATTTTATTAAAACATAAATCCTTGAGCAATGTATTACGTGATAGACAACGTCGCATGTATCTAATAAGTTAATAACAAGATTTTAATATCTAACTAAACTTCAAAACTGCATGAGCTGGAGATCCAATCCAAATGTGCTCTTATGCGCCAAAGTCCCGTACCCCACTGATTCCCTGCATACAAACCAAATGTGACTATCACATCAAGTATCAAGGAATTATGGATCACGAGTTTTGAGGTTTTTAGATATACCGGAGTTTCCAAAAGGTTTTTACCTTGGAGCGTCTTCCAATCTTTTCGTGACTGTATCCGATCCTATGGATTCCCAGTTTGAGACATGTCCAAACGATCTGGATCGTTTCTTGCTGCGTCTCTTCACTGGACTCAATCCAGAAGTAGCTGAACCAGTGGAACTATGCCTGTCCATGAGTGACTCGTACAAAGTCAACATTGAACGCATTTCCATAAGAGTCTTTTTCTGGTCTTCCTTTCTATACGTCTGAATGAACAGATCGTACTTACTAGTCAGCGAAGCGAGTAGGATGTTAACACTCATCTCCTGACTAGTTGGGTGACCAAGTTTGTACAATTCGCCTATGTATCCCTCTATCTTGAGAACATGTGAATCGATGCTACTTTCTTCTTTTAGCTTGCACTCTGCAAGTCTTTTGAAGATCCTAGCTCGTTCATCTTCAACTGGTTCTTAGAACTTTTCCTCAACTAATTGTATTAAATCATATGGCCCTAGGGCTTCAAAATCCCTGCGGAACTCGGGGTCAATGGTCAATAGCATGAGGTCATGAATTTCTTCGGATTTATCAATTAAGAGGTCATGCTCACCACAAAGATCTTTAGTGATCACATGTTTCGGTAGAAACGGGATCAGATACTCAATGAGATGTAGCTTGCCAGCAATAACGAGAACTAGTCTCCAATTGCGAAGCCATTCCTTACAGTTCTGGCCAGTCAGCCTTTCCATATTTAGCAGGTGCTTTCTGAGGCTCTCAGAAATGGGTGAAGGAGGAGAAGGGGGAGAATTGACACTAGATTTAGACATATACAAGAAACAGAATTTATTAGTTTAGTTTTAATCCTTTTAAATAATTACCCAATTTATTATTTAGTAAGGCTAGGACCCAAAATGCCCCAACTATGGTGTGAAGAGGGATGCCGTAATCCCAACATAATGGTCATTTAGGTTGATAGATGTTTGGGGTTTAAACCTGTTCAGTTTAACACGACCTGCAAGTGCACAGGATCGTACAAGTAATAATAGTCGGTGAAGACCAGATATCGTACCCACAGAGAAAGGATTAATTTGAATCGTAATCTTAATATATTGCTTTTGATTTTAAAAATTGATTTTGTTTTGTTTTTGGTATTTTGAACATCAAAATATATTAAAATAATTTATCAAATGATAATTAAAAATCAACCACGCAATCATTCACCAAACAATCACAAGTTTTAACAAATATCAATACGAATAAAGCTTTGGTTGGAAACTGATTAAATAATAATCTAAACAATTATTTTGGGATTATTTATTTCTATGAATTTTATACGGTAAGTTAACCAATTAAAAATATTACCAATTCACACATAATAAATACATAGTAAAAACACATCACAACCTATAATTTATCAAATAATATTAGGGGCCTTGTCGCAATCAAAAAAACTGACCAATCTATATTTTAATTATTCGGCTCTAAATTATCTAATTTAACTTATCTAAAACTAATTTAATTCTAATAGCCAAATAACTAAATTACAAATTAAGGGCCTTGCCGCTAATTTGAAAACTAACCAATATTATCGGTAAACCAAGTTGTGTCCCCGCGTGCCTAAGAATTACTATGCATAAAAATGATCTTATTAAACACTAGCTAGTACTGGGAAATACTGGGAGCCTTGTCGTGTTTAACAGTTTTGACAAATCGTTGGTTTATTATAAAAAATGAATTTTAGAAAATAAGCACAATGTTTAATGAAATCTCCAAAAGTTGTTTCGGTTAAGACATCCAATTGGTAAATTAATTATCATATCAATAGTTAACAATAATAACATTCTAATCCACAGGTTGTCAATTCTGTGGTAGTTATTATTACAGTAAATATTAATGTGACATTATAAAACACATTAAAACATTTTTACCTTGAAATGCAAAATATTCAGTTTACTAATTTTATAAATATTATCATATTAGGTAATTTAAAAATCATGAGTGATTAATTTTAATTTCCCTTTAAGATATTAAATTTACAAAATATAGTAGACTTATTTCTGTTTACAAAATTAATAAATATCAACCTATTATTGAAAATTAAAATTGATCAGATTTTAAATACATTAACAGATTAATATTTCTATTTCATGAAGCTCATATAATTTATATTTCAGTTTATAAAAATCATATTTACAACAAATAAATCCCAATAAAATTATTAGACTATCATTTAATCGTTCACAACCAAAACCTTATATTTAACTACTCACACATAATTATTACAACTAACAAAATTATAGCAAAAATTATCATGTAACTCATAACTAACAAATTAAATAAAATTACAGAAAATAACAAAATGAACAAAAATCATACCTTTGAAGACTTTGATTAAATTCAAGCGTGTAAATCTTCAAATTTCAACTCACCACACGAATTATACAAACGAGTTCACTCCAAACTTAATAAATACATAAAAAATCGGAAATTATAACGTAAAGACTCAATGGATGACTTAATGACTTCAAACTATCAAGATCACTCAAGAGCCTCACTGGAAATTTTATGAACTCGAAATTTCAAGCTAGAGAGAATTTAGATACGGATCTTAAACTAAAAGAAAAACTAGGAGATTTCTAACTCGGGTCTGTTTTTTTGGAACTGAAACTTCACGTATTTATATCATTACCTTCTTGATAGTGCATGCATCCACCCTCTTTCTTTATGCTTTCTTGATGATTTATGATCTGGTATGCATCAACAATCCACCATCTTCTATCATTACCGAACCCACACGGATTTCTTTCGCTTAATTTATGGTTTTGATGGAGAAATGACTTGGCTAGCACACTTGATGATCACCTTCTTCTCTTTATCTTCTTTCTTTTCTTCTTCTTTGTTTCGGCCGAACTCACATGCCTTCATATCCAAGTTGATTTTTTTCTCCTCTTCTTTTGGTGGACGACAAACACACATGCACAATTGTTTATTTATTTATTTATTTTTATTATTTTCTTGGTCAAGGACACACTCATGACATAGAAAAGCATGCACACACACAAAAATATTACATGCCTTGTCCCCTTGTCTCCCACTTGGGATTTTATTTTTTTTTTAATTTTTTATAATTAAATATTAAATCCGAATTTATTTGAATATTTATTTAATTTTCGGAATTTAATATATTTATTTTGAAATTTCGGATTTATATATATATATATATATATATATATATATATATATATATATATATATATATATATATATATATATATATATATATATATATATATATATATATATGTATTTTTTATTGGGATAAAAATATAAAGGGTTGAAAAATAAAAGGTTTAAATAGGTTAAAATAAAATAAAAAACTAAAATACGAAATTAAAATAAATAAAAAGCTATACTTAAAATAAAAGTAAAGTTTATAATTAATATAAACTAAGAAAGCTAAAAATAAAAATAAATTTCATAAAAATATAAAAGCTACAAACAATTATCAAAATAAATAAAAAAATAAACCTAAAACTAATAAAATAAAATGCCAAAATAAAACTAAATTGGTTTTAATAAAAATAAAATGATAAAAATGTTTTTTCTAAAAAAAACTAATGTTGAAAATAATAAAGACTAAAATTCTAAAATAAAAAATAATTTGTTTTAAATAAAATAAGAAAATGTAAAAGTAATTTGCAAAATATAAAAAGAAAATGGTTTAATAAAAATAAACTAAGTAAAAGAAAATATATAATTAAAATCAACTAAATAAAAATCTATATTAAAAAGTAAAATTAAACAAACTAAAAATAATTAATTGAAATAAATCTATTAAAGAAAATAACTAGTTTAAGCTAAAAATAATAAAAACTAAATTTATAAAAGTTTAGAAAATAAAAATAAATTAAAAATGGTTTTCTAAAATGGTTTGGTGGTTTAGGGTTTTTTAAAAAATAATTGGTTTAAAAAAAGAAATATAATCTAAGAAAAAATAGAATATCCCATAAATTAAAATACACATACATATATTTCACTTCCGTTAAGCCCTGCAAACAAAAACACACAAATTAGTTCATTTTCAACGTAAAATGATGAAATACGTTAAAAACATAATTTTTTTTAGCACACATTAACGCAAATCATAGTTTTTAAGCACAAAAATATTGTAAAGTCTTAGGTTTAAGGATAAATTTTATTGTTAAAGCTCAAAAAGAGATCGCAAAATGATCTCTAAACATCTCCAAACTTTAAGCATTGCTCGTCCCGAGCAATAAGAAAAATTAGACTTTATAATATTTGAAAAATGAAATTAAAGTATGGAAAATTTTTAATCAACAAATACAAACTTATAATTATTATTTTATTTATTTTTAAACAACAACGAATCATAGATCCTACAATATTATCTGTCTAATTTTAAAATTCTAGTACACTAGCTTAATTTATCTGCTAAATTATAATTATGCCTTCTAGTTACGCACACAAAAACAGTTAATTCTAAAAGCTTGCATGTTAACGCATTATCCACATTTACCGAATATATTAACCATGTATCAAAAGGTCTTGCAAAGGCTCAAAATATATCTAGTACCCACCCTGCAATCTCACTTGGTAAAGGGAAAGTTTTAGGCTTTTCTCCGTCCATTGATAAACAAGACTTACACTTAGCGTTTATATCATTAGAGCCTGAAGTGGAATTAAACTAAAATGCACCATAAATCCTACAAAATACAAAACAGTACACTTTATTTCCTATCCGACCTAGATATAACACACAACCAAAAGTGTCAAGAATATATATATATATATATATATATATATATATATATATATATATATATATATATATATATATATATATATATATATATATATATATATATATATATATATATATATATATATATCAAACTGTTTTAAAAAAATTAAGTAGATAAAAATCCAACAGTATGTACAAAATTGATCAAAATATTTTTCAATTGATTTTTTTTAAATAAATTACTTACAGAAAATAAGAAAACCACACCAAACTACATCATTCTCTTTTCTTTTCTTTTTTTTTCTTTTTTTTTTTTGTATTTTTTTTTGTATTTTGTATTTTTTTTTTGTTTTTGTATTTTTTTTAGAGAACAGATGTAACATACCAAACTTACAAAATATAAAAAATACAAATTTCTATAAAATAAAATCTTTTTGTGTATATTTTTTTTGACTCACCATAACACACCAAACTTACAAAATTTACAAAATACAAATTTCTAAAAAATAAAATCTTTTTGTGTATATTTTTTTGACTCACCATAACATTTGATTTTTTTACTGGCGAGTATAAGTGAAATAAACTCACACTAAAAGCAATCTTCAAAGAAATATTGAAAATATTCAAATGAAATCAAATAATAAAACAAAATGATATCTACAATGGAAACAAACAAAACGAAATATACTACAACGAAAATAAGCAAATAAAATGGAAAACTAGTGCATTTTAGTTTAGGTTGGAGAATCCACTATGACTCTAATTACAAAAGGCATCATGCAAGCTCGACTCCATACATCCCCAAACTCCGTGCCTAAAACACTCAAATTGCATAAAATGTGCAATTTTCCTCACTCAAGAAACGATACCCTTAATCATTTACATGGTTAACTGCCCGTTTAATGTGGATAGTGTTTTAAAATGCAAGTCCTAGGATTAACTAATCGATTTCCATTATAAAATCTAGGCGTAATTACAATTTAATATACAAATTAAACTATTGTCTATTAATTTTAAAAATAAACAACCAATATGCATAATCTATAATGTCATTAAAGTTTGTTTTATTTTCTTTTTTTCTTTTTTTTAAAATCTGTTTGTACTTAAAAAAATCCCCAAACTTTAATGGTCAAACAAGCATTTACACACACATTTTATTCACAATCATCATCATCAAAGAATTTTAAATGATATATCAAAAAGCTTAAGGAATAGAACTCCCTGATGATGGTTCCTTCACGAAATTCTCCATTTCAGCTCGTCAGTGATCCGATTATCCTAAGTCATCTCTTTATTCGCAAACTGCAAACACACACTTAAACAAAAACTTGAAATCACACGTTAAAACAATAAACACACATTTATTTATTTACAACAAACATAGTTTCCTCCCACTCTTCACTTATCTTCTTTGAGGACAATCTTTTCTTCAATTAGATTGACCTTTTCTTCGTCCCCAAAGTAGTGCTTAATCCTCTGGCCATTAACTGTAAACTCTTTTCCATCTTCAGCATTCATTAAGACTACTGATCTACTGGGCCATACCTTTGTGATACGGTAAGGTCCAGACCATTTTGATCTTAGTTTCCCTGGAAAAAGTTTAAGTCTTGAATTGAATAATAATACACGTTGGCCCTCTTTGAACTCTCTCTTCCTGATTTTCCTATCATGCCATTTCTTGATCTTATCCTTTTGAATAAGTGCATTTTCATATGTGGCAAGTCGAAATTCTTCCAACTCCATGATCTCATTCAACCTTTTCTTAGCAGCAACCTTCCAATCTAAATTAAACACTTTAAGTGCCCAGGATGCTTTATGCTCAAGCTCAAGTGGAAGGTGACATGCCTTTCCAAATACCAGCTGGTATGGAGAGGTTCCAATGGCAGTACAGAAAGCTGTCCTATATGCCCAAAGTGTGTCATCTAATTTGAATGCCCAATCCTTCCTTGTTTTGTTGACCACTTTCTCTAGAATCAATTTGAGTTGTTTTTTGTTTGCTTCTGCTAAACCATTTGACTGGGGATGGTAAGCTGTAGCCACGCGATGTTTGATGTTGTATTTGGCCAGTACACCACCTAGAACATGATTACAGAAATATGATCCTTCATCGCTCACAATGGCTCTAGGTGTGCCAAATCTAGTAAAAATGTTTTTCTTTAAGAACTCAACGACTGTACGAGCATCATTTGCACTACAAGCAATCGCCTCTACCCATTTTGAAACGTAATCTACAGCTACCAAAATATAGATTTTGCCATTTGAAGGTACAAATGGTCCTATAAAATCTATCCCCCAAACATCAAACAATTCTAACTCAATCATGTTTGTCAATGGTATTTCATCTCTTCTACTAATTCCTCCGGTCCTTTGACATCGGTTACAGTTTTTCACAAACTCACGAGCATCATTGAACAATGATGGCCAATAGAATCCACTCTGTAAGATTCTAAATGCCGTCTTCTCTCCACGAAGATGACCTCCATACTCAGAACTATGACACTTTTGCAGAATTGATTCTTGTTCTACCTCAGGGACACAGCGCCTCCAAATTTTATCAACTCCGATTTTGAACAAATAAGGCTCATCCCAAAAGTAGAATTTTGATTCAGATATCAACTTCTTCTTTTCTCTCCACGAACTTTCCTCTGGGGTTATCCTGCTCACTATGTAATTGACAATGTTAGAATACCACGGGTAATTCTCAATAACTCTTAACAAATACTCGTCCAGAAAGTTATCCATATCAACTTCTACCTCTTCTCTTTTTCCTTCAATCTCTAGTCTAGAAGGATGGTCAGCTACCACGTTCTCTACTCCTTTCTTATCACGAATTTCACAGTCAAATTCTTGGAGTAATAGCACCCATCTTATCAATCTCGCTTTGGCATCTTTCTTGGCCATTAAATGTCTAATGGTAGAATGATCAGTGTACACAACAACTCTTGTCCCAATCAGGTAGGGACGAAATTTTTCGAGGGAAAACACGACTGCTAAGAACTCTTTTTCTGTCGTAGTGTAATTCAATTGGGCTCCATTGAGTGTAGTGCTCACATAATAAATAGTATGAAAGAATTTACCCTTGCGTTGCCCTAACACAGACCCAATTACACTATTACTAGCATCGCACATGATCTCAAAAGGTTGTGTCCAATCTGGTGTTACCATGATTGGAGCATTCACCAATCTTTTCTTTAACTCCTCGAAAGATTTTTTTACAATTCTCATCAAATGCAAAGTCACGGTCTTTTTCCAAGAGTTGAGTCAGCGGTTTGGCGATTTTTGAAAAATCTTTGATAAAACGACGATAAAATCCCGCATGACCAAGGAAACTACGAATGGCCTTGACATTTGTAGGGTTAGGTAGTTTTTCAATTACTTCCACCTTTGCCCTATCCACTTCAATTCCACTTCTGGAAAATTTATGTCCTAAAACAATTCCTTCTTGAACCATAAATTGACATTTTTCCCAGTTCAAAACAAGGTTGTTTTTCATACATATCTTCAAAACCTTATCCAAATTGCTAAGACATTCAGCATAATCATCTCCAAACAATGAAAAATCATCCATGAAAATCTCAAGACTCCTTTCAACCATATCAGAAAATAAAGACATCATGCATCTTTGGAATGTTGCAGGTGCATTACATAAACCAAAAGGCATGCGTCTAAAAGCAAATGTTCCATACGGACATGTGAAAGTAGTCTTGTTTTGATCATCAGGATGTATAGCAATTTGATTGTACCCAGAGAATCCGTCTAGGAAACAGTAAAATGGTTTTCCCGCAAGACGGTCTATCATTTGATCGATGAAAGGAAGCGGAAAATGGTCTTTCTTTGTAGCTGCGTTGAGCTTTCGGTAGTCAACACATATTCTCCATCCAGTGACCATTCTTGTTGTGATTTGCTCCCCTTTTTCATTCGTTGTAACAGTCAGGGGTGGAGGCTAGGGTTTTTCAAAACCATAGCCACAAAATCGATGAGGCCATATGGAGGGTCAATTTTTTTCAAAATACCCTTCATCATTCAAAGCAATTATAACAATTCACAAGAAAAACAAGCCAAGGCTCTGATACCACTGCAAGGTTTTAAGCAATCAATGAACTAATAAACCTAGGTTCACATGCAACCTAATAAGAGATTTATGTTTTTCTATTAATGAACATATAATAAAATTCCTAAGGCCAACAATTAATCTCTAAAGAATTTGGATAAGAAAACCATCATTTGATTCTTGATCCAGAAGCTAGCAGCACAATTGTCCTGCCTCAAATGGAGTCATACCCAAGAGCTAGGGGAGAGGGGACGAAAATTCCAGAAAGATTCCAGGTGAAAAGTGGCGTAGGTTTTGAGCCTCCATAGGGTTCTATTTATAGCTTCCAGGGTTACAGTCAAAACCCTAGAGGAGCCTCCTTAACGGAGAAGCCTGTTACCCATTTGGACCAAGCCTCCTTAACCCTAATTAGGGTTTCGAAATAATGAGTGTACCCACTCATAATCTCGCCACCCTTAAGCCTCAGCTGCCTAGTTATTATTCAACTATTGAATAATTACAAAGCGAGTCCTTGCACATTTAATTCAATAAATTAATCACTAAATTAAATCCAATTAATTCTAGATTAATTTCTAATTAATTGATATAGATTCTAATTAATATATTATCACTGAAATATATTAATAAACTATTTATTTTATTTCTATTGATTTATTAAACAATTAATAAATCAACCTTTCTCTCTATTGAACTTTCTGCCAAAATTCCAGCTATGAGGGCAATCCAAATGGATTTTGCTTCTATTAATAAGATAAATACAAATTATAAGTCACGACTTAGACACCTAATCCAACAGAAATCTCGTCACATCTGTGAAATAACAAGCAATATATATACAATATCATAATTTATATATTTCTCACCATGTGTATACTCATTATACACACTTCTCCATGGTTGTTAAGTATTCGCCAAGCAACCACTTATAATCTCAATTATACATAATCACAAAGCACTCGTTATGTGATATGTAAACGTTTCCTCAAGTGGACACGAGATTCTCATCTCGATGTCGGTTACTACACTTTATAATAACAATTCTCTAACACATGTAATTTCAATTGATCTTTTATGTCTCCACATATTTTACACATATTCTACTACATGTATTATTACAATTTAATACACGCAACACCTTACAATGAACATGTTAAGTAAAGTTACTCACATACCTCATAGCAACAAAATCACATTCTCCTCGTTAGCTAAAACTTGCGTACTTCGGCTCTCAACTCTTGAGTGTAATCGACTACACTCACATATCTCAACTCTCAGCTCATGCTCGGTTTATGCTCATACTCTTTCTTAACATCAGTTGGAATTTCGCATCAACTGGGATCTCATTTCATCTTCAACTGGAATCTCACCATCAGCCAGAAACTCATTTCATCATCAGCTGGAATCTCTCCATCAGCTGGAATCTCATCTCGTCATCAGCGATAATCTTGCCATCAGCTGGAATCTCATCTCGTCATCAGCTGGAATTTCACCATCAGCTGGGATCTCATCTCAATTAGTATCTCATCTCATATTCAGTTGACATCTCATTATCAACTGAAGTTCTTGTCTCCTCGTTAGCTGATATCTCATATCAATCGACTGTGACCAATTTCTCAACTCATCCTTCATCTAACTCAATACCTGTATCCACACACAGAACATAACAAATAATAAATATAATATAAGAGTTATACTCAACTCATACTGTAACATCTGCAGCAGTATCTTTTCCAAGCATGTGATAGGGGATCTCTCTCCTCGGTTCAAGTCTAGGACTCTATACTCAAAGACCTAAGTTCACTTAAACCATGCTCTGATACCAAGTTGTAACACCCGGTTTCTCATACAAAGCACACCCAATAACACGTTAAAAATAGATATACTTGTACTCAAACCACGGAAACAAGAAGAATCAACAAAAATAACTACATAAAAGGTCCTTATAAATTTGACCAGGCATTACAATTAAACTCTAACACGACTAAAGGACCGGCTCTAAACTTGTCTGTCTTTCTTTATTACATGCTTTCCCCTATCACTGCTATAGATACCTCCAAAACAACAAACAACTCAAGTGTAAGCTTATAAAAAGCTTAGTGTAACCTCAATCACACTCCACAATCTCTCTTAGTAAATTCTCTCATCATTCTCCTTTGCTAGTCTCATTAGCAATTATTCACTTTCTCTTACTCTGAAATCTGCAAACATATTAGCTCTACAAACACCAGATAATTAATAGTAATATCAAATCAATAATAACTATCACAACTGATACTACTCATAAACTCAATCACACACACACTCACATATACTCATTTCACAATCAATTATACTCAATTATAACACCCATCATGGTTGTAGTAATCAAACTCAAAGACTCTTTAACTCACTCACTCTAGCATATACTTTACTTTTATACTCAAATATAGACTGTAACTTGTCTCTTGTTATCCACAGATAACAGAATCACTCTAACCCGAAGCTACCACAACATCAACATAACACACATATATATTCAACTCTTACTCAAGTATTCAAAAGTACTCACATGATATCGGCTTAGTATGTGGAACCCCCAATTTACGCGTACCAGACTCCTGTTCCCTAGACTTGGTTATATCACCATAGTCTAAATCAATTCTACAACACCCACAATCATCTCAATAACCTCTATTTCAAAGATATATAAATCAAAAGAGGAAAAAGGAGTATAAACGGTAAATATCAACTCTATATTTACCAAAACCCCTAAATCCGCGGTTCTACTCATTCAACAATAGGAACTCGACAATAATCACACCAATAGCTTAAAAGACATCCACTAACAATCTACTAACAACATATTTAACAAATTATAGCTAAATCACGAAAATTGAAGCTAGGGTTTCAAAACCCCCAAAACCGATAGATACTCACCTCGACGAATTAGGAAGCAAGAACACGTTTACGGGGTTAGATTCGCATCCCTCTATGCATCCCCATGAATCTCCAGGCCTAATTTGACCTAAAATCGCCATATGGAGCTCTCAAGATCGAAAAAGAAGAGTTTTCTTCGAAATGGGGTTTTGCTGCGTATCTATATGTCTGCAGGCATAACCCGACCCGGGTTACAGAGCCCGACCCGGGTTACAGAACCCGACCCGGGTTACAGAATCTGACCCGGGTTCCTTTTACGACTTTTATTTTCGTTCGTTCAGTAGGTACAACACGACCCGGTTTTAAAGAACACGACCGCGTTGGCTCTTTTTGGCATTTTTCAAACTCAAACTTCTCCGAAAATTTCCTCTAACCACACTAACACATATAACAACTTAACTAATCTTAATTATACTAAGATTAGTACATAAGAGGGATTCCAACCTCTTCTCACTCATCAACAACTCAAAACTCGAAGGCAATCAAAAGGATTGCCACACCTTTTATGCTAAGCAAACTCATAGCTAGAATATACCTACTATAAGGTAATAACTCTATTTACCTTAATAATAATCTCAAAATGAAAATGAGTCTTACAATCGAAGATCTAACCAATATGTGTCATCATTCGAAGCACCTTGTGGAAGGTTCAAGCCATTTTTCTGAACTGGGATGAGGTTGGACTCATTCCCTTGTCGGTAAACCAAAGCACCGTTTTGGAAAAACCAGTCAACTGAACAAGGGAGGTAAGGTTCATCAGAATGAAAGTAGATCACCAGAGAGTAAGCTTGGGTCAGTGCTTTGATTTGTTAATATGAGAGTGGGGTTTGAAGATTCGTTTGATACATCTTTTCCAATGAGAATATGACCGGAAAATGGGATATTGTTTGGTTATGCTGTGACAATTGTAAATTTTGGTAAACAAAAGTCAACTGTAGTCAAACGAAGCATACGTTAATCTATATGTTGAAAAGTTATTTTCCATAACTTTTGCGATGAATTATTAATATTGTAGTATTACGTATGCTAAATCAAACAATTATCGATTAAAAGTCGAAAATACGGACAGCAAACTACTGTAGCGTAAAAATTAGATAATCGTACAATTATTATTTTGAGAATAATAATATTCATAAGACGATCTACTCGTAAATACGAACCTGTGGATATATAGAACGTCAAAAACAGAGTTCGTATGTGGAAGTTACAACCATTAAATCGCTGTGAACGGATAAATGTACATAGGGTTTGGACTCAAAATACAAAATGTGGTGCCTTAAACATCAAATATGAAATAACAATTCATATGATAAGTAACGTAATAATATCTAGTATTTAATTTCAAAGCTAAATGCAATTTCCGATAAAATGCCGAAAATCGCGAAAACGGAAGAATACTGCGCTTAAACGCGTATTTCGACATCCAACGAGTCAAAATTCAATCAAAATAAATGTTTGACAATGTTTTTATACAAAATAATTATTTAGAACTTCGTTTCGTCAAAAACGCACAAAATTTCACTAAAACGACTTACTATTTTATAAAAATCACTTATTTTTATAAAGTATGTTGCTATTTTATAAAAACTAACCCACCCCACCCCCTACCCCCCCCCCCCATCGGCTGAACACACCTCTCCCCATGCAAATCCAAGGCTACTATGCAAGATCTAGCTTACTTAAAAGTCTAGAATTAAAATAATCAAAGAAATCAAACTAGGAAATCTAATAAAATAATGAAGAAATAAGTTATGTCTATTCCAAGAATCACCAACCAACAATCACACTCTCATTCACTCTTTCTCCCTCTCTTGCTCTCGGCCTCTCCCTCTCTTCTTCCCTTCCAAAACCGCCACCATCATCTTCCTCATCAAACTCCATTTTCAAGCTCCATTAACAAATCTAAGTGGTAAGTTTCATTCATCCTTTGATTCTAAACTACATAACACAAGTTTTACACCTTTTACACACACTAACATCCATCAAAATCCATTGGATATTAGATTGGTCCAAGGGTCTTTGAGCTCAAATCTTCATCATCTTCAAGGATCTTTCAAGCCTTCTTGGTAAGTTATGATCATCTAGTGATTTAAGTTCTAAATACCTTCATTTACTCTTTTACACACACATACTCACGAAAATCCATTGGATAATAGCTTTGTCCAAGAGTCCTCCGGGTCTTAGAACCAAAATCTTCAATCTTCTTCCAAGAAACCTTAAGATCAACCACTCAAGGTGAGTTCATACCCCTCATTTTCATATTTTCAAACCTTTTTGGGGGAGAATACAAGTTCTTTTACTATAAATGTTGTTTTATTCAAGATTATATGTGATTAAATGTTATATATGTTGATTTACACAAGTTCATAAAGTTAATATTTGTGTAAAAATGCTTTTGACATGAAATATGGTTAACCCTTTGTAAGATGTTCACAATGATGTATATAATGTTAGTGTAAAAGTTACTAAACTATAAATAAAATGTGTAAAATGTTAGATCTTGGACAAAAATGTTATAAGGATGAATTTTGGCATGAAATATGAATAGATCAATATATTATGAACATTTTGACATATTAAGATGTGTAAAAGTTACAAAACTACAAATAAAGTGTACAAAAATACTAGATCTTGGATAAAAACGTTATAAAAACGAAAACTAGTAAAAACTACGTTTTTATAAATAAAAGCACTATTTTCTAGCAAAAATGGTTATAATCAAGATATTACACTATTTTTGTGAGAAATATCTCAAAAGATGATATTTATAATCATTTGAATAAGTTACTTCGCTATTATTCACAAAAATATGATTATTACGACGCAATACTAAAAATAGACTATTATTGGAATAGTTTAAGAACACAAGGTTATTATGACGTTTGAACATGACAAAAATAATTATATAAAATTATATAATTATTAAACAATACTATATTATCATGGGAAAAATGATAATGGATGATTATAAGAGTTTTTATATACAAATCGTACGTAAACAAGTTGATTGGAATACATACATTTTTGTGAGATGAATCTTCACAGTACTTTTATAAGTACCTACTATAAGTCCTGAACTTTTATAACCAGAGTCTTGGTAAGAGAGCGCGATATTTGAGTATAGATCTATACGGGGCTTGACAACCCCGCACCTGAGCTGCTAGCTACAGCTTGACCGGCAGGTCTGTGTCCAAATGTCTAACATTCCGACGCCTGAAGAACGTCGCAGCAGGCCAACTAGTCACAGTATGGTTATATGGTATCTCACATGGGAAAATAATCAACTTAATATTTTTATAAATTGTTTACGTGGAAACACACATTTCAAAGAAAGTAAACTACAGTTTACATATTACATTTTAGTCTTTGGGATTTAAAGACTTGGACATTTTTATGAGAAAATATTGGATTTTCTTGGTTTTCAACACTATTGCTTACAAACAAAGGACATTTCTTACGCAAAAATCTTATGAACTCACCAACTTAATTGTTGACACTTTTTCAACTACTTGTATTCTCAGGAAATTGATAAGGTAAGCCTCATCGCGATTCGAAGAGACGTTACGACGTCGTTTTTGTTCATTTTGAAATCATTTGTAATTGTGATTGAAACACGCAACTTTTAAACGATATAACATTTGCAATTGATTAAATGATGGTTGTGTACTTGGATTCCACTATTGTGTAACCTTGTTATGATATTGTTCATGAAGTCATCCACCCTTAAACTATTCCGCCAATACGGTTTGAGGGTGTGACATGTGCTAAAGAGCCTAAACATGAAAAGCCTTTGTGGAGTTTCAACCGGGTCATAAAATGTGGCAGTGAGATTGTCGGATCCTGTCTCATTTGTTGCCCGGATTTTGTTGAATGTTGTTGCTTGACTTACTTATAATCCTCCCAGATATATGACTCCGGTGGCAAACCCAAAGGGTTATTGTCATTGTAGCATAACCAAGTTTGATGTTTTTCCGAATTGGCAACTGAAGTTTTGTTTTTTGCGCAATAGATCACTAAAGTTTATTTTATATGTTAAATAGGTCCTGACGTTAACTTGAAAAAGAGTTAGTTTTAATGTCAGTGACCTATTTAACATGTAAAATTCAACTTTAGTAACCTATCGCCAAAAAAAAAATTAAAAAGAAATCTTGAGTGAGCAATTCGGAAAAACACCAAACTTGGTTGTCTATAGTGACAATAACCATATATATATATATATATATATATATATATATATATATATATATATATATATATATATATATATATATATATATATATATATATATATATATATATATATATATATATATATATATATATATATATATATATATAACTCAGGTCTAAATATTTAATTAAATTGAAACTGACCTGTAGATACCACATTATATCAGTTTTGGTTTTTTTCGGTTTCAATTATTTTCGGTTTCGGTTTTTTTTATTTCGGTTCACTAGTATCGTCTTGGTATTTTCGGTATTTTGGTTTAATTATAGTAAGGTCAGAATTAACTCATTAAGTAAAATCCTAGGGCCACATATTCCAAATAATTATCTCTATTGATTAGTCAGTGGTATTGCATTGTCTCCCAACTTGCACCGTAATGTGCCATTCAGAGTTTAAAATCAGAGAAAATGACTAAAATAGTCTAATCTCATAAGGGTTTTCCTCAAAACAGCCAAAATTTAAGGGCATACCTCAAAATAGCCAAGGAAAACACAGTTAGCAGCCATGGGCTGCGTTTTCCTCTCTTGGGCTGCGTTTTCCTCTTAACGGGCTCACTAGGCTGCGTTTTCCTCTAGACGGGCTGCGTTTTCCTCTAGACGGGCTGCGTTTTCGTTGGCTACCGGCCCATCAGCCCAGATATATAAATCGGGGAAAAAAACGTCAAATTTTTCAATCCCGTAACACTTCCCGACATCATAAATTTTTGTTAATCATGTTTGTGAACACATCTACTGATACACTTCACGTTAAAAAAAATTCAACTCAATCCGATTTCGTATGAACAAATGACGAGTGTTCAAAGTTGGACAAAAATTTAAACTAAACCATGAACCACCAAGAACCTCAAGAACACAAGGAGGAAAACGCAGCTGGAAGGGAGGAAAACGCAAAAACTCAAAAACTCAAGGAGGAAAACGCAGGTGGATGGAGGAAAACGCAGTTGGTGCTTGGGAGGGAGGAAAACGCAGTTGGTGAGAGGAAAACGCAGCCCATGGCTGCCAACTGTGTTTTCCTTGGCTATTTTGAGGTATACCCCTAAATTTTGGCTGTTTTGAGAAAAATCCTTATGAGATTAGGCTATTTTAGTCATTTTCTCTTAAAATCATGAAACCAAAGGCTTGAAATTATTAAGCTATCGCCAGAAGAAGAACTTGCTGGGTTTGGAATATATATCATTTTCATCAATCTTAAAAGTTGGGGTCTTAGAACCTTATTGTTGCTTTTGGAGCTCCATACTGTGAACGTCTAAACTTAAGAAATAACACAATACTTACATTTATATGCATATTGTTTTAGTTTATTTTCATTTAATTTCTTCGATTGGAATATTATGTTTTTATTTGTTTTATTATGAACTTTCAGAATTTTACGGTGTACTTCTCAATATTTTGTTAATATGACATTGAAGTTTGAAATATATAATCCGATTATATAACAATGAAAATTCTTTAGGAAGTGAATGACGTCGCTATAATTCAGAATTCATCTCTTACAAATTTAACGTTGAAATAAATTTAAACGAACGTTGGATGACAAACAAATGAATTGGAGGCTTGGAGTACTCTTTATAACTCTAGTGTACGTAACTATGGATCAGCTATTTTAGATGTTTCTATATGTCGTCCGAAAGAAAAAAAAATTAACTTTTACTTATATGACTCGGTGAATACATAAGATGGCGTACAAAAGAAAGGTAAAAACAGAATGAAACATTAACAACAATTAACATCAATTACAAGGAAACGAGATGCCTCTTTTGGTGATCGCGCTGTTATATGGTTTCTCTAGGCAAGAAGAAAAGTTGCTCTTCATTGTCCAGTCATGCCTAGCGAAGCCCATAAATTTCAGCTGTCGCCTAGGCACCATCGAGAGAGCTGGAACAACAGCACAAAAATCTCACAATAGCCTTTGCTGCCCTTGACAACACATCACCACGATCAGGGACATTTCTCTTTCCTTCTGTCATTCTTTTTCTCAATGTTACCACTATGCCAGAAGCACAAATGGCATATGTTGTATTCTATAGTTGTGCTAAGGTTCTCCCTCTTATTAAGAGTAGATATCATGTAATCTCTACCCGTATTTTACAAAACATTTTCTGCGAATTTCATTTGAAATTTTGGCTCCTTAGTGTGGGTTTGCCATCATCATTTGCTAGGTTGTGGTTAGGGATTGTTTTGTGCAATCAATGTTCAAAGAAATTACTTCGAATTTCTGAATTATAGTTTTATTTATGCCATACGCAGATGGTGCTTCTTAATAACATCTTTGCACTTGACCTCCATCATTATAACGGCACCTTCCGTTTAATTTTGTTGAAGGTTCTATACAATGCAAGGGTCCCGAAAACGGGAAGAACATTAAAATTACCAATTCATTTCCTCTTGCTTTTATCTTCATTTTCGTCTTCACATCTTTGTTTTCATTTGACATATTTGTTATAGTTAAAAGAGAGAATCATGTCCGATCCAAATGGGGCTGGTTGGGATATTTTTGTATCCAAAAATTTCTTTTTTGTTTGTTTGTTGAAAATCAGATTATTACCATCGGCATCGGCTGCCACGTAGGATGCCTACGAAAATACATTTTGATGCTTACAATGAGGGGTGGATACCACCAACATTTTTATTATTTTTAGATTTAATATTAAATTAAAAGGAAGAGAGAGATAGAGAGAATAAAGAAAGAGAGAGAGAGAGACAAGAGAGAGGGAAAAGTCATCAGCATTCCTATATAGATGGTCAATACCTATAGCCGATGCCTCCATTGTGGAGTGGTGATGCCGATGGCATCAATGTGTCATGTAGATGCCGATGAGAAAAATTGTAACCATTCCGTTTAGTCTTAGTAATTATTCATTATTTGAATTAGAAAATTCGTTAGTACTTAGTACTTAGTAATTCAATATTTGAATTAGAAAATTCTTTCAATTAGTTGTATATCTTACCAAAAGTTTTATAGCCCAGCCATATAAAGGAGTATCAAGATGTTATTAATCCAAGTGGTGGGCGTTCTAGTATCATCCCAAACAAAAATCTAGTTTAGGAGTACCTCATATTATTGTTACAAAAAAATAATTGTATATCTTAATTAGCTAATTATTATTGATTTTATTAACACATTGAATTTAAAGATAATCACAGGTGTTGGGTTGGATGGATTCATTTAATTAAACAATTGTGATTTTCAAATTAATATATTTTTTATTAAGAGTTATTTACTAAAATGATTATACGGGAACACCTCATCAACAAATAACCATTTAACTCGTGAGTTCATAACACCATGTCCTAGGAAATTCTATCAATTATCGAGATAATTATAATATTTTCTCAAAAGTGACGCCACATGAATAAATAATGGTGTTTTATTAATAAAAAATGGTTTAAGAAATGAAATGTAAGACAGATTCATTTTAGTGCAAATAGTTTGCATGTATTGTTCTTATGTTTATGTTAGAGGTCACATGTTCGATGTTCGATTCGCACAAGCTATGTTTATTTTTTACTTTATATAAAAAGAAACCTTTTTTATGAAAAAGGACATTGGATAGGAATTATCTAATGAGAACCAAACACCTTTATACTAACACCTCAACCACTTTGTAACTTTGTTTATATATATAAGAAATATTGATTAGATATGGTAGCCGACTCTTTATGTACTCCATTCATGTATATTGTTGTAGTCTAGCCCATCTGTGTATTAGCCCAAGGCCTTTCCTGTATTATGCCTATTATACCATTTTTGTATGATGAGAATCATAACCATTATCATGGTATAAGAGAATTCCTCTACTCTCTCCTAAAATCTCGCACCTTTTCTTCTCTTGCCTTCCACATCTCGATCCTTTCTTTCCTTGGTATCATCTTCTTCCCTGCTCAACCCTAATGGTAGTCGGCAACAACCCACCACCAACCTCCACACCTAAAGCCTACGGTATAACCAACATTAAAAATTATGCTCCTCTTATTCTTGATCTCTCTACCCACAAGTATGATCCCTGGCGAGAGCTTTTTACCACATACTGTCTCGCCTTTTAGGTTCTCAACCATATTGAGTCATCGTAACAGCCACAGTGGGCTAGAAATCAGCAAACCTCTTCGTGGGTTCTCCGTGGCAACATTCAAATTTTGGAGACAACCGGAGAAAGGCCAATGGCAACCAATCAAGCCTCCTTGGAAGCCGGTCCACAACAACTAACGTACAACAACAAAACAATAATTCTCAGGCCCATTTTCAGTCCAGCAATGCCCCTTCACCTCCATTGACTTGACTTGGGACCTCGAATCAACCCGCTTATCTACCAACCATATTTAATTCAATGACATTAAACCATCCAACAATTGATGGATGGGTTATAGACACCGGGGACCACAAATCATGTTCATGCAAAATCAAGTATTCTAAATTCCTTTTGTGATAATCAATGTGGTCCTCGCTCTATTTTTGTCGGTAATGGTTTTGCAATGCCTATTACGGCCTCGGAACACACGCCTTTTCCGATTCCTAATCCTTATCGGCCTTTACACTTACAAAACGTCCTTATTACACCCAATATTATTAAAAATATCATTTCTATATGCAAATTCACTACTCAAAATGACTGCTCTATTGACTTTGATCCCTTCGGTTTTACTATTCTTGATTAACAAAATCGACGCCCCCTTATCAGCACCGACCCTCTTTATCCAGTCACCGGTTCTCGAAGTCATGCATTTGTCACCACCTCCTCCACCACATGGCACCAAAGGCTTAGTCACCCTGGCAATCAAGTCTTGAAGCATTTACTTTCTCGTAGTTCTATTTCCTATTTTAGCTCTAAAAATAATGTAATTTGTCAAGCCTCTCAACTTGGCAAACACACAAAACTTCCATTTTGTTCTTCAGATTCCATTGTTTCTGATAGGAAATATGCAAACAGATAAACTTAAACTGTTAAGTTCACATGCAACCTAAAGGATCTATGTTTCCTCTATTTGAATCTATAACTAAAACCCTATAGGCATTTCGATTTCTATTAAAAGGATAATTAAGAAATTACTAACCTTTTTCGTGCATCTAATGGTTCACACCTAAAGCTAGCAACAAGAAAAACAAAAGAGGGAGAGAATCCTTTAAAATTTGGTGGCCTTTAGGGGGTACTGGGGCTCCCTATTTATAGCCTCAAAGGTTTAGTAGATAAACCTTACAGATAAGGCTTATTTGAATTCAAACCTGATAAACCTTTTATCTTTAAATTCAAACCCTTATTTATCTAATATATATTTAAAAAATTATAAGGATAAACATCCTTAAAATTTCGTTCACCATATATATATATATATACTATAATTATCTATTGCCCAACTATTGAACAATTACAATTTAGCGCCTGCACTTTTAATTAATCCAATTAATCCTAAAATTAATTCCAATTAATTTCTGATTAATTATTAATTAAATAATACTATTTCTAATTAATATATTATCCTCATAATATATTAACAAATTATTTATATTGATTTATTAATCACATAATAATCCAATCTCTCTTTCTCTCTCTAAAAGTTATTTTGTCAAATAGCCAGCTATGAGGGCAACCCAAAAGGACTTTGCTACTATCAATCAAGTATATACCAATTATAGTTAAGGCTTAGACACCTAATCCAAAAGTCTCCCACTTGGATAAGTCTTTGACTATAACTGCCAGTATAACTTCTAAATCGATCAGTAAATTAGCTTCCAAAAGCCGCTGTCAAACTCTAACCCAATCAGTTCTGTCCTAAGATAAGTGATCATATGGTCCTCCATTCTACAAGATATCAATCGGACATGAGACATGGATTATAATCAATCTCAGTCCGATACTATGTTTCCCGATTTCCGATATGTGATGACATAGGACTTCTAATTGAACACATCAATTCGTCCTGGCTGGCCAGCACTATCAGTCAACACCAAATCACCGAGGGGCCCATCGATATCGCTTTTCCCGTTAGGATAAAAGGAACGAATAAACTTTTGACTCATATGCTTGTAATTTTTACTCATCAAATCGTGCACAACAATACGTTTTATGACATCGAGTTACCGATGTGTTTACACATTATCAATGTACAACCGACTTGTAAATTACAACTCATATGTCTCCGTTTCAAGACCATAAGATTTTATCGTCTCAAAATTACTCGTGCTATAATCCGTGAAGTAATTCTCTGAGCGTGGGTTTGTCCAATACTCAAATCTCCATTTCTAAGCACTCATGAACATTGCAGCAACACTATTGCTATGTCTAACTCCTTAGACAATCTACAATTCAATTCATGATAGTCTTAGTTCACTACTTACTTCTGAAAGTATGATCGATTGTGGACTTTTGAATAATCAAATTATTCGGGAAGTAAAACATGCAAAAGCGAAACATAAAAATCTGACTGGAAGCTACTCCTGCTTATTACCAAGTCTCCACGAGGTAATCACCTAGTCAGATCTGTCATAATAGTGTTATGTGTTTCTTGGTTTCTTTTAATATTTCAATTCATGTTTTATATCTATGTCCATATACCCAAAATGACCTTTCACTCTTTCTATGTATCCAAAAAAATGTCTTACATTGATACACTTCATTGCAGACACTCCAATCGGATACTCTTATGATGATATTTCAATATGTTATTCTGTCTTTCTCTCTCCCAACTCCATTCCGGAAATGGTGATGTGTACTACGACTTCTCATGGTTCTCGTGGTCTTTAGTCCAGATGACTGCACCCTAAGACTATTTCGAGATGTTATGATGTGCCAGTGAACCACACGCGCTCTATCAGAATACTAACAAAACTCTTTAACCATGAAGTCCTTTAGCACCATATTCTGATGTTAATAATTATAGATTTGAAACTCCTTTCAAATTATTATTACATTCACCCTAATCATTTCTCAATGATTTTCTCACGCGTGCTCAAATAATTTGTCCATTATTCTTAGCCAGGTTGTATCCTGAATCCAACCTACTATGCTCCAAGCATTAAGTCATCAGGATAAGTCCATGACACCTATGATCGATCCAATTTGCAGAAGCGCATGGAATCCGATCTGTTCCATTCTGAATCTTTTCAGAACCTATGGATTACTCATTATCCTTGTGTCATGACTTTTAGAAACTTTTTCCTTTTGAAGACTCTTTCTTTCATGCATCTTGAGTCTTATCAAGATCATATTGATAATGGCTAGGTCTATACTGACGATTTCATCTATCTGATAGATGTTGGCAACAACGTGATTACGTCGTATTTCTTTTAGATCATGCCAATTCATTACACTCCATAACGATAAGAAACTCCTTTCTTGAAGTCATGCATCTTGAATCTCATCAATATCACACTTACATTGGCAGGGTCTATACTGATGATGTCATCTATCTGATAGATGCTTGTGACCACCTGAGTATGTTGTATCTGTTCTAGACATTTCATAGCGAATAATCTCTTAATGCCAACTCATCACACTTTGCAATGATAATAGACGTTTCCTAGAAAAGGTATGTAACTGGCATACATTGATAGACAGATCACAATGACACTCCTATTGGATTTGACATGGTTATAGGACTCTTTTAGACTATCACAAAATCCAAACCATTTGGTATATTTTGAGATTCCAAAATCCAAACCTTTTGACATAATCATAGGATTCTTTCAGGCTATTCACAAAATCCGAACATTTGGCACAATTTGAGAATTCGAATATCCTTCCTTGCGAGGTCCCTGTAAGATGAATCTCGGGGCCATGTACCTTTTTCTGTTTGGATATATCTGCATGTTCTAAACCCCTTCTGTTGCGTTTACACACAACCTTTGTGTTTTCCATTTAAGGAAAGCAGTTCAGATCATCCAATCTTGCCGTGACTCACGAAGTGCAGTTACAGCAGATGATATCCCTTCAGATTTACTTCAGTTCTGTTGAGAGTGTTTCTCTCAAAATCAATCTCATGATTTTGAGTATCGCCTCACTCAACCATTCTTGCTTAGAATGTAGGTACATTTCTGTCTATGTTGTCTTCTTTTGATGATTCAATTACTCCCACTGGTTGTTAGGCTAGGTGTAACATCAAACAAATTATCACATCGATTGAGTTTCGCCCTTAAGTTCTCTTATTTTGGCAGCAACCGGGCTCAACGATGCTTCCAAGTAGTAGGATTACTTATCCGCGCCAACTTTAGTATTTTACCACTAATCAGTATGTCACCCAGATCATAACACCTTATGATGGTGACTAATTGTAACGACCCAAACTAATAATATAAATAAGGTGTGTGTAATTTAAAGCTTAATGTGTATGTTCATGAGAAATTATGTTTGTAAGGGTAATTTGGTCATTTGACCAAATCTATAAATTATTATGAAATTATATTTTAGTCTTTTGGACTAAAAATGTAAGAATTATGGTTTTGTGTGGCCAAACCCAATGTTGGTGTCAAAAGTCCAAGGAATGAAAGTTCAGGGACTAAAACTGAAAATATGGAAAATATAAAAATAAGAAAATATCTCATTAATCAACATAAAATTCAGAAGATAGTTCTAGAGGAATCGTGAGAGAGCCAGAGAGAGTTTCAGTGATCGGGCTTGAGTTTTTGAAGATTTGGAAGAAATTTACTTGGAATTGAAGAATTCCAAGCCATATAAGGTTAGTAATCTTGTCTTTAGGGTTGTTTAACCCATTTCTTATGAATATGTTACTGTAGCTTCGAGAATCCAGTGGCTAGAGGAGGATGATCCTATGATTCCTAGCCTTAATTTGTGTTTTAATCACTATCTTAACTTAATATAACATTTGAAAGTGTTAAGAATTAAGAAAATGAATTTTTGGCTCAAGAACCCTAGTTCACGGGTCCTTGTGATCAAAGATGGTTTTAATGGTTTTATGAAGTTCAATATACAATAAAAGATGGAAGAAATCAGTTGTAAGAGATAGTTTGAAGAAATTTCAGTTTTTGGACCAAAAATGTCAAAAAACGGGATTTTATGAGAACAATTGAATTAATGAGTTGAAACTGATTTCATATAGGTCTAATGGTTTTGTTAAGTTAAAAATGTCATAAAAGAAGTAAGAAATCAGTTCCAAGCTTTAAAAACTCACTAAAATGATTTTTGGTGAAAATGGTGTTTTCGGAAGAATTTGCAAGACTTTAAAGAAGATTTGATGATTTTGTAGTTTAAAATCAAGTATAAGTTGGTATTTAGGGCCTGGAAATGACCCTAAACCAATTAAGTTAAGTATTAAGAGCTTAATGGGGCAAATAGTGAAACTACAGTTTGAAAAATCGCCAAATAAGGCAATCTGCTTTGCCTTCGAGTCGCGACCACACCTTGGTCGAGTCGCGAGGCGGCACCAGCAGCCTTCGAGTCGCGACCACACCCTTGGTCGAGTCGCGAGGCGGCGCCAGCAGAACCATGTATTGAGTCTCCTGCCAAGTGATTTTCAATTTTGAGTTTTGGTCCAAAACTTGTCCGTTTGAGCCCAAATTTTAAACATACGTCTATTATGGCCTGAAACTTCATGAAAAAATTGTCGGAATCGAAACACGACCCTCCGAGGGTACTGTAGTAAAATACGTATAAAATACGATTTAACTAAAGTTGGTCATTTAAAAGCTATAGACTTGTTATGACCTATATTGGTAAAATAAGGACTCTAAGGAGTTATAATATAGAGTCAACTAGAATGAATGTTAATGTATAACATGTTAAATATAGGTTCATGCCAAGTGATTGTTGGATCAAAAGAGTATAAATGCAAGGAATGTTTAGTCAATCTACTAGCAATACAAGAGGTGAGTACATCAGTATTTTTACCCATTCTGGGGTACATGGCAAGTAAGTATTTACAAGATTTCTTATAAAATTTCTATATGTGAAATTATATGCAAGAGTATTATTTCTAACTTGTTTGTGAAAGTATAATATTATATTTGAAGTTATGTTTTGGTCTATGAGCCAATTATGTGAAAGTATGTTTTGGTCTATGAACCAATTATGTGAAAGTATATTTTTGAATACAAGTTATACATGTTTGAAAGTATGGATAGGCATATAGCCATAAAATGTTTAAGAAGTATGTTTTGGCTACAAATTGTATATGTTTTCAAGTATGAAATGGCGTATAGCCACAAGATGTTTGGAAAGTATGATTTGGCATTAAGCCTAAAATGATATAAAGACATGTTTTAAACATATGGTTTATGTGAAACGAAAGTTATGTATTTGGCATCTAGCCATAAAGACATAAAGTGATGTATTTTGGCACCTAGCCACAAGTTATATGTATATGAGAAATGTTCAAGCAAGCAGCAAGTATTTTGTATGACTGGTAATTGTAGCAAGCAGCGTTAGTAAGGGAACTATGTTCCAACCTACCCGGGTTAGGTAAGGGGTCTATTGGGGAAAAAGCCCCATCGCGAAGTAGATCGCCTCAGCACTTCTACGGTGAGGATTGATCCGTTCTTTCTAGCCATAGAGACTTGGGGTATCACTTATGGTGATTAAAGCCCTAAGTATAAAAATCCAGCAAGCTTATAAAACCAGTCAAAGAAGTAAGAAAGAAGCTATTTTTGAAAAGTATATTATGAAGTGAATTTGAAAAAAATAAAGAGTTATAGTATGATACTACTATAAGTTTTGAAAGATGTTATTTTTGTAAAGTATGTCTTGAAATGATTTTTGAGAAGTAAAGAGTTATAGTATGTTGCTACTATAAAGTTTTGAAAGAAGATATTTTTGCAAGGTATGATATGTAATGATTTTGAAAAGTAATGAGCTATGGTATGACTACTATAAAGCTTTGAAAGATGTTTTATGTTATAAGTTTTATAAAAAGGTTGGAAAAAGAAGTTAAATGTTTGAGTGTAAAACTCATGTAACTCACGAGACATTGTTGTCTTACGTATTCCATGTTTTGCCATGTATTCCAGATTAAATACTATGCTATAATTGGATGAAGTTTAGATGGAGTGGAGCCCACATAGCTCCTATCTTGGACTAAAGGTTTAATCCTTTCTTACTTACTATGGTTAGTTTTGGTATGGATTTGTAACTCCCACTGTTTTTAAACATGTAAATGATCGGTTTTTGATAAACCGTATTTTTGTATTCATGTATTTATACGAAAAACCATAGTATTGAAAACAGTAGAAATGGGGTGTCACACTAATACTACTAGTCCGCAAAGAGAAGGGTATGTCAGGTTTAACAGGAATCTGATCCCTGGTCAAGTCCCAGTAATGACTAGAGGATCTTTCACTAGTCTAATCCTTAAACTCTTCAGTATTACTATTGCTCCCACTGTTTCCTTAGAATGTGAATCCTTTCTAAAAGGGTTCTTCTTTCATAAGTACTTGCGGGATGGCCAATGAAACGAAACTGTTGATCAGGTTCAGGCCAGTCATGAGGTTAAGACGAACGCTACATGACCCTAGACCCCCATGTACAAGTGGGACGAACCATGCTTTACATTTCAGACGGTGTCTGCATAACCTACTTAGTCTAAGATGTGGTCGGAGTATTCTTTCACGGTCTGACTGGTTGAATGTCTAATTTATTGAAAACTAATTGGAAATGTATCTAATACATCGAGGATCGAACTGATTCGACCATTTATCGATCTACTTCCCTAAGACACATTATAACCATTAATGTTGTTGGAGGAGGATGAACTGTGAAACTTTTTCTCAGTTTATGTTTTTCAATCAGACTATATTGGTCTTTATACTTCCTTTGAAGTCCTTAAACAGTTCAAGGTTCCAATTAAATGTTTACTTTAATAAGAAAAGTCATATTTGTCATACTAATTGGCAAATATTATGAAGTATAACTAATTGTGTTTTATTTGTAGATTCAAGCAATTCACTAATGTGTCCATTGCTCATAATCTTAATGTCTTTTACATCTCCATGTAAATCTATGACTTTGTTAATTTGTTCAAGATATGTATTCATCATTTGACTCTAAGTCAACTGATTCCAAAATCATGTCCAATTGATCTTTAGGTGATACATTTCTTGCAACAATTAATTTTATTAAGAATTCACTTCATCATGTGACTCCATGTCAAACGATTCCAAAGACCTGTCCATCTGGACGTTTCGTTGAAGCGATTCTTATGAAAGCTTACTTTAACAATCATAAAGAACACAATATATAAATCCAATACATTTTGGATGCACCAACATCCAAGTTATTACCATCTATGCAATTAACACACTCATACAACATTTTAAGGATAATTTAAATAACCATGTTTTGAAAAGGAAAATCAACATTTTAGTAAATCAAAATTATCCTCAAACAATGTACTATATGATAACAGTGAGTGGCATATGCATCTAATAAGCTAACAACAAGATTAAAATATCTAACTAAACTTCAAAACTGCACGAGCCCGTGATCCAATCCGAAGGTGCTCCTATACGTCAATGCCCTGCATCCTACCGAGTCCCTGCATACAAAGCAAATGTGACAATCACATCCTGTATCAGGGAATTAAGGATCAGAAGTTTTGAGTTTTAGATATATGTGAGTTGCCAAACGATTAGGCTTTGGAGCAACTTCCAATCTTTCTGTGACTGTATCCCACCCTGTGGATTCCCAGTTTGTGACATCTTAGAACCGGTTCAGACGATCTGGATCGTTTCTAGATGTGTCTCATTTCCGGACTCAATCTTGAAGTAGCAGCATTAGTGGAATTATGTTTCTCTATGAACGACTCGTACAGAGTCAACATCGAATGCATTTCCATGATGGTCTTGTCCTGGTTCCCTTTCCTGTACATCTGGATGAACAGATCGTACTGGCTAGTCAGCGAGTCGAGTTAATGCTCAACTCCCGATTGATAGGGTGAGCAAGTTTATACAGTTCGCCTATGTGTCCCTCAATCATGTTCTCATGCGGACTAACGCTACTTCTTCTACTAGCTTGCACACTTCAAGCTCCTTGAAGATCCTAGTTTGTTCCTTTTAAGTTGATTCTCGGAAACTTTCCTCAACCGATCGTGCTAACTCATATGGCCTAAGGAATTCGAAATCCCTGCGGAACTCAGGGTCAATGGTCAATTAGCATGAGGCTACGAACTTCTTCGGATTCATCAAGAAGTCATGTTCATCACAAGCTGCTGTGTGATGCCCATGCTTCAGTGGAACGGGGAGTGGATACTCAATCAAATATGGCTTTCCAGCAAAACCAACAACCAGTCTCCATTTGCGAAGCCATTCCACATAGTTAAAGCCAGTCAGCCTTTCCATATTTAACAGATACTTTCTGATGCTCTCAAAAATGGGTGTTGGAGGAGGAGTATGAGACTTGACACTGGTTTTAGACATCTATAAAATCATAATTTATTAATTTAATTTTAATCCTTTTAAATAATTACCCAATTATTATTTAATAAGGCTAGGACCCAAAATACCCCATCTATGGTGTGAAGAGGGATGTCGTAATCACAACATGATGGTCATTAAGGTAGATATACTGTTATCAATTTCAGCTTCTATCAAACTCCTAGATCTGTCAGATTCATTGAAACTATTCAATGGCATGTTTAATCTCGGATTATGCTCTTCCATTTGTGACTGGGATGCCGAGGATCACTAACAAGATGTGAATAACCATGCAAATGTGCTTGGTAACCTCAATATCGTTTATCATCTCAAATTGATGTGCCGGTTAACCACACACACTCCATCAACAATGATAATTTATGAGATACCCATTACCACTCTTTATGAGTCCCTATTAGTGTGCCGGTAAGCCACACACGCTCCACTAATGTCTCATAAAGTGTAAAGTGCAATTTCATGGATTAGCATATCTTTTACATTTTTCCTAAAGTAACTAGATTTGGGAATTTTATAAAACGGTTCTAGTACTTTTTTTAATAGCATTATACTTTTAATGAGATTAAGTTGTCCTATTAAATCTGTTCTGCTAACGACCCTCCACTAATCAAGGGAGCGGTGGGTGAGAGTGGACACCCATTTAACCGTCATTTATAGGCAGTTTCCTTATACCCCCCCTTATAGATCAGCTTCGTGAATGAGGCATACTAGCGATTTGACTGACCAGTTCTTATACATATAAATATTAACTTTTAATAATAATATATATAAGATGTATTTTAAACCTTTTAAAATGTTTTGGTTTATCTATTTAAATTATCGAATTAAACATTTAAATTTAAATTTAAATTTAAACCTGAATTGATTTAATGTTTATCTTTTAATTAACAATTAACTAAATAAATTAAATCAGATAAGGATCAACAAATTAATCAAATTAATTTAATCCTATCCTTTACCCACTAATTTCAAAAAACACAAAAGGGTATAAGGTTTTCCATTTATTAATTAATCATAATTACCAAAAAATAGAAAAACCCTAAGAAGCCTAGTGAAAATCGAAAATAAAGGGGAGAGGCTAGGGTTTCTGAAACCCTAGCCCAAAAATCAAAATTAAGGCCATTAGGGTTTAATTTCTATAAACCCTAATCCAAAAAATTTTAACAATTATAGCAAATTCAAAAGAAAACAAGCCAAATAGCTCTGATACCACTGATGGGAAATAGGCAAACAGATAAACTTAAACTCTTAAGTTCACATGCAACCTAAAGGATCTATGTTTTCTCTATTTGAATCTATAACTAAAACCCTATAGGCATTTCGATTTCTATTAAAAGAATAATTAAGAAATTACTAACCTTTGTTAATCTTTTGGAAGCGAGCACCATAAGTGTTGTGCCTCTAATGGTTCACACCCAAAGCTAGCAACAAGAAAAACCAGATATAAGGAGAGAAACCCTTAAAATTTCGTGGCCTTTAGGGGGGTACCGGGGCTCCCTATTCATAGCCTCAAGTGTTTTGTAGATAAGCCTTAGAGATAAGTCTTATTTGAATTCAAACCGGATAAACCTTTTATCTTTAAATTCAAACCCTTATTTATCTAATATATATTTCGAAAATTATAAGAATAAACATCCTTAAAAATTCGTTCACCATATATATATATATATATATATATATATATATATATATATGTTCAAATACATTTTCTAAATATTGTGTGATTGTAGGACTAATTCTGGACCAATCATTTGTGAGGGACACATTAGTAAATTAGTATAATAATTAATTATATTTATTTTCTCTCTCTACCAATTTCCTTATTATACGATCAGTTATTTTCTCTCTCCACCATCATTCTCTCTGTCTCTCTCTCTCTCTCTCAAAACCCTAACCCCAAATCAAACCCAAAGATGATAAAGGCAGAGATTGGAGACGGAGGTGGTGCAATCGACGACGATGAACAATGACGTGATCTCTTTTCCGGTTCCAAATCCGCCTCTAAATCCATCTTCGCTCACTTTCGAGTTCGCTCAGATCGTCAGTCGAGTCCGACGCATCCCCCATTTCAATGTCAGATCGGCGATTGGTCAAGCTGTTTCCACCGCCGCCGACCACCACCGCCCAGGCGCCGGCCCCAAGCACCGCATTTGATTAGAAATCGGTTGACGTTGAAGCGGGAATAGCGCCACTTTTTATTGTTGATTTTGGGTCTGCGTTTTTTGCGATTCGCCTTCATCTCTTCGGTATATAATCACCCCGATTCCTATGAAGCTTTGAAATTCAGCAACAAGCATGGAATAAACTCGTGAGCGTTTTATATAAGTATGTTTTTTTATAGTCATTCTTAGAGAATGAACTATTGAGCTTTGAAATTAAGCGACAAGTCTGTTTTCTTTTTATAGGCATTCTTTGAGAATGGTATGTTCATTTTTCTTGTTTCATTCTCCAAGAATGCATTTGTTTCTTTACTGTAAAGTCATTCATCTTGTTTTACTGTAAAAACCATTTTTCTTGTTTCATTCTCCAAGAATGCATATGTTGTTTCTTTACTGTAAAGTTATTCTTCAAGAATATGTTGTTTTATAGAATATGTTTTCTTTGTTGTAAAGCCATTCTCCAAGAATGTACATTGTTTTTTCTTTTATTGTAATGCCATTTATGAGAATGATTCAAGTATTTCTTTTTGTTATATAACACAGAACATTCTCTAAGAATGCAATATTCTTCTTTTTGTTATATAACACAACACATTCTCTAAGAATACAGTATTCTTCTTCTCCCAGTTTCCTTTTTTCTTTACAGATTGTTTACCAACATACCATTCTCTGAGAATACTTATGCAAAAATGCTTATAATACACATTCATTCTCCGAGAATGTATCTTTACTTCAACAAGAATCAGTGTGCTCCTTCATCGATGTACTCTTACGTGATTGAATTGTTTTTTTCCGAAGAAAAAGATAATTGTAATGTTGTTTTTTTACGTAAATGATTGTCGTAACTGATCGTGTGACGTAAATGATTGTCGTAACTGATTGTCATTCCTAATTTATAGGCACAGCTAATTGTCATTTATACCCTTATTTCCCCGTTTTTAATCAGTTAATTAAATATTCTTTCATTTTATTTACAGAATTGCCACTATCATCAAAGCCACACTTTTTTTCAATCCAATGGTTTAGAATTGGTCTCACAATCACACAATAATTACCAAATGTATTTAATACTAACTCTATATATATATATATATATATATATATATATATATATATATATATATATATATATATATATATATATATATATATATATATATATATATATATATATATATATATATATATATATATATATATATATATATATATAGGGTCGAGATCATGAGAGAACCTAAAAAAACCTAGGAACCTAGGAACTTTTTTTCTACACAATATTTTAAAAAAAAATTGCATCCAATTTTTTTATTTAAAGCGTCTAAGAGATTTCTAAACCCTAAACCCTAAACCCTAAACCTAAACCCTAAACCCTAAACCCATATGAAAAAAAATAAAAAAAATGATTTTTTTTCATCCAATTATTTTGTTTAAAGTGTCTAAGAGATTTCTAAACCCTAAACCTAAACCCTAAACACTAAAACTAAACCCTAAACCCTATACCTAAACCCTAAACCCTAAACCCATATGAAAAAAAATTAAAAAAATGATTTTTTTTGAAATTTTTTTTGATATCTTCTAGATGCATCATAACAAAAATTTTGGTAGTTTTTTTTTGAAAAATATTGTGTAGAAAAAAAGTTCATAAAATGGGTTCTAAGGTTCCTAGGCTTTTTAGGTTCTCAATTGAACTTTACTCTATATATATATATATATATATATATATATATATATATATATATATATATATATATATATATATATATATATATATATATATATATATATATATATATATATATATATATATATATATATATATATATAGGGTCGAGATCATAAGAGGACCTAAAAAGCCCTTGGAACCTCGGAACTTTTTTTTGCACAATATTTTTCAAAAAAAACTGCATCCAATTTTTATATTTAAAGCGTCTAAGAGATTTTAAACCCTAAACCCTAAACCCATATGAAAAAAAAAAATTAAAAAAAATGTTTTTTTAGAATTTTTTATTTAAAATCTTCTAAACCCTAATCCCTAAACTCCTAAACCCCTAAACCCTAAATCCTAAACCCTAAACCCTAAACTCTAAACGCTAAACCTTAAACCCTAATGAAAAAAATAAAAAATGAATTTTTTTTGAAATCTTCTAGACGCATCATTTCAAAAATTTTGGTATACTTTTTTTGAAAAATATTGTGTAGAAAAAAAGTTCATAAAATGGGTTCTTAGGTTCCTAGGCCTTTTTAGGTTCTCAATTGAACTTTACTATATATATATATATATATATATATATATATATATATATATATATATATATATATATATATATATATATATATATATATATATATATATATATATATATATATACATATATATATACATATATATATATATATATATATATATATATATATATATATATATATATATATATATATATATATATATATATATATATATATATATATATATATATATATATATACACTATAATTATCTATTGCCCAACTATTGAACAATTACGATTCAGCCCCTGTACTTTTAATTAATCCAATTAATCCCAAAATTAATTCCAATTAATTTCTAATTTATTATTAATTAAATAATACTATTTCTAATTAATATATTATCCTCATAATATATTAACAAATTATTTATATTGATTTATTAATCACATAATAAATCAATCTCTCTTTCTTTCTCGAAAAGTTATTCTGTCAAATTGCCAGCTATGAGGGCAACCCAAAATCACTTTGCTACCATCAATCAAGTATATACCAATTATAGTCATGGCTTAGACACCTAATCCAACAATTTCGACACCATTTGAACTTATAGATTCAGATTTATGGACTTCTCATGTTACTAGTTATGGTGGTTTACAATATTACATTATATGTCTTGATCATTACACACATTATCTCTGGATCTATCCTCTCAAAAATAAATTTGACGTGTTTCATAAATTTATACACTTTCCTAACATTATCAACAACCAATTTGGGGGCAATATTAAACAGCTTTAGTGTGACAACGGGCGGGAGTACTTTCATGACCAGTTCGCCTCTAAAGGCATTACCTTTTGTTTCTCGTGCCGTCACACTTCCCAACAAAATGGGAAGTCTGAACGAATGATTTATACTATCAATAATGTGGTGCTCACCCTCCTCTTTCACTCTTACATCCCCCTTACCTTATGGGTGGAGGCTCTCTCCATGGCCAATCACAGCCTCAATATTCTCCCATCTGTGTCCATAGCAAATGACACACCTCACTTCTTCCTTTTTGGGGATCTATGCTTTCCACGCCTCTGCACTACACACAAACTTCAATCGCGCTCTATCCCATGTATCTTCCCCGGTTACCCCTTACACCATCGGGGATACTGCTGTTACAACCTTTCTATTGGCAAAATAATTAATTCACGTCACGTCACATTTGACGAGACCATCTTTCTATACGGCTCAGTCACTTTGACGGAACCTCCCTCCTATGAATTTCTCACTTACACTAATATCTCCCCTTTCCTCAAAACAATCCTTCACCCCATACAGCCACCACCCGCTTCCTACATTGAATCCATCCCTTCCAATGACTCCAAGAATTACCATCTGTCTCTCCCAAGTCCTACCTCCCCTCCCCTACTCCTCTAGTCCCTAATCCGATGAGCACCCATGCCAAAAGTGGCATCCCCAAACCTATCCATCGCCTTAACATTCACACGTCACCCACATCCTCTGTCCCAAGGGGGCACACATAGGCTTAGAAAGATCCAAACATGCAAAAAGATATAAACAAAGAATATAATGCACTTATCACAAACGGAACCTGCGTACTTGTACCATGACAACCGGGGGAAAACTTGATCCGCTCCATGTGGTTACTTAAGTAGAAATTTAATGTTGACGGGTCTCTCTTGCGCTACAAAGCGCGATTAGTAGATAACGGTCGGAGTCAGCGGCCGGATATTGACTACGCTGAGACTTCTAGTATACTTGTTAAACCAGCCAACAGTTGTCCTATTCTCAATTTAGTTGTTTCGAGACACTGGCCTATTCACCAATTAGATGTGAAGAATGTATTTCTTCACGGTCACCTTCCGTAGACAGTATATGTGCACCAGCCACCAGGATTTCGTGACCTGTCTCATCCTGATCACGGTTGTCTTTTACAGCAATCCCTCTATGGCCTAAAACGGGCCCCACGGGCCTGGCAGCATGCCCAGCATATGGGATTTCAACACAGCCGGATAGACCCATCTCTTTTCATGTACCACCAATATACGAATACAACATATCTACTGTTATACGCTAATGACATTATGTTCACGACCTCCTCTACGCCACTTATACAGACTGTTATTGTCCAGCCTAGCCACGAATTCGCGATGACTGATCTTATCCCCCTCAACTACTTCCTCGGTGTAACACCCCATTACCAACATATACATTTTTAACCCAATTTAAATATAAAAAACATGGGTTTAACAAAAACTTTGAACATAATTACAAAAGATTGTCATGTTGGGGTATTACAAGTCTAATACATCAACATGGAAAAGCTACTACTAAGAATGTCCCCAAGTAATGCTTCAATTCTTCCAGAGTCTTCTAACACTTAAACTCCATCACCTGAGTACATAACATTTGAAAACAAATATACGTGAGACATAAAGTCTCGTGAGCAACATGGGTTTTAGACCCAAATAATTTTAATTCAAACCAAACCATCAAACAATTTCATCATAATCAAAATGCAAAAGCTTACTTAATAAAACATAGGCCAATTATAAATCACAATTCATTGTTTATTATTTGGCTTTATATGGGTTTCCCCGTAGCCCTTTCCGTCCCCGGAATAGAACTAATCTATCCGTGAAGGCGTGCTAGTTCCCTTTCTCTTCATGGAATAGACCAAAACTATCCATATGGGCGTGTTGAGACAAGTACTTCGCGACGGGAGGTACCATCCCAGTAGTGTCTTTTGACCTCCCCTCACTAGGGTAAGATCCTTGTCCGGACGTCTTTCTCATTTCTTTCATTTAGTTCATTTTTTAATTTATCGATATCAATTCATTACAAATTGGTCATAACAATAATTCTTTCAACGTATAGAAAACATAAAGCTTTTTGCATAAAACAACTTTTGAAAACATTTCTCTTAAAATATTTTGACAAAACAATATTTATAAAAATTATTTTCCATGTACTCATAAAACCCACATGTTATTCACCTTGTATTTGAAGTGGCTAGCTAGGTTCCCAAAGTCTTCTTGCCCTCACCTTGCTCACCAATGACTTGGTCACCACCTATTAAACCATATACAATTCGTATTCATTAACACTAGTACATACTTATTCACATATGAGGAACCATCATAATCACTTAATCTATTAAGACTCTTCATAAAGTTATACTTGAATAATTAGGATTTATTTCAATTTTCAACAATATGTCACTTAAATCCTCTCCCTTATCAATATTGGGGTTGCTAACACTTCATAGCATCCAATTTATATATATATATATATATATATATATATATATATATATATATATATATATATATATATATATATATATATATAATTGTGATCCAATAAGAAGTAATATTTTGGTAGGAAGGTAGGAAGGAATCTCATCATTCATCAAATCATATGTGTATATATATATATATATATATATATATATATATATATATATATATATATATATATATATATATATATATATATATATATATATATATATATATAAGATTAAATGAACTGAAATCAGTTAAAAAATATATCATTCTTACCTTAATTATAACCATTCATACCTTAATTACTGATTTCTTACCTTCCTACCAAAATATTACTTCTTACTGGATCCCAACTCTCTCTATATATATATATATATATATATATATATATATATATATATATATATATATATATATATATATATATATATATATATATATATATATATATATATATATATATATATATATATATATATATATATATATATATATATATATATATATATATATATATATATATATATATATATATATATATATATATATATATATACACACACATATATAGAGTTAGTATTAAATGAACTTACTAATTACTGTACAAATGTAAGACATAACATAGGCCTTTAGATTCAATAAAAGAATGGCTGAGATCAAAATGGCAATTTTGAAAATAAACTATAAAAATTCAACGTGCGTGTTTTAAATTATATCGTTGAAGGGCAAAATAGTCAAAAGAAAAAACAAATTCAAAAGGTAATATTGCATGTATCACGGGCACGATCACATCAAATCCCAACTTACAAAGAGAATCACAATCCTCAAAACCCCAAAATCGTCGATCATTACTTACACCACCATCTTCTCTGAAATTAGGGTTCAATCACATACGAATAACTTCAAAGAGACGAGCATTTCGAAGGAAAATATGTCAAAAAGAAGAACTAGCCACCGATTAAAGGAGAATACACAATTCAAGTTCAAAACACTATGGAAAATCCAATTACAGATGACGATTTCGATGATGACTTTGTTGAACCATTTCCAGGTAATGTTTGCTTGTATTAGTTGTTTCACTAAGAAAAATCGACTTGTAATTAACCTCATTCTTTGATAAAAACGATGAAGTATACAAAATATAAAACTAGGGTCTATGATAAATTGGTAATGTCGTAAGAATTTTGGGAAAATTGAAAGTTATCTAGTTCACATAATGGAGTTTAAAAGACATTTTCCATTCTCCGAGAATTGACAAGCATATTCAACAGGGGGTTTTCATGAATAATCAAATGATGGTCGCTTTCATGTTGTGTATTCTCATAGAATATACCATGTGTTATGAGAAAAAATTTTAAAGAATATATTCTATGAGAATAAACAAAATGTGAAAAGAATTGAAAAACAAACATGACATTCTCTGAGAATGATATGTACATATTTAATAAATTTCAAAAACTCTGATTCTCAGAGAATAATAATATATTCATAAGTAAAATGTAGCATTAACTGAGTATGCATTCTATGAGAATGTAATAACTTTGAGAGATTTTGGCAGACATATGTTACAATCTCTGAGAATCTAATGTATATGTGTAAAAAAATTTTGTATAAACATTTAACAGTTACTGTGAAATGCTATTTATCAGAGAATGCTCAATAAAACTTAAAAACTTAATTTCTCTGAGAATCTAAAGTATTTGTGAAGAAAAAATGAAATTCTGAGTATCTATTCTCTAAGAATTTCATTTATTTCTATAACAATGTACTAAATTATGTTCTATAACAATGTATTTTAGCAGGGAAATTCTCACCTAAAGTACATTGTTATAAAATCAATGAAATTCTCAGAGAATACGTACTCAAACATTTGCATTCTCACCTAAAGTGCATTGTTAGAATCAATAAAATCAATCAAATAATTGCATTCTCTGAGAATGTAGTACACTAAAATTCACTTAGAATCAAACAATTGCATTCTCTGAGAATGTAGTACAACACATTGACATAATATATTATTGTTAATGAGTGTTATTCTCAGAGAATACACTAAAATCAGTGTTATTCTAATAGAATACACTAAAATGTGACAATGAGAATTCACATTTTCTATACAAAATTGCATTCTCATAGAATAAAATTAAATTAATTGAGAATAAAAAAATTGCACTCTTTGAGAATGTAGTACAGCACATTCACAGAATGTATTACTTTTAATGAGTCTTAGTCTCAGAGAATACACTAACAAGGAAATTTCAACTCTATGAGAATATACTACTTTAAAGTTACATTAACATATATTATTCAATGAGAATGCCTTGCAATTACATATGTATTCTCAGATAATATGTTTATTACCATTGTAATATGAAGTATGTTACCCTAATTTCAGGAAAGAAAAAAAGTGACAACATCAAAGAAAAAAGAAATGTCATTGAAATTTCTAGCTCAAAGCCCAAAAGTAAGAAGGAAAACAAGGATAAGAAGTCAAAGGAGAATAAGGAGAAGGGTAAAAAGGTTCTAAAAGAGAAAGAGAAAGTAAGCAAAAAAAGGAAAAGTTTGGAACATAAAGACGGGAAAGATAAACGAAAGAAAAAACAGAAGATAGTAGAAGATGAAGATTCGGACAAAGAATTAGAAAGCAAGTATAGAAAACTTAAAACAAGAATGACACCCCTGAAATTTACAACAGCTATAAAGTCATTGTCTACAATGCAAAAAGAGGCTGTCAAGAGAATGGGTCTAGGTAGTTTATTAGAAATAGACTTAGGAGAGTTACCACCAAATTTAACCTACTACCTTTTAGACAACTATGATCCGTCATCAAATAGACTTGTGTTGGAGAATGGGGCACTAGAAATTACAAAAGACCTAATATATGACATTCTTGGAGTTGCAAAAGAAGGGGTGGATCTGAACACATTACCATCTTGTGACCCACAAGATAAGCTGTTCACGGACTGGAAAGCACAATTCCCTGAAAAAAGGTACTCAAACACCGCATATCTTGAGTTGATTACATCAACAAACATAGATAATCAACTATTCCGTTTGAACTTCTTATGTTTGTTTATCAACACGTTTGTGGAGTCGATGTTGATGGGTACAAGCCTTATCAAACCAATGGAAAAATTAGTCTTACTGGATGACTATTCAAAAATTGATTGGTGCGAGTACATAATGCAAAGCTTGAAATCAAGAAAAGAACTTTGGAAAAGGGATGATCCTAACTCCTACTACACAGGACCAATCAATGTTATATTGGTAAACCACATTATCTGCCATATGAATATATCATTTTCTGAGAATGAAATGAAGGCATTCTCTGAGAATGACTCAGTGACTTAAACAGTTTTGAGTAATTCTCTGAGAATGAGTCAGACACCATTCTCAGAAAATGGTGTACAACATCATCTGTGTTTTTATTAATAATATACATGTAACATTATTATTAATTTGTATGCAGTTGACATATGTGTTCGCCATAAACACATCAGGGATCGTCATGTTGAGAAAAAGAAAACCATTCATTACTCAAGTGACAACATTCAAATTAAGAGCAATTCAGAAATATGAGTTGAAAAACAACAAACTGGGAAAGGGTCAATTCATTCAAAGAGAAGTGGATGATGAAAGCACATATGAAACAAATGAAGAATATCAGGATGAAGAGGTAAAATATTTGTTTTTATTAGAAAGTATAAATAAAATGGAAAAGGAATTTTCATATAATACAGTCTCAAGTTGTTTGCAATCCTCTGTTTACACATGTATGCTCAGAGAATATGATGGAAAATACAGTGATTCTCTGAGCATAAACACAATTTATGTCCTATGTAATTACATACTGTACAGAGTTTTAACATAATTTATATAGGTGTAAATGAATTCTCAGGGAATGGCTTCAAAATGGAATTTATAACAATAAAATAAACATAGAAATTACAAATTTAAATATAAATTATTATGCATTATCAGATAATGTAATTAACAGTGGAATATATAAAGGCATTCTTATATATTCTGATGGAAAATACATTCATTCTATGAGAATAATGAAATTGTGTGAAAAAAAAATAACTATTTCAACATCTTTGTTCAAAAAATTAGTCCAAATATATTAACTATTTCAACATGTTTGATTATGGTACACACAGGGGTTTCTTGCAGCAATTGGACATTCATATGTTAAAATTTTGAATGAGACGCACACGATGGAGAAGATAATTACACAGGGACTGTGGAAGTTTCCCAACAGCAAACAGTTAAAAGATTGGAAAAGGAAGATAAGAAAAGAGTTCAAAATAGAAGACATGGATGATAATTCTGATAAGAATGAAGACACTGTTTCAGAGGCTGCAACAGAAAGTGATGATGAAAATGATGGGATGGCCAAGAGTAAGGCACTTGTATTGGTTGATGAACCAGACATTCTAGACCAGGTGTCACCAGAAATGAAAGTGAGAGATGATAAGATTGATGACGAAGATGCTTACACAACTCTAGTTACCGAAAAGAATGAAGGGTGGGAGACTTCAGAAAACTTATCAGCCACCCAATTCTTCAACCAACCAAGAGTGATGGAGGAGGTTACAAATCTAATAGAAACACTCCCTGAGAAGAAGAAAAATGAAAATGAAGATGCTAATGTGCCTTCCAAAGAAGGAGACGATCTGATGAAGGTAGGTAAAAAAAAAAGGGGAAACACAACATGTCGGAAAAAGTAAACGTATGTAAAAACCAGCACCTGCTTTGTGCTCCCCTTACGTAGAAAGATTAACCTCATGCGACAAGGTGAAGGTTGAAGAGTTAAACTTGTACAAAGCAATTTTATCATCAAACAAAGATCAAGAGTAAGATACATAGCTTTCATTTATATAAAATATGTTTTTTACAAATTTAATAACAAATCTGTTTCATTTATACAACGATTTCATTTGGGAGATGGATGATGTGGAACAACTAACAATTGGACATGCATCATATTTTCAAGTTGATGTGCCCATACATTGGGCAATTATTGATTGTTGGGCTGCATATATATCAACATGCTGGAAAAATTCAAATCTGCAGAGGCACCGGCACGTTTGTTCTTTCACACTCATATGATGGTAAGTAGTCAAATTATTTTCCAAAGTTTAAGCCATATTACACCAAAATAACAACATTAACTTCTGTGAGAATTGTGAATCAACAATCCATTCTCTGAGAATGAGTTATCGATTGTCATTCTCAGAGAATACAGATTGCTAAATGGCGAAATACTCATACATGACATATATTTTGCAGTCTGACATGCCCTTAAATGAAACTAACCTTGAGTTTAATCGGTTGGGAGACTTCATAGAAATGATGAACATGTACATCCTAAATTGGGAAGTGAAAGCAAATTTGATAGATGTTGCATTGGTAAGAAAAACAAATATGTATATATTCAGTATTTATTGATAAATTTATAAAAAATAACCTCTTAGAATTATGGTTTTGCAGGTTATTTTTCCAATTATTGATGGTGACAAATATTACATGCTATGTTTTGACTTAAAAGACGGAAACTCTACAATTATTGATCATATCAAGAGGAAAGGAACAGTTGAGAGAATGTATGGGCCCGGACCTAGAATACTGGTATGTTTTCAATAATATATTCATTCTCGTTTAAGTTAAAAAATTCATAACATGATTAAATTTAAATGCAGCAAAAATTTTTCTGTCACTGGTTAGCAAGTGTGTACCACCCTCAACATATAAAGTTAATGGAAGATGAACCTTCAATAATGAAAATGGAGTGGCAAGTGAATGAACCAGGACCAAATTATGGTATTTATCTGATGAGACACATGGAGAGCTACAGAGGAGAGGTAGCAGGAAAATGGAAAACAGAACTGAATGGAAAACAAAGGAACGATGCAAGCTACATAGGAAGATTAAGGTACAGATATATGTATAACCTGTTGACATCTGACTACAACCTGTATAGGGATGAGGTTTTAACAATTGCATCCGAATATGCCAAAATGGATGTGTATAAAAAAGCAAAACTGCTTGATGAAAAAAAGGAAACGACAAAAAAGAAAGTGGCTGATGAAGAATCCAAAGCTGCAAAAAAGGCAAAAGGAAAGAAGAAAATAGGATAGGATGAGGAGGTAGTTAAGACAATGGTTTTTGAGTCTATAAAATAATTGGTTCAAATTTACATTATATGTTTTGTGTTTTAATGGTTATTGTGGGTCTAGAAAACAATTAGTTTGGATTTTGAATTCTGCATTTTTATATTAAATGGGTTTCTTGGATGTTTCAAATTTTGTATCTGCATAATTTAATTCAAAAACCATATATACATACGTATTCTCAGAGAATGGCAGGAAAGCATATTAATTACTACAACTGTCATCTTCAAAAACCAAAAACAAATCCGTATTCTCTGAGAATGGCAGGACACAGATTAATTATTTTTACTGTCATCTGTTATCAATGAATCATAAAATAGTTGTACAGCAATTCTTAGAGAATATGATATAATAAAGTTTCATAAAAAACTGTGATGCACCCCAACCACATAAACCTTGAAGCTTTACCATAAGCAAACAAAGAATAGGGAATATATATCATGATCACATGCACTCCCAATTTCACCCACCTTCACACACGCCAAACAATTGAAATGACAACACTATCTTTTTCTTTTCTTTTTTATAAAATATGAAATTAAAATAAAATTAAATTATATCAACATTAGGCTATAAATAGAAGCACATGTAAAATTCTTTCCCACACCTCCTCCAATCTAAAAAATGACATTAACCATAGGAGATCGTGTTGAAGTCAAGGGAAAGGAGCCTGGCCTAATAGGTTCACTCTATGCAGGTAGAATTCTGTCGTTGTCCCATGGAAGATATGAAGTGCAGTACGAGAGACTGGTGAAGGACGACGGGACACCACTGGTTGAAGTCATCCCTAAAAAGAGAATCAGACCATACCCACTGGAGCTGGTGGCTGAATTCAAACTAGGGGAAATTGTTGACGCATGGTACAATGAAGGATGGTGGGTTGGCAGGTACATCCGACAAGATAATGATCGGTATATAATACAATTTGACCGAGGGAATGAGCTGTATTCATTCCCTCGAAACAAACTTAGGCTTCACCAGAAATGTTCTTTTGATGAAATAACCACCCAATGGATGTACTATAAACGTTGAATGGTGAATGTGTACCATTCAAATAAATTATCGAAAAAATGTGTTGTTGTAAACATTTCTGTTAAGCAAATATTCTCTAAGAATGGGTTGTAAAAATTAGTAAAATCAACCAAACATGTTAACAGGAAACGATAATTCAATTGTAATATATGTCATTCTCTGAGAATAGCATAAAAAGTACAAAAAACATTTTAACAGGAAACAACAAACACAAAATTAATTGCTACCAATTCTCTGATAATGGAATAATAACAACTGAGTTTTACAGGAAACATTAAACAAATAACAAATTGATATCAATTCTCTGAGAATGCAATAAAAACAAAATAACTACAATGGTTTTGGTTTATCAGGACAATTTCTTTTGTCATGGTGAACCATTTTCTTGCAACAATTACACAATCTTTTTGGTTTAGAAGATGCTTCACCCAAAATTTCAGATTTACTCTTTAGTCTTTTACCTCTTGCGCCAGATCCTTTATTTCTAATATCCGAAGGGTTCTCAATTTAAACTTCATCAGGAAGTGAAACACCTAAAATCTTCACATACTCCGCTTTCCTGCTCAAATCTCCTTGATTAGATATAATTTCACAAAATGTAGCTTTAAGTTTCTTCTATTCTTCAAGGTACTCACATAGCTTCACAGAATCTTTACTTAACACATTGACACAATGATCAACCATGGAAAATATGTCAATGGCTGTCCGGTCAACATCGCTATCGGTGTGTGAAGTTTTGAACCGCCGCCTCAATAATTCTGAAGGAATAACATCTTTGCACCATTGCCTACATATATACTGATTGGGAATTTCCTCATATTCACAAAACTTCATAACACAAAAGATGTGCCTGCATAACAACCCATACTGTTGAAACTTCATACACTCACATGACAAAAATTGATCATTCTTTAAATGTTTCACCTGACAATAATTCAACAAAAAACCAATTAGATAAAGATGAAAATTACAAAATCAAATCATATTAATACAATATAAGTTATCATACCTTATATGAAGAATCCTTATACAAAGAATCATAATGATATTCTTCAACGGTTGGGTTGTCATCTTCATTTAACACTTTCTTTAAAGCAACATTCTTCTTCTTCTCAAGGACATCGTAGTTCTCAACATCTTCATCCAAGTTGAAGCTCCTAATCAAACAAGTATTCTGAGATTGACACAACTCCTCCTGCACTTGGTAAAAGACTTTCCTTGTATATACTTTTGCAGCATGCCTTTCATACGGGAGACATGTCACCATTCTTCGATACTTCGAAGAAGTATTAAAATTCAGCCAAGTTTTGGTTATGCCTTTGTCTCTCCATTGAAGAATCAAATGTCATCATAAAATTAAGAAGATAAGACCCGGAAAGTGTAGAATTTTGAAAAGACCAATTTTGACTCTCAGAAAATGAGGTTGTCCTCATTAACCCAGACATAGGAACATCCCTAAAGAATGCTGGTATCCAACACCTACGCATACCATACATCTTCTTCAACCACTTGTTGTCAAATAGTTTAAACTCATTAATCATGGCCTGCCATCCATCTTCAAATTCTGAAGCATGTAACTTAGAATTACAAATCAAAGAATTAAATCGATCCTTGAACTGTTTGTTATTAAAAACTTCTGCAGGGACCTGTAAAAAATTTAAAATATAAACTTAGTTATTTCAATTAAAACATATAATATGTAATACATTCTCTGAGAATGACTCAGACACATCAAAGTTAAGAAACCATTCTCAGAGAATGGCAGATCATATGCTAACAATTAAAACCCCCTGTAACACAAAACCAAAATTACTTTTTACAAAATTCTTTGAGAATGACATGAAAGTTAAGAAAACATTCTCAGAGAATGGGAGATCATATGCTTACAATAAAAACCCCCTGGAAACACAAAACCAAAATTACTTTTTACAAAATTCTTTAATAATGACATGAAAAAAAATATTAAAAAACCTCACCTTATATCCCAACTTTGTAGTTATATGCCACATACATAACCGATGATGCGACTCAGGAAAAACTTGTTCAATTGCTTTTTTCATAGCTGGATCTTGATCAGACAACAAAATAGTAGGATGTTTACCAAACATTTTTCTAAAACATGTAAGTAACCATACGTACGAATCCGTGTCCTCCCTACTAAGCAACCCGGCACCAAATGTGACGCAGTTTTTATGATTGTCTAACCCTGTGAATGGGACGAATACTATATTGTACCTATACACAATTAAAAAAACCATCAGCACCACCAAATTCAATATAATATTCCCAAAGAATGATATAACATAAAATATCAAATCAAAAAATAAAGTCAACACAAGAACACACAAATATCTAACCTGTTTGTATCAGACGTTGCATCAAATGAAACTACATCACCAAACTCCCGAAAGTTGTATTTTGCAGTCTGATCAGCCCAAAACAATGCATTCAATTGCTTGTCTTCAACCCTATATTCAAATGAAAAGTTTGGAGAATATTTTACTCTATCCTCCATCAAATTCACAATCAATTGAGAATCACTACCCGCAATGAAACAATTAAGGTTACGCATGTAATTCTTGTAATCAATAGCCAAACCGCCACGACTTGAATACCCACCTTGAATGCCCGTCATTAATCTATATGCCTTACCTCCTCCAACATTCTGCTTTGTCATGTTATAAATATAACTTTTTTGTGAAAAATCAAGTTCTCTACTTGCCCGTGATAGATACATATTTGCTTTACTAATCAATCTATGGTTATGTCTCTCAACAAACTCATAGACATAGTAACCTTCACCACCTGGTATAATCTTAAAAACAATATGGGCCTTACATTCAGTTCTATGTAAATCTTTTCTTCTTTTAGTTTTCTTCATTTGAACATCCATAGTATCCACATTGCCAGTGTTTGGTTTCCCTTCCCGATTACATAATAAATGACGAGAAGTAACCACATCATAAGTCGTCTTCTTAAGAGAACCTTTCCTTATATCGAAACCTGATTGAAATGCATATTCCTCATACATTGTCACAGCAGCTTCTAATGAAGGATATTGAATTCCTTTTTTGGGCTTGATATGATCATCTGTTCTTGGTATCCAGTATGGTGTCCCACCAGGAGAAACAAAATCATTACTAAAAACCGATTCTTCTTCGTCTGAAAATTGTAAAACACAATGAAAACTACATTACAATATAATCATTATCACTAAATAAAAACATAATGAAAAAATTCCATCACAATTTATCGGTTATTGACTGTTCTAAATCATTTTAACTTACCAATTCTAGGAGAATGTAATCCTGTATCAATATCCCCTGCAGCAGGTATTGAAACATTTTCAAATTCCTCTGTTTCTGCATTGATTTCATATGGTTCCTTGTTACTTGTTTCACCATGCTCCATCTGTTTCTCAAATAAACATCCAAACAAATAAACATCCAAGAAATATACATCTGTAAAATACTTTTCCCACGATAAAAGCATTAAAACATTAAAAAACCAAAATACAAATAAATAAATACATATACTCTCTGAGAATGAAAGCCAAATCGAATTAATAATCCAAAACATCATTATCCTTATTACATATTTTTCAATACATCTTATTCTTAACCAAAAACTATAAAACTAGAAGGATCTAAAAGGAAAATTCCTGCTATCATGATTAGCAATCTTATTACAAAATTTGAAAAATCTCTTATAATGACTCCTAAAATCTTCCATGTTGTAACCATCATCATCAAAATACAAGTCCCTTGAAAATTCCAATCCTACAATCATCAAAACGCATACACCTATCCAAAAAGCCATATAATCCTGAAAACCAACATTCATTTAATAAACTTATTAGTTAATTCTCTTATAATGTCAATAAACAACTAAAACAATTAAGCATTCTCATAGAATACACATTCACTAGCATATACCATCACCATTCTCGTAGAATGCAGTTACACTAACATGTATATACATCATTCTCATAGAATGATCTACATCTCCTGTGGCGTAACTAGACAATTCACGGATTAATACACATTCACTAGCATATACCATCACCATTCTCGTAGAATGCATTTACACTAACATGTATATACATCATTCTCATAGAATGCTCTACATCTCCTATGGCGTAACTAGACAATTCACTGATTTACGTAATTCGCATCAGAATTCAGAGCAATTATATAAAATAAGTACATAATTGGCTATATTATATCAATCGCAAAACGGAAATATCTCAATTAGTATCATTCGCACAACACGATTATCGAAATCACGAAAATCGTAAACAAAATTCATACCTATGTCGAATTCAATTAATTCTCTACGCAATGTTCACCTGGTACTGTCAATATATAATCGCTTTGATCATACGACAACCACAAATTCAGTATTTATCATCGAAGAATTGATTCTCGAATCAATTTAGTTTTAGAATTGATTCAGTTATCGATTTTGAATTGATTGCAATCTCATTAGCGGTTACGGTCTATCTCATTAATTTTTATTCATATTAATCTTATTTAATTAAGGAGATTCACGTTAAAATACCGATCCGAACCTTCAACCAGGAATGAACGTGATTTGGATGTACGATCGCACAGTATTTGCTATCCGCATTTGAACCTACATGTATATATATATATATATATATATATATATATATATATATATATATATATATATATATATATATATATATATATATATATATATATATATATATATATATATATATATATATATATATATATATATATATATATATATATATATATATATATATATATATATAGAGAGAGTCCCGTTCCGGTGAGGACTCGTAAGGACACATTAAAAAAATTGAAAAAATGTATTATTTATTTTTTTTTAAATTTTTTAAGGTGTCCTCACTTTAAAATAAGTCATCACCCGATCGCTTATATATATATATATATATATATATATATATATATATATATATATATATATATATATATATATATATATATATATATATATATATATTAACCTAATAAATAAGTAACCAAAGACACTTGTCATATCCACATTGAGTTGGACACATGTCATTTTCTTAGAGTTTTTAATTTCTTTAAAAAAAAATTATTATTTGACGGTTTCTGTAAATTCCTAGCGTTTTAGCTTTGGAGGTACAAAGAAGAAGGCGTTAAATTAGGGATTCATCGTTTGACCCCTAATCACTATATATTCCCCAATTTCGCCTGAAGCTTTATATGAAACCCTACATCATCGTTGTTACTTCACTACCACTCTGCCTCGCTGCCGTTGCTGCTGCTTCAACACCGCGCTTCCTCATCGCTGCTTCACAATAGTATAAGCTTCATAGCTACAATCCTCACTCAACTCCCATAATCCCCCTTATCCACACAATCAAAACTCACAGCATCTCCCATGGCGTCTGCCAATGCAATATGGACAACTTCAATAATCTAATCCCGTAAGAAGGTAGTGTTTTTACTTTAGTTGCGCTTTCTTATATGTATTCATTATGCTTTCTGGTAATAATTCGGGGGCTTTTTTGTGAACAGGGGAGTTTGAATGATGCTAGTAAGAGGATTGCAGACTATAGCAGCAGCCTTATCGGCCCACATGTTCGGTTGCCTAGATGCCCAATCGATTGCGTTCTTCAAAGGTGCGGTGACGGAATAATTATACTCAGGAGAAGCAAAGAGGAAACAATCGGATTGAAGAATCTTCTGACGGAAAACCTCGACTGCTGGTGGATATTTTTCGTCGATTTCGAGATCTGTGTTGAGCATCAGCAAGGGCGATATGTCTACGTACTCGACCGCCATTCCATCAACTGATCACTTGGTCAAATCGATGGCGGAACGGATGAGGCCACGGTTGTAGGAAGCTTTGCAAAGGGAACTGCAGATGGCAGCTACGTTGATGACGGGTTTGAGTGCCAAAGCAGACTCTATGTTTTACTCTGAAATTATCAAATTTGGGTAACAATGGAAGGGAAGTTTGATTACTTTGATATATTGACTTTGCTTTCCAGGAAGGGGCCATAGTAAATTACCGTGCTATCCCTATGGTATAGTCGAAAATTTTTAAAAAGTTTCTTCTAGGACATCCTATTCTTTGTTTTCAGAATGATTACGTTTTCCTTCTGAATTAGTTTTTTATTTGGTTTAGAAACATTTTCTATTATAGTAAATAAAAGTTAAAATAATCAAACTATCTAAATTATCCATATAATAACACCAAAATATTAAAGGTTGGAAACCAAAATTACATTAATTTTGGTTAAAATAGATGTTACCAACAGATTTTAAGATAGTTCAACATTTAATATTCATTACTATCTTCAATACTATCTCTCATCATGTTTTTGGAACCCGTATATTCCCAGAAAATTGACATTTAGACAGCTGGATAAGGAACCCGGTGTTGGAATAATGTGACACCAACCCATGACATAGAACACCGCCCCTTAAAGCATGAACCACATCTACATGGACGGAACACAAGCCAACACAATCTTTCTTCTTTTTTGACTGTTGCAATATGGCCGCTTAACATAAAAAATTAATTAAATTTATTTCATTTACCCTTTTTATCTCTTTTTTATCTTTTTATCTTCGTATGTTTAATTGTAATCATGTAGTTAAAAGGGTTTGAATTTGTGAACACAGTTCACCTTGATCCAGTCCCATTTGACATGGAACAGTGACCTTTTGACTCGACTTTCAAGAAGAAAAGGCCACAGTTGCTTAAATACTACCAGGTATAAAATGTTGTTAATAGCAATATACTTCGATAAAATTCTATTTTGTTTTTTTATGATGAAATTACTTTATTTTTTACAAAGTGTGATTGATAACATGTACAAGAATATTAACAAGTGAATTGCCGAATAACGGTGGTTTGTCTTTGTCTGGTTTAGCATTTTTATGTATTTGTTTGAACCCTAATTTCTTTAAAATGTGATTGTACATTTGTGGTGTTTCATTTTGAGATAAACTGTAGACCATATTGATGTTGGATTTTACTATTGTGTAATATTTATTGCGACAATTTATATTGTTTTTGGCAAATTTTAATCAAGTCCTTTATCCTAATCATAAATTTGTAAAATAGGCTTTTGAATATTGGTCTCTTATGTGTGATTTGTCCTTAACTGCATCATATTTTGATATCATGATTAATAACTATATAAATTTTGATAAGTGGTGATTTAGCTAGTGCTGTAAAATAGGGATGAGCAAATGGTCCTCAGAGCCGAGCCCAAGCCCAAGAACCGAGGAACCGGACCCGAGATAAGGACCCGACCATGTTACTTGGTCGGTACTCGGTCCGTATATGTGGCTTAATTCGGTCTTGGTCCTTCTCGGTCTTGGTCCTTCTTGGTCTTGGTCCTTCGGTATTGTCGGGTTCTCGGGTACGGAACCGACCGAAAGTTTAAAAGACATTAAGATTATAAGATAGACCTTTGAAATTTTTACGCTTGGTCCTGCTCGGGTAAAACCCGACCAAACCCGTACCCGAACCCAAGACCAAGTCCCATAGTTTGGTCGGTCCTCGGTTCCATTGAATGTCTTCCTTCGGTCTCGGTCCGGCTCGGGTTCAGTCCTGGTCGGGTCGGTTACAGGAACACGCTCACCCCTACTGTAAAATATGTATTTTCCGTGTAAATTGTTTGGGCAAGTTACTTGAGTTGTGTTTTATGACATTTGGTCATTCATTTAGTGGTAAAAAAGTAATAGATAAAAGACATGCATTTTGAGTCTTTGTGGCACGAACATTGTTTATGTTACGGTTAATTCATTTACTTTATTTGTAGTTAAATCAATCGTTTGTCTTGCTGTCGCAATTTATTGTTGTGATTTCGTTGTAATTTGGCTAGAAGAGCATGGCAAGTCAAATAGCTAATGTATTTTAGTTAGAACTATGAGCTGATTAAGTGAATTGTGGTATTATTTACATCAAAATGGTGACTGTTAGGATATTGTTCAAGTTTATTAGTTTAATAAAACAATCATGAGATGAATAAAAATAGTCATATTACCTTATGTTTTTTAAAATATGATTTGTGTACTATATATACGAACAAAATAATAGCCATATCTTATGAAATTTGTTTTTTTAAGTAGTGTTTAGATTATGTTATTTAACCTTTTATCTTATAGTATCCCCTGTAATACACGGGTCTTACAACTAGTGTGTGTATATATATATATATATATATATATATATATATATATATATATATATATATATATATATATATATATATATATATATATATATATATATATATATATATATATATATATATATATGTGTGTGTGTGTGTGTGTGTGTGTGTGTGTGTGTGTGTGTGTGTGTGTGTGTGTGTGTGTGTGTGTGTGTGTGTGTGTGTGTGTGTGTGTGTCCAACATGACATAATTATCCACATTCTATCTTCATATATCCATAGAACTTGCATAAATTCGTCAAAAGAATTCTCACTCACTTAAATTCATCCAACTTTATAATTTGATGGTGTTTTTGAGTGAAGTTTTTGTTTAATTAGGTGTCTAAGGTGCTGTTTGTTTTTGAAGAGGTAAAATGTCTGCAGTCTGCGGACCACATCTGCAGACATCTGCAGGAGAAGAGGTGAACCAAATGTCTACAGTCTGCAAAAAGAAGATTGTTTGTTTTTTAAAGTCTTGCAAAAATTAATAAACATATAACAAAAATTCTACCGAAAAACAATGATCTAATCCTCAAGACTTATTTGTTTTTTATCAAGACTTTACATAAATATCCACTATTTGGCCCATTCTTTTTTATCTTTGTTTCATCGTAGGTTTATTCCGACCCCTTCAGTCAGATCAAAGGAAGCTAATTTCATTTTTCATTTTCGTGTTTTTAATATGATTTTTCTTGGCCATATTTTCAAATTAACCCCATCTTGTATACAACCCGTACAAGAAACAACCAAATTGTAGCTCACTTCAGAGTCGATAGTATGAATTATGGTTTAAAACCGATAGTTTTTTGTGAGGTTTTGTTCATCGGGATAATTTTTTAATAAGAATAATTTATACTCTTTTTGCGAATCTATTAGAATCTTGAAATCGAGTAAGAAGAAGAATAAAAAAACGAGGCTTACCGATGAATGCAATCGCCGGAAAGATGGACGTGACGCCGGAAAATCGAGATCGGGAAGAAGCAGCAGCCGATGAATGCAGCAGCGGAGACGCCGGCTATGCGACCGGCGACAGCAGCGACGCCGTAGAAGGAAGCGGCGATGGCTTGCCGGAGGGAAGACGGGAAGAAGCAGTCGCTGCAATATCGGTAAAGAGAGGGATAGACATGTTCTTTTTTTAGGGCACAAAGGAAAGAAATAAAATGCGTATTTTTTTAGAAGAGGCAAAAAGAGGCAGGTATATCACTTCTAGTAAAAGGGGACGCACAGACATTTTAAGGACTGCGGGCTGCGAAAAAACAAACGGTCTGCTAACTAAAAACGTCTGCGCGCGTCTGCGCAACCGCAGACAAAAGAGTTTAGAAGTACTTTTAAGAAAAAACAAACACCCCCTAAGTCATGTCTATAATTGATATACACTTAATTGATAGTAGCACAGTCCTTTTGGGTTGTACTCAACACTAGCAATTGGACAGGATAACTTTTAGAGAGAGAGGTTGATTTATTATATGATTAATAAATCAATATAAATAGTTTATAATATATTATAAGGATAATATATTAATTAGAAATAGTAATATTTAATTAATAATTAATTAGAAATTAATTGGAATTAATTATATGATTAATTGGATTAATTAAAGGTGTAGGGGCTAAATTGTAATTATTCAATAGTTAAGTAGTGAAAAATTAAAGCAGTATATATTGGGCTAAAATTAGGATATAATTATCCTATGATTTTCAAAATATATATAGATAAATAAGGGGTTTGAATTTAAGATAAAATGTTTATCTGGTTTGAATTCAAGTAAGGTTTATCTATAAGGCTTATCTGCTAAACCCTTGGGGCTATAAATAGGGACCCCTGGATCACTTATTTTCTACGCCAACTTCATACTCTCATCATCTCTCTCTCTCGTGATTTTCTAGCTTGCTAGTTCTGGGTGTGAATCATTTGAGGCACGACATTTGTGGTTTCAATTAGAGAAAACATAGATCCTTAGGTTGCATGTGAACTTAAGAGTATAAGTTTATTTGTTATGCCTATTTCTTATCTGTGGTATTAGAGCTTATTGGCTTGTTTTCTGTTGAATTTGATTTAACTGTTAAACCTTTTGTATTAGGGCTTATAGAAATTAAACCCTAATGCCTTCAAATTGTCAATTTTGGCTAGGGTTTCTGAAACCCTAGCCCCTGCCCAAAATTTCGATTTTCACATATGTAATTTTAGGGTTCTTTATTTTTGGTAGTTATGATTAATTAATAAATGGATAACCCTATACCCTTTGTTTTTCGAAATTTAGTGGGTATAGATAGGATTAAAATTAATTGATTAATTAATAATTCTTATCTGATTTAATTTATTTAATTAATTGTTCAAATATTTTAAAAAGGTTTAAAATATATCTTATATATATTATTAAATGTTAATATTTATATGTATAAGAACTGGTCAGTCAAATCACTAGCATGGCTCATTCACGAAGTTGATCTATAAAGGGGTATAAGGAAATTGCCTATAAAATGGTGGTTGAATGGGTGTCCACTCTCACCCACCGCTTCCTTGATTAGTGGAGGGTCGTTAGAAGAACGGATTTGATAGGACAACTTAATCTCATTAAAAGTATAATGCTATTAAAGAAAGTACTAGAACCAGTTTAATAAAATCCCAAATCTAGTTACTTTAGGAAAAATGTGAAAGATATGCTAACCCATGAAATTGCACATTGCACTTTATTAGTTGTTAGTGGAGCGTGTATGGTTTACCATCACACTAATGGGGACCAATAAAGAGTTATAATGGGTATCTCATAATTTATCATTGTTGATGGAGCGTGTGTGGTTTACCGGCACATCAAACTGAGATGATAAATGACATTGAGGTTACCAAGCATATTTGTATGGTTATTCACATTTTGTTTGTGATCCTCGGTATCCCAGTCACAAATGGAATAGCATAATCCGAGATTAAATATGCCACTGAATAGTTTAATGAATCTCAAAAGACCTAGGAATTTCGCTTAATTTGATTATCTTCCACGGTGGAATTGGTAAATCGTCATATACGTACCTTTATAAAAATTTACAATTAGATTACGACATCCCTCTTCTAAGTTGTGAATTATATAGTTGGGTCCTAGCCTTAATATTTAATTTTGGGTTAATATATTAAGGATTATATATCTGATTAAACCTACCTTTCTTTTATAGATGTCTACTTCTGCTGATGCTTCTGCTCCCTAATCTGCATCCCATAATAACTTCTCTTCGATCCTTTCGCTCTGCTCAAGGTGACATTGGATGGAACCAACTATAACGACTGGATGCAAAATATCAAGATGCCTCTTCGATTCGAGGACAAAGAGTATGTACTCAAAAAAGAACTCATCGAGATCGATTCAGAAACAGCCACTCTTGAGGAATATGCCTCATATAAGAAACACTACGACAATACGACCAAAGTGGCCTGCATCATGGTCGCTACTATGGTCCCCGAATTGCTAAGATTTTATGAGGACTATTGGCCATACGAGATGAACAAGGACCTTGTGGAAAAGTTCCAAAAGCGAGCTCGTCAAGAAAAGTATGAAGTAGTTAAGGCCCTCATGGAATGCAAGTTGAAAGAGGGAGAGTTTGTCTGCGCCCACGTGCAAAGAATGCACCGATATATGGAGCGACTCGTTAAGATGAAGGTGTATTTTGATGAGGAGTTGGCTACTGACATGGTATTGAACTCCTTACCAAGATGTTATGATCAGTTCATGTTGGTTTATCATTTGAACAACACTGAGACCAACTTGGCTCAGTTGCACAACTTACTACAGATTGCTGAAGCATGAATGAAAGGTAAAGGTTTAGCCTCCACTCCTGTCAGTGCTCCTATTATGGCTATTTGACAGGGAAAGGGGAAGAAGAGGAAGGGTCCTCCAAGATAGAATTGGAAGGGCATGGCGCATGCTGGGACATCTTACAATGGCCCAAAGGCCAAACCCGGTTCTGACGTTCATCCCGTCCTGAATCCTAAAGAAGCCGATTGCTTTTACTACAACGAGAAAGGACATTGGAAACGGAGCTGCCCAAAGTACCTGTAAGATCTGAAGGATGGTAAGACCAAGCCCTTGTCTGCAGGTATATACACAATTTCTAATAACTCATCATCTTCTCGTTCTTTGGTCCTTGATGTAGGTCCACAAACACTCTTAGATCTTCTCTATGGTATCAATCACACGATAAGAACACTTGGAATAATACCTTCAATGCACTCTTTTGATTAAACAAAGGACTAGTATATAAGGCTTGTTGCTTGAGCTTTACAAAGGAATTGCTATGAATGCTAGAGCTCCAAAACAACCATTAGCCTCAAATGAGGCTAGACAAAAGGTATTTATACCTTCCCTAACACCACCGAAAATCCTAAAGCCCAAAGGCCATCTCCTGACCGAACAACCTAAGGAAAGCCCACCTAGAAACCTAGTTTCTCGGTCAACTATACCGAACAACCCGATAACCCTATAATATATATATTTTACAATTTAAACCCTATAAAATTCAAAGATTAAACCACAGATTATTGTCCTAGCAATCTCCCCCTTGGTTTAATGCTTTCATTTTGGCTTCGAGTCTTCACTTGGTCTGGACATCAGTTGATCACCACAGAGAACATCAACAATCTACCCTTAATTGTGATAAACTCCCCCTTATCAGGTGACAGGTGACAGTTATAGATGTTGATAAACATTCAGCACATTTACAGTGACAACTTCATCTTCGGTACAAATGGTCTTCAGTTTTGACTTTGAAGTACATTAGGCTTCAGATTTCAGTAGGTGTCTTGAATCAGTACATCCAGTCTTTTGATTTGACTTTGACTTTGACTGGAGTCTGAATCTTCAATTGATCACATCAGGTGTTAATGTAGCAACAAGTTGACTGAGGAGGAATTCCAACAACTTCTCACATGGAGTTCAGCTTCACCTTCTTGAAGAACAAATTATGTGTCGTAATTCTTGAACGCTTCATTTGTCTGGTGCTTCTCGATACAATTCACTAATCAGCAAAACCTGTGGGTCACGGAGTTAGAAACTCTCATCACAGTTGTTCAAGGATTCATCCTTGGCTTAGAATGAGACTTCTCGCAGTATCTGTGTGAGCCCGGGGGAACGCACTGCGATTGTTTGAGTATCGGAGAACTACTCGTGGCTGTTTTGATTTAGGCCCCTGTATATCCTTGATCAAAGATCTTAATGCAGTTGACAAGTTGACAAGTCAACTTGGATCTTGGCAAGACGTTCAATGGTATCCAAACTCTGTGGAGTGTACCATCCTAGTGCCAATTTTGAATCAGGTAAAGTTGTTGGGGTCTCACAGCTATTGTGGTAAACAACAACGATCACTGACCCAGAGTTTCAATGTTTCATCAATATGAGGTAATATCACATTGAATCACAAACATCTTGTTTAGAAGAAGGTATGGGCTCAAGAGTTGTATGAGCGTGTAATATGTCTTGGTTATTAGACATACCCATCGGCTAGACTTTCGAATTGTCATCAGTGTATGGTTTATTACACTGAATCATCCAACTCTTGAATTAGAAGCTTTGTGTGTAAGAGAGATTGTTGATGCCTCACATCTACTACTGGTTTTGTAGCAGAGATCACTGGTATAGAGTGTCGAAATATCATCATCAGATGGTTTAAAGTGATGAGTCGTCTATTTCTTGCATCAGAAATGTAAAGGTGGTTAAGAAAGGATTGGTGCGTGTGATAGACTACGGTATGCAGTCTAACCATCGGCACAGACTTTTAACTCTCGACTTCGAGTGGTTTCTCTCAAAGTGTCTAGAAGTTGGTGTTGCACAAGAAAAACTTTAGATTGGTTAAGAAGCAGTTGTAAGTGCTTCACACTCATTGAGGTGTTATCAATGAGGATCACAAACACTTAAAAATTACCTCAGCAGTGAGTGGTATAAACTCGATGCGTCGTTGGTAGGTAACAATGTTTTTGAATTTTTTAATTTTTTAAGGAAAGATATGAAAATTATAAAAAAATCTAAAAAATCTTTTTGTTTTTTTAAGTTTTGTAATTTTTGTTTGTTTTTCTTGATACCAATTGTAGCTATACATAAATTTCTGATACCAATTGTTATAGTTTGAAAGAAAGAACATAAAAGCAAAACAAATTTTTGGATTTTCTGAAAGGAATGATATGAAAATTATAAAAAATATGAAAATATTTTTGTATTTTTTAAATTTTCTGATTTTTTGTTTTGTTTTGGAAAGGTCTCGAAGAAACCTTGGAATGAGTCAAATTTTTGTTTTCCTTCTCCCCCTAAATTTGTGCATGGGAAGAATAGCTAAAATAAAACATGTACAAATTTTAACTAAACAAAAATAAAGAAAAATATTTACAGAACTGATTTAATAATCAGTGAAACGTATCATTTTCAGCATCTCGACTAGTACATTGAATCGAGCTTTTGCAACAGGTTTTGTGAATAAGTCCGCCACATTATTATCAGTGTGGACTTTTTCCAAATGGATCAATTTACGCTTGAAGCAATCTCCGATAAAATGAATTTTAATATCAATGTACTTAGTCTTACAATGCTGGACTAGGTTTTTCACGATTTGGATAGCAGCTTCATTGTCACAGAAGATTGGAGTGTCAAGAAAGTTCATACCGTAATAAAGGAGCTGATGCTGCATCCAAATGACTTGAGAACAGCAGGACGAGGCAGCAACATACTCAGCTTCAGCTGTAGACGTTGACACGGTCTGTTGTTTTCTATATTGCCATGAAATCAGTCTGTCTCCTAGAAACTGACATCCAGCACCGGTGGACTTTCTGTCAATTTCACACCCTCCGTAGTTGCTATCTCAAAAAGCATAAAGATCAAATTCACGGTTCTTTGGATACCAGAGACCAAATTTTGGTCTCCCTTTAAGGTATCTAAAGATCCATTTGACAGCATCAATATGAGAAGGTTTAGGATTAGCAAGATAGCGAGCACACTGGCAGACTGCAAAAACGATATCTGGTCTGCTAGCAGTACATCAGCGAACCGATCATCGAACGATAGTAAGTTTGATCAACTGATTAGTCGTCTGAGTCTGAAGATAGCAGAGGTCGCTCATCCATTGGAGTGTTAGCCTCTTTCGCATCCTTGAAGCCGAACTTTGCAAGAATAACCTCCACATACTTCGCTTGATGAAGCAGGATACCCGTCGAACTTTGCTTCACTTGCAACCCGAGAAACATCGTCATCTCTCCCAACGAACTCATCTCAAATATTTTCTTCATCACCATTTCAAACTCCTTGCACAGAACATCGCTTGTCGAACCAAAGATGATGTCATCCACATAGATCTGGACAACGATTTGATCATCATCTTGGCGCTTGATGAACAAAGTCTAATCAATACTACCACGAGTATAACCGTGCTGCAACAAATGTTCCGTCAAGGTAGCATACCAAGCACGAGGAGCTTGATGCAGACCATAGAGAGCTTTATCTAGCTTGTAGACACGATTTGGAAACTTGGAGTTGACGAAACCAGGAGGTTGATCAACATAGATTTCCTCTTTCACCTCACCATACAAGAAAGCTGTCTTGACGTCCATTTGGTAGATGGTAAAATTCATGTAAGAAGCATAGGAATAAGTCCGCCACATTAATCGAGCTTTTGCAACAGGTTTTGCAACATCTCGACTAGTACATTGAGTCGAGCTTTTGCAACAGGTTTTGTGAATAAGTCCGCCACATTATTATCAGTGTGGACTTTTTCCAAATGGATCAATTTACGCTCGAAGCAATCTCCGATAAAATGAATTTTAATATCAACGTGCTTAGTCTTAGAATGCTGGACTAGGTTTTTCACGATTTGGATAGCAGCTTCATTGTCACAGAAGATTGGAGTGTCAAGAAAGTTCATACCGTAATAAAGGAGCTGATGCTGCATCCAAATGACTTGAGAACAGCAGGACGAGGCAGCAACATACTCAGCTTCAGCTGTAGACGTTGACACGATCTGTTGTTTTCTATATTGCCATGAAATCAGTCTGTCTCCTAGAAACTGACATCCAGCACCGGTGGACTTTCTGTCAATTTCACACCCTCCGTAGTTGCTATCTCAAAAAGCGTAAAGATCAAATTCACGGTTCTTTGGATACCAGAGTCCAAATTTTGGTCTCCCTTTAAGGTATCTAAAGATCCATTTAACAGCATCAAGATGAGAAGGTTTAGGATTAGCAAGATAGCGAGCACACTGGCAGACTGCAAAAACGATATCAGGTCTGCTAGCAGCCAGGTACATCAGCGAACCGATCATCGAACGATAGTAAGTTTGATCAACTGATTAGTCGTCTGAGTCTGAAGATAGCAGAGGTCGCTCATCCATTGGAGTGTTAGCCTCTTTCGCATCCTTGAAGCCGAACTTTGAAAGAATAACCTCCACATACTTCGCTTGATGAAGCAGGATACCCGTCGAACTTTGCTTCACTTGCAACCCGAGAAACATCGTCATCTCTCCCAACGAACTCATCTCAAATATTTTCTTCATCACCATTTCAAACTCCTTGCACAGAACATCGCTTGTCGAACCAAAGATGATGTCATCCACATAGATCTGGACAACGATTTGATCATCATCTTGGCGCTTGATGAACAAAGTCTGATCAATACTACCACGAGTATAACCGTGCTGCAACAAATGTTCCGTCAAGGTAGCATACCAAGCACGAGGAGCTTGATGCAGACCATAGAGAGCTTTATCTAGCTTGTAGACACGATTTGGAAACTTGGAGTTGACGAAACCAGGAGGTTGATCAACATAGATTTCCTCTTTCACCTTACCGTACAAGAAAGCTGTCTTGACGTCCATTTGGTAGATGGTAAAATTCATGTAAGAAGCATAGGAAAGAAAGATCCGAATTGCTTCAAGTCATGCCACAAGAGCATATACTTCCGTGTAATCAAGTCCTTCAATCTGTCTAAAGCCTCGAACCACCAGGGATGCCTTGTTTCGCACAATCACTCTCGAATCATCTTGCTTGTTGCGAAACACCCATCTTGTATCCAAAGCCTTCTTTCCTTCGGGTAGTTCCATCAATTGCTAGATATTCAACTTCTCAAACTGGTTCAGCTCTTCATGCATTGCATCCACCCAACTAGGTTCATTGAGTGCCATCTCAAGGTTCTTCGGTTCAATTTGAGAAATGAAGAACGAATAGAGACACTCGTTGACTTGACCACTTTCACTTCTAGTTAAGACAACATCATCTAGAGGGCCAATAACATTGTCAATTGGATGGTCCCGTTGAATTCTTGAGGGAACTTCATATTGGAGCGAAGCAGTAGAGACCGGAAGATTGGTGATATTCTCAACCCTTTCTGTGCCCGAAGCACCTCTATCAGAATTTCTGAAGTCGTGAGAGGTACTTGCAATGTACTCGTCAGGAATTCTTTCAGGAAAGAGAGAATCCATGAGAGTAGAGTCGAAAAGATCAACAGGTTCGGGTTGAATAAGATCTTCAAGGGTAGTCGATTGTTCAACAACTGGAGTATCGCCAACAACTTGGGATGACACATCAAGAGCATCCTCAGTTATAGGAGCAGACACAGGAGATGCACCGCCATCATGAATAGGATCTTCAATAATGACTGACGGAATGATGAGATCAGGAACAATCTATTCAGCATCGTCTCTGTAAGTTCCACTAGGGCCTCGTTGTATGCCTGAAACAACATCAGAAAGCACGTAGAAAGGTTTAAACAGTTTAGCATAATCAAACAACCAGTCAGGTCCAACACGGGCATCAGTTGGTTTCTCTTCTAGCCAACGAACATCAAATGATTCCAAGATTTGCTTTGTCGCCTTGTTGTGCACCCGATACGTGGTTTTATTCGCATATCCAACGAAGTAACAATCATCCGCCTTGGAGTTGAACTTCGGAGTAGCTTCAAGATGAAGAAGAGTGCAAGGGCAGCCAAAAGTGCGGAAATGTGAAACATTTGGCTTGCGACCATAAAGAATCCCGTAAGGTGTCTTCATTTGAGGTTTATTGATGATGACCCGATTCTAAACATAGTAGGCTGTATTGATGGCTTCAGCCCAGAAAATCATCGGCAATTTAGAATCGCACAACATGGTACGCGCAGCATCAATAAGAGTTCTATTGCATCGCTCAGCAACACCATTCTATTGCGGAGTACGAGCAGCACTAAACTGACGCATGATACCTTTGTCTGCACAAAACTTGTTCAGAACTGAATTCTTGAATTCCGTTCCATTGTCGCATCTGATGGCTTTCAGCTTCTGATTCGTTTGATTTTCAATAAGTTTAATGAATCTAATGACCAGATCTGTAGTTTCACTCTTGTTCTTTAAGAAGAAAACCCATGTAAAACCTGAGTAATCATCAATAATAACCAAAAAGTTGTAAGAACTGCGATTGAGACTGAGAACGTTGACCGAGCCAAATAGATCCATGTGAATCAGCTAAAGAATCGAATCAATGGAATTGATCTGCTTGGGCTTATGTGACTTTCTATGATGTTTGCCTTGAGCACATGCAACACATTTCTCGAATGTAATAAAGTCCTTGATTGGAAGTCCTGCAACCATGTTGTTCTTTGCGAGACGATTCAGATTTTTTGTGTTGGCATGACCGAGACATTTGTGCCACAACATCGCGCTTTGTTCTGCAGCTCGGGAGAATAAGCAGGTGACATTTTCAGGGGTGTTGTGATTCATGTCGTGATGTAAGCATTGCTTTTTTGTTCCAATCGAACAAGAATCCACTCCTCTGGAATGACTACGCCGGGCTTGAGAATCAGACATTCCTTCATTGTGAAGTATGTTAAAAAACCCTTGTCACATATTTGAGAAACGCACAGCAGACTGTGCTTGAGCTCAGGTATAAAATTCACGTTCTCAAACTTCAACACACCATTCGACACCGTCCCTCTTTGCGTGATCATCCCTTTTTCACCTCCCGTGAAGCAAACACATCCCCCGTTGAATTTCTCAATGTCGTGTAGTTGGGACATGTCGCCTGTCATGTACCTAGAACAGCCACTATCAACATACCAAGGTCTGCTGATATTCCTCCGTAACTGTTCCTGCACAATTCGCGGGATCAATTAGATTTAGGGACCCAGTCCATACGGAAATTGGGTTTATCTTCACTATCAACACATTTGACAAATTCAAAGCTCATGTCACGTTGATCAAATATTGGTGAAACATTAGAAAATGTTTTAACACTGCCATTGGGAACCCATTTCATATTTGGTTTAAAATGCTTATCTTTTGACCAAATGGGAACATTTGCATTTGAAGAAGAATTAGAACTGCTAGAAGTTGATTCTTTAGAAGACTTGGGTCTTACAAAAGTTGGTAAGCCATAGTTACTTCTAGAAGCAGCTATATTCCAGGCATTCGTGTTATTTTGATTTCTCTTTCTAGAATGTGACCTTGAGGATTTTCTCTTATGAGATGACCCTTTTGGTACATTCTGCAAAAACTGTTCCTTTTCAGATCCATACATGTGTCGGGGACAATTTCTAGCAATATGACCGGCAATTCCACAGTTACAACAAGTCTGTCTCTTTAAAGGTACATTGGAGTTTTGTCCAGGTCTAGATTTAATCAACTTATTTCCACATACACACATGCAAGTAATAGATTTATCAAACAAATTCTTCTTCCTAGCAGTTTTTAAAACAGAATCACAAGAAATTTTAGAATCCACATGAGTGTTAATGTCAAATTTAACATCATCAAACAAATCATCAGAATTAGTCTTCAAACAAGTTTTAATAGAATTAAAATCAGGCGAGTCTTCAACTTCCTCAATCTTCGTTTTTAATTTATCTGCACATGAGATAGAAACATCAGTATTTTTCATTTCAGAACTCCCAGCGGTGCCAGATGTACTCAGTTGAATGTAATTTGACAAAAAACAATCTTTAGATTCTTTAGTGTTTGGTGATGGAGTAAAATTATTATTGTATGGAGGGGGAAGAACACTATACCCAAGACCTTCACCTTGTATGTTTGACCAAACAGTTTGTTTTTCAAGAATAGTTTCAACTACTTCACTATATACATATACCTTTTTAAAGGTAGATTCAGCAATATCAAAATTTGATTTTAATGCATTTAGTTCAGCAGTCAAACTAGCAATATCTTCATTGGCAAACTTAAGGTAACATTTAGTTGTGCTAAGTTCATCTTGCATTTTCAAATAATAAGAAGTTTTGGCTTCTAAGGCTTCTTGAAGGGGTCATAATTTTCTTTTGTGTTTATGAACAAGGTTTTCGGTTTCTAAAACTTCTCTAACAAAATTTTCATTCAGTTCATGATACCTAGCTATTATATCAATAGAGGACTGAGAAGAGGAAGAAACTTTACTAACCTCATCAGCAGTAGAAGTAGTAGAGACCATGAAAGCAAACTGCAAGTCCATCATCTCTCCTTCCGCTGCATCCACATCCATCTGTCCTTCAATCTGGGCCCGGTGAGCTCTGCCCTCTCTATTCAGGTTCAGGTCCTGCAACTATCTTCCTAGGTAAATTGCTGAGCCACCATCGCCCTTTCAACATTATGAGGATGAGCAACTTCACGATTTGCTCTAACTGGTACGATGGTTCTGTCTAGATTCTCCATTCTTGGCTTGGTACACTCACGAGCAAAATGACCAAGCTCGTTGCAGTTGAAACACCTCAAATTAGCTTTGCTGAGACTCATTTTCCTATCACCAGTGTAATTTCCCAAGTATTCCTTCCAGTCCTTTGAGTAAACTTCTTGGCCCTATGCACCGCCATAGCAATGTGCCAAGAAATGTCCATCTCTTCCAAATCATCTGGATTGATTTGATCAAGGTCTCTAGCAGTCATAGGGTGAAATAGTTCACCAGCAACTAAGACATTATAACAGTTTAGAAGACCAGCCATCAAACCAAGATTTTCTTCAGCACCTTGAGGAAGAGATTGAGCAATACTTGGGATCTTGCTAGAAGAAGCAGCAGCAGGTGGGACTTGAGATGCCACAGAGGATGAACCAGGCTGTGATTTAGCTTGAACTTTTGAAGTGGCTTGACCAGTAGCATGAACAAAGAAAGCATTGTTAGTTGAAGTAGTGATGTTAGCAGACTGGTACGAGCTAACATGATTCATTTCTCTTTGCTTGTCATCCATGTCACAAGATTTTATGAGAGCCATAATCTCAGAAAGTGAGAGTCTGGCTAAGTCTTTGGTCTTCTTGATGACAGCCATATTCATGTCCCAGCTTCTAGGAAGAGAATTGAGAAGCTTCTTGTTAACATCAATCAAGGCTAAGTCTTTGGTCTTCTTGATGACAGCCATATTCTCTTCCTAGAAGCTTCTAGGAAGAGAATTGATGACAGCCATATTCATGATAGCCATAATCTCAGAAAGTGAGAGTTGGGCTTCCAAAGATTCTCCAATGACATGATTAAACATGTTGAACCTTTGGCGATGCATATCTTGCGTACTTTGCTTCATGTCTTCATTGCCCTCACACACGTCAATCAAGGCGTCCCACAAAGATTTGGCAGTTGTATATTCATGAAAACCCTGAGCAATGTCAGGTGAGGGAGCCATAGAAAGTGTAGCAAGGGCCTTTTGATCAGATTCAACCTTTTCAAAATCCAAGTAAAAGTATTCTTCAAATGGTTTATCCACCACAACTTTTACTCTAGTCATGGTAATTCCAACGGGTGGACGTAAAAAACTCGTCCACAATTTAACATCTTTCATTTTAATGTACTGTTCAAATCGATATTTCCATTCGGTAAAACCTTCGGCTTTAATTAAACAGGGAATACGGGTAATGGTACCCATAACGGAATCTATGTCGTGATTAACGTTTGACATAGCGGGATCCATCGGTAAATTTTTAAAGTTTCGAGAAATTAAGTCACAAAATTTAAAACGTAAGTGTCAAATGCTACTGAACCGAACAACCTATGCAACACCGAGCAACTAAATACAACCGATCAACTAGAAAATGCAGAACGCCCAGGAACACCGAAGAACTCTTTAAACCGAACAAAGGTCAAAACGAGCAACTAGAAGGACCGAGCAAAGGAACTTCTACCAAACAATAAGTGGAACCGAGTAACAAGCCAACCGAACAAACTGAGGAACCGAGTAACAAGAGACCGAACAACACAAAAGAACCTAGTGTACCGATTAACAACAAATGGGCTGACCGAACAATATTCAGCTGGACCGAGAAACTCAAAAACTGACCGAGTAACACTCAAAAACCCTAGCGTCGCTGATTAACTAGAAGAAACCCTAGCCGCTGCCGATTAACTCCAGGAGCCTGACCGATTAACCTCTTTTCAGATCTTAACATGCACAAACAACGTACGAAATACAATGTTGGATCAAAAACTGAATTTTTAATGAAGATGCTTGAAGATCTTCGATAATCACGAAGAACACAAGAACAAAAACACTAAAAAACAGTCAAAAAATAGTCCAAAACTGATCAAAATCGCCCAAAATCAATCCAAAAATCTTCAAATCTTCAAATTCCAAGCAAAGTAGAATGAGATTGATACCAAAAACTCAAAAACAAAAGTTTTCAAGCTCTGATACCAATTGTAGGTCCACAAACACTCTTAGATCTTCTCTATTTGGTATCAATCACACGATAAGAACACTTGGAATAATACCTTCAATGCACTCTTTTGATTAAACCAAGACTAGTACATAAGGCTTGTTGCTTGAGCTTTACAAAGGAATTGCTATGAATGCTAGAGCTCTAAAACAACCATTATCCTCAAATGAGGCTAGACAAAAGGTATTTATACCTTCCCTAACACCACCGAAAATCCTAAAGCCCAAAGGCCATCTCCTAACCGAACAACCTAAGGAAAGCCCACCGAGAAACCTAGTTTCTCGGTCAACTATACCGAACAACCCGATAACCCTATAATATATATATATATATATATATATATATATATATATATATATATATATATATATATATATATATATATATATATATATATATATATATATATATATATATATATATATATATATATATATATATATATATATTACAATTTAAACCCTATAAAATGCAAAGATTAAACCACAAAATATTGTCCTAACACTTGATAAGGATGTGGTTTTCACATTTGCTTTGATTTGCAGGGACTAAGAGAAAGTGAGGAGGTGGAGCATGGAAGAGTAAACTTGATCATGGGGAATAGGCGATCGTCTCCTGTTACCAAGAATTGATTTTATAGTCTAGTGCTTAGTGATGATGTTAGTTTAGAATTGACAAATTGTTGGTACTCGCCAGAAATGGCACGTAATATTGTTTCGTTTCATGCATTGTTTAGACAAGGTTATAGATATTCGTTTGATAATATGAATGGATCTATTTCAGTTTATATTAATGGTGTTTTTAGATTTGAAGCTTTACCTTGTGATGGGTGTGTATGAAACTGTGACATGTGTAGACAATTTAGGAAATAGTGTACTACTGATTGATTCGTCTAATGGTATATACAAGGCATGCTTGTGGCACTGTCGTCTTGGACACATTAACAAAAAACGCATCGCCTAACTTTAAAAGGATGGAGTGTTGGAATCATTTGACCTAAGGTCAGATGATGCATGTGAATCTTCTCTTTTGGGAAAGATGACAAAATCACCTTTCACAAGATCTTATGAAAGAGGTGAAGGTTTGTTGGATCTCATACACACGGATGTGTGTGGACCCTTCAGATCATCCACTAGGGATGCTAATCGATTCTATGTGACTTTTACTGATGATTACAGCAGATGTGGCTATATCTACTTAATCAAGCATAAGTCAGAAACCTTTGTAAAGTTCAAAGAGTTCAAGCATGAAGTCGAGAATCAATTAGGCAGGAAGATAAAGATGCTTAGATCTGATAGAGGCGGTGAGTATCTTAGTATCGAGTTCCACGACTATCTTAAGGAATGTGGAATAGTTTCACAGTTGACTCCTCCTAGGACACCTCAATTGAATGGTGTGGCTGAGAGACGTAAGCGGACCTTGTTAGACATGGTTCGTTCCACGATGAACCGAGCTTCTCTTCCTATTCACTTATGGGGGTATGCTTTAGAGACACCCACCCACATCCTCAATCTTGTCCCTACAAAGAAGGTTGCCAAAACACCTCATAAGATGTGGACAGTGGAAGTTCCCTCGTTAGCACATATTAAAGTCTGCGGTTGTGAAGCTTTTGTAATAGGAGAGACTCATGACAAGCTAGAAGCCAGAAGTAAGAGATGTATTTTCATTGGTTACCCAAAGCAGTCTTTTGGATATTTGTTCTACAGACCTAGCGAGGATGTGGTCTTTGTAGCATGAAGAGGAGTCTTTCTTGAGAGAGAGCTCATATTCAAAGAGGACAGTGGGAGTACTATTGACCTTGAAAAAAGTTAGGAGTCAACCAATAAAGGAACCTTAAAAGATACTAGCACTCAACCAGAGGAAGAAGTTCCTGTTGAACCGATAAACACCTCATTACCTCTTAGACGTTCCAGTAGAGTTAGCATGCCACCTGAGTTTTATGGTTTCCATATTACTACAGATGGTCACACATTTGTCAGTGATAAAACACTGGTAAATCTGGATGAACCAACTAGCTACAAGGAAGCGATGGCAGGCCTTGAGGCTGCTCAATGGAAAGAGGCAATGGACAGCGAGATCAAGTCCATGTATGACAACCAAGTTTGGAATTTGGTTGATAATGTACCAGGTCGAAAGATAGTTGGGTGCAAATGGATCTTCAAGAAGAAGACCGACATGGATGGAAAGGTACACACTTTCAAGGCTAGGTTGGTTGCGAAGGGTTTCACTCAAACCCCTAGGGTTGACCATGATGAGACCTTCTCACCGGTAGCTAAGATAAAGTCTATAAGGATAATGTTCACCATAGCTGCATTTCATGATTATGAAATTTGTCAGATGGATGTCAAGACCGCTTTCCTTAACGGGAAATTGGCTGAGGATGTTTACATGAATAAGCCAGAGGGTTTTGTAGATGCAAATTTCCCAATAGAGTGTGTAAGCTTGAGAAATCAATCTACGGATTGAAACAAGCTTCTTGCAACTGGAATCTTTGCTTTCATGAGAAAGTCAAAGAGTTTGGTTTCTCTAAGAATGAAGATGAGTCCTGTGTGTATATCAATGCTAGTGGGAGTATAGTGACTTTTATGGTGTTTTATGTCGATGACACATTGCTCATGGGAAATGACATTTCAACCTTGCAAGAAGTTAAATATTGGCTTGGAAAGCGTTTCGCCTTCAAATACATTAGAGAAGCTACCTATATTCTCGGGATAAGAATATTGAGAGATAGAAAGAAGCGACTAATTGGACTTTGTCAAAGTACATACTTGGATAAGGTACTAAAGAGGTTTAGTATGGAAAACTCCAAGAAAGGAAAGCTACCTATCCAAAGCAATGTCAAATTGAGTAAGACTCAAAGCCCAAGTACAGATGAAGAGATAGTTGATATGAGTCGGGTACCTTACGCTTCGGTTGTGGGGTCGATCATGTACGCTATGACATGTACTCGCCCTGATGTGTCCGTTGCTTTAAGCATGGTCAGTCACTATCAGGGAAATCCTGCCAGAGCTCATTGGACAGCGGTTAAAAACATTCTCAAGTATTTGTGGAGGACGAAGGACATGCTTCTGGTCCTTGGTGGCAGTGATACGTTGTGATTAAGTGGATTTAGTGATGCCAGCTTCCATACAGATAAAGACAACTTTCGGTCTCAGTCGGGCTGGGTGTTTCTGTTAAACGGTAGAGCGGTTACATGGAAAAGTTTCAAACAAGAAACGGTGGTTGATTCAACATGTGAATCAGAGTACATAGCAGCAAGCGAAGCATCAAAGGAAGCGGCTTGGTTGAAGAACTTCATCGGTGACCTTGGAGTAGTCCTGACCATTCAGGAGCCAATGGAACTGTTATGCGATAATGAAGGAGCGATTGCCTTACCCAAGGAATCGAGAGATCATGGAAAGTCCAGACATATCGACAAAAAGTACCATTACATCAGATATAGAGTAGAAGAAGGTCACCTCATAGTGAAGAGGGTATCATCTGAAGATAATCCTGCAGATCCTTTGACAAAGGCTCTGAATAGGGTTAAAGCACAGTCAGCATGTTAGGAGCATTGGTTTGAGAGATGATATTAGTTTTAGTAATTAGATAGTTATTTCGAAACTTGTAACAAAGTAAATGTAATTGACCTTTGGTGATTAAATAATGTAGAATTATTTGAGTATTGTTTACTACCTTCTGTCAATTGCTTATCTTTGTGTTTCATTTTGCATGTTTTAATTCCCGAATAATATGATTATTCAAAGGTCCACAGTCGTTCGTACATTCGGAAGTAAGTAGTGAATTAAGACTGTCATGAATTGAATTGTAGATTGTCTAAGGAGTTAGACATAGCAATAGTGTTGTTGCGATGCTCATGAGTACTTAGAAAATAGAGATTTGAGTATTGCACAAACCCACGCTCAGAGAATTACTTCATGGATTATATCACGAGTAATTGTGAGACGATAATATCTTATAGTCTTGAAACGGAGACATATAAGTTGTGATTTACAAGTCGGTTGTACAGTGGTAGTACGTAAACGCATTGGTAACTCGATGTTATAAAACGTACCGTTATGCGCGATTTGACGAGTTAAAATTACAAGCATATGAGTCAAATTTTATTCGTTCCTTTTGTCCTAACGGGAAAAGCGATATCTTTGGGCCCCTCGGTGATTTGGTTTTGACTTATAGTGTTGGGCGCAGCCAAGACTAAATTGATGAGTTCGATTAGAAGTCCTATATCATCACAAATCAGAAAATCGGGAAACAAAGTCTTGGACATTTAGATTGATTCTAATCCATGTCTCATGTCCGAATGAAATCTTGTAGAACGGAGGATCATATGATCACTTATCTTAGGATGCGTAACCGACTAGGTCAGAGTTCGGCAGCGGCTTTTGGAAGCTACAATTTGCTTATCGATTTAGAAGTTATACTGCCAGTTATAGTCATAGACTTATACAACTGTAATTGGTGTACACTTGATTGATAGTAGCACAGTCGTTTTCGGTTGCCCTCAACACTAGCAATTGTACATGATAACTTTTAGAGAGAGAGGTTGATTTATTATATGATTAATAAATCAATATAAATAGTTTAGTAATATATTATAAGGATAATATATTAATTAGAAATAGTAATATTTAATTAATAATTAATCAGAAATTAATTGGAATTAATTTTGGGATTAATTGGATTAATTAAAGGTGCAGGGGCTGAATTGTAATTATTCAATAGTTGAGTAGTGAACTATTATAGCAGTATATATATGGCGAAAATTAGGATATAATTATCCTATGATTTTCGATGTATATATATATATATATATATATATATATATATATATATATATATATATATATATATATATATATATATATATATATATATATATATATATATATATATATATATATATATAGTGTTAGGATCCGGTAGGAACCCAAAATCCGATAGGAACCGCGGGGACACTTCTCGTCCAATCATTCTCATAAGGGCAATAACGTCAAAACGTCTTCCTTCGACGTGAAGCATTCACGTGCGACGCACGTCAACGGAACGAAATACGAACTAGGGGATTTAAGTGGGTTTTTTTTCAATGATTTAAGTGGCTTTTTTTTTTTCGTTTTTTTTCGTTTTTTGTTTTTTTTATTTTTTATTTTTTATTTATTTTTTTTTCAAAGAAAATTATTTATTTTTTCAAATTTTTTATTTTCGATTATACTCGGTTTTTAGTGTTTTATTTTTTTTACTTTTTTATTTTTTTATTTATTTTATTTATTTTTATTTTATTTATTTTTTATTTTTTTTTGAATGCTACAGTACTCGATTTTTAATTCTTTTTTTTGTTTTTTTTTGTTTTTTTTTCATTTTTTATGTATATTTTTTAATTTTTAATATTTTTTAATCTTAATTTTAACGGTTTTTTTCGTATCTTTAATCTAATCATTTTGGATCATGATATTTTTAATTATAACATTTTGGATCATGTATTTTTGGATCATAACATTTTGGATCATAGTTTTTTTGCATCTTGGATCATAAGTTTTGAATCATTTTGTCGTTATATGTTTTTTTTAACTTTTTTTGGATCATAACGACTTTTGGATCTTGAATCATAACGAATATTGCATCTTTGATCATAAGTTTTTAATCGTAAAACATATTTTGGTTCTTAATATTTTGGATCATAGACTTTTCTTTTTGTAAGTTGATGTGTTTTTTCTAAAAAATAAAAAAGAATATACACATAAAAACTTATTTTCAAAAAATTCTTTTTACAAACTTACTAATATGATGTCTAGAATGATTCCTTCAATTTTTATATAATTTTTGAAAGATTTTTTTTATTTTTTTGACTTTTTAAATATAAAAATGTAAAAAAAATATTTTTTTTTCAAATTTTCATGATTATGCTTGTTTTGTAGAGAATTATATTTTAAGAACTTTGGTTTTTTTAGATTTTTTTTTCAAAAAAAAAAGTTGTGACCAAAATACAAAATGGGTGGAAAAAAAAGGACCAATCAGAAGGCGACACGTGGCGCTGAGAGTGGGGGAGAGTGGGGGCGCGTGGGTTTTTTGTTGTGTACGTAGAGCTCTCTTCCAAAAAGACCATTATAGCCTTATCAATTTAGGCTTTCCTCCCATTTAGTTTCAAATATTTACAATAACAACCCTTGGATATTTAGACATGATCATTTTTTTGAAATTAAATCATAACCATTAAATTTCACAATTAAATGGTTTCGCTTTGTCTTCGCGGTTTTTACCGGATTTTGGGTTCCTACACGATCCTCCTTCTATATATATATATATATATATATATATATATATATATATATATATATATATATATATATATATATATATATATATATATATATATATATATATATATATATATATATATATATATATATATATATATATATATATATATATATATATATATATATATATATATATATATATATACATAAGGGGTTTGAATTTAAGATAAAAGGTTTATCTTGTTTGAATTCAAATAAGGCTTCTGTAAGGCTTATCCGCTAAACCCTTGAGGCTATAAATAGGGACCACTGGATCCCATATTTTCTGCGCCAACTTCATACTCTCATCATCTCTCTCTCATGATTTTCTTTCTTGCTAGTTATGGGTGTGAACCATTTGAGGCACGACACATGTGGTGCTTGCTTCTAACGAAAGCAACTAAAGGTTAGTAGTTTTTATTCATCTTTAGAAATCGATTTTGCCCTAGGGTTCATAGTTATAGATTCAATTAGAGAAAACATAGATCCTTAGGTTGCATCATGTGAACTTAAGAGTATAAGTTTATTTGCTATTCCTATTTCCTATCATTTTTTATGAACTATGCATAATATAGTCATTAGAAAGACCATAACTAGGAATTGACTAAAATAAATTGTAGGGATATGTTTCTTAACTCAAGAGGATCACTTTGAACTAAAAATCCATTTGAATCACTTGAATTTCGATGCTTGATTTGGTTTACACCTACTTACACACCAAGAACGCACATAGTGTTCTTGGGAGTGTTTTTATGAGCAAAATGGGTTGAAAATGCAGAAAAATACACCCCATTCACGTTTTTAAATGACCACGGGATAGTAGGGAACATGTGGCACAAGGCTAGGTTAGCTAGGAGTCAAAAATGGGGCCAAACGGCCTGCTCATGCGCCCACACGCGCTCCAGAAGTCTCCAAAATGCTGATTTCGTCGGGATTTCACACGGCTTGTGTGGATTTACACGACCCGTGTGGAAAATATACAAAATTTATGTTCCGTGGCTGATGACAATCCACACAGCCCATGTATACTCACACGGCCCGTGTACAATCCATATAATATTTTCTAGCATTCCATATTTTCCTTACATTTATGCATAACTTCAAGTAGTCATAACTTTCCCATTTCTTAACTAAATTTCACAAGCTATATATGCTTAGAAAGCTAATGATAACTTCTACAACGTATTCCTACTGAAATTTCCACAGTTCTAATTGAAAGGTTTTATGCAAATCTATGAACTAAAACCCTAAGTTCACATGCAACGTATAAGGATCTATGTTTTCTTCTAATTTAATATATAACAAATTCCTAAAGGTCATATGAAAATTAACTAAAAGAATAAATCAGAAAAAACTAACATTTAGGATATTTCTTGAAGCTGAGCAGCATAAGTGTCCTGCCTCAAATGAGATCACACCCAAGAGCTAGGGAGGTAAGCCACGAAATTTAGAGAGGGAATAGGTCAAAATTGACACAGAAAACAAAGGGACTGAGGCTCCCTATTTATAGCCTCCAGTAGATAACCAGATAAGCCTTTAGAGATAAACCTTTTGAATTCAAATTAAGATAAACCTTTATCTTTAATTCAAATCTATTTATCCTAACTTATTATAATCGAAATTATATATTAATATATATACAATTTCTCAGGTTATTATCCTGCCAAAATTTTCACTTACTCAACTATTGAATAATTACAATTTCAGTCCTTGCACCTTTAAATAATTAAATTAATCACCAAATTAAATCCAATTAATTAAAGATTAATTTCTAATTAATTAATATAGTTTCTAATTAATATATTATCACTTTAATATATTAATAAACTATTTATTTTATTTCTATTGATTTATTAATCATATAATAAATCAATCTTTCTCTCTCCTGGAATTTCTGCCAAACCTCTAGCTCTGAGGGCAACCCAAATAGACTTTGCTTCTATTAATTAGGTAAATACAAATTATTAGTCATGGCTTAGACACCTAATCCAAGAGTCTCCCACTTGGATAAGTCTATGACTATAATTACCAATTTAACCTCTAATTAATCAGCAAACTGTAGCTTCCTAGAAACTGCTGCCGAACTCTGACCCAGTCAGTTCTATCCATAGATAAGTGATCATATGATCCTCCGTTCAACTAGATATTTCCGGACATGAGACATTGATTGAGATCAATCTATGTCCGGTACTCTGTTTCTCGATTTCTGATTTGTATATGACATAAGACTTCTAATTGAACATATCAATTCAGTCCTGGCTGTCCAGCACTTTAGTCAACTTCAAAATCATCGAGAGGCCTACAGATATCTGTTTCCCATCGGGGTCAAGGAACGAATAAGCTTCGACTCATAAGCTTATATCTTTTACCAGTCAAATCATTCACAACAACACGTTTTATAACATCGAGTTACCGATGCGTTTTCGTATTATCAATAAACAACTGCCTTGTAAATTATAACTCATATTTCTTCACTTCAAGATCATAAGATATTATCGTCTCAACATTGCTTGTGATATAATCCATGATGCAATCTGTTGAGCGTGAGTTTATCCAATACTCAAATCTCTATTTCCAAGTACTCATGAATGTTGTAGCAATCCTATTGCTATGTCTAACTCCTTAGACAGTCTACAAACCAATTCATGACAGTATTGATTCAATACTTACTTCCCAAAGTATGAGCAACTGTGGACCTTTATGAATAATTAAATTATTCAGGAAGTAAAAATGCGAAAGCGAAAGATAAAGATCTGATTGGTAGCTACTCCTGCTTATTACCAAGTCTCCACGAGGTAATCACCAAGTCGGATCTTGTCATAAACTATTATCGGTTTCAAGATTTCTTTTAAACTTTCAATTCTAGTTTTACATATATGTCTTTATGAACCTTTCACTCTTCCTATGTATCCAAAGTATCTTATACTGATACAATTTATTGCAGATGATCCAATCAGATGCTCTTCCGATGACATCTCAATATGTTATCCTGTCTTTTTCTCTCTTAACTCCATTCTGGTAATGTGTATTGTGACTTACTATGGTTCTCGGGGTCTTTAGTCTACTTGACTATACCCTAAGACTATTTTGAGGTTCTATGATGTGCTGGTGAACCATACGCGCTCCATCAGAATACCAACAAGATTCTTTAACCATGAAGTCCTTTAACATCATGTCCTGACGTTAATAATTACCATTTTGAAAAATATTTCAAATTATTACTGTTACTTTCACCCCAATCATTTCCCAATGAATTCTCACGTGAGTTCAAACAAACCATCCAGTATTCCCAGCCAGACAATGTCCTGAATCCAACTTACTATGCCCTAAGCATCAAGTCATCAGGATATGTTCATGACATTTTGATCGATCCAAGAAACTTGTGGAATCTGATCTAATCTTATTCCAAACCCTTTCGGAATCCAAAGATTATTTATAATCCTTGTGTCATTTTTTTCGAAAAACTATTTCCTTACAGAGACTCTTCTCTTGCATCTTGAATCTTATCAAGATTATGCTTACAATGGCTAGGTTTATGCTGATGATTTCATCTATCCAATTGATGTCTGTGAATTACATGTGTATGTTGCACCTTCTTTATTTCTTTCATGCCAAGTCATCACACTTTGCAATGATAGGAAAACCCTTTCCTGGGGCTATGCATCTTGAATCTCATCAAGATCATCTTGGCAGAGTTTCGTTCTATCTCATAGACGTTTACAACCACCTGAGTATGCCGTATCTCTATAGTGATCCGTCTCTTAACACCAAGTCATTACACTTTGTAATGAAAAGAGATGTTTCCTAGAAACAGTATGTAACCCACATATGGAGATAGTAGATAACAGCGACACTCCCACTGGATTTGACAAGGTTATGGACTATTCACAAAATCCAGGACTTTTGGCACATTTTGAGAATCCAAACCTTTCTGACATCTTAATGGAAATCTTTCAGCCCTTTCTCAAAATCCAATCCTTTGGCATATTTTTGAGAATCTGAATATCCTTTCTTGCGAGATGCCCGTGGGGTAATCCCGGGCTCATGTACCTTTGTATTGGGACACTCTTTGTGAATCCCTATTAGTGTGCCGGTGATCAACATGCGCTCCATTAACGATTCACAATGTGCCATGCAGTATCCTTTGGGATTTCATCTTCTATTGAGAGTGCTTCTCCCAGAATTAATTACTTGACTCTGAGTATCGTCTCACTCAACCAGATGTTCTGAAGGTATGTATCTATCCATGTTGCTTTCTTTTGATGATGCAGTTACTCCCATTGGTTTTTAGACCAGGTGTAAAATCAATCAAATTCTCACATAGACTGTGTCTCGCTCTAAGGTTCTCTTGTTTGGTAGCAACCGGGCTCACCAATGCTTCCAAGTAGTCGGATTCTAAATCTGTACCAACTATAGTGTTTTACCACCAATCGGTATGTCACTCCGATCATAACTACTTATGATGGTGATCAATACTACTGGTCAAGAGGAGATTATGTCAGTTGTAAAAACCGAAATCTGATTTCTGCTCCAAGCCTAGTGATGACTAAAGGTCCTTTCACTTGGCTAATCCTGAACTCATTCAGGACTGTCCCAACTCCCATTGTTTCCTTAGAACATGAGTTCTTAAGAGAGCTCTTCTTTTATAGCTGTAGCGGGATAGCCAATGAAACGACATTGCTGACCATATTCAGGCTAGTCATGAGATTTGGATGAACACTACAAGACCCTGGACTTTCTATGTGCAAGTGGGATTATCCCATCTTTACATTTCAGACAGTGTCTACAAGGCCTACTTAGTCTAGGATATGGTTGGAATATGGTTTATATGGTCTGACTGATATTTCAATTCATCAAAAACCAATTGATGATGTATCTCATGCATCGGGGATCGAACTTTTTCGATTAAAGCTCCATTATCTTCCCTAAGACACATTATAACCATTAATGTTCTTGGAAGCGAATAAACTGTGAAACATTTTTCAGTTTATGATGTCACTCAGGTTCTGTGGATCTCATACTTCCTTTGAAGTCCTTGAACTGTTCAAGGATTCAATTCAATCGCTTATTCTGATAAGCGAAGCCATATTCGTCATACTGATTGACAAATACCGTGACGTATAAGCAATTGTGTTCTATTTGAAGATTCGAGAAATACACATCAATTGATGTGTCCGTTGCTCATGATCTCGACGTCTTTTACATATCTATGTAAATTTATGTCTTTGTTAATTTTGTTCAAGACTTGCAATCATCACTTGACTCTAAGTTAACTGATTCCAAAATCCTATCCTCTGGATCTTTGGGTGATTCATTTTTGCCACATGTGCTTTATAAAGATCTTAATCATCATGTGACTCGAAGTCAAATGATTCCAAAGTCCTGTCCAACTGCATCTTTGGGTGATTCATTTCTTGCCACACATGTTTTTATTAAGAACTCAATTCATCATGTGACTCTAAGTCAAATGATTCCAAGGTCCTGTCCAACTGGACCTTTGGTTGAATTGATCCTTATAAAATTACTTTTAACAATCATAGAGAGCACAATTCATGAATCCAAACACCTTGGACGCATCAACATTCAAGTCATTTTCATTCATGCAATTAACACACTCATACAATATTTCAAGGATAAATCAAATAAACATGTATTAAAGGAAAATTAACATTTTATAAAACCAAAAATATCTTTGAACAATGTACTATATGACAAACAATGTCGCTTGCATCTAATAAGCTAATAACATGATTGTAATATCTAACTAAACTTCAAAGCTGTATGAGCTGGAGATCCAATCCAAATGTGCTCCTATGCCCCAAAGTCCCGTACCCTACTGATTCCCTGCATACAAACCAAAATGTGACTATCACATCATGCATCAAGGAATTATGGATCAGGAATTTTGAGGTTTTTAGATGTACCTAAGCTTTCAAAAAGATTCTAACCTTGGAGCATCTTCCAATATTTTCGTGACTGTATCTGATCCTATGGATTCCCAGTTTGAGACATGTCCAGACGATCTGGATCGTTTCTTGCTATGTCTCTTTACCGGACTCAATCCAGAAGTATCTGACCCATTGGAGCTATGCCTGTCCATGAGAGACTCATATAAAGTCAACAGTGGATGCATTTACATAAAAGTCTTTTTCTAGCCTTCCTTTCTATACGTCTGAATGAACAGATCGTACCTACTAATCAGCGAAGTGAGTAGGATGTCCACACTCATCTCCTGACTCATGGAGTAACCAAGTTGGTACAATTCGCCTATGTATGATTCAATCTGAAGAACATGCGAATCGATGCTACTTCCTTCTTTTAGCTTGCATTCAGCAAGTCTTTTGAAGATCCTAACTCGTTCCTCTTCAATTGGTTTTTGGAACCTTTCTTCAACCAATTGCATCAAATCATGTGGCCCCAGGGATTCAAAATCCCTGCAGAACTTAGGGTCAATGGTCAATAGCATGAGGTCACGAATATCTTTGGATTCATCATATAAGAAGTTATCCTCATCATTATGACTTTTTATGATGACTTGTTCTTGTAGAACCGGGATTGGATACTTAATGAGTTGTAGCTTGCCAGTAATAGTGAGAACCAGTCTCCAACTGCGAAGCCATTCTTTACAGTTCAGGCCAGTCAGCATTTCCATATTTGGCAGGTGCTTTCTGTCACACCCCGATCCTTGGCGGAATCGATCAAGGCGTGATATATTGTTCAAAGTCTCATGACAACTATGTTATAATATGATTAGATTCAATTAAGTACTAAGTATGCAAACAAGATCCACAACATACAAATACAAATTCAAATACAACAACATTTATTACATCAAATTTAAATAGTCTTGTGGGTTTCTAAGGTACACCCTACTTTTCATCAACTTCATTCTTCAAATCTGCATCATGGGTAAAAACAGGTCAACTACGAGAGTCGGTGAGTAATCTAGTTTTATTAAAGAAAATTGTGAGTTTGACTAATTTGAAATTTGTTTTCTTTTGAAGTTGGCAAGCAACTGTTATTGAGATAACAGTTTATAAATCAAAAATTGATTAACAAATGATAACAACAACAATAAGTCCTCACCCTATATATACATATATATGTATATATATAGGATGGAGCATCTAATCATCATACACACTCAACCACGTGCAATCAATCACCTTAGCGTCCCAAGGCGGGGTGGTCAACCCAATAGCGCTATTATTGTCCATAACGTACCTCAAGAATACGGGCATAGTCATGGAGATTAGACTAAAATGATAATGCACTACAAGTACATGTAGCGTAAACAAACAATAATTATACAAATAATGATTCAAGTATAAATGTCCCAACAATGTCTCAATTGTGATAAAATAATAAAATGAAGTTGAAAACATATTAGAACCACATGATACACCCCAAAAGTATTGAAAATTATAAAATATGGGGTAGATTACTCACATTAGTCCAAACGGAATACGTGTGTTGTACGATAGACGGCTCGAGTCAAAATGTCGTAGAACCTAATATAATTAATAGTTTTGGCTTAGGAATCGATAAATAGGAATATAGTATTAATAAAAATAATTAGACACATATTCTTATATTAGATGAATTAATAATTATCCAAATTTTGTTTTGAATATTAATGTATTTATATGTTAAATGAATTTTAAATTGAATTAATTACTTTGCTTAATTAATTTATATTTTTCACTTTAGGCAAGATTTTAATAATTTCTTATTAAAATAATAACTTGTCAAATTATAAGTATTTACAGATTTTATATATTATAAACAATTATTTATATGAAATAATCATTAAAAAGGCATTTTTACATGCTTAGATATTTAGGAAAATGGTTTTAAATACTAAACAGTAATGAAACATTCTGAAATTATCAGAAAATCATTATTTCATAAAATAGTAATTACTGTAAAATTTGCATATTTTTCTTAACTGCTTTAGTATTTATTTAATATTTTAATAATTAAACCACAACAAAATTCGGGAAAAATAATAAATGATACCCAAAACTTCTGGAAAATTAACCATAGTTTTCTAACATTATATTGAGCCTAGTGTAAATATTTTGGATATTTTTGACTATGGGGAGTATTTATTATGTTTTTCAATATTAACTAATCAATAAAATCATAAATAATAGGAAAATATTAAGAGAAATTCATTAGACTTTTTATTTATGATTAAAATGGTATATATGATATTCTGATAAGGGTTTATAATTTTTGGACATGTGTAGCTATTTATTATCAATTTAAACCATTAAATAATCATTAAATCAGGAAAAATAAGCAAACATGCTTAAAAAAATCTGTAAATTGTGTCATGGAGTCTTTAAAATGTTAATAAGGTGCGAAAAATATAAAACCTAGTTTTTAACATACATAACTGTATTTTGCAATTTATTTATCTACAACAAAATAAAATACAAAATAAGCATCAAACTGTAATATAAATGCATGAAACTTTATAAATTCACTTTACTTAGTATATGGGTTGTTCCAAAATGTTCCCAGAATTTATTGACTGCAAAAAGTATTTTATGTGAATTATTGCCTTATTATATTGCAATAATTATAGTAATTCAATAAAAACAAGTTATTTTCTGAAAATTTCCAGAACTTCTTATTTTATTTATGGGATTCTGAGAAAAATCAGGTTTATGCATAAAATGAGTTTTAGATAGTTTGGTGGATTTAATTTGTTTCATGTATGAATTTGGAACTTTTAACAACATACCTTGATGAATGCTTCAAGAGGGATGAAGATTTGAGTATGAGGGATTGTTCTTGGCTGGAAAATTGATATTTCTTGGAAGAATTTCGAGATTGAGAGTGAGAGAAAGAATAGAGAGGGTTTGAGTGGTGATGAGAATAATGTGTTTGGAGAAAAATGAAAGGAAAGATGATGGGAGGTGTGAGTGGGAGACCATGGGAATAACTTTTGGCTTTTGGTGGTCTTCATAATTTCCCACTAGCACAAGCATCTCTATGTAATACACTAATTAATATAAGAATTTTATAAAATTTAATGTAGAGTTTATAAAAATAGAGTTTTATAAAAAAATAGGTTATTATTTGATTATAACAATCTACTTTGATTTGACGTTTAATTATAGCATTCAAGTTTGATTCTTTTAATTTAATTAGAGCATCATACTTTAATTTAATTTTAATATGGTATCATAATTTAATTTGATTATAGTTATAACGTTATACTATGCTATATTGCTATTAACGTCAATTTATATCGTAGTGCATGGGTTTTGATCCTATTAGCGTCAAGTAATCTTGAGTAGGGTTTATTAAATTTCCAATTGGGTTGGGTTGGCCCGAATCCATTTTAGGCGGATGTCACAGTCTCCCCTACTTTAGGAAATTTCGTCCCGAAATTTAAGAAAAGAGTACCTTAAGAGAAAAGTTGTGGGTATTTGGTACGCATTTGATCCTCACGCTCCCATGTATACTCGGGTCTACGTGCTGACTGCCACCTGACCTTGACCAGGGGAATGCGACTTCTTTTGAGTTGCTTTTCCTTTCGGTCGGCAATTTCCAAGGGTTTATCGATAAATTGCATTGTCTCGTTGATTTGGATATCCTCAAGAGGAACATGAAGGTTCTCGTCTGCTAAACACTTCTTGAGGTTGGCTATATGAAATACTGGGTGAACTTTATTAAGCTCTATTGGTAGATCCAACTCGTAGGCTACTGGTCCGATCCTTTTCAGGATCTTAAACGGCCCTACGTAGCGGGGTGCCAATTTACCCTTGCGTCCAAATCGAACCACACCTTTCCATGGGGACACTTTTAACATGACCATGTCACCCACGGTAAATTCAAGCGGTTTGCGACGCTTGTCGGCGTAACTCTTTTGTCGGCTACGAGCTGTGAGAAGGTTATTGCGAATCTGAGTGATTTTGTCGGTTGTTTCCTGGATAAGCTCAGGACCAACGATTGGAGAATCCACTGTTGCGCGAATTACGTGGGACTCGCCAATTTCATGCCAGCAAATAGGAGATCGGCATTTACGGCCATACAATGCCTCAAATGGTGGCATCCCGATGCTAGAATGATAACTGTTATTATAGGAGAATTCCACCAACGGTAAATGAGAGTCCCAGTTTCCTCCGAAATCTAAGACACACGCCCTCAACATATCTTCGAGTGTTTGAATTGTCCTCTCAGATTGACCATCGGTCTGAGGATGATAGGCGGTACTGAGATCGAGGCGGGTTCCCATGGCTTCTTGAAGTGATTGCCAGAACCGAGAGAGAAATCTCCCATCATGATCTGAAATGATGCTGAGAGGGATGCCATGCCGACTAACTATCTCGTCGATGTAAATCTGAGCAAGTTGTTCGACCTTGAAATGTTCACGGATGGGAAGGAAGTGAGCAGATTTAGTCAAACGGTCAACGATTACCCAAATGCTGTCATGTCCCTTTGTGGTACGGGGAAGTTTGGTTATGAAATCCATGGTGATCGCTTCCCATTTCCACTCGGGGATTACCGGTTGGACCAATAGTCCAGAGGGTCGTTGATGTTCTGCTTTGACCCTGGAACATGTAAGACATTTGGCTACGAATAAAGCAATATCCTTTTTCATTCCCGACCACCAATAATTGGTTCTCAAGCCACGATACATCTTGTCAGCGCCCGGATGAATGGAATATCGAGTTTTATGGATTTCTTCCATCAGGAATGTACGAAGATTGTCGCGATCTGGGATCCAGATGCGATCTTGATAATAGAAAATACCATCAGATTTAGATTCCAACTCCCCATCAATTCCCGTGGACATGTCATTTTCGGTAATTGCCAAGTGTTGGGCTCCTCGAATTCGGTCGCTGAGATTGGACAAGATAGGAGAACATATTAAATGAAATGCTTTGGCATGTTCTTTTCGGCTTAACGCGTCGGCTACGACGTTCGCCTTGCCCGGATGATAGCGTATTTCACACTCGTAATCATTTAGGAGTTCGACCCATCGTGTTTGCCTCATATTGAGTTCCTTTTGATTAAGAATATGTTGCAAGCTCTTATGGTCGGTGAAAATTACGCATTTAGTGCCGTAAAGGTAATGCCTCCAAATTTTAAGAGCGAAAACCACGGCACCGAGCTCCAAATCATGAGTCGTATAATTCCTTTCGTGGATTTTGAGTTGTCGCGATGCGTAAGCTATAACCTTTCCCCTTTGCATCAAAACACAACCTAGACCGAGATTGGAGGCATCGCAATATACCACGAAATCTTCGGATCCTTCAGGGAGTGTAAGAATCGGAGCGTCACACAACCTTTGTTTAAGGGTTTGGAAAGCGTCTTCCTGCTTGGGTCCCCAATCAAATGGCGTACCCTTGCAAGTGAGAGAAGTAAGCGGTAAAGCGATCTTTGAGAAATTTGAAATGAAACGCCGGTAATAGCCGGCTAAACCGAGGAATGACCGAATTTCCTTGGGGGTACGTGGGGCTTTCCAATTCTTGACTGCTTCAACTTTTGCGGGATCAACTAAAATACCCTTGTCACTTACAATATGACCGAGGAATTGTACCTCCTTTAACCAAAACTCGCATTTCGAAAACTTGGCATAGAGCCGATTTCCTTGCAACGTTTGGAGAGTTAGGCGAAGGTGTCTTTCATGCTCTGCCTTTGTCTTGGAGTAAATGAGGATGTCATCAATAAAGACGATAACAAAACAGTCGAGATAAGGTTTAAATACCCGATTCATCAAGTCCATGAATGCGGCAGGGGCATTTGTTAGGCCGAAAGGCATAACAGTGAACTCGTAATGACCATAGCGGGTTCGGAAAGCAGTTTTGGGGATATCTTCTTCCCGTACTCGAAGTTGGTGATAACCCGAGCGAAGATCGATTTTTGAGAAGCATGAAGCTCCTTGAAGCTGATAAAAAAGGTCGTCGATCCGAGGTAACGGATATCGGTTCTTGATGGTCAATTTATTTAACTCCCGATAATCGATACACATACGAAACGAACCATCTTTCTTTTTGATGAAGAGAACCGGGGCTCCCCAGGGTGAAGTACTAGGGCGGATAAATCCCTTATCGGTTAATTATTGGAGCTGACTTGCCAATTCTTGCATCTCGGTTGGAGCCAACCGATATGGAGACTTGGCTATGGGAGCAGCTTCAGGAACGAGATCGATGCGGAACTCTAGCTCACGTACTGGAGGGAGTCCAGATACGTCATCGGGAAAGATGTCGGGAAAGTCTCGTACAATCGGAATATCTTCTATCTTCTTTTCTGTGACCTTTGTTTCCACCACATGGGCTAAGAAAGCCATGTATTCTTTATGTAGATATGATCGAGCTTGAGTACATGACATAAGACTAAGCTTTTTCGAACGAGTCTCGCCATAAATACGAAGACTTTGACCGTCAGCAAGAGGAATACGAATGAACTTCTCAAAACATACTATTTCAGCATGGTTTTGGGATAGCCAATCCATTCCCACGATGATGTCGAAGCTACCAAGTTCCATAGGAACTAAATTGACGGAAAATTTATGACCGCTAAAATCGAAAGTGCAATCTTGGATAACTGCATTGAGTGAAACGTATTTTCCATTGGCGACTTCTACGGTAAAGTACTCATCAAGAATCGTGCGAGGTGTGTGAAGTATGGGCTCAAATTCCAAAGACACAAAACTTTTATCGGCACCTGAATCAAAAAGTACTGAAGCGTAGCAGTCATTTATGAGAAACGTACCATTTACGACCTTATTATTGGTTTGTGCTTGGGTTGCGGTAATTACAAAGGCTCGGCCTTTGGGAGTTGGAACCTGCATTGTTGGATTTGCCTGGGCTTGAGTGTTGATGATATTGACTAGCCTAGGACACGCGTTTCTGAAGTGGGTGGGGTCACCACAATTGAAGCATGTTCCAGTTGGATACCGGGTTTGTGTTTGCTGATTTGAGGGTAGAGCGAATGGTTGTTGAGTTTTTGGTGCACGACATGTGTCCGCCAAGTGGCCATAGCGACCACAAGTCGTACAAAGGCGACACGGGCTGGTGGTCATATGGTGATAGTTACAGTGGTTACAGAGGGGGTGAGGTCCGGTATACGGCTTTTTGTTTGGTTGGGTGACTTGGGTGATAGGAGCAGCAGGGGTAATAACAGCATGGTTGTGGGGATGGCTTTTCCGCTTCTTTTTGTCGTGTCGGTGTGAGGACTCGGACTTGACAATTAGGGGGGTCTCAGGGGTCGGCTTTTCAGTTGTCATCTTTGAACCCTTGCGTGGGAGGACACCATCGTTCATATTATCCTCGTTGAGTTGACCTGCTATTTCAATAGCGGATTCCAGAGTAGATGGCCTGCTGCTGGTCACCGAATCACGGATCTGGCGCGGTAACCCTTTGATGTAGCGGCGTATTGCAGTTTTCATAGGTTGAACCATGTGAGGTAGGAGTCTTGAAAGATCATAGAATCTATTAGTGTAGGTCGCGTTGTCTCCTCCCACCTGTTTCAGATTCCAGAATTCCTCCTCGAGAGTTTGCAATTCGCTGTCCGGGCAGAACTTCTCTATCATGCGTTCCTTTAGTTTTGACCAGGTCATTCCCAAGGCTACACCCTCTCCTTTTGCCCGTTGTTCTAGGTTCCACCATGAGAGAGCATGACCTTGGAGGCACCCTGTAGCGTGACGGACCATCAGGTCCTCAGGGCACTCGCTGTGGATGAAAGTACTCTCCATTTCTTCGATCTATGTGAGGAGTGTGGTGGCACCATCTATGCCTTTGAAGTAAGGCGGCTTACAGCTACGGAAGTGCTTAAACGAGCAACGATGAGTGGTTGCTGGAGCTTGCGGCTGAAGAGTTTGAAGATGGGTTGCAATTGTTGGGATGACATTTGCTACCTCCTTAGCGATAAGGGCGGCTAGCCTTCGGTTGTTACGAGCAGCGTATGGGGGTCGTAATGCCATCTATGAGAAACACGCATATGGACTTGTGAGTTATTTGTAAATTGATTATGGAAATTAAGTTTGTAGACATTATTGGGTAAAATGATTGTAAAACACTTGTTGGGCCATGGTTAGGAGTGTGTTGGGCACCTTTTGGGCTTTCCATGGGTACTAAATGTGAAGCATGTAGCAATTGCGTGGGCCCCCACAATACTAAGTTTTCACATGTTTTTCCCATTTCAAGGCCCATTAGGGAACTTAATAGTCCAATGAGTTGGCCATTTTGGAGTGCATCCTTTCGGATACGTTTGATAAGGTCGAGTATTTTGATGGCTCAAAAGTAATGTGAATGACGCGCTTTGGCCTATAGGTTTGGGAACTCTCGCCTTTGGTCCCCAGGTAAGCAAACTGGTCCCTCGGTTGATTGGGATGTATACGAATGCTTACCTAGTCAGGACTTTCGGGCTACCGGCACCTCCCCCTTCCAGTTACTACGCGTCCATTACTTTGATCCTACCCAACTAGAGTGGATGACTTTTAATTTCCTATTAGCTCTAAGGAATATATATGTATATAAATTTTTATTTTGAAACCATTTGAGTATGTGTGTGATTTTAAGAGAAAGAAAAGAAAATTCACAAGTGTATGCACACATATAAGTGTCGGGAATAATACGTAAGCACATAAAGGAGCAATTAGCACACAAAGGTATTCCTAGGATTTTCTAAGTGCGAATTGCATGCAGTTGTGTGTGCATTTTATAAACTAGCATACGAGAGGACCCTAGAGGCTATAGACTAGGTCAAGGCAATTAACCTAATTCCCTATAGTCAAGGGCTCTGATACCAATCTGTCACACCCCGATCCTTGGCGGAATCGATCAAGGCGTGATATATTGTTCAAAGTCTCATGACAACTATGTTATAATATGATTAGATTCAATTAAGTACTAAGTATGCAAACAAGATCCACAACATACAAATACAAATTCAAATACAACAACATTTATTACATCAAATTTAAATAGTCTTGTGGGTTTCTAAGGTACACCCTACTTTTCATCAACTTCATTCTTCAAATCTGCATCATGGGTAAAAACAGGTCAACTACGAGAGTTGGTGAGTAATCTAGTTTTATTAAAGAAAATTGTGAGTTTGACTAATTTGAAATTTGTTTTCTTTTGAAGTTGGCAAGCAACTGTTATTGAGATAACAGTTTATAAATCAAAAATTGATTAACAAATGATAACAACAACAATAAGTCATCACCCTATATATACATATATATGTATATATATATAGGATGGAGCATCTAATCATCATACACACTCAACCACGTGCAATCAATCACCTTAGCGTCCCAAGGCGGGGTGGTCAACCCAATAGCGCTATTATTGTCCATAACGTACCTCAAGAATACGGGCATAGTCATGGAGATTAGACTAAAATGATAATGCACTACAAGTACATGTAGCGTAAACAAACAATAATTATACAAATAATGATTCAAGTATAAATGTCCCAACAATGTCTCAATTGTGATAAAATAATAAAATGAAGTTGAAAACATATTAGAACCACATGATACACCCCAAAAGTATTGAAAATTATAAAATATGGGGTAGATTACTCACATTAGTCCAAACGGAATACGCGTGTTGTACGATAGACGGCTCGAGTCAAAATGTCGTAGAACCTAATATAATTAATAGTTTTGGCTTAGGAATCGATAAATAGGAATATAGTATTAATAAAAATAATTAGACACATATTCTTATATTAGATGAATTAATAATTATCCAAATTTTGTTTTGAATATTAATGTATTTATATGTTAAATGAATTTTAAATTGAATTAATTACTTTGCTTAATTAATTTATATTTTCACTTTAGGCAAGATTTTAATAATTTCTTATTAAAATAATAACTTGTCAAATTATAAGTATTTACAGATTTTATATATTATAAACAATTATTTATATGAAATAATCATTAAAAAGGCATTTTTACATGCTTAGATATTTAGGAAAATGGTTTTAAATACTAAACAGTAATGAAACATTCTGAAATTATCAGAAAATCATTATTTCATAAAATTGTAATTACTGTAAAATTTTCATATTTTTCTTAACTGCTTTAGTATTTATTTAATATTTTAATAATTAAACCACAACAAAATTCGGGAAAAATAATAAATGATTCCCAAAACTTCTGGAAAATTAACCATAGTTGTCTAACATTATATTGAGCCTACTGTAAATATTTTGGATATTTTTGACAATGGGGAGTATTTATTATGTTTTTCAATATTAACTAATCAATAAAATCATAAATAATAGGAAAATATTAAGAGAAATTCATTAGACTTTTTATTTATGATTAACATGGTATATATGATATTCGGATAAGTTTTTATAATTTTTGGACATGTGTAGCTATTTATTATCAATTTAAACCATTAAATAATCATTAAATCAGGAAAAATAAGCAAACATGCTTACAAAAATCTGTAAATTTTGTCATGGAGTCTTTAAAATGTTAATAAGGTGCAAAAAATATAAAACCTAGTTTTTAAAATACATAACTGTATTTTGAAATTTATTTATCTACAACAAAATAAAATACAAAATAAGCATCAAACTGTAATATAAATGCATGAAACTTTATAAATCCACTTTACTTAGTATATGGGTTGTTCCAAAATTTTCCCAGAATTTATTGACTGCAAAAAGTAGTTTATATGAATTATTGCCTTATTATATTGCAATAATTATAGTAATTCAATAAAAACAAGTTATTTTCTGAAAATTTCCAGAACTTCTTATTTTATTTATGGGATTCTGAGAAAAATCAGGTTTATGCATAAAATGAGTTTTAGATAGTTTGGTGGATTTAATTTGTTTCATGTATGAATTTGGAACTTTTAACAACATACCTTGATGAATGCTTCAAGAGGGATGAAGATTTGAGTATGAGGGATTGTTATTGGCTGGAAAATTGATATTTCTTGGAAGAATTTCGAGATTGAGAGTGAGAGAAAGAATAGAGAGGGTTTGAGTGGTGGATGAGAATAATGTGTTTGGAGAAAAATGAAAGGAAAGATGATGGGAGGTGTGAGTGGGAGACCATGAGAATAACTTTTGGCTTTTGGTGGTCTTCATAATTTCCCACTAGCACAAGCATCTCTATGTAATACACTAATTAATATAAGAATTTTATAAAATTTAATGTAGAGTTTATAAAAATAGAGTTTTATAAAAAAATAGGTTATTATTTGATTATAACAATCTACTTTGATTTGACGTTTAATTATAACATTCAAGTTTGATTCTTTTAATTTAATTAGAGCATCATACTTTAATTTAATTTTAATATGGTATCATAATTTAATTTGATTATAGTTATAACGTTATACTATGCTATATTGCTATTAACGTCAATTTATATCGTAGTGTATGGGTTTTGATCCTATTAGCGTCAAGTAATCTTGAGTAGGGTTTATTAAATTTCCAATTGGGTTGGGTTGGCCCGAATCCATTTTAGGCGGATGTCACAGTCTCCCCTACTTTAGGAAATTTCGTCCCGAAATTTAAGAAAAGAGTACCTTAAGAGAAAAGTTGTGGGTATTTGGTACGCATTTGATCCTCACGCTCCCATGTATACTCGGGTCCACGTGCTGACTACCACCTGACCTTGACCAGGGGAATGCGACTTCTTTTGAGTTGCTTTTCCTTTCGGTCGGCAATTTCCAAGGGTTTATTGATAAATTGCATTGTCTCGTCGATTTGGATATCCTCAAGAGGAACATGAAGGTTCTCGTCTGCTAAACACTTCTTGAGGTTGGCTATATGAAATACTGGGTGAACTTTATTAAGCTCTATTGGTAGATCCAACTCGTAGGCTACTGGTCCGATCCTTTTCAGGATCTTAAACGGCCCTACGTAGCGGGGTGCCAATTTACCCTTGCGTCCAAATCGAACCACACCTTTCCATGGGGACACTTTTAACATGACCATGTCACCCACGGTAAATTCAAGCGGTTTGCGACGCTTGTCGGCGTAACTCTTTTGTCGGCTACGAGCTGTGAGAAGGTTATTGCGAATCTGAGTGATTTTGTTGGTTGTTTCCTGGATAAGCTCAGGACCAACGATTGGAGAATCCACTGTTGCGCGAATTACGTGGGACTCGCCAATTTCATGCCAGCAAATAGGAGATCGGCATTTACGGCCATACAATGCCTCAAATGGTGGCATCCCGATGCTAGAATGATAACTGTTATTATAGGAGAATTCCACCAACGGTAAATGAGAGTCCCAGTTTCCTCCGAAATCTAAGACACACGCCCTCAACATATCTTCGAGTGTTTGAATTGTCCTCTCAGATTGACCATCGGTCTGAGGATGATAGGCGGTACTGAGATCGAGGCGGGTTCCCATGGCTTCTTGAAGTGATTGCCAGAACCGAGAGAGAAATCTCCCATCACGATCTGAAATGATGCTGAGAGGGATGCCATGCCGACTAACTATCTCGTCGATGTAAATCTGAGCAAGTTGTTCGACCTTGAAATGTTCACGGATGGGAAGGAAGTGAGCAGATTTAGTCAAACGGTCAACGATTACCCAAATGCTGTCATGTCCCTTTGTGGTACGGGGAAGTTTGGTTATGAAATCCATGGTGATCGCTTCCCATTTCCACTCGGGGATTACCGGTTGGACCAATAGTTTTAGATAGTTTGGTGGATTTAATTTGTTTCATTTATGAATTTGGAACTTTTAACAACATACCTTGATGAATGCTTCAAGAGGGATGAAGATTTGAGTATGAGGGATTGTTCTTGGCTGGAAAATTGATATTTCTTGGAAGAATTTCGAGATTGAGAGTGAGAGAAAGAATAGAGAGGGTTTGAGTGGTGATGAGAATAATGTGTTTGGAGAAAAATGAAAGGAAAGATGATGGGAGGTGTGAGTGGGAGACCATGGGAATAACTTTTGGCTTTTGGTGGTCTTCATAATTTCCCACTAGCACAAGCATCTTTATGTAATACACTAATTAATATAAGAATTTTATAAAATTTAATGTAGAGTTTATAAAAATAGAGTTTTAGAAGAAAATAGGTTATTATTTGATTATAACAATCTACTTTGATTTGACGTTTAATTATAGCATTCAAGTTTGATTCTTTTAATTTAATTAGAGCATCATACTTTAATTTAATTTTAATATGGTATCATAATTTAATTTGATTATAGTTATAACGTTATACTATGCTATATTGCTATTAACGTCAATTTATATCGTAGTGTATAGGTTTTGATCCTATTAGCGTCAAGTAATCTTGAGTAGGGTTTATTAAATTTCCAATTGGGTTGGGTTGGCTCGAATCCATTTTAGGCGGATGTCACAGTTTCTGAGGATCTCAGAAGTGGGTGAAGGGGGAGAAGGAGGAGAATTGACACTTGACATCTATAAAAGAAACATAATTTATTAGTTTAATTGATCCTTTTAAATAATTACTCAATATGTTATTTAATAAGGCTAGGATCCAAAATACCCCAACTATGATGTGAAGAGGGATGCTGTAATCAAAACATAATGGTAATTAAGGTAAGATAAAACATTTATCAATTTCATCTTATGAAATTCCTAGATTTGTTGAGATGCATTGAACTGTTCAATGGCATGTTTAATCTCTTATTTGCTCCACTGTTTGTGACTGGGATGCTGAGGATCACAAACTCGATGTGAATAACCATGCAAATTTGCTCGGTAACCTCAATGTCATTTATTATCTCTAATTGATGTGCCGGTTAACCACACGCGCTCCATCAACAATGATAAATCATGAGAAACCCATTACCACTCTTTATGAACCCCTATTAGTGTGCCGCTAAACCACATACGCTCCACTAATGTTTCATAAAGTGTAATGTGCAATTTCATGGGTTAGCATCTTTTCACATTTTTCCTAAAGTAACTAGATTTGGGATTTTATAAAGTTGTTCTAGTACTTTCATTAATAACATTATACTTTTAATGAGATTAAGTTGTCCTATCAAACCCGTTCGGCTAACGACCCTCCACTGATCAAGAGAGCGGTGCGTGAGAGTGGACACTCATTCAACCGCCATTTTATAGGCAGTTTCCTTATACCCTCCTTATAGACCAGCTTCGTGAATGAGGCCTGCTATTGATTTGACTTACCAATTATCTTATACATACAATATTAACTTTTAATTATATAAGATGTATTTTAAACCTTTTAAAATATTCCTGGTTTATCTTTTAATTTTTTCGAAATTGAAACTATTAAATTTAAAAGTAAATTAAACCTTTTAAATGATTTAATTTATCTTTTAATTAAACAATTAATTAAATTAATTAAATCAAAATATTTTAGACTTTTAAAATATTCCTAGTTTATCTTTTAAATTTTTCGAAATTTAAACTATTAAATTTAAAATTAAATTAAACCTTTAATGATCCTTTAATTAAACAATTAATTAAATTAATTAAATCTAGATAGGTATAAAAAATTAATCAAATTAATTTAAACCTATCTTAAACCCCCTAAAAAATCGAAAATCAAATAATGTATTTAAGGTTATCCAATTATTAAATAATCAAAGTTACCAAAAATAGAAAACCTTCTAAAACCCTATGCCATTTTTTGAAATTAATAGAGGGGAGGGGCTAGCGTTTTCAAAACCCTAACCCTAATTTTCGATTTCAGCCAATTAGGGTTTATAAGCTTTAAACCCTAATTTTAGGAAAACAATTATAGCAATTCAACAAGAAAACAACCAAAAAGCTCTGATACCACTGAAAGGTTTTATACAAATCTGTGAACTAAAACCCTAAGTTCACATGCAACCTATAACGATCTATGTTTTCTTCTAATTGAACATATAACAAATTCCTAAAGGTCATATGAAAATTAACTAAAAGAATAAATCAGAAAAAACTAACAGTTAGGAATTTTCCTGAAGCTGAGCAGCACAAGTGTCCTGCCTCAAATGAGATCACAACCAAGAGCTAGGGAGGTAAGCCACGAAATTTAGAGGGGGAATAGGTCAAAATTGGCGCAGAAAACAAAGGGTCTGAGGCTCCCTATTTATAGCCTCCAGCAGATAACCAGATAAGTCTTCAGAGATAAACCTTTTGAATTCAAATCAAGATAAACCTTTATCTTTAATTCAAATCTATTTATCCTAACTTATTATAATCGAAATTATATATTAATATATATAATTTTGCTGGTTATTATCCTTCCAAAATTGTCACTTACTCAACTATAGAATAATTACAATTTCAGTCCCTGCACCTTTAATTAATTAAATTAATCACCAAATTAAATCCAATTAATTACAGATTAATTTCTAATTAATTAATATAGTTTCTAATTAATATATTATCACTTTAACATATTAATAAACTATTTATTTTATTTCTATTGATTTATTAATCATATAATAAATCAATCTTTCTCTCTCGTGGAATTTTTGCCAAACCTCTAACTATGAGGGCAACCCAAATGGACTTTGCTTCTATTAATTAGGTAAATACAAATTATTAGTCATGGCTTAGACACCTAATCCAACACTAATTAAGTTTTTCGGTATTCAAGCTCAAACCTGGTTAGTTCTAGATATTTGCTAGTTATACCCAACTTCAATTGATCGTAACTTCTTTATCCGAACTCCAATTGCTTCCATTTTTTTCGTACATTCTTATAATTACTGATAGCGTATCATACTGACACATACAGCAGCCCGCCAGTGCGCCAGTAGGCTCCCTGCCACCTCCCAGACGGCCAGCCAGCAGCCAGGGACCGTGCGACCCACCTGGCTGGACATCATCTGTAACGCCCCAATTTCAAAATTTCTAAAATTAATTTATGATCAAGGTTTCAATAAAATATGTATTCCAAAAAGTAAAACTGTTCAACATATTACTTAAACCAACAGCGGAAACATTTGAAAATACTAATATAGTTCATTAAAATAAATCTCTTGTATGTGATGCGCCGCCGTCACGCCTTGCCCTTCCCTTTGTCATTTGAAATACCTGAAATGTTATAAAATCAACGGGTAAGCTTAAAGCTTAGTGAGTCCACAAATTACCATACATGCCCAAACATTAAACAACCCATCCTCAAGAATGACCCGACCCTACCCGCCATACAACAGCTACGGGCGTCCATCATACAACAGATACGGACACGGGAAGGTTCTACCCATCATACAACAGCTATGGGTTCCCGGTTATGGCCCAGCGCATCATACAACAGCTATGGGACAAGGCAATAGTCCAACTCGCCATACAACAGCTACAAGGGGACACGCATCAGTACTGAGCCCAACAATAATCAACCACAGATATAGAGCAAATCATATAACTGTAAATAACATACAAGATGCCTAACATGTAACATCATATAGTAAGGTGAGGATACTCACCTAATTCGAAACCGCACAGATATACTTTAATATCCCCACTTAGCTCGCCCACACACCTATATCCGACATACACAACATGTCAAGCACTGACTAAACTTCTATAGACTTGCCTAAGGTCAGTCCCCACGTTTGGTAACCAACACTGGTCGAAACTAAGCTTTTGGGTGAAACAGCCGCTCGCCGCGGCGTGGCTTCTTACCCTATGCGTCGCGGCTATCTGCGCATAGTTACGGGGCTTAGCCAAACTCGCGTCGCTGACATAGCCTGTCCGCGCTGCGGACTCGTATTAATCCAAAGTCTTCTAAGCCCTAATCAGTTCAGTCATCGGCTAGGGTTTCACTCCATACCCTTCCTGGGATCAGAAACTACCCTAAGATCACTTCCTTATGGACATGCAAGTCCATGCATGTCCTTGGTCAAAACCTAAGTGTTCCAAGTCATCTAAGACTACTAACCAAGGGATAATACCTTAATAAGAGATAAAATGAAATATCAGAAGGTAGATCCTCTTACCTTGCTTCTGGAGAACAGAGGAATGCACCCGATCGACTATAAGCCTTTCCCCACATTGTATCTCTTCCTTCAAACCTTCAAAGCCTTGGAACCAAAGAGCCTCTGCTGAAACCAGTCGACTCCACTCTAGAAATTTCCCAAAAACTCGAACCCAAGGGCTGGGACCCTTTATATAGGCGTTTTAATCCGAATTAGGGTTTTTCACGTTAGCGGCGCACCGCGTCGCGGGTTCTTCCGAACCGCGCCGCGCGTACAAGTCCTTCGCGATTCCAGATTCTTCCTAAAGCCGCGCCGCGGATTAGTCTGGGCCGCGACTCGGCGGAACGGGTCTTACAATTCTCCCCCACTTAACTGGATTTCGTCCCCGAAATCCGCGCCGGTAAATAATTCTGGATAATGCCTCCGCATTTCCTCCTCCGGTTCCCAAGTCCACTCGAACCCTTTACGATGTTGTCACTGCACCTTAACTAATCCTATTGTTTTATTTCGTAAAGTCTTTATCTTCCTTTCAATGATGGCAATTGGTCGCTCCACATAATTTAGGCGTTCGTCTAATTGAATATCCTCCAAAGGCACTATTGTAGATTCCTCAGTAACGCACTTCCTGAGTTGCAAAACGTGGAACGTGTCGTGAATCTGACTAAGCTGCTTGGGCAGCTCCAACCGATAAGCTACCTTACCTACTCGCGCGATGATTCGGTATGGTCCAATGTACCTAGGACCAAGCTTTCCTCGCTTCCTAAAACGAATGACTCCCTTCCAAGGTGACACCTTAAGAAGAACATAATCCCTAACTTGAAACTCGAGATCGGACCGTCGCCGATCTGCATAACTTTTCTGTCGACTCTGAGCCTTTAACAATCTCTCCCGAGCCTTCTGAATTAGCTCAGTTGTCTTGACTACTACCTCAGTACTACCCAATACCCGCTGGCCTGTTGGATTAGGTGTCTAAGCCATGACTTTACAACTGTATTTATCTTGTTAATTGAAGCAAAGTCCATTTGGGTTGCCCTCATAGCTGGAGGTCAGGATAGAGTTCAGTAGAGTAAAAGGTTGATTTATTAATTGTGTAATAAATCAATAGAATTAATTAAATGGTTTATTAATATATTTAAGTGTTAATATATTAATTAGAAACTATAATAATTAATTGAGATTTAATCTAGAATTAATTGGATTTAATTTAGTGATTAAATTAATTAATTAAAAGTGTGAGGACCAGTTTGTATTTATTCAATAGTTGTATTTATTAATTGTGCTCCTTATGATTGTTAAGATAAATATTGTAAGAATCAATTCAACCAAAGGTCCAGTTGGACAGGACTTTGGAATCATTTGACTTAGAGTCACATGATGAATTGAGTTCTTAATGTGTTAAGAAATGAATCAACCAAAGGTCCAATTGGACAGGACTTTGGAATCATTTGGCTTAGAGTCAAATGATGATTAAGTTCTTTACAAAGCACATGTGGCAAGAAATGAATCACCCAAAGATCCAAAGGATAGGATTTTGGAATCAGCTGACTCAGAGTCAACTGAACATTGCAAGTCTTGAACAGAATTAACAAAGTCATAAGTTTACATAGAGATGTAAAAGAGATTGAGATTAGAAGCAACAAACACATCAGTTGCTGTGTATTGCTCGAATCTCCGAATAGAACACAATTGTTTGTACTTCGCAATTTTTGTCATTCGGTATGACGAATATGACTTCGCTTATCGGAATAAGCGATTGAATTGAAACCTTGAACAGTTCAAGGACTTCAAAGGAAGTACGAGATCCACAGAACCTGAGTGACAACTTAAACTGGGAAAAATGTTTCACAGTTATTCTCTTCCAAGAACATTAATAGTTATAATGTGTCTTAGGGAAGATGATGGAGCGTTGGTCGAAAGAGTTCGATCCTCAATGTATGAGATACATCGCCAATTAGTTTCCGATACATTGAATACTAAACCAGTCAGACCATATTCCAACCACATCTTCGACTAAGTAGGTTTGCAGACACTGTCTGAAATGTAAAGCTGGGATTGTCCCACTTGTACATTAAAGGTCCAGGGTCTTGTAGTGTTCGTCCGAACCTCACGACTGGCCTGAACCTAATCAAAAATGTCATTTCACTGACTATCCCGCTGTACCTGGAAAAGAAAGAGCTCTTTTAGAAAGAACTCATATTCTAAGGAGACAGTGGGAGTTTGGGACAGTCCTGAATGAGTTCAGGATTAGCCAAGTGAAATAACCTTTAGTCATCACTAGGCTTAGAGCAGAAATCAGATTTCTGTTTTAATACTGACATAACCTTCTCTTGACCAGTAGTACTAATCACCGTCATAAGTAGTTATGATCGGGGTGACATACCGAATAGTGGTAAAACACTATAGTTGGTACGGTTTTTCAATCCGACTACTTGGAAGCATTGGTGAGCCCGGTTGCTGCCAATTAAGAGAACTTTAGGACGAGATACAGTCCATGTGACAGTTTGATTGATTTTACAACTGGTCTTAAAACCAGTGGGAGTAATCATCAAAAGAAACCAACAAGGACAGAAACGTACCTTCAGAACATCTGGTTGAGTGAGACGATACTCAGAGTCAAGTAATTGACTTCGAGAGAAGCGCTCTCAATAGAAGATGAAATCCGAAAGGATACTGCATATTGTATGTCGTTAGTGGAGCGCGTGTGGATCACCGGCACACTAATAGGGACTCACAAAGAATATGCCAGTATAGAGGTACATGGGCCCGGGATTTCCCCGCGGGCATCTCGCAAGAAAGGATAGTCAGATTCTCGAAATATGCCAAAGGATTGGATTTTGAGAATGAGCTGAAAGATATCCATTAAGATGTCAGAAAGGTTTGGATTCCCAAAATATACCAAAAGCTCTGGATTTTGTGAATAGTCCATAACCGTGTCAAAGCCAGTGGGAGTATTGCTGTTATCTATCTCAATATGTGTGTTACATACTGTTTCTAGGAAACGTCTCTTTTCATTACAAAGTGTAATGACTTGGTGTTAAGATACGGACGCTATGAAAGACTTAATAAAGATACGGCATGATCGGGTGGTTACAAACGACTATGAGATAGATCGAAACTCTGCCAAGATGATCTTGATAAGACTCAAGATGCATAGCTCAGGAAAAGAGTTTCCTATCATTGCAAAGTGTAATGATTTGGCATACAAAGAAGGTGCAGCATACTCACATAATCCATAGACATCTATCAGATAGATGTTGTCATCAGTATAGAACCGGCCATAGTAAGCATGATCTTGATAAGATTCAAGATGCATGAGAAAAAGACTCCGAAAGGATATAGTTATTAAAAGTCGTGACACAAGGATTATAAGTAATCCTGAGATTCCAAAAGGGTTTGGAATAGGACTAGATCGAATCCAACAAGTTTCTTGGATCGATCAGAAGTGTCATGAACATGTCTTGATGACTTAATGCTTAGAGCATACTGAGTCAGATTCAGGATATGACCTGGCTGGAAATACTTAATGGATTTTGTACATACATGAGAAATCATTGGAAAATGATTAGGGGTGAATATTGATAACAATTTGAAAAGAGTTTTTCAAATAAAGACTTAATGGTTAAAGAATTTCGTTGGCATTCCGATGGAGCACGTGTGGCTCACTGGCACATCGTAACACCTCGAAATAGTCTTAGGGTGCAGTCATGTGGACTAAAGATCCCGAGAACCATGGAAAGTCACAGTACATAGAATGGAGTTGGTAGTGAGAATAACGGTATGACCAAAATTGAAATATCATCGGAAGGATATCCGATCGGATAAAGTGTATAAATGTATAACATTTGAATACATAGAAAGAATGAAAGGTCAAGTAGACATAGATACATAATACGAATTAAATAGTTTAAAATCTAGAAACCGATAATAGTCTATGTAAAATCTGACTTGGTGATTACCTCGTGGAGACTTGGTAATTAGGCAATAGTAGCCACCAGTCAGATTTTAAGTTTCAATTTTGCATGTTTCACTTCCCGAATAATTTGATTATTCAAAAGGTCCACAGTCGCTCATACTTTTCGGGAGTAAGTATGAACGAAGACTGACGTAAATTGGTTTGTAGATTGTCTAAGGAGTTAGACATTGCAGTAAGACTGCTACAACGTTCACGAGTACTTAGAAATAGAGATTTGAGTATTGGATAAACCCGCGCTCAACAGATTGCTTCATGGATTGCATCACGAGCAATGTTGAGATGATAATATCGTATGATCTTGAAGCGGAGACATATGAGTTGAAATTTACGAGTCGGTTGTGCATTGATAATGCGAAACGCATCGGTAACTCGATGTTATAAAACGCATTGTTGTGTACGATTTGATAAGTAAAAGACACAACCATATGAGTCAAAACTTATTCGTTCCTTGACCCTGATGGGAAACAGATATCTGTAGGCCGTTCGATGATTTTGAAGTTGACTTAAGTGCTGGCCAGCCTGGACTAAATTGATGTGTTCAATTAGAAGTCCGAAAGTCATAAGCAGAATCGGAAATCGGGAAACAGAGTATCGGACAGAGATTGATCTCAATCCATGTCTCGTGTCTGAAAATATCTTGTTGGACGAAGGATCATATGATCACTTATCTTTGGACGGAACTGACTGGGTCAGAGTTCGGCAGCAGTTTCTAGGAAGCTGCAGGTTGTTTATTAATCAGAAGATAAATTAAAGTCATAGACTTATCCAAGTGGGAGACTGTTGGATTAGGTGTCTAAGCCATGACTTTACAACTGTATTTTTCTTGTTAATTGAAGCAAAGTCCATTTGGGTTGCCCTCATAGCTGGAGGTCAGGATAGAGTTCAGTAGAGTAAAAGGTTGATTTATTAATTGTGTAATAAATCAATAGAATTAATTAAATGGTTTATTAATATATTTAAGTGTTAATATATTAATTAGAAACTATAATAATTAATTGAGATTTAATCTAGAATTAATTGGATTTAATTTAGTGATTAAATTAATTAATTAAAAGTGTGAGGACCAGTTTGTATTTATTCAATAGTTGAATAACTGGCGCCACCCTTGGAGGCTTCTCTAGGGTTGGCAAAAACCCTAATTAGGGTTTAGGGATCTGGTCCAAGTGGTCAACAGGCTTGCCCACTTGGAGGCTCCTTAGGGTTTCAGGTGTAACCCTAGGAGGCTATAAAAGGAACCCTCTGGCTCCCCATTATACACGCCAACTTCAACCAAGATTACTCTGCTGGACTGTCTTCTCCATTTCTATGGGTATGACTTGCATCTGAGGCAGGATACTTTTGCTGCTAGCTTCAAGAACAATATTCAAAGGTTGGTTCTTCTGATTTAAACTTTAGAAATCATTGTTGGCCTTTAGGTTTTAGTTTATTATCTTCATAGAAGAAAACATAGATCTTTATAGGGTGCATGTGAACCATAAGCAGTTTTTGTGTTCATTGTTTGCTAGAAAACCCTTCATGGCCAACCTCAACCCAGAAAATAGGAGTTCGACATTTCCTTCCATACAACATCTCAAAAGGAGCCCTGCCAATGCTCGCGTGATAACTCTTATTATAGGAAAACTCAGCTAGTGGGAGATGGGAATCCCAACTCCTGCCAAAATCGATAACACATGCCCTAAGCATATCCTCTAGCGTTTGAATCGTCCTTTCACTCTGCCCATCCGTCTGAGGATGATATGCTGTGCTGAAATGAAGGCGAGTTCCTAATTCCTCATGAAACTTCTTCCAAAATCTAGACGTAAATCGGACATCCTGGTCGGATATCACCGAGACCGGTATATCATGCCGAGAGATAATCTCATCTACGTAGACCTTAGCCAATTCCTTTGCAGAGAAGGTCTCTTGGATGGGGAGGAAATGAGCACTTTTAGTCAACCTATCCACGATAACCCAAATGGTGTCCACATGTCAAGGGGTTCTTGGCAACTTCGTGATGAAATCCATTGTGATATGCTCCCGTTTCCATTCTGGGATCTCAAGAGGCTGCAATCTCCCGTGAGGCCGTTGGTGCTCGGCTTTGACCCTACGACATGTCATGCACCTTTCGACAAACCAACCCACTTCCCTCTTCATGCCTGGCCACCAATAATATTCGCGCAGATCCCTATACATTTTAGTTGCTCCATGGTGGATAGAGAACTTGGATTTATGTGCCTCCTCCAATAGGGTTTGACGAACCCCGCCCAGCTTTGGTACCCAAATTCTCTCATTACAAGTTAACAAATCTCTACTATCTTTGACCATAGCTGCCAACTGACCCACAATTCTTTCACCTTTTTGATTTTCGCACTTGCTTGCTTCCACCTGAGCCTTCCTTATCAGCTCAAGCAGCAGTGTCACAATTGTCATCCTTAGACAAACGCCCCGAAGGGGTGTACCTGAAATCTTACAGCTTAACTCATCCGCTACCACATTGGCCTTTCCAGGGTGATAGTGTATCTCACAATTATAGTCTTTCAATACATCTAACCATCTCCTCTGTCTCATATTGAGGTTTTCCTGATCCATCAGATACTTCAAACTCTTGTGATCGGTATAGATGGTACACTTCACTCCATACAAGTAGTGTCTCCAAATCTTAAGAGCGAAAACCACCGCTCCCAATTCCAAATCATGAGTAGGATAGTTAGCCTCATGGGGTTTCAACTGTCTTGAGGCATAAGCAATCACCCTACCTCGTTGCATCAAGACTGCCCTCAATCCCGAGATAGATGCATCACAATAAACTACCATGTCCTCCATGCCTTCAGGCAAAGTCAAAACTAGAGCTTCACACAATTTCTGCCGCAAAGTCTCAAAAGCCTGTTGCTGCTCCTTACCCCACCGAAAAGCAGTATTTTTCTTAGTTAGCCGAGTCAAAGGTACCACAACCTTTGAGAAGTCTTGGATGAAACGACGATAATAACCAGCTAGACCCAAGAAACTTCTGATCTCCGAGGGAGTCTTCGGAACCTCCCACCGCATCACAACCTCCACCTTAGCCGGGTCTACCATGATTCCTTGCTCGTTGACAATGTGACCTAAAAACTGAACCTCCCGGAGCCAAAAGTCACACTTGGAAAATTTTGCATAAAACTTCTCCTTCCTTAAGGTCTCCAATACTTCCCTTAAATGCTGTTCGTGTTGCTCCCTGCTCCGAGAGTAAACTAAGATATCTTCAATGAAAACTATAACCGACCGATCCAACATCGGTCGACACACCCGGTTCATTAAGTCCATAAAAGCTGCAGGGGCATTGGTCAGTCCAAACGGCATCACTACAAACTCGAAGTGGCCGTACCTCATCCGAAAAGCCGTTTTCGGGATGTCTTCCTCCCGTACTCGCATTTGATGGTATCCTGACCGCAAATCAATTTTTGAAAACCACGAAGCGCCCTGCAGTTGATCGAATAAGTCGTCGATGCGAGGTAATGGATATCGATTCTTCACCGTAAGCTTGTTCAGCTCACGATAATCTATGCACATCCTATTGGAACCATCCTTCTTCTTAACAAATAAAATAGGCGCTCCCCACGATGAGCAACTGGGTAAACTAAGATATCGTCAATGAAAACTATAACCGACCGATCCAACATCGGTCGACACACCCGGTTCATTAAGTCCATAAAAGCTGTAGGGGCATTGGTCAGTCCAAACGGCATCACTACAAACTCGAAGTGGCCGTACCTCATCCGAAAAGCCGTTTTCGGGATGTCTTCCTCCCGTACTCGCATTTGATGGTATCCTGACCGCAAATCAATTTTTGAAAACCACGAAGCGCCCTGCAGTTGATCGAATAAGTCGTTGATGCGAGGTAATGGATATCGATTCTTCACCGTAAGCTTGTTCAGCTCACGATAATCTATGCACATCCTATTGGAACCATCATTCTTCTTAACAAATAAAATAGGCGCTCCCCACGATGAGCAACTGGGTCGAATAAATCCCTTATCTAGTAACTCCCGAAGTTGAATAGACAACTCCAGCATCTCTGGAGGCGCAAGAAGATACGGTGCTTTAGATATCGGAGCCGCATCGGGAGTTAAGTCGATCTTAAATTCCACCTGTGTCTCTGGCGATACGCCAGGAAGGTCCTCGGGAAAAACATCAGGAAAATCCCGAACCACCGGTATATCACCTGCTTTCTGCTGTGGCTTCTTTTCTCGCGCGTCTAAAACATAAGCCATAAATCCCGAACCTCCATGTTGAAGATGTCTACGTGCCCTAGCAGCTGAACAGAAGATTGCACCTCGATTCTTTCTCTCGCCCTGCACAACCAGCTCTCCCCCACTTGGGGTTTAAATCCACACTCGTTTGTTCTTACTATCAATCCATGATTCATGCTGTCCCAACCAATCCATACTGATGATGACTCGAGAGTCACTCAACGGTATAGGGATGAGATCGATCGGAAACTTTATTCCTTGAATCACTACTTCACATCCCCGATAAATGCTAGTCGCTTGCACGTTTTTATCATCCGGAATTTCTACTTCTAACGGCCGATGAAGAGTTCCTAAAGCAATACCGAAACCCTTTCCCAACACGGCAGACACAGAAGAATGACTAGCACCCGAATCAAATAGTACAATGGTAGGCGTAGAGTTGACTAAGAAAGTTCCTAATCAAAGCATAATAGACACATTAAGTACACACACCACAAACACGAGGCAAGTAAAGAAAGAGTACCCGTGACGACGTCGGGCGCATCCTGTGCCTCCTCGGCGGTCATGACGAATGCTCGACCCTTAGTCTTAGGGGCTTCCCCTTTCCCCTGCCTACCATCCGTAATCCGGAGTGTAGTAGGTGCCAGATTCTGAACCACTCCCTGAGTCAGACGGGGACACTGGGCCTTGAAGTGGCCTACCTGATTACAATTAAAACAAATCTTGACCTCCTGTCGACAATCTTTAGCATAGTGACCTCCTTTCCACACTTATGGCATATTAACACCCAGCAACGCCCCTCATGATTCCTTCCACACTTACCACACTTACCATGGCTCCTTTTCCCTTGCTTTCCCTGATCTGCCCCTCGAAATTTCTTTGACACCTGCTGAGTCTGGGTAAGTGCCGGAAGTTTCTGCCTTTGTTGGGTTTCCAATTCCAACTCTCGGGCCCGAGCGACTATGATCATATCGGAAAGAGTTTGGTGCCTAGCATCAGACACAAATTCTCGAATGTCTGTACGAAGAATCGCCAAATATCGAGTCATCCTCATGCGCTCAGTTGCCGCAAACTCTGGACAGAAGAGTGCTCTCTCATTAAACTTTTTGGTGATCTCCGTCACCGTCTCAGTGTTCTGGGTCAGATTCAGGTATTCTTGTGCCAAGCGTTCCATTTCCACCTGTGGAACATACTCGAGTTTGAACTGTTCCTTGAATTGCGGCCACGTAATAGCTTCCAACTGAGCAGGGGTGAGATCTTTCGTTCGTATTTCCCACCAATCTTTCGCACCATCTCTCTGAAGATTTACCGCAAATGTTACCTTTGAATTCTCAGGGCATGAACAGGTGCAGAAAGCACCCTCCACCGCGGAAATCCACCGCATGCTAACAATCGGATCCCTGCCCCCATCGAACATCGGAGGCGAACAAGCCGAAAAGTCCTTATTGTTTGCATCCCTGTCCCTTGACATGCCCTGAGTAGCCAGTTGCTCCTCGAGCATTGCCCATAGCTCCGCTTTAATAGTACCAAAGAACTGAGGTATCGCAGCCAACACTTCTCGCGAAACCTCCTCCGCTATCAGGTTGCGGAGATTTTCATCAGTTGACCCTTCCCCGTTCGAGGCACCCGCATCTGCCCCACCGTTACTTCGTGTGATTGCCATTCTGAAATGTGCAATGACTTTGATATCAATATTCGGGTCACTCCTATCTACCCAACCACTTGACTTTCTAGGACTTTGGTTGACTACTCTTGACTCAAGCGTGAATCCTGTGCTTTCGGTAATACTGGCCTGGTACTACCTTCCACACCTATTCGCCCTTATTCCAAGTTCGTCAATCATCCTCCTAAAATGTCACACACACTAAACCATTTCCTATGACTCATGTGGTCATGGACCGTGGTGCCTAATCTTTGACTTAATTCTCCATCCCACACGTGCCTAAAAGAACTACTGCTAACGTCGTCGAGTCGCCTCACGGATGCACAGCCGTACACAATCGGGAATAAGATAGACATTTGAATAACTGATCCTAACCTAAAGTCACAACCAAACAAGGAACAGCCAGTAAGGCCAGACCAAAAATTCTCAGGCTATCTTACCCTAATTGTATATAACCTACTAAGCAATCTAACGACAGTAGCATAAAATTCCAAAGCAGCACATATGGCACAAAACAGTCTACAGAGTATATTATCCAGACAATTTTACATCCTAGCATAATACATTTTATCACATAACACAAACTTGGCAGGGGTAATTGGGAATCACAAAACTTACTTGAGCTCGGCTGACGGTTCACATCGCATCTTCTTTTACTTTAATTAAACTTTCCAAAAACATTTTGTTGACAAAATCGCTCAGTCCTAAGTTTGAGTTTGGATTCCCAATACAGTTCATCCAAATCCCTCAAACCAAGGCTCTGATACCAATTTGTAACGCCCCAATTTCAAAATTTCTAAAATTCATTTATTATCAAGGTTCCAATAAAATATTTATTCCAAAAAGTAAAACTGTTCAACATATTACTTAAACCAACAGCGGAAACATTTGAAAATACTAATATAGTTCATTAAAATAAATCTCTTGTATGCGATGCGCCGCCGTCACGCCTTGCCCTTCCCTTTGTCATTTGAAATACCTGAAATGTTATAAATTCAACGGGTAAGCTTAAAGCTAAGTGAGTCCACAAATTACCATACATGCCCACACATTAAACAACCCGTCCTCGAGAACGACCCGACCCTACCTACCATACAACAGCTACGGGCGTCCATCATACAACAGCTATGGACACGGGAAGGTTCAACCCATCATACAACAGCTATGGGTTCCCGGTTATGGCCCAGCCTATCATACAACAGCTATGGGATAAGGCAATAGTCCAACTCGCCATACAACAGCTATGAGGGGACATGCATCAGTACTGAGCCCAACAACAATCAACCACAGATATAGAGCAAATCATATAACTGTAAATAACATACAAGATGCCTAACATGCAACATCATATAGTAAGGTAAGGATACTCACCTGATTTGAAACCGCACAGATATACTTTAATATCCCCACTTAGCTCGCCCACACACCTATATCCCACATACACAACATGTCAAGCACTGACTAAACTTCTATAGACTTGCCTAAGGTCAATCCCCACGTTTGGTAACCAACACTGGTCGAAACTAAGCTTTTGGGTCAAACAGCCGCTCACCACGGCGTGGCTTCTTACCCTACACGTCGCGGCTATCTCCGCATAGTTACGGGGCTTAGCTGAACCCATGTCGCTGACATAGCCTGTCCGTGCCACGGACTCGTATTAATCCAAAGTCTTCTAAGCCCTAATCAGTTCAGTCATCGGCTAGGGTTTCACTCCATACCCTTCCTGGGATCAGAAACTACCCTAAGATCACTTCCTTATGGACATGCAAGTCCATACATGTCCTTGGTCAAAACCCTAAGTGTTCCAAATCATCTAAGACTACTAACCAATGTATAACACCTTAATACGAGATAAAATGAAATATCAGAAGGTAGATCCTCTTACCTTGCTTCTGGAGAACAAAGGAATGCACCCGATCGACTATAAGCCTTTTCCCACGTTGTATCTCTTCCTTCAAACCTTCAAAGCCTTGGAACCAAAGAGCCTCTGCTGAAACCAGTCGACTCCACTCTAGAAATTTCCCAAAAACATGAACCCTAGGGCTGGGACCCTTTATATAGGCGTTTAAATCCGAATTAGGGTTTTTCACATTAGCGGCGGACCGCGCCACGGGTTCTTCCGAACCGCGCCATGCGTACAAGTCCTTCGCGATTCCAGATTCTTCCTAAAGCCGCGCCGCGGATTAGTCCGGGCCGCGACTCGGCGGAACGGGTCTTACATCATCCGACTAGATAACCCTGGACGATTGGTCACCATGTGTACCAATACTAGAACGACACCTCATTTCATAACGGTCATCGCATGACCTGTCAAGCCACGAATAACCCAGGTAGTGCACCTGGTCAGTTGAATGAGCCAATCACAGGCGACCACAGGCGATCGCCCAATAAGGAAAAGATTCATTCCCAAAGTTGACAGGAGGTCCCCACAAAGGTACAACGGTATATGATGATCGTACCCATGGGAGGATCATCATCTTTAATCGTACTCACACACTCGATCACCTTCATCTCTCATCTTTCTCCGATCACCGTACTAACTTAACCGTCGGAGCGCCCTTGGAAGCCAACGGATTGCAGTTTGCCAAAAATCCATTTCGAGGATGGTGCGAAGAAAAATAGATCCGCCAGCAGTTCACATCTGTGGCCCACCCATAATCAAACGGCCAAACAGAAGTCACTAACCGAAACATTGTAATCGTAATCAAAAAGCGGTTGGGGAAAGCTAAATGCAATTGGGTAGAAGAACTGCCAAGTGTTCTATGGTCGTATCGCACAACCCCAAGGACGAGTACTCAAGAGGCCCCATTGAGTCTAGTGTATCGGACGGAAGCCATGCTCCCACCAGAACTCACAATAATTCCTTAAGAGTCTCTACCTTCACCCCTGAAAAGGCGGAAGAAGATCTACGATATAACTTGGATTTGCTGGAGGAAAAACGTGAGCTCGCTAGCGTCCGGCAGGCAATATACAAGTCCAACATAGAACGGTATTAGAATAAGTGAGTGAAAGGAAAAGCTTTCAAGGTGGGGGACTTGGTACTCAGAAAAAATGAGGTAAGCCATGCCCAACTCAGAGGAAAATTGGGACCGACATGTGAAGTCCCCTATAAAGTGGTACAGTCGCATCGAAACGGTGCATACATATTGGAGACTCTCGACGGCGGTGCAATACGAAGGACCTGGAACATTCAAAATCTGAGGAAATTCTACTTCTAAGGAGACACCTCACAACACAAACTCCAACAATAGCAAGTTTTTTTAATCACTGTAATGATTCAGCCCCACAAGGAACCGAATTACAGGGCCCCTGATGTATGACATTCATTTCTCGCACGTTTTTTCTTTAAGCAAATGGCAAGTTTGTTGGATTGATCACCCAACCAACAGTCGACATGTGCATATCTATAGTAACCTAACACTACTCAATGAAAGTGAATCATAAAGCGTATGGCTGAGCACCACAAAAATTAAGTCGAATCTTAATACATATTGCCGAGCACCACATAAATTAAGTCGAATCTTAATAGATATGGTCGAGCACCACATAAATTAAGTCGAATCTTAATACATATTGCCGAGCACCACATAAATTAAGTAGAATCTTAATACATATGGCCGAGCACCACATAAATTAAGTCGAATCTTAATACGTATGGCCGAGCACCACATAAATTAAGTTGAATCTTAATACATATGGCCGAGCACCACATACATTAAGTCAAATTGAAGCTTTAGCACTCATGGCCAGGCACCACACTCCCTAATGCAGCATACAAAGATAAAGCACAAAGGGAGCCAACCAAGCAAATACAAGGAACAATAAAGGCCAACGAAGCAAACATACAAATTAGGCAACCATTCCATAACTACCTGTTCACAAAACAACGAGTAATATATGGTGATCATCACAAACCAAAAGTAAAAGAGCACAAAATAAAGTTGTCGAAGAAAGTTAACTGGTTACAACCATATCAAATAATCACAAGTCAAACAAGTTATTCATCTTCTTCCATTTTCAACAACTCCTTCAAATCTTCCACACCAATTTGACCCATGCTCAACAATCTAGCATAATCCAAAGTAGCAAAGTCCTCCATGGAATCATGAACCTCCCGAGCATGGCTGGAACTCGAGCTTCCTTGCCCAACATCAGGACCACTAATCTTTAGCTCCTGACAGAGACCACGCCAGCCAGCTTCCTCCCTAGCCATATAGCTATCCCGCCTGATATGGTTAATGCCATGAATGAAATCCGGAATCATAAACACCTTCTCCACACTCCTGACCATACCTTCCTCCACCACCAACTTCAAGTCACCCTCCATCTTCACCAAAGCTGCAGCCTTTTCCTCTAAGGCACAATCTTTTTCACACAAGTCGGCATCAAAACTATCAGCACGAATCATTAAAGCCTAGTTCTCCTGGCCAACCTTATCCAACTTCTCCTGGGCACCAGCTAGCTGCTCTTCCACAGACATTTTCTCAGCAACCAAAAGCTCAGACTTGTGATCAAACTCTCGAGCAGCACTCTCCAGGCGGGCCACTTGTGCCTCCAGTTCCTTCATCGAAGCACGTAGGCATGCATTTTCTGTCAAGGCATTGCGAGCTTCCAGCTTGAGTGACTTCTGGGTGGAGGAAGAAGCTGCCAGGTGCTCAACCCTCTTCGCTACAGCTGCCAAACAATAGGCAGACTGAGTTGATACAAATCTCAAGGCACTTACCAAATTATCATGCGAAAAATCCTCCATTTCCGAGTCAGCAGCCAGAGGAAAAGCATGAAGGGCAAAATCAATAGCATTCTCCTGTGTAGCCAAACGGGAACAATTAACAAGCTTCCAATCAGGAACAAAGGGCAGGGATGCATAATGGGTCCAGACATTGGTACCTAGAGTAGCACCCCCGCCACCACCAGAATCAAGTCCATCACCACCACCAATACCAATTCCACTCCCCCCGCCCACATCAAACCCACCTACAACCTTCCCTCCTGCACCCCTCGCGTCACCAGAATCAGACAATATTTTCAAAGCATCAACAACTTGCTCATCATGACCTCCAACACCTTCAGACTCGGATGGAACCTCGGTATCTCCAACAACTGTCCCTTCATCATCTGGAATATTAATAATACCCAAGTCGTCCTCTTTCAAGGTACTTAACAACCGATGACGGCTTATCCTCCTTACCAACCTTGTCTCCAACGAACTTTCTGAACCCTCCAGCGCATCCCGAACCGCTTTTCTTTTGTTCGCCAGCCTAGCAGACTCTCTGAGAATACCTTCTTTACTATCATGAACTGACTCCAATTATCCCCCAAGATCACCCCTGGAGAGGCCTTCAACATTCGCATCAATCAGTGGAATGTCACCAAGCTTCCCCTTGCCAAGCTTTGTCTCCTCCAACTCCTGGATCTCTTTGGCACGGGCCACAACATCTAGATTCCGAAATGCAAACAGAGCAGCCACTTTATCGACTAAATCAACTTCTTGATACTGGAGATCTCCCCTGCAGTCCTTCCCAACAACATCTTCAAAACGCACCATACACGGACCACCTACAAGGAAAAACGAAGAACAAGAGGAACATAATCGCAGAATAATATGACAATGAAAAAGAAGAGGAAGAAGAAGGAAAAGGAAGCGACAACATACTTTTTCGAACCATGTAGAACTCTGGCATCTTCCCTCGCATCCGCCAGAAAGTGCTTAACCCTCCACCTGCCAAGATATGCTCGAGAAACTCTTCAGGAACTACATGAAAACTATTCAAAGGCTTTACTACCTACTCCTGGTGAGGATATAGCTTAGGGATCTGATCGGAAACCGGCCCAGATCGATGGTACCTGGCATCGACTCTAGAGGCATTCACCCAAAGCCACTTATCATGCCAATGTTTGGGCGAATATTTGGGGTCGGGGATCAACACATGAACACTAGTCCTTCTATAGAAAGCATAATTCTCCCCGGAGGCAGCAAAACGGAAGTAATGTTTGAACACATAAAAATCAGGAACGATACCTAAACCACGACACAATAACTCAAAAGCCACAATCTTGTTGACGGAGTTCGGCATCAACTGGTGAAGACCGACACTATTGCAACGAAGAACCTCGTCAATAAAATCCGAGGTAGGAAGACGATATCTGGCGTCAAAGGTTTTTTAAATAAACACCAACTTTCCCCTCAGGGGGAAGGGAAAACCAGCATCAGCAGTCGAAATGAGATCCCCGTCCTCAGGTTGGAAGCCGTACCGTTCAACAAGAGGATCGTAAACATCATTGAAAATTTCTTGGTGGCCAACATCCGCTATTTTTGAAATAGAGGAGCAAGAAAGAAACAAAAGCGGTAATAAGGAAGTAACGAAGGATAAAGAGGAAGGAAAAGGGTTGAAAACCCTAAAAGGAGATATAAGGGCTAGAAGGAGTGGGAAACTCGAAAAAACCCTCTAATGATGAAAACTGATAGGTCACGTTATTCACATCAGCTATAATGACGCCGACCTACCGACCTGCTCTGAAAACGAACCGTCGTTCCCTAAAGTCTAGAACGTCAAAGCTAGGCCATGTCATCGTTTTGACTACCAGACTGGGGGGACTTGATAGCGTATCATACTGATACACACAGCAGCCATCCAGCGCGCCAGTAGGCTCCCTGCCACCTCCCGGACGGCCAGCCAGCAGCCAGGGACCATGCAACCCACCTGGCTGGACGTCATCCGACTCGATAACCCTGGACAATTGATCACCACGTGTACCAATACCAGAACGACACCTCACTTCATAACGGTCATCGCATGACCTGTCAAGCCACGAATGACCCAGGTGGTGCACGAGCCACTACCTGGTCAACTGAATGATCCAATCACAGACGACCACAGGCGATCGTCCAATAAGGAAAATATTCACTGCCAACGCTGACAAGGGGGCCCCACAAAGGTACAACGGTATATGATGATCGTACCCATGGGAGGATCATCATCGTTAATCGTACTCACACACTCGATCACCTTCATCTCTCATCTTTCTCCGATCACCGTACTAACTTAACCGTCAGAGCGCCCTTCCTGGATCGCCTTCCGGAGTACGACTGACCCCATTTTCGTTGTTGTGAATTCAGGCCCAAGCTCCACCGCTCGAAGGGCTCCATCGAAGGACTGGTTTGCAATCAATTACAAATATTCCATTCTTCATAATGTGAAAAAATTTACAAATCTAGTTCTATTTTGCGTTATTCATTGGTGAAGCTCCAAAAAACTTATCCTTACTTAATTTTCTCCTTGTGTGACAATTTCCTTCTTAATTCAAGTTCATCAAACATAATTCATACTTATACCGTTAAGGATTTAATATGTGACTTAATTTAATTATTTACACATTATTACACTAACAACTTAATTTATTCATTTTCAATTAAACTCTTAGAAAAATAACTTAATTATCCTATCTCATTCCATTCATCAACTTACACATAAGGTTTGAGCATTGACAAAATAGTTGGTTGTTACAATTACCTCCCCTACTTAGGATTCCGTCCTCAATCAAATCATAATTAGTAAAATATGGGTATCTTTTCTTCATTTCTGCTAAGGTCTCCCAAGTTAAATTTGATCCCAAAGAATGCTTCCATTTTACCAATATAACGTCAATCTCTTTGTTGTTTAGCTTTTTAGTTTTTATCTCCAAAATTGCTTCCGGTTCTTCAATTAGCTTGCTTGGAGTCTCTACCCTTAAATCTTCCAAAGGAATGGTTAATTCTTCCTTTCCAAAATACCTCTTTAAATAGCATACACGAAAGGTATCATGTATTCCTCTTAGTTCTTGAGGCAATTCCAACTTAAATGCTTGAACTCCAATTTTCTTCAAAATCTTAAAGGGCCCGATATACCTTGAACTTAACTTTGCTCTCTTGACAAATTTCACAACACCTTTCCATGGTGACACCTTAAGCATCACCAAATCACATTCCTTCAAATCGTAAGGTCTCTTTTTGAAACTCGCATAACTTCTTTGTGGATCCTGTGCTGCCTTCAAATTTGCTTGAATTATACCAACTTTCTCATTTGTTATTCTAACAATTTCTGGAACAGTGACCTTAGTTTCACCCGCTTCGAACCAAAATAACGGTGTTCTACACTTCTTACCATATAGTGCCTCGAAGGGTAGCATTCCAACACTTGAATGGTAGCTGTTGTTATATGAAAATTCTACTAATGGTAGATGTTCATCCCAACTACCATCAAAGTCAATAGCGCAAGACCTCAACATATCCTCCAGGGTTTGAATAGTACGTTCACTCTGTCCACGGTTTGAATAGTACATTCACTCTGTCCATCCGTACGTTCACGGTTTGAAGTAAATCTTGTTTCTCTATCCGATACTATGGACAACGGCGCTCCATGGAGTCTTATTACTTCATCAATATAAAGTTAAGTCAACTTTTCAAGTGGTGTAGTCTCTTTGATAACAAGGAATAGACCACTCTTGGTCAATCCATCAATTATGACCCAAATAATATCATGCCCCTTTCGGTTCCATGATAGGCCAATGATAAAGTCCATTGTCACAAATTCCCATTTTCCTGCCGGTATCTGTAGCGATTGAGCACTACCATAAGGTACTTGATACGCCGCCTTCACTTGAGCACACGTTGTACACTTTAAGTTGTATTTTTCAATTCTCTTCTTCATTCCCAGCCACCAATAATGTCGTTTTAAGTCTTGATAAGTTTTTGAGCTACCCGGGTGAATAGAGTACTTAGACTTATGAGAATCATCAAGTATCATCTTTTTGTGCCCACCAAGCTCTGGCACCCAAATCAGATTTTTAAAAGTCTGCAACCCTTGAATATTTTCTTCAAACTCTAGCTTCTTACCCAACCTTTCATTCTTCAAGTTGTCACTTGACAAAGCCTTTCATTGGACTTCTTTGATTTTTCCAATTATACTAGACACTAAGTCTATCCGCATTGATCTTCCTTTAATCATCTTCTTATGAATCTTCCGACTTAGGGCGTCCGCCACAACATTGGCCTTCCCAAGGTGATATATGATTTCACAATCATAATCACTAATAAGCTCGAGTCATATACTTTGCCTCAATTTGAGTTCTTTTTGTGTAAATACGTATTGGAGGCTTTTGTGATCAATATATAGCTTACATTTTGTTCCATACAAGTAGTGTCTCCAGATTTTTAACGCAAAAACTATGGCTGCAAGCTCCAAGTCATGAGTATCGTACCTTGTTTTGGGATCCTTCAATTGACGAGAAGCATATGCAATCACCTTTCCTCGTAGCATCAATACACATCCTAGCCCCTTGCCAAAGCATCACTATAAACAACAAAATCCTCGATTCCCTCTGGCAAATCAAGGACCAAGGAATTACATAATTTCTCATTCAATGTCAAAAATACCTTCTCTTGATCCATCCCCCATTCAAACTTCACTCCTTTTCTAGTTAGCTTTGTTAGTGGTACCGCAATATGAGAAAATCTTGAATGAACCGTCGGTGATACCCGGCAAGTCCAAGAAAAATTCTTACTTCCGTAGGACTTTTTGGAGCCTCCCATTTCATTACCGCTTCCACTTTTTCCGGATACACTTTAATACCTTGCGTGGAGACTACTTGACCAATGAACTACACTTCTCTTAACCAGAATTCGCACTTAGAAAACTTCACGTATAATTTCTCTTTCTTCAATACTTCTAAAATCATTTGGAGATGACGCTTATGATCTTCCTCATTCTTTGAATAAATGAGAATATCATCGATTAAAACGATGACAAAATCATCAAGGAATGGTTTGCAAACTCGATTCATCAAACCCATAAAGATAGAAGGAGCATTAGTAAGACCGAATGGCATTACAAGAAATTCATAATAACCATATCGGGTGCGAAAGGCTGTCTTCTCAATATCACAATCTTTCACTCAAACCTGGTCATACCCATCTTTATTTTTGATGAATAACACCGGTGCACCCTACGAAGAAGAACTTGGCCTAATAAAATCCTTGTCAAGCAATTCTTGCAACTGAGACTTCAATTTGCGCATTTTGGTTGGGGCTAGATGATATGGAGCTCGAGCAATAGGAGTTGCCCCCGGAATAAGATCGATGTGAAATTCAACTTCCCTTTCGGGTGGAAAACTAGGTAGGTTATCAGGAAATACTTCCGGTAATTACGCACCACTTTAATGTCATGAATATATTTTTTTTCTTTTTCGTTAGTCATAACGTAAGAAAGAAAAGAACAACACCCTTTTGATAGACATTTCCGAGCCTTAACCATACTCATGAGACTAGGTACATGTTTGTGTTTATCGTCATAGACATACACTTTACTCCTATCAGAAATCTTAATGGACACAATCTTCTTCCGACAAGAAAGTTTTGCATCATTTGCCTAAAGCCAATCCATGCCAATCATAGTATCGAAAGATTTTACCCCAATTGGAAGAAGATTCAATGAAAATTTCCTATCGTCTATACTAAGTTCACAATCTCGATACATGTGTTGTACCTCCACAAATTTACCACTAGCTATCTCCACTTCATACATCATATCTAATGGTTCTAAGGGTACATTGAGGTTTAGTCCAAACTCATGAGACAAAAACGAGTACAAAGACCAGAATCAAATAAAATATATGCAGGTAATGAGTTGACAAGTAAAATACCTGAGACCACATCATGCATTTCCTTCGCTTCCTCCCAAGTAAGTTGAAAGGAACGAGACTTCACCTTTTGTTGCTCCACCTTCTTCTGAGCTGTAGACATGAGCGTTTCTTCACCCTTCTTTGGACAATTAAAACTATAATGGCCCTTTTCATGACATGAATAGCATTCAACTTCACTTGCTGGCTTCATCTTAAATTCTTTCGATTTGTGACCAAATCGACCACAATTATAACATGTTCCATATCTTATTCGACAATCCTCCGTATGATCCTTTCCACACTTACCACACTTCTTTGTAGTTCCTTTCTTTGATTGATTAGAATTAGACTTGCCCTACTTATTTGAGCCACCTCCACCACCGCTAAACTTGTGTTTGTCACCAAAAGCTTGCTATTCCAGCGCTCTTCTTTTTCCCACGTCTTCTATATTTCGAGCTGCAATAATTGCATCATCAAGTGTTTCAGCTCTCTTAACCTCAAGTTCATACTCCGACGGTAATCCCCTAGCATATTGGTTAATTCGTGAACAAGCAGTAGGGTAAGATTCTCCCGTGAACGGTAACATATCACATAATTTCTTGGTATACTCATCGACGGATGAGTTACCCTTCTTTAGAGTTATAAAATCCTCTTGAAGCTTCTCTATATCCCTTACAAGGCAGAACTTGTTCTTCAAACGTGAAGTGAACTAGTCCCATGACCACTTGTACACCAAATCCTTTCCTAGAGTTTCATACAATGTGTTCCACCAAACAATGCGTCATCTTTTAAAAGACGAGAAGCATAGAACACTTTATTGTTTTCATGACATTTGCTAACCTCCAAGACTTGCTCCATTTCTCGGATCCACCTCATTGTGACCTTCAGTTCGAAGCTACCAAGATATTTAGTGGGTTTGCATGCAAGAAAAGACTTAAAAGAACACCTCTTTTTAGGTTCTGATCCAACGCTTCCATCGTCCTTTGAAGAGTCTCCACTCATCGGCTTCCATGAAACATCTTGTGAAAAATGGGTTTGTTTCTCTCCAAGCCGGTTATCGATTATCTGATTAACATCCTCCTTCATTTCCTTCCTTAATTTATTAATGAGGTTTTGAATCACTTCTATTGTTACGGGTTATTGTGGCGGTTGCGGGTTCGGCTCAATTTCCGCATTAACCACATTATTGACGGGTACACTTCCATGGGAATAAGTGTGGCTTGCTACTTGGCCGTCAATTGGTGGATCTTGACCACCTCCTTCCATTTACTATATATATGATAAATGGATGTTTTGTTTAATACACATTATTTTCATTTAATAATAAAAGCAGTAGGATGTTATCTCCCTAGGTAATCTTCGGATGAAGAAGTTACAATCAATTGAAGTTGGGTTATAACTAGCAAATATGAAGAAGTAACCAGGTTTGAGATTGAATACCGAGAAACGTAATTAGAACTGCGGAAATTTCAGTAGGAATGCGTTGTAGGACTTTTCATTAGCTTTCTAAGCATATATGGCTTGTGAAATTTAGTTAAGAAATAGGAAAGTTATGACTAACTGAAGTTATGTATAACTGTCAGGAAAATATGGAATGCTGGAAAATATTCTAAGGATTGTACACGGGCCATTTGAGTATACACTGGCCGTGTGGATTGTCATCAGCCACGGAACAGAAATTTTAGTATATTTTCCACACGGGCCGTGTAGATCCACACAGGCCGTGTGAAATCCTGACGCATTCAGCATTTTGGAAGCTTCTGGAGCACGTGTGGGCGCATGAGCTGGCCGTTTGGCCCTATTTTTGACACCTAGCTACCCTATAATTGTGCCACTTGTTCCCCACTATCCCTTGGTTGATTAAAAACGTGTATGAGGGGCATTTTTCTGCATTTTGAAGCCATTTTCCTAATAAAAACACTCCCACGAACACTATGTGTGTTCTTGGTATTTAAGTAGGTGTAAACCAAATCAAACATCTAAATTCAAGCGATTCAAACGGTTTTTTATTGCAAAGTGATCCTCTTGAGGTAAGAAACATATCCCTATAATTTATTTTAGTTAATTCCATGGAAATTTGATGATGGCATGAACCCTAAATTCTGGGTTGTTAATAGTTTGATGAAATTGATGGCTGTATGGTGTTTCTAATGCTTAGATTATGCTTAGTTCATAAAAACTTCACTCAAAATACCATCAAATTATTAAGTTTGATGAATTTAAGTGAGTGAGAATTATTTTGATGAATGTATGCAAGTTCTATAGATATATGAAGATAGAATGTGGACAATTATGTCATGTTGGACAAAAGACTGCCAATGGAATTTGGAGTTGACAAGGGAACAACCAACTGAAGCCTTGGAGACCTGTTGATAAATATATATATATATATATATATATATATATATATATATATATATATATATATATATATATATATATATATATATATATATATATATATATATATATATATATATATATATATATATATATATATATATATATATATATATATATATATATATATATCAAGGTTGTAGAAGTCGCTAGGCGGTAGGTGGGCGGTCGACTGGGGCCTAGGACTAGTCGGTCTAGGCGAGGACTAGTCGGCGCCTAGGCGGGGAGTATTAATTGTAATAAATTATATATATCTTGTTATACAAAAGGGAGATAGGACTAAAAACATTGTAATTTTATATGGGGCTAAATGCAAGAAAACGCAATGTACTTTCATAATTTGTTTATTATAGCATCTTACTTTCAAATTTTTTTTAATTTTAGCATCTTACTTTCAGTTCTCATGATTACAGCATTGTATTTCAAATTTTTGTTAAAAAATCTAATCAATCATAGCATCTTACCGAGTATTTACGTGTGATTGTGCTTAATCAATCAATCAAGAACAAGAAGTTGCGCACCTGTTTAATCCGTATGTGTATAAGTGTATTTGCAGGAGTCTCCATGTGTCCAACTCCAAAGGAGACTATAAAAACATGCAAGATTGTAATTAATCAAATTATTAGGTTAGAATTTAAAACCGAGTAGTTACCGACTTTTTATGAATTTTACAAGATTATTACCTCAACTCCTAAATAGGAAAATAAAGAGAACCGAAGCTGTGACCCACCAGCAACTGCTATATGTTTATAAGCTTCAATGATACGTTTAAAACCAGATTCTTGTACATGATCCTTCTGTTCATGTGTAAGGCTAATAACAGGTGCAGACATCTGTCATAGTTGCTTTTAGAATAAGTTCTTCAGACTCATCTTTTGTACAAGTGACCAATGCATGTCACCAAGTTCCAAAGCTACAACCAACATGCTCCTGAGTGATGACATTTAAGCGTTCTTGCATCATTGCCATTGATGAATAAGCCGGAAAACAAATCCAGTAAAACATGTATGAGAAGATGGCAGCCGGTCAAACAAATCGTTTGACTTGTAAATATAAAGCCTTGAAGCCAACCCACGAAACCCTTCAACCGGTAAATACTTCACTGATGTCTAAAAAAATAAAAGAACCTTCCGTTGTTCAGCACTTATTCGCCCCCACAATCTGTAAATTCACTCCTTAATTAAAATCAAATTTAAATAAAAAAAAGAAAGTATAACATACCTTCCAAAACCAATAAAATTTGTGGATCTGTATCTTTATATCCATTATATTTTGTATGTGCCTTCCAATCATCAACAGACAATCACTTTCACTACCATGTAACATCCCATCAAGATGTATATTTACTAAATAATCGAACCTGAAAGTCGAACTATTTTAACCTGAAAGTCGAACTATTTTAATCCAAAAATCAGAAATCGATAAGCTTACTGAATAATCGAACCTGAAAATCGACAAGATTTGAATCATCGAACCTACAATAATCGAGCTATTGAACCTGCAATAATCGAACCTGAAAGTCGAACCTGAAAGTCGATTTGAATCAAAATCAGAATCGATGCTTGGTGGCGGAGGAAACTGAATCGGGCGAAGGAAGAACCGAAAACTGCAGTCGATGCTTGAACAGGAGAAGAACCGAAAATTGCAGTCGATGCTTGGTGGCGGAGGAAACTGAATCGGGCGGAGGAAGCTTGCAGTCGCGAAAATTGGAAAGAAGATGGGAGGGAGAGTGGGAGATGGTCGATTAGGTCAAAATTGGAAAGAAAATGGGAGGGAGAGTGAGGGTAAACTCGGAAATTTGAGGGGTAACTTTGAAAATTTTTACCACCGCATTTGACCGCCTTTGACCGCCTAGCCCGGTTTTGACCGATGTTGACCACGCCCGACTAATTAAGCCGCATAGCACTAAACGTGTGCAGTTTTGGTCCGCCTAGCGCCTAGGCGCCGCCTAAGCGGCCGCCTAGACCGACTTTTACAACACTGATATATATATATATATATATATATATATATATATATATATATATATATATATATATATATATATATATATATATATATATATATATATATATATATATATATATATATATATATATATATATATATATATATATATATATATATATATATATATATATATATATATATATATATATATGGTGATTATGGACTAATTGATGAAATTGGATGCTATGAAGTGTTAACAACTTCAATATTGATAAGGGAGAGGATTTAAGTGAAATATTGTTGAAAATTAAAATAAATCCTAATTAGTAAAGTATAACTTTATGAAGAGTCTTAATAGATTAAGTGATTATGATGGTTGCTCATAGGTGAATAAGTATATATGAGTGTTAATGAATACGAATTGTATATGGTTTAATATGTGGTGACCAAGTCATTGGTGAGCAAGGTAAGGGAAAGAAGACCTTGGGAACCTAGCTAGCCACTTCTAGTACAGGGTGAGTAACATGTGGATTTTATGAGTACATGAAAAATAATTTTTATAAACATTGTTGTGTCAAAACATTTTAAAAGAAATGTTTTCTAAAGTTTTTTTATGCAAAAAAAGCTTTATGTTTTCCATATGTTGAAAGAATTGTTGTTATGACCAATTTGTAATGAATTGATATCGATAAAATGATACATGAACTAAATGAAAGAAATGAGAAAGATGTCTAGACAAGGATCTCACCTTAGTGAGGGGAGGTCAAATGACACTACTAGGATGGTACTCAGCACACCCTTATGGATAGATTTGTTCTATTCCATGAAGGGAAAGGGAACTAGCACTCCCTCACGGATAGATTAGTTCTATTTCGGGGAGGGAAAGGGATACGGGGAAACCCGTATAAAGCCAAATAATAAACAATGAATTATGATTTACAATTGGTTTATGTTTAATTAATAAAGCTTTTGCATTATATTTGATTATGATGAAATTGTTTGATGGTTTGTTTTGAATTAAAATTATTTCGATCTCAAACCCATGTTGCTCATGAGACTTTATGTCTCACGTATATTTGTTTTTAAATGCTATGTACTCAGGAGATAGAGTTTAAGTGTGAGAAGACTCTAGAAGAATTGAAGCATTACTTTTGGGAAATTCTTAGTAGTAGCTTTTCCATGGTGATGTATTAGATTTGTAATCCCAACATGACAATCTTTTGTAATTATGTTCAAAGTTTTTGTTAAACCCACGTTTTGTATATTTAAATTGAGTTAAAAATGTCTATGTTGGTAATGGGGTGTTACAAATTTGATATAAGTGCCATGGTTTAAGCAAATTAGGTTGGAAATTCCATCCTAGGCTTAAACTATTGAGGTAGGAATTAGGTATGCCTTAGGAACTATGCTTCAATTTTTGTCCTACATTCTTATCATTAAAAATACTCCATTCTTCATAATGTACAAAAATTTACAATTCTAGTTCTATTTTGCGTTACTCATTTGTGAAGCTCCAATAAACTTGTCATTTGTTAATTTTCTCCTTTTGTGCCAATTTCCTTCTTAATTCAAGTTCATCAAACATAATTCATACTTATACCGTTAAGGATTTAATATGTGACTTAATTTAATTATTTACACATTATTACACTTACAACTCAATTTCATCATTTTCCATTAAACTGTTAGAAAAATAACATAATTATCCCATCTCATTCCATTCATCAACTTACACATAAAGTTTGAGCATTGACAAAATAGTTGGTTGTTACACTGGGCATGGAGATATGCATCAGAGATTCTTCAAAAAGCTAATTCAATGCAACCCTACACATAATCCAGCCGATGTATGGGCCTCGAGGTGGTCATTTTATTCACTAAAATGACCGTATTATATAGATGTATTGTATAAAATATCCCTATTTTTTTCAAATTTCAGAGTTAACCACCTATTTGGAACATTAAAATATTATCGATTTTCGAACTCCTTTTAGTGGTCCTTGATATATAATCCCTGAAACCCTTTTTCCACAACTCATTTTTGAACTCTCTCATAATGGACATCTTTTCGACAATACAAGTTCGAAAAACTTTAAATCATTGAACGGTAGATAAATCTTGTACTCTTTCTTCATATATTTAGTATTACAAAGCTTTACGGTCTTGTTAATCTGTACTAAAATCGCGAACATCAAATGTTGGGATACATTAACAAAATAAACATATACAGTGAAAGTAAAAACAAAACCGTATCTCACCATGGATTACAAGAACATACGACATTTGCAACTGTAAACTAACAGTATACTTCAAGTATTACCTTAATTGTAGATCTGATGTATCTATGATGACTAAGGCGCAGTAGCGGTAACCTCTCTAATGAAATCACACCTAAGAAAATGATGCAGCACCCGGTGAAATGGAATAACTCATTGCTCGGAGAACAAGTAATCTTCTTTTAAGGTTTATGAGAGAGTTCAACTATGGAGAAAGGATCGAGCACGAGCACAAAATTTCTAGATTTTGACATCTCAAAATTGTTAATCATGATGCGTATTTATAATATTCATCATGCTTATCTAATCCTCCATTTGGATAGAGAGTTTTAAAATTCAAATTGTTGGCATTTTTACTTAATCCGTTTATCCGGTTCTAGTTTCTAATTAATATGTCTTTACTTTGATATATTAATAAACTTAGTCTCTCATGTTTACTTTCGATCTGTTTTAGCTCAATCATCTCTTGTGTGTAACCCAAAAGGACCCTTATATATATATATATATATATATATATATATATATATATATATATATATATATATATATATATATATATATATATATATATATATATATATATATATATATATATATATATATATATATATATATATATATATATATATATATATATATATATATATATATATACCACTTATACATGTTAGCAACAATTATATGGTCTCATAGTCCTAACCTAGCAAGGTGTATGTCATCCCAGACAAGTACCGTACTCATACTGTATGAGACAGCCTTAGGCAAGTGACCATATTCCTTTATTCTATAAGATATTCATATGAACGCCTGACTTAAATAATATGTTAGTCTCAAACATTCAAGATTATGTTTCTTGATATAGACTTGTAATGATGAAAACAGACTGCACTATTGATAGTATATCAATTCAATTTGAGGATAATCAGACATTTATTGTTAGCACCAAATCATTTAGGGGGCAGGGATATCACTTCTCCTATTAGGGCAGAAGAAACAAATAAACTTTGACTACATGAACCCCGCCCACTCATCATGTCATATATGGACATTTCCTTTATAGATGCCAGTTACGGACAACGTTGGAGATAAGCAATACATGATAGACTGTAGAACCATGAGTCTCGTGCATCTTCGTTTGAAAAATATAAGATATTACCATCTTAGAATTACTTTTGACAGTTTCCATGAAGTAATATCTAAGTGTTGTCTACTCCAATACTTAATCTCTATTAAGTACACATGATAATTAGCACATCTCTTTGCTTTGTTCATCTCTATATACAATTGTTAGGTACAAAGCCCTCTATGGGAAGATAACTTACGGGCTTAGAAGACCCACTATAGCATGTGAGTAATGTGCCTTTGACTAGTGTGTTGCTCACCTATATATTGTCATGTTATTATATATTTTAGGTGGATAGCTCATAATGTGAGGATTAGTGTGGTTAGTAACATTGCTCGGAATTCCATATCCCTAGGAGCATGATCCTTGTACTCTTTCACATATATGAATCATTCGGCTTATTGCAGATTGTTCTTCAGTGTTTATGATGTTCTTATTCCGCATTCATGCCAAATCCGGACTTATTATTTCATAAAAATGGTATCACAGCAGGTATACTCTATTTTATCGTTTTGGGAATTTCCCTGTTCATACTTTGAATCTCAGATCTGATTCATTTCCATATCAGATATCCACATTTTTAAAGTATTATTCTCAATCGTTATCTTACTCGATCTCAAAATTTCCAATTCAATGGCGGATTTCAATAATGACACTCTTTTGTTAAATTATGAAAGTCCCTTGGGTTTGTCAAACAAAGCTCCAATGTTGATCCCTGAAAATTATGATCAATGGACTGATGTAATGGAAGATTATTTAACCGGGACTGACAAAGATCTCCGAATTCTATCTCTTAAGGTCCATTTGTTGTTGATCTTCAAGGAAGATTCATTACGGGTGTTGTTGTAGAAAACAAAGCCATGATTATAGCAAATAAAGAAAATATTGACAACTATAAAATTTACATGAGAGAATTACGAAGCGATCTTCCATCAGTCGTTTACAAAACCCAAATATGAAAAATCACATAACGCTAATTTGAAGTCCAAATCGAAACCACCTTCTACCATGAAAATTATGAAATGAGTACCGAAGTCTGAGATTACTAAGCTTTAGAAGCCAATATCCATTTTAGAAGAAGGATCATCTTCTAGAATAGTTAAAGCTGACCTTATTGAACCTTAGATTGAAAATTCCACAACTCATCCACTAGGACCCAAATAAACTTGGATACCTGAAGATTCTCATTGATCGCAGGTGATGGTACATCGATAGTGGTTGCCCATGTCATATGACTAGCAAGAAGGAATACTTTTGTGGTTTCATAAGTCTAGAAAATGCGGGTAATGTAAAATCCGGGAATAATTGAAGTGTACAATTAGAGGATATAGAAAGATAACCAATGGGAAGTCCATAATAAACTGTGTTGCATATGTGGAAGGTCTAAAGCACAATCTTAGAAGTGTCTCATAACTCTGTGTGGGTACTGGAAACAATATTATATTTGATGATCAAAAAGTGTCATTAAAAGAAAGAAGACAAAAAAGTGCTACTTAAATCTAGAATAAAAAATAGAAATGTACCCACTTGATATGAAGTTAATTGTGGGTGTACCAGCAATATGTTTCCTATTAAATGCAACTTCGGATTTAAGTTGGCTATAGCGTAGAAGACTCATTTAAATTTTAAGAACAACAACAAGTTAATTGCTCTCGATTTGGTTCATGGTATGTATGCTCTTAAGTTTGATAATGATACATTTTGTGCCGCATGCGAACAATGGAATCAAAAGTGCCAAGGTCATTCGGTTACCATTGACACAAAAATTTTAGAACTATTAGAGCTTCTGCACATCGACTTTTGTGGCCCTTCCATAGTGGAATCTTTGGGTGGAAAAAAGTACATCTTGGTCATAGTCGATAATTTTTCTAGGTTCATATTGGTCATTTTTCTCAGGAAGAAATCAAAAACTCCTAAAGAGTTTATAGCCTTCATCAAAAAATTGAACAGCACTTGTAAAAACGTGTGAGAGCTATCCGAAGTGACAATGGAACCAAGTTCAAGAGTCAAACACTTGACTCTTTCCTATCCAAAAAAGAGATCTATCATAACTTTTCTGCACCCTACACTCCACAGTAGAATGGAGTTGTTGAACGAAGGAATCCGTCCATATAGGAAGCTGCCAGGATTGTGCTTAAATTTTCAAATCTTCCAATGTATTTATGGCTGAAGCCATTGATTTAACCTGTTTCACCCAAAATAGATCATGTGTTCACAGAAGGTTTAATACAACTCCATAAGAACTAATCAACAAAAGGAAATTGAATGTCAAATTCTTCCACATCGATTGTCGTTGTTTCTTCATGAAAATAAAGGACCCCTCACAAAGTTCAGTGACAAATCAGATGAATGGATCTTTCTGGGATATTCTCAAAATTCCAAACCATATAAGGTTCTGAACAAGTGAGCAAGAAAGATTGAAGAAACCTTCAATCTCACATTCGATGACTTCTATGTCAAGAAAACACAAGCTTACTTCCCTATATCTTGTATCTTTCCTAAAACTTCTGTGAATACTCAACCTTTGCTTTCGTTTGAATCTGACTTTAATCTTTTGTATGATTGTCCAGCACGTGTAGTTGATTCTGAGGTCAATGCTCGTGACATTGGTGTACTCGAATCCATGAAGCTGACAAAAGAACATCCAGCACCTTCAGATACAACTATTGTTACTATACCTTCAGTCGAGGGGGAGCATTAGCTATCAACTCTGGATATGTCAACGGCTAAGGGGGAGCGCATAAAAGAAAATAATTCCTCACCCTTCGATGACGCCTCAAGGATACAATCTAATGACACACCTATTGAGGGGGAGCAAGGATCTACTACACACTTTATGCCTTCAAACCTAGAAACACATATCGAGGGGGAGCGGACATTAAATGACGACACTTTATCTTCTCCTTCAGATCCTCCTCATATTGCTAATGGTGGTGTTCCTTTTGTTTTTTCTTATCCTACTGATATGGAAGAAGTAATTGTTGAAGTTCATTTTGATTATGATTCCAAATATCCTCCCCTAGAGAAGTGGACTCGTGATCATCCGAAGGAACATGTTATGGTAATCTCAATACTGGGGTTCTCACACATGAACAATTGAAGGAAAACCTACAGGAAATCAACAAAAGTTCTGATTTTTGTATGTTTCATGTTTTTATTTCTAAAATTAGCCAAAAACTATAAAAGATGCTTTCGATCATCATGATTGGGTCAAAGCCATGTAGAGTTAATTAGAAAAATTTTCACAAAACAACGTTTGGACGCTAATTCCTAGGCCTGCTAATGCCTCTGATTCTCAAATGGGTTTATCGAAACAATCTTGGCACCGAAGGAAATTATTAAGCCATTTTTATTGTTGGTTTAAGTTTTGCATTTAATCGGACCAAATCCAAGGAGTTTCTGGGCTAAAATGAATATTTTATGGGCCTAAATGAGGATTTCGGTAACCGAAATCCAGTGGGTTTTCGGTGGTGATGACCGAAATCCTTGTGGATTTCGGTTAGGCTGTTGAGGTTTTTGGTGGGCTTTTATGGAATGGGCATAGGGTTGTAGCTAGGGTTTTCATAGAGTATATAAGTCAATGTAGCCGTCTTTAGTCAGGTTGATTGTTTTTGGGAACTTGTGCTAAGCTAGAGAATTATTCCTTTGTTCAAACAACCATAGGATCTTGTGTACCCGACTTTGTTAATCGCAGTGTGCATTGAAGATTGAATCTCCTTGTGTTCTTATTGATTTATTGATACCATTCATAGATCTAGGATTGTTTGGGACCTACAATTGGTATCAGAGCTTGAAAATTGAATTTCCTTTGCTTGGATCTTGGAGATTTTTGAAGATTTTGGGTGTTTTGATCTATTTTAGACGAGTTTTGGGCTGTTTGGGTGTTTATGTTCTTGGTGTTCTTCGTGTTCTTGGCATCTTCAAGCAAAAATCATCCAAAAATCAAGTTTTTAATCCAACAAGTTCAAATTTTAGCATAAAATCGGTGTTTTTGAGATTTGAAGGAGGATTTTAGTAAGATCTGAGGATTTCAGTGGCGGCGCTACTGTTCACAGGATTTCGGCTAAGGTTTAATAGGATTTCGGTCCATTAAGGTGGATTTCGGTCAGCCCTTTAGTGGATTTCGGTGTAACCTTAGGGTTTTATGTTTTCGGCTGAGTTCTAGGTTTTCGGTGTTGGATTTCGGTATAAAAGGGATTTCGGTTGAAGATTTCGGTGTTGGATTTCGGTTATACTATTCGGTCGGGGGATTTCGGTCCTGGTTCTCGATCTACAATGATTTTAAAAAAGGGGTAAAAAAGGTCAGATATTTGTTTTTCGGCAGAAATTTTTTGGGGGTTTTCGACCAATTTTCTGGCATTTCGGTCTCATTTTCGGTCCTTGTGCTGTTGACTTAGTGTTTTTAAGTTTGACTGGTTAGTTGACTTTTGGAGTTTTTTAGTTCATTTTCAATGGATTCGACTACTACCAATTTGCATTCCGATCTCGATACCGTGATGGGTAATGTTACCCGTATTCCCAAACTGTTAAATGTAGAAGGCTTTGATGAATGGAAATTTAGATTTGAGAAATATGTAAAAATGAAGGACAATAAGATATGGAGAAGTATTGTGAAAGGTCCGGTTATAATAACAAATACACTTGAAGATGGTACGGTGGTTATAAAGACTCAAGAAGAATACTCAGATGCAGATTTCGAATTAACTGAAAATGATGATCGTGCCCTCACTACTCTCACGATGGCTCTGTCTGCTGATATCGCTTAAGGATTCAGGGAATACAAATCTGCCAAGGCTTCATGGGAAGCACTGATTAATGTTTATGAAGGGAACGAGGACATGAGACAAAGCAGACAATATTTGCTTAGACAAAGATTTAATATGTTTTATCATGTTCTCGGGGAGACACTTGAAATTCAGTTGCAACGCTTTATCACTCTCAATACTGAGTTGAGTACCGCTGGAATAGTGATGTCGAAATCTGAAATCAACAAGAAGCTGCTGAACTCCCTTCCAAGAAATTAGGATATGCATGTGGCCGTGATCAAGAAGACGAAGGATCTGAATAATTTGTCCCTCTCTGAAATTTTGGCTGTCATCAAAGCATGTGATATGGATGACAAACAACGAGAGATAAACCACGTTAATTCTTATCAATCTGCCAACCTAAGTGTTTCTAAAACAGTGCCTTTTCTGCTTTGCCTGCTCAAGCTCCAGTTCATCAACCTTCTTCCTCTTCCAGCAAGCTGATGGTATCTCCAGTCCCCTCAGTTCCTGTTACTCTAGCTCCAACTCTTCCCAAAGGAACTGAAGAAAATTTAGATTTGATAGCTGGTCTTCTAAACTGTTATAATGCTCTTGTTGCTAGTGAGCTGGTTCAACCTATGACGGTGGGAGATCTAGATCAAATCAACCCCGATGATCTGGAAGAAATGGATATCTCTTGGCACATTGCTATGGCCATTCATAGGGCCAAGAGATTCACTCAAAGGACAGGAAGGAACAACTGGGTCAACAACAATGCTGACAGGAAGGTGGGTTTCAGCAAAGCAAATCTTTGATGTTTCAACTGTAAAGAGCCTGGTCACTTTGCTCGTGAATGCACTAAGCCCAGAATGGAGAATCCTGAGAGAAATCTAGTGCCTGTCGGAAACAATCACGATGCTGCTCCCTAGAACAATAAAATAGCAATGGTGGCACAACAGTTTTCTAGGGATGACCAGATGCAAGCCTTGAACCTAACTGAAGATGGTGGAGCACACTTGGCGCAGATCAAAGGAAACATGGATGATGATGCTGCAGAAGAACAAATGATGGATCTGCAATTTGTTTTCATGGTTTCTACTACTCATGGTTCTACCACTGCCAAAACTGAGGTTAGTGAAGTTTCTTGCTCTTCTCATCTTGTATTGATATAATTACAAAGTATCGTGAACATAATGATCGTCTTATTAAAGAAGTGTTTAACCTCACAAATGTTGTTTATAATGCTAAAAAGAAACTGAAACCTCTACAAGAAAAGCTTGATGCTAAAACATCTGATTTTAAGAAAGTTCAAGAGGAATGGAGTACTGTAAGCACTAGATATCATTATGCCAAAGAAACAATTGTTAAATTGACTGCAGAACTTGACACATGGAACGCAAAATTCAATGATGCTGAATTTAATTTCAAAAAATTCGATGTGTCAAGCGAAGTAGTTGAGTTTATAAGCGAACATCAAACTAGGGTGAAGGACTTGGGTATAGAACTATTCCACCTCCGTTTAACAATAATTTTACTCTGTCTCTAGAAACAGAAGAGTCAGAGGAATGTTATCTTTCCAATTTTGTCAAAAAGAATCAGTCTGGCACCACTAAGAGTAATAAATCGAACTCTACTGATGCTTCTACCTCATGTACAAATAATTTGAAAGAGAAAGATGAGAAGAAGGAAAACAAGAGTACTTTTGATTCTGCTAAAACTTGTTCTAAGAATAATTATTCTAATTCGTCTGCTTTGAATTCGTCTGTTAAACAAACTGCCAAATCTGTTAGACCTTTAAAAATTCGTAATGATATGAACTTTCAAAATTCTAGGTTTAAAAATTTTGATAAATGTTCTGTTGCATACTTGTGTGTGTGTGGAAATGCTTTGAATATATCTGGACCTGGACAAACATCGACTGCCTCTGTTAAAAGACAAACTTCTTTTTGTTGGATTAGGTGTCTAAGCCATGACTAATAATTTGTATTTACCTAATTAATAGAAGCAAAGTCCATTTGGGTTGCCCTCATAGCTGGAGGTTTGGTAGAAAGTTCAGTAGAGAGAAAGGTTGGTTTATTATGGGATTAATAAATCAATAGAAATAAAAGATATGGTTTGTTAATATATTAAAGTGATAATATATTAATTAGAAACTATATTGATTGATTAATAATTAATCAGGAATTAATTCGTTTAATTTCTGTGGCATTAATTAGATTAATCAGGAAGTCAAGGATTAAAGTCGTACAAATTCAATAGTTGAATTGCGGCGCGCGGCGCGCCAATGTAAAGGCCGCGACACGCGTACATATTCGTACGTATAATCCGGAAAATGGCTGACGGCTAGGGTTTCTTGTTTCCCTATAAATAGGGACCCCTAGGCCTCATTATTAGTGCTCATTCATTCAATTCTCTCTGGAATTTTCATCCACCCTCTGGTTCCCTGGGTGTGATCTCATTTGAGGCAGGACACTTGTGCTGCTTAGCTTCAAGATTAAAACTAAAGGTTAGTTTTCTGATTTATTCTTTTAGTTAATTTTTGTTCAGCCTTTAGGAATTAGTTACATGTTCAAAATAAGAAAACATAGATCTTTTCTAGGTTGCATGTGAACTTAGGTTATTTAGTTCATGGTTGCGGAAAACCTTTCAGTGATATCAGAGCGTTTGGTTGTTTTCTTATTGAATGGTTGTAATAGTTTTCCTTATTAGGGTTTATTGTTTATAAATCTTTTGGGCCTGATTTCGATTTTGGGGTTTAGGGTTTTTTGAAATCCTAGCCCTCCCCCCCCCCCCTTCTTTTTCGATTTTCATGGTTAGGGTTTTAGGAGGTTTTCTATTTTTGGTAACTTTAATTGGTTAATTAAATGGATAACATTAAACCCAGTTTGTTTGAATTCGATAATTAGGGGTTTAAGATAGGTTTAAATTGATTTGATTAATTTGGAAAAACCTATCTACATTTGAATTAATTTAATTAATTGTTTAATTAAAAGATAATTCAAGGGATTTAATTTAATTTTGATTTAATGGTTAAATTTCGAAAATTAAAGGATAAATCCTAAAATATTTTAAAAGGTTTAAAATATCTAGATTTAATTAATTTAATTAATAGTTTAATTAAAAGATAAATTAAATCAAATTAAAGGTTTAATTTAATTTGAAATTTAATAGTTAAATTTCAGGAAATTAAAAGATAAACCAGGAATATTTTAAAAGGTTTAAAATACATCTTATATATATTATTAAAAAGTTAATACTATATGTATAAGATAAATTGGTTAGTCAAATCATTAGTAGGCCTCATTCACGAAGCTGGTCTATAAAGTGGGTATAAGGAGACTGCTTATAAAATGGCGGTCTAATGGGTGTTCACTCTCACCCACCGCTCGCCTGATCAGTAGAGGGTCGTTAGCCGAACAGTTTTGATAGGACCGCTTAATCATTAAAAGTATAATGATCAAAGTACTAGAACCCGTAAAAGAATTCCCAATCTAGTTACTTTAGAAAAAATGTGAATTTGATGCTAACCCATGAAATTGCACATTGCACTTTATGAAACGTTGTTGGAGCGTGTGTGGGTTACCGGCACACCAATGGGGGTTCATAAAGAGTGGCAATGGGTTTCTCGGGTGTTATCATTGTTGATGGAGCGTGTGTGGTTAACCGGCACATCAATTTGAGATGATAATGGACCCCGAGAGTACCAAGCTAATTTGCATGGTTATTCACACCCGGTTTGTGATAATCGGCATCCCAGTCACAAACGGTGAGGCATATCCGAGATTAAACATGCCATTGAACAGTTCAATGAATCTCACAGATCTAGGAATTTCATAAGACTGAAATTGATAAAAGTTATCTACCTTAATGACCACTGTGTTGTGATTATGGCACCCCTCTTCACAGCATAGTTGGGGTATTTTGGATCCTAGCCTTGTTAAATAATATATATTGTGTAATTATTTAAAAGGATGAATTAAACGAATAAATTCAAATTTTATATATGTCTGAAGAAAGTGTCATTCTCCTCCTTCTCCTCCTTCACCCTTTTCTGAGAGCTTCAGAAAGCACCTGTTTAGTATGGTAAGGCTGACTTGCCTGAACTATGTGATATGGTTTTGCAATTAGAGAATAGTTCTTAGTTTTGCTGGCAAACCATATCCGACTGAGTGTCCGCTCCCATACATGACATCACACAGCAGCTTGTGATGAGCATGACTCCTTGACTATTGAGTCCAAGGAAGTTCGTTGCCTTATGCTATTGATCATTAACCCCGAGTTCCGCAGGGATTTAGAATTCCGGAGGTCTGATAAGTTAGCACAGCTAGTTCAGGAAAGGTTCCGTGAACTGGTTGAATAAAGGGAACGAACTAGGATCTTCAAAGAGCTTGAAGTTGCAAGCTAGAAGGAAGTAGCACCAATTTGCGTGTTCCCAAGATTGAGGGATACATAGGCGAACAGTATAAAACTGGTTTCCCTTTGTGATCGGGAGTTAAGCATTAGCTCAACTCGCTGATCTGTTCATCCAGATGAATAGAAAGGGTAACCGGATAAGACAATCGTGGAAGTGCATTCAATGTCGACTCTGTATGAATCGTTCATGGAGAAGCATAGTTCCATTAATTCAGCTGCTTCAGGATTGAGTCCAGTATTAAGGTGCATCAAGAAATGATCCAGATCGTCTGGACCGATTGTTCGATGTTTCAAACTGGGAATCCACAAGGTGGGACACAGTCACGAAAAGATTGGAAAAATTCTCCAAAGCCAAACCGTTTGGTAAACTCATAAATATCTTAGAATTCAGAACACCTGATCCTCATTTCCTTGATACAGGATGTGTTTCACACATTTGCTCTGTATGCACGAACTCTGGAGGATGCAGGATGGTGTCGCACAGGAGCATATTCGGATTGGATCTGGAGCTCGTGCGGTTTTTGAGTTAAGCTAGATATTTATTCTTGTTATTAGTTTATAGATACATACGACATGGATTCGCATAGTACATTGTTCTGAGGATAATTCTGGTTTAATGAAATATTTTTTTAAAACATGGTTGTTTTAATTGTCCTCGAAATGTTGTGTGAATGTGTTGATCACGTAAATGGTAATAACTTGAATGTTGATACGTCCAATGGGATTGGATTTGCAAATTGTGTTCTTTATGATTGTTAAAGTGAATTTTATGAGAATCACTTCAAGCAAAGGTCCAGTTGGACAGGACTTTGGAATCATTTGACTTAGAGTCACATGATGAATTGAGTGCTTAATAAAATTAATTGTGGCAAGAAAGGAATCGCCCAAAGATCCAATGGACAGGATTTTGGAATCAGTTGACTTGGAGTCAGGTGATGATTGCATGTCCTGAACAATATTAACAAAGTCATAAATTTACATGGAGATGTAAAAGACCTTAAGATTTGGGCAACAGACACATAAGTTAATGTGTATTGCTCGAATCCTCGAATAGAACACGATTAGTTATGCTTCAATATATTTGCCAAATAGTTTGACAAATATGGCTTCGCTTATCGGAATAAGCGATTGATTGGAACCTTGAAGTGTTCAAAGATTTCAAAGGAAGCATAAGATCAACAGAACCTGAGCAACAACATAGACTGAGAAATTGTTTCACAGTTTATCCTCTTCCAAGAACACTAATGGTTATAATGTGTCTTAGGAAAGACGATGGAGCATTGATCGAAATAGTTTTGATCCTCGGTGTATAAGATACACTCCACATTTCCGACTAATATTTCAATGAATTGAATATTCAACCAGTCAGAATGCAAAAACCATATTTCGACCGTATCTTAAGACTAAGTAGGTTATGCCGACACTGTCTGAAATGTAAAGCTGGGATCGTCCCACTAGTACATAGAAAGTCCAGGGTCATGTAGCATTCGTCTGAATCTCATGACAAGCCTGAAACTGATCAGCGATGTCGTTTCATTGGCCATCCCGGTTATCCTTTGAAAGAAGAGCCCTTTTAGAAAGAGCTCATGTTCTAAGGAAACAGTAGGAGTAAGAATAATCCTGAAGGAGTTCAGGGATTAGCCAAGTGAAAGAACCTTTTAGTCACCACTGGGCCTTGACCAGGAATTGGATTCCTGTTAAACCTGACATACCCTCTCTTCGCTTAACCGGTAGTTATTGTCACTGTCATAAGGAGTTATGATTTGGGTGATATACCGAGTAGTGGTAAAACACTAAAGATGGTACGGATAAGTAATCCGACTGCTGGAAGCATTGGTGAGCCCAGTTGCTACCAAATAAGAGAACCTTACCGCGAGACACAGTCTATGTGACAGTTTGATTGATCTTTACAACTGGTCTAGGAACCAGTGGGAGTAATTAAATCATCAAAAGAAGGGAACATAGAAATATACTTACAGAACATCTGGTTGAATGAGTCATCACTTGGAGTCAAGCAACTGATTCTGAGAAAAGCACTCTCAATAGAAGATGTAATCCGAGAGGATTCTGCGTGGCATAGTGTGAGTCGTTAGTGGAGCGTGTGTGGTTTACCGGCACACTAATAAGGACTCACATAGAGCATGCCATTATAAAAGGTACATGGCCCCGGGATTCGTCCCATGGGCATCTCGCAAGAAAGGATATTCGGATTCTCAAAATAGGCCAAAAGGTTTGGATTTTGTGAGTAGCCTGAAAGATTTCCTTTAATATGTCGGAAAGGTTTGGATTTCGGTTTCGCAAAATGTGCCATAAGTTCTGGATTCTGTGAATAGTCCGAAAGAGTCATATAACGGTGTCAAAGCCAGTGGGAGTATCGTTGTCATCTGCTATCATTGTATGTGGATTACATACTGGTTCTAGGAAACGTCTCTTATCATTACAAAGTGTAATGACTTGGTGTTAAGAAACGGTTCGCTATGAAAGACTTTAAGAGATACAACGTACTCAGGTGGTTGTGAACATCTATTAGATAGATCAGAATTCTGCCAATATGATCTTGATGAGATTCAAGATGCATAACCCCAGGAATGGAGTTTCCTGTCATTGCAAAGTGTAATGAATTGGCATGAAAGAAACAAAGAAGGTGCAGCATGCTCACGTAGTTCATAGACATCTATCAGATAGATGAGACTGACAGTATTGACTTAGCCGTTGAGAATATAATCTTGATGGGATTCAAGATGCATAAGAAAGAGTCCCTGAAAGGAAATGGTTTCCGGATATCATGACACAATGATTATTGGTAATCTTAGGATTCCGAAAGGGCTTGGAATGAGATTACATAAGGTTCCTCGAGCCTCTTGGACAAATCAGAAGTGTTATGAACATATCCTGATGACTTAATGCTTAGAGCATTGTAAGTTGGATTCAGGATATTGCCTGGCTGAGAATACTGAATGGATTTTTGAACAGACGTGAGAAATCATTGGGAAATGATTAGGGTGATTGATTTGAAAGGGTTTTCAAATCGGTAATTGTTTACATCAGAACGTGGTGCTGTAGGACTTCATGGCTAAAGAATTTCGTTGGTTTCTGATGGAGCGCGTGTGGTTCACCGGCACATCATGACACCTCGAAATTGTCTTAGGGTGTAGTCATGTAGACTAAAGACCCGAGAACCATGGGCAGTCACGGTACACATCACCGGAATGGAGTTGTGAGAGAAAATGACAAAATGACAAACTGAGATATCATCGAAAGAGTATCCGATAGGATCATCTGCAATAAAGTGTATAAGTGTTAGACACTTGGATACATAGAAAGAGTAAAAAGGTCATAGACATAGATATAAAAGGCTTGAGTTGAAAGTTTAAAAGAGAATAAGAAACCGATAATAGTTATGATAAATCCGACTTGGTGATTACCTCGTGGAGACTTGGTAATAAGCAGGAGTAGCTGCCAGTCAGATTTTATGTTTCGCTTTTACATGTTCATACTCTTAGGGAGTAAGTATGAAGGAAGACTGTCATGAATTGGTTTGTAGATTGTCTAAGGAGTTAGACATAGCAATAAGATTGCTGCAACGTTCATGAGTACTTGGAAATAGAGATTTGAGTATTGGATATACCCGCGCTCAATAGATTGCTTCATGGATTACATCACGAGCAATGTTGAGACGATAATATCTTATGGTCTTAAAGTGTAGAGATAAGAGTTATAATTTGCAAGGCGGTTGTTCATTGATAGTACGAAAACGCATCGGTAACTCGGTGTTATAAAACATGCTGTTGTGAGTGATTTGTCGGGTAAAAGATATAACATATTAGTCGAAGCTTATTCGTCCCTTGACCCAGACGGGAAATAGATATTTGTTGGCCACTCGATGATTTTGAAGTTGACTGAAGTGCTGGCCAGCCAGGACTAAATTGATGCGTTCAATTAGAAGTCTAATAGTCATAAGCAAAATCGGAAATCGGGAAACAGTGTGTCAGACAGAGATTGATCTCAATCCATGTCTCATGTCTGAAAATATCTTGTTGGACGGAGGATCATCTGATCACTTATCTATGGACAGAACTGACTAGGTCAGAGTTCGGCAGCAGTTTCTTGGAAGCTACAGGTTGCTGATTAATCAGAGGTTAAATTGGTAATTATAGTCATAGACTTATCCAAGTGGGAGACTGTTGGATTAGGTGTCTAAGCCATGACTAATAATTTGTATTTACCTAATTAATAGAAGCAAAGTCCATTTGGGTTGCCCTCATAGCTGGAGGTTTGGTAGAAAGTTCGGTAGAGAGAAAGGTTGGTTTATTATGGGATTAATAAATCAATAGAAATAAAAGTTATGGTTTGTTAATATATTAAAGTGATAATATATTAATTAGAAACTATATTGATTGATTAATAATTAATCAGGAATTAATTGGATTAATTTCTGTGGCATTAACTAGATTAATTAGGAAATCAAGGATTAAAGTCGTACAAATTCAATAGTTGAATTGCGGCGCGCGGCGCGCCAATGTAAAGGCCGCGACGCGCGTACGTATAATCCGGAAAATGGCTGACGGCTAGGGTTTCTTGTTTCCCTATAAATAGGGACCCCTAGGCCTCATTATTAGTGCTCATTCATTCAATTCTCTCTGGAATTTTCATCCACCCTCTGGCTCCCTGGGTGTGATCTCATTTGAGGCAGGACACTTGTGCTGCTTAGCTTCAAGATTAAAACTAAAGGTTAGTTTTCTGATTTATTCTTTTAGTTAATTTTTGTTCAGCCTTTAGGAATTAGTTACATGTTCAAAGTAAGAAAACATAGATCTTTTCTAGGTTGCATGTGAACTTAGGTTATTTAGTTCATGGTTGCGGAAAACCTTTCAGTTTTAACTGTGGAATCGCTAGTCACATTGCCAGAAATTGTCCCCGATATTTGTATGCGCATCAACATGAACAGTTTTGGCAGAACGTGATAAGGGGGAGATCTTCTAAAAGAAAACCCTCGAGGTCACGTTCTCGGAATAAGAATTGGAATGATGTGAAAGCCAAGAATCAAACTGCTCAAAACAAAAAGACAGTTTCAAGAAATGACTGTGCCTTAGCAAACTGTGTAAGATCAAAGTCATCTCAAGAATCTACTTCAAATAGCAGTTCTGATTCAAAATCCGATGCTAAAGTTCCCATCTGGTCCAAGGATAATAGATTTAAATCAAATTATAGATGGGTTCCTAAAGGCAGCATTCCAAAATCTATTGTGAATTCCCCATTATCTAACAATCGTGATGAGTTTAGAATCTGTAAAATGTATTGATAGTTTGGGTCAACCCAGTTTCCGAATGGACTGGGTTCCTAAATCTAATTAATCTCGCAACTTGTGCAGGAACAGCTGTGGAGGAATATTAGCAGACCCTGGTATGTAGATAGCGGTTGTTCCAGGCATATGACAGGCAACATGTCCCAATTACACGACGTTGAAAATTTTAATGGTGTATATGTTTGCTTTACGGGTGGTGAAAAGGGAAAGATCACACAGAAAGGGATTGTTTCCAATGGCATGTTGAAATTTGAGAACGTAAATTTTGTTCCTGAGCTCAAGCACAGTCTGCTGAGCATTCCACTTCACGAAAAAGGAATGTCTGATATTGAAACCTGGTGTTGTCATTCCAGAGGAGTGGATTCTAGTCCGATCAGAACGTCAATACAATGCCTATATCATCGACATGAATCACAACACTCATGAAAACGTTACTAGCATATTCTCAAAAGCTTCTACACAGAGTGCCATGCTATGGCATCAACGTCTTGGTCACGCTAATGCGAAGAATTTGAATCGTCTTGTGAAAAATGAACTTGTCCGGGGGCTTCCCTGTTAGTTCTATATGCCCAAGGATGATCATAAAATGATATTACTAATAATACATGATCCTATAGGGTCACACCAACAACAATTTTGACACCAATTGATCATTTAGAATGTTAAATTTGATTTAACATCAAATGATATTAAACTTGCAATTTAATCTTGTAGGTTATTTTTATTTGAGGTAAATAATAATAACTACAAAACTAAAGGTTGATTAATAATTCATATGTGATTAATTAATCATATATATATATATATATATATATATATATATATATATATATATATATATATATATATATATATATATATATATATATATATATATATATATATATATATATTTATATGTTGATTAAATTATTTAAATTGTTAAATGATTTAATTGATTTATAAATAAGCCTTCTATTTAATTTTATTGAAAAATTAAATAAAATATACATATTGTTATATATATATATATATATATATATATATATATATATATATATATATATATATATATATATATATATATATATATATATATATATATAATTATACAATTAAGATTGTATATTTAGATGTTTTATTTATATATATGATTATGGGATAAATGTTATCCCATTAAAGAAATAAGAAGATGTATTATTTATAAGCTTATAATTATCTAAGTTTTATAAATAATAACAACCCACTAGCACTCCATTTGTCATCATAAAATCAGCCATATTGGAAGGAAAAGAATGCATTAAGAACTTAAAAGAGGTGGAAGATGCTTTGTGTCTTCTAGCTTTTGATTATAGAAATCAAATGGGACTTTCTTTTAAGCTAGTTGCATGTGCTTTTCTTTCTTTTGTGGGTGATATATTGGCCGAGATTTAGAGGTGCATAGTGATCATTCTTGCTTCAAAAATCAGCCAAAATAACTCTCCTTAAGTGCTTAGCAAAATTGGTTTTTGGTTTCATAAGAAAAGGAGTCTTAACTTGCAAGTTGTGGAACTAGCATTCAAGGGTGTTCAAGCTTGTGGTGGATCAACTATAGAGGGATTCTAACTTGATTCCTAGCTATCAAAATCATCCAAACCAAACCCAAGAACAAAGGTTATGATCTTGAACTTAATCTATGTTTGTTCTTCATCTTATCTCTACATGCATATAGCATGATCCTCTTGAAAATGGAATTTGTGTTCAAGATTTTATGCTTCCGTTGCAAACTCTTGTTTTTGAAACTAATTACATGAACCATGATTTCCATCAATTGGTATCAGAGCCATGGCTATATTGCATGTTTAGATAATAAGTTTATTTGGATAAACTTGGTTTTTTGAAGCCATGAATGTTCATCTTCTTAAATGAAAGTTTCATGCATGGCTTCTTTGGCAACATACAAGTATACTATCTATGATTTTATGTAACCAACTATATATTATGTTTGCATGCTTTTGGTTACATAAATTGTTGCCTTAGAAAAACAAAGTGTTGATTTTCTTATGATTTTATGTGGTAAAATGGTGCATAAACAAGCCAAGGACCATATGATGCATGTTTTGTGTTTATATTCGATATGGTTGTAATCTATTCATTTATTCAAATGGTTTGTAATAATAATTAGTTATTTCCTTCTTAATATTCATTTTGTAAATATTAGAATAGTTGTATTTTATTTATTTTACAAAATGTAACAAGAGAAGGAAGTAAAAGACCAAGAGAAGATTGCACCCAACAGCAGCACTTTCTGAAGAGCTGCTGTCCAGATTTCAAAATTGTTTTGGAAGTGTTTTAAAAATTCATATCTTGGTCATTTGGTGATATACTTGTTGGTAACTTTAATATCTAGTATATACATTAAGTTTCAACAAGTATTAGCATCAATATAGCCAAGAATGAATTGAAAAATGCAACAAAAACCACAAAAACTTTCTTCCTGCTGCCCTATATTTCGCAACTTTCATGGGGGCAGAAGAAAATTCATAACTCACTCCATGAAGTCAAGAAATGGTGGTTCAAGTGTCATTTGGTGATATAAGAATCTTGGCAAAATTGTAGCCAAATCGAAGATCATTTGGTTGAGTTTTTGTCACCTTTTTGTCCCTAGGTTTGGACTTGATATTTCATGTATGGCTCACATGAAATATCAAACTAGTTGGCTTGTGTTTATGCACCCATGCATGCTTGTGATGATTGAATGTTTTATTATGTTATGTTGTGGATGAAAATAAGATTTTGCATGCTAGACAACCTAGATAATTAAACATAATCATCAAGGAGTTTGTATTTTTCAAAAGTTGACATTTAAAACATAAGATGTGATAAAATTGGTTTTATTAAAATGGGTTTTGTTATAAAACCTATTAAGTCAAGTTTTGAAAATTATTGAAACAATAAATAAAATGGAGATTTTATGAACTCTTACAAACTCGAACCCTAAATAATAATGGTAATTATTTAGGATTATAAATTGGTTCTAATATATGTGATCAAACTCAAACTTAATATTGGATATTAATTGTAATTTTGACCACAAACAAAGAATCAATAAAATGGAGATTTTATGATTAAGGAACCAATTAACAAAATAAGATTAATGGTACCATGTTCATTGGATGCATGCAATCTACATGATACCATATGTTTTCAAAATTAGAATTGTAAAACATTCAAATCCCTTATGAAATACGAATCAATGCCATCCCTCTTAAAGACACTCATGTATCACTAGTATTTCCTTGTGGGATAAAGGATACCTAACCACTTGGAGTCTTCTTGTGATACAAGAAGTAGTTTTACAATATTGATGGGATAAAGGACACCTAACCATTAATAGTTGTCAAAATTACACGTTCGTTTAAGTGGGATGATTCGTTTGGAAATCTCTTGTGATAAAGGTCACCTAAGCATTAGAAATCCAAGGCATAGATGGGATCAAACATGCCAAACTTATAAATGTTATAATGGGATCCCATAACTCTAGAAATTATATTTGGATATAATTGGTAAACCGTTACCTACCTTGTTGATTCGAATAGGCGGGATAAAGGATACCTAACCACTTATTCGTAATGCAACTTGGATTCTAGACCTTAATTAATTAAAGTTTATGAACCAAAAAGGGTATTAATTATTAAGGACTTAATATCATAATTTACTAAATAGAACCTTGTCAAAATTTTGTAGATGGCACCAAACGCAACAAACCCGGCTCCTAACAAAACCTCACTACGGTCTCTCCTTGAAGGAGAAAAACTTAACCATACCAACTTCTTGGATTGGTACCGTAGTGTGAGAATTTTTCTCAAACAAGAAAAGAAAGAATATGTTCTTAATGAACCACTTCCTGAAGAGCCCCCTGCCATTCCTAAGCCCGCACACGATGCATGGCTTAAAAAGATGGATGATTCCATCGATGCATCATGCCTCATGCTGGCAACCATGATTCCCGACCTTCAGAAGGATTTGGAGAATTATTCAGCCTATGACATGATTAATCAACTAAAGGAAATGTTCCAACAACTTGCAAGAACGGAAAGGTTCAAAACTGTTCAGGGTTTCCATGCTTGCAAGATGGAAGATGGGCAGTCGGTAAGCTCTTATGTGCTCAAAATGAAGAGTCACATTGATCATTTGGCACGTCTTGGAGTTGTGATGCCCGAAGAGCTAGCAACGGATATGATCCTTAACTCCTTGACAAAGTCCTTTGATCCTTTTGTCATGAATTTTAACATGAATGGTTTAAACAAGACTATCCCGGAATTACATGGGATGCTAATTACCGTGGAAAAGAATCTGCCTAAGAAAACCACTCAAGTTCTCATGATCAAGGAAGGTGGCACAAAGAGAACTAGACCCGAACACCCCACCAACTCCAAGGGCAAAGGGAAAGCAAAAGCTTTCAAAGGTAAGGGCAAGAAAGTTGTCCAACCATCCCATCCGCCCAAGAAGAAGGCAAAGGTTGTCAAAGAAGATACATGCTTTGAATGTGGCAAAGCTGGGCATTGGAAGAGAAATTGCCCTACCTATCTTGCGGAGTTGAAGAAGAAGAAGGCCGGTGAAGGCACTTCAGGTATCTATGCGATAGACCTAAAACTTTATAATTTATCTCCTAACACATGGGTATTTGATACTGGTTGTGGAACTCACATATGTAATATGTTGCAGGGGTTCAAAAGGAGTAGGCGACTGAAGGCAAATGAGGTAGTACTTCAGGTTGGAAACAATGCAAGGGTTGCGGTGGATTCAATTGGAAGTTTTGATTTATTACTACCTAATGGCTTGTGTATGACATTGTTGAATGTTTACTATGTTCCTAGCTTGACTAGGAATATTATTTCGGTTGCTAAATTAAGACAATGTGGATTTGATCTTTCCTTTATGAATGATGATATTTGTGTTTACAACAATAATGTATTCTATTTTGAGGCTAGGCCTTTAAATGGAATTTATGAAGTAAACGTTGATGAAAAGACTAACCAAGGCTCTTTATACCACACTTTCACCAAGAAACCCAAATTTGATTTGAGTCAAACCTATCTATGGCATTGTCGCCTTGGGCATATAAACAAGAATCGCATATCCCAACTTCAAAAGAGTGGACTTTTGAAGGCAAATGAGAATGACTCATTTGATATATGTGAATCTTGTTTACATGGCAAGATGACTAAAGCTCCTTTCTCCGGAACCAATGAGAGAGCAAAGGACTTGTTAGGAATCATACATACGGATGTATGTGGTCCTTTCAAGCCAATGACTAGATATGGTGAAAGATATTTCATCACCTTCACTGACGACTTTAGTCGTTTTGGATATGTTTATTTGATTAAACATAAACATGAGGCGTTTGAAATGTTCAAAACGTTTCAAAGTGAAGTGGAAAATCAACTCAACAAAACAATTAAAGTTCTTCGTTCTGATAGAGGAGGTGAGTACTTAAGTACAAATTTTATGGATCATCTTAAGACTTGTGGAATTGTTTCACAACTTACTCCACCTGGAACACCACAACATAATGGTGTGTCTGAGAGGCGGAACCGAACACTATTGGATATGGTTCGATCCATGATGAGTAGAAGTACTCTACCTTTATCATTTTGGGGTTATGCTTTACGAACACTATTGGATATGGTTCGATCCATGATGAGTAGATAAAACGCCTTATGAGATATGGCATGGAAGGGTTCCATCTTTATCCTATCTCAAGGTATGGGGTTGTGAAGCTTATGTTAGACAAGAAGCTTCAAACAAATTAGAACCCCGTTCAACTAAATGTATCTTTGTAGGGTATCCGAAAGATTGTCTTGGATACTATTTCTACAATCCCATCGAGAATAAGATATTTATTTCTAGAAAAGCTGAATTCCTAGAAAACAAGTTTCTGACGGAAGAGGCTAGTGGGAGGTTTGTGGAACTTGAGGAACTTCAGGAACCACAACCTGATACACAAGAAGTTGAATCTAGCATTCAACAAGAAATTGTTGAACCTGAACAAACGGTTGATCAGGAACAAATTGTAACACAAGGTGTTCGCAAATCTGGTAGGGTTCGATTTGAACCAGAAAGGTATGGTTACCTTATGATGGAAGAGGAATGTTATACGATAGATTCTGATGAACCCGTCAACTATCAGAGTGCAATATCAGATCCTGAATCTGATAAATGGCTTGAGGCCATGAACACTGAGATGCAATCCATGCACGATAATCAAGTTTGGAACTTGGTTAATCTTCCCACCAATTGTAAGACTGTTGGGAACAAATGGGTTTTCAAGAAGAAAATCGACGTGGATGGAAATGTTCACACTTTTAAGGCTAGACTTGTCGCTAAAGGATACTCACAGACTCATGGTATTGACTATGATGAGACCTTTTCACCAGTGGCAATGATCAAGTCGATTAGGATACTTTTTGCCATAGCCGCGTACTATGATTATGAGTTATGGCAAATGGATGTCAAGACCGCTTTCCTTAATGGACACTTATTGGAAGATGTCTATATGGATCAACCTGAAGGTTTTGTCGATCCCAAGGATCCAAACAAAGTGTGCAAGCTTAAAAGATCTATCTATGGATTAAAGCAAGCGTCTCGAACATGGAACATCCGTTTTGATGAAAAAATTATGAGTTTTGGATTCATCAAAAATGAGGATGACTCCTGTGTTTATAAGAAAGCTAGTGGGAGCATTGTCATAATCCTAGTATTGTATGTAGATGACATACTTTTATTTGGAAATGACATCCCAACCTTAAAAGGTGTCAAAGCGTTCCTTGAGAGTTGTTTCTCAATGAAGGATCTAGGGGAAGCTGCTTATGTATTAGGCATAAAGATCTATAGAGATAGATCTAAGAGACTTATTGGTCTTAGCCAAAGTGTATATATTGATAAAATCTTGAAAAGGTTCAAGATGCAAGACTCCAAAAGAGGATTCTTGCCAATACCACACGGCACCATCCTAAGTAAGTCTCAGTGTCCAACCACTAAGACTGAACTTGAAAGGATGAAACATGTCCCATATGCTTCGGCAATTGGGTCTATCATGTATGCCATGTTATGCACTAGACCCGACGTCTCATGTGCCTTGAGTATGACTAGTAGGTATCAACAGAACCCAGGTGAAGCCCACTGGACTGCTGTAAAGAACATTCTTAAGTACTTGAGAAGAACTAAAGATATGTTCTTAGTTTACGGCGGTTTGGAAGAAAGCTTAAAGGTAAAGGGTTACACTGACGCAAGCTTCCAAACAGATAGGGACGATTCGAAATCTCAATCTGGGTATGTCTTTATTTTAAATGGAGGAGCCGTGTCTTGGAAGAGTTCCAAACAAGAAGTGATTGCACAATCCACTACAGAATCTGAATATGTTGCTGCTTCGGAAGCTGCTCAAGAAGCTGTCTGGATGAGAAAGTTCATAGAAGATCTAGGGGTTGTTCCTTCCATTCGGGACCCTATAGAAATCTTCTATGACAATCTAGGTGCTATAGCTCAAGCAAAGGAACCTAGATTGCATCAAAAGACCAAACACATTCACCGAAGGTATAACTACATTAGACATGAAGTTAAGAATGGTGAAATAAGTATTCACAAGGTTCATACAGATCAGAATTTGGCAGACCCATTCACGAAGCCTTTACCCTAAACTAAGCATGAAAGTCATGCTAAGGGTATAGGACTCCGTTTTTCTAATGAATGGATTTGATTTGTGTTTAGTGTTTTATGAATATGAACTTATGCAAACGACAATAATTATGTAATATATGTGACGTGATGTTTCATTCATAATTTTGTGTTTTATTAGCATGTTTAATCCTTGAATAATTTAGTTATTCTAAACGTCCATAGTCGATCATAGTTGTGGGAGCAATTATGAAGTAAGACTAATATGAATTGGATTGGTTGACTTTTATGGGTAAAAGTAGCAAAAGGTTGCAACCAAATTCATAGGTACTTGTCAGTGAACAAGTATTGGACTTGACCCGTTTCAAGATCACTCCATGGATCATTATCATAAGTGATTCTTGAATAAAGGTATTATCATTGTATCCTTTGACCTGAGATACATATTTGGGACTCAAGTGTAGAGTGTACTATGCTTTGATATGGTTCACTGTTGTTCTTGAAATACAGACAACCATAAAGGCCATACTCATGCATAGTACTAACTATATGAGGGCCGTATGTAGTCAAGACGGGATTTGTTCCTCTTATATGTTGAGAGTTAGACATCAAAGGCGCCTGATTGAAAGTTGAACATAAAATGAGAATGATTAAGATCCATGTCTCATGTTCAACATGATGTCTGTGACAAAGGGATAATTGATAGATAACCTTATACATCAATTAGAGCCTCGTGTTTTCTGAAGAATTGAATGTTGTTGAATGGCACAATGTCATGTGTTATTGGGGGCAGTGAAATGTTGCTAGACGTTTACCACTGTCGATATCATTCTATGATGCAACCTTGTGCAAGTGGGAGATTGTTAGTTCTATATGCCCAAGGATGATCATAAAATGATATTACTAATAATACATGATCCTATAGGGTCACACCAACAACAATTTTGACACCAATTGATCATTTAGAATGTTAAATTTGATTTAACATCAAATGATATTAAACTTGCAATTTAATCTTGTAGGTTATTTTTATTTGAGGTAAATAATAATAACTACAAAATTAAAGGTTGATTACTAATTCATATGTGATGAATTAATCATATATATATATATATATATATATATATATATATATATATATATATATATATATATATATATATATATATATATATATATATATATATATATATATATATATATATATATGTGTGTATATATATATATATATATATATATATATATATATATATATATATATTTATATGTTGATTAAATTATTTAAATTGTTAAATGATTTAATTGATTTATAAATAAGCCTTCTATTTAATTTTATTGAAAAATTAAATTAAATATACATATTGTTATATATATATATATATATATATATATATATATATATATATATATATATATATATATATATATATATATATATATATATAATTATACAATTAAGATTGTATATTTAGATGTTTTATTTATATATATGATAATGGGATAAATGTTATCCCATTAAAGAAATAAGAAGATGTATTATTTATAAGCTTATAATTATCTAAGTTTTATAAATAATAACAACCCACTAGCACTCCATTTGTCATCATAAAATCAGCCATATTGGAAGGAAAAGAATGCATTAAGAACTTAAAAGAGGTGGAAGATGCTTTGTGTCTTCTAGCTTTTGATTATAGAAATCAAATGGGACTTTCTTTTAAGCTAGTTGCATGTGCTTTTCTTTCTTTTGTGGGTGATATATTGGCCAAGATTTAGAGGTGCATAGTGATCATTCTTGCTTCAAAAATCAGCCAAAATAACTCTCCTTAAGTGCTTAGCAAAATTGGTTTTTGGTTTCATAAGAAAAGGAGTCTTAACTTGCAAGTTGTGGAACTAGCATTCAAGGGTGTTCAAGCTTGTGGTGGATCAACTATAGAGGGATTCTAACTTGATTCCTAGCTATCAAAATCATCCAAACCAAACCCAAGAACAAAGGTTATGATCTTGAACTTAATCTATGTTTGTTCTTCATCTTATCTCTACATGCATGTAGCATGATCCTCTTGAAAATGGAATTTGTGTTCATGATTTTATGCTTCCGTTGCAAACTCTTGTTTTTGAAACTAATTACATGAACCATGATTTCCATCATTCCCATCAAAGACTTCATCACATTTGAAAAATGTGTTTCCTGTGCTCAAGGCAAACATCATCGGAAGCCACATCAGCCTAAATTGGTCAATTCCATTGATTCGTACCTTGAACTGATTCACATGGATCTCTTCGGCCCAGTCAACGTTCTCAGTATTAATAAAAGCTCCTATTGTTTAGTTATATCTAATGATTACTCATGTTTTACTTGGGTTTTCTTTTTGAAGAAAAAGAGTGAAATTACTGAGCTGGTCAAGAGATTCGTCACTTTAATCGAGAATCAAACAAATCAGAAAGTGAAGGCAATTTGGTGTGACAATGGGACTGAATTCAAGAATGCGGTACTGGATAAATTTTGTGCGGATAAAGGAGTGCAGCGTCAGTATAGTGATGCTCGTACACCTCAACAGAATGGTGTTACTAAGCGTCGAAACAAAACCTTAATTGAAGCTGCACGCACCATGCTTTGCGATTCTAAATTATCAATGTTCTTTTGGGCTGAAGCAATCAACACATCTTGTTATGTTCAGAACCAGGTCATCATCAACAAGCGCCAAATGAAGACTCCGTATGAGATCCTCTATGGTCATAAACCATCTGTTGCATATTTCCGTTCCTTTGGTTGTCCTTGCACCCTTCTTTATCTTGAAGCTACACCAATGTTCAACTCTAAAGCAGATGATTGTTACTTTATTGGTTATACAGATAAAACTGCCTATAGGGTGTATAACAAGGTTACCAAACAGATCGTGGAATCATTTGATGTACGGTGACTAGAGGAAAATCAAACGGATGCTCGCGTTGGCCCCGACTGGATATTCAACTATGCCGAATTATTTAAGTCTTTTAATGTGTTTTCTGATGTTGTCTTAGGCACACAGCCAGGTCCAAGTGGAGTCAATAGAGATGAAGATGAGGAAATTATTGCTGATCCCATCATACCGCCCTTGATTTTTAAAGATCCTATTCTTAATGATGGTGCATCTCCTGTTTCCACTTCGGTTTCAACTGAAGCTCCTGCTGACTCATCTTAGATTGTTGACGAACCACCAGTTACTGAAGCATCTGCCACTCCTGAAGGCGTTATCAATTCTAAACCTGCTGATCTTTTCAACTCCACACTCATGGACTCCCTCTTTCCAGAGAGAATTCCCGATGAGTATGTAGCCAGTACCTCCCACGGTTTCAGAGACTCCGACAGAGGTACTTCAGGCTCAGGCAGAATTGAAAACATAACAAACCTTCCAGTTTCTTCTGCTTCGCTCGAGTATGCTATTTCGTCAAGAGTACAACGCAATCACCCGATTGATAATGTCATTGGCTCTCTTGACGATAGGGTTTAAACCAGAAGACAGAGCGATCTTGCAAATCGAGCCGAAGAATGTGGAGATGGCACTTAATGAACCAAGTTGGGTGGATGCAATACATGAAGAGCTCAACCAGTTCGAGAAGCTGAACGTTTGGTAGTTGGTGGAATTACCCGAGGGCAAAAAGTCTCTTGACACGAGATGGGTTTTTTGCAACAAGCAAGATGATTCAGGAGTTATTGTGCGAAACAAGGCATGCCTGGTTATACGCGGTTTCCGTCAGATTGAAGGTCTTGATTATACCGAAGTGTATGCCCCGGTTACACGATTAGAAGCGATTCAGATTTTCCTCGCCTATGCCTCCTACATGAACTTTACTATATACCAAATGGACGTTAAGACTGCTTTCTTATACGGTGAGGTGAAAGAAGAGATGTATGTTGATCAACCTCCCGGTTTCGTTAACTCCAAGTTTCCGAACCACGAGCTGGATAAGGCTCTCTATGGTCTTCATCAAGCTCCCCGTGCCTAGTATGCAACATTGACGGATCATCTGTTGCAGCATGGTTACACTCGAGGCACCATTGACCAGACGCTGTTCATCAAGCGTGAAATGTTCGACCAAATTGTCGTCCAAATCTACGTGGATGATATCATTTTTGGTTCGACTAGCGAGGCCTTATGTAAATAATTTGAGCAAGTGATGAAGAAGCGAGTCGAGATGAGTTCGTTGGGTGAAATGACGACGTTCCTTGGATTGCAAGTAAAGCAAAGTTCAACGGGTATTCTGCTTCACCAAGTAAAGTATGTGGAGGATATTCTTACGAAGTTCAACCTCAAGGATGCTAAAGTTGCTAACACTCCAATGGCTGAACAACCTCTGCTGACTTTAGACCCAGATCGCCAATCTGTTGATCAAACATATTATCGTTCTATGATTGGATCTCTGATGTATCTGACGGTCAGCAGACCAGATATCGTTTTTACATTCTGCCAGTGTGCTCGACATCAGGCTAATCCTAAATTCTCTCATTTAACTTCTGTCAAACGAATCTTTAGATACCTCAAAGGGAGACCTAAGTTAGGTCTTTGGTATCCAAAGAACCGTTAATTTGATCTTTATGGTTTTTTAGATAGCAATTATGGGGGATGGGACATTGACAGTGTAACACCCCACATTCTTTATATACATTTTAACCCAATTTGGATATACAAAACACGGGTTTAACAAAAACCTTAAACATAATTACAAAACATAGTTGTGTTGGGGTATTACAACTTCAATACATCACCTTGGATAAGTTACTTCTAAAGGTATTCCAAAAGAAAAGCTTTAAGTCTTCTAGGTCTTCTAGTAGTTACTCCCCGTCACCTGAGTAGATAGCATTTTAAAACAAACATATGTGAGACATAAAGTCTCGTGAGCAACATGGGTTTTAGACCCCAAAATTTTCAATAGAACAAACCTCAAAACAGTTTTTATCAAAATCAAACATAATGCAAAAGCTTTCTTGATAACACATAGACCAATCGTAAATCATAATTCATTGTTTATCTTTTGACTTTATACGGGTCTCCCCGTATCCCTTTCCCTCCACGGAATAGAACCAATCTATCCGTGAGGGCATGCTAGTTCCCTTTCCATTCATGGAATAAAACAAATCTATCCATAAGGGCGTGCTGAGACAACTACGTCGCGACGGGAGCTACCATCCCAGTAGTGTCTTTTGACCTCCCCTTGTTAGGGCAAGATCCATGTCCAGACATATCTCATTTCTTACATTTAGTTCTAATTTTGATTCATTAATATCCGTTCATTACAAATTGGTCATAACATCAAAATCTTTCATCATACAAAAAAACATAAAGCTTTTAGCACGAAACAACTTGAGAGAAACCTTTCTGTTGAAACACAAGAGTTGGATCGAGATTCAAAAATGCGGAATAATGTAAATAAACAAGATCAAGAACAGACAATATGAAGAACTGATGTCTAATGATTAGAATGCAACTCAAGAACAATTCGATGAGAACTATTCTGAATGAGCGTCGTGATGATTCTACAAAAGTTAACCCTAACAAGGGTACGAATAAGCTATTTAAACAAAAACTAAGTATGGAAGGACAGACCCGTTCCATAACCGATAGCTAAATTAATGGCTAAAAATCGGGCAACAAATCCGATTAGCATATTTGACTCAATCTTATATTATGACTCAACAATCTCCCCTTTTGAGTCAAAAGATGCAATCTCTCATCATTCTTCAGGTTTTACTTCACTTGTTTGTCTGTCAAACACCTTCGGAATGATTGCCAGGATCCTTTTTCGGAATTCAATGTACCACCTTAACATGTCGTTGATACAGGTTTTATCATCAGGAGTGTTGGATGGGAGCTTATAGATGATGTGAAGAATATGTTCCAACACTGGAGTCCTGTAAAGATGTTTGTCCAACAGAAAGAATATTCTTTTAATATTCTCACGGCCTTCCTTTGAATTGTAAGCCACACTCCAGTTTGAGTTGACAATTTTTCCGATTTTGTGCTTGTTCATATTTTTGGGTGGAGGACGTCTCACAGTTAAAGGGACTTTGTCTAGAACTCCAGCAACTTCAACGTCCAGCTTCGCAATTTCAAGAATATAGAATCCAATCATTCTTTTAATATGATTAAAAAGAGGATAATACTTTTGTTCTCTCGACAAGATGTTGAACAAAGATATCCAGTCGAATGGATTCATGAAAGGTAGATCAGCAAGTGAAAATTCCATCTTCTCTTTATCATCTCCTCTGAAAGCCAAAAATATTGAATTCATGAATGGAACAGTAACCTCAGGAAGACGAGGAGTTAGTTGTACAATTTTCTTCAAACTCCACGTTAAATGTTGAGGATGCGCATTCTTCAGATAGAAAGTGAACAACAAATCATTCACTTCGGAACTAGAAAGACGGGTGTCTTTGAGTTCCTCAAACCCTCGGAACAGGAGAGCTTTTGCAGTTATCGGAAAATTGAACTGCGAGTTTACATCATTGCTTGTGCTGTACGAGGCTATTGGTTGAAGCCAGTTCTCCACAGGCTCAGTAATTGCTTCCATTGTCATTCGTTTATAGTGCCAGGGAGGAAACAAAGACATTTGAGTTTTCAGGAGTAACTCAGCCTCCCTTTTGGCAGCTTCCTCAGCATCAAGTTTCCGAGTAAGATTGAGAATTTCATCAATTTCCTTTTACCTGTTCGCATTCATAGCGTTCGGATCAGATTCTCTTTCTTCCACAATCTTTTTGCCTTTGTCTTTTGATGGTCCAGCGCCTCCTTCAGCATTTTCATTTGGTTTAACCGGAGAGTCTTTTGATGGATCAGCACCTCCTTCAGCATTTTCATTGGGTTTAATCGGAGAGTTTTTCTTCGGAGTCTCCTGATTAAATGTACTTTCTTCATTCGTTTCGTCTCCCCCTTGTTTCGGAGAGGCAATACTTTCCGAAACACCCTTCAAGGCGGCAAGAAGATTGAAGACTGGATGAAGCTTTAGGGTCAGATGTCTGCGCACCTGAGGATTGAGAATCGGATCATTGTCTTCAACAATCCGATGAAGAAAGGAGTCAATCTCCGATATACCACTGCGAACAGCTTTGTTCTGAGACAAAGCAGAGGTGAGAATGGCAGACTTGTTACGTAGATCAGACTTGAGGAGCTGGATTTTAGTTTCTTTGGCTGCTAAGGTATCCATCAAATAATTCTCGGAGGCCAAGTCTGTCCGTAGTTGATCAACCTTTGTATCTATAGAAGATACCCATTCGGAATGTTGCTGTTTCAATTCCGAACGTAAGGTTGAAAGGGCCTCTTTTTCAGTCTTCAACGAGGTACAGAAGTTGGAGATGACCTGTTGCATATTTTCATTGTTCCGAATATGAGCATCTCGGAAATCTTGAATGAATTTAAGAACATCTTTTTCCAATCTGCCAATAGAAGTAGTCGAATCTCGCATTTGGGCTTCAGATTTCTATATGAGGAAAGTGATTTTACCCATGAGATTTACGTTTTCGGTGATCAAGGTATCCACCGAGTCTTTGTGAGCTTTCAACTGGGATTGCCAGTCGGAGACAGAGGGATTCGCCTGGGATTGGAGAAGTAAGTCCAGTTTGGCAGAGATGTCCGAGAGCTGATCAGATGACATCGGAACAGATGAATTGTGGTCCTTTAGTTTAACATTGGATGGGGATTCAAGGAAATCGGAAAGATCATCCTGATCATCATTAACCAGGATATCTTCCTCTTCATCAATGTCGGTAGGAGGATCGTTATGAGGGGAATTAGGAATGGAAGTTTGTTTTGGTGATAAAGATGGAGACTTTTGAGTGTTTGTTGTTCGGAGGGGCGAACGTTCAGGTGTGGATTGTGGACTAGAATGAGGAGTTGTTTTTGGTGTGGGATCATGAGGTGGTGATTGGGGAGGAGGAGAAGGCTTGGGAGGTGGAACATCGTCAAGGTTGTCGGAAAGCGGAACATCTCGCGGAGGAGTCGAAATTTGATGAGTATTGGAGAGTTCGTTTTCGGAATCATAAGACTGGACAAGCTTTCGGAGTCTCCTTGGACGTTTGGGCTGTTTTTCGGTGTCAGATGCTGCAGTTCTACCTTTTCGTTTGATGATTTTCTTCGGATTCTCAAGTCTATCAAAAGCAACTTGATGAGCTTGATCAACAGGACGAATTCCTGATGGAGGTAGTTGACGATACGCAGCAATGCATGGGACGTCCTTCGGAACACGGTCCAACATTGTGATCGGAATGGATCCAATGAAATCAAAATCCTCCGATTTGGTTGTTGCAAACTGTGTGGTGGACAGCGTCGGAATGACCGCTATGACAGAATCAGTCATGATATGAAGATGATGTTGCTCAATCGCCCTTTTTACCACAATAGACCAAAAACGAGCACACGAGATTTCGGAGTGTCGATTTTTGTAGTTCACACTCTCGACAAATTGGCTCCATAGAATTGACCCGTAATCAAGATTAATATCATGATAAAGACCATAGAACAGAGAGTAAAAGAGCTTACTTGCACTGTCTGTGCCTGTCGTGCGTTCGGAGAAGCTTTTGAACAAAATTGTGAAAAGAAAGTTCCACAGAGGCAGTAGGCTCTTCTTTGTGAACTTGGAAAGTTGCGTTATATCTCCATTGTAGCCTATTTGGTAGAAAAATCATGGAAGAGTAGAAGGCGATAGAGAATCAGGATCAACAATATCCGTTTGATCTGTAAACCCTAGCAATTTTCCGAATCGAGACTTGGAAATGCGAGTTTTGATGGAACCAACTTCAAAAGTAACAACATCATCAGCCTTGTTGTAGAATGCAGATGAGTATGCAGATGACAGATACACGATTGGAACCTCCTCTGAAGCAGTTAGGGCTTTGCAGATCCTGGAGTATTTGAGACATTCGATCATCGGTTGAAGAGCTTCATTATACTTCAAAGAATGAAGATCAATAATCATGTTCTGATTTTGTTTGATCTTCAACATTAGAGACGAGGAAGTATTTTCGTTCGCTGAGGATGAACCAGCCATTGGAGAGTTCTTGAATATTCGTGAGAGAAAGAGGGCTTTGAAGATGAAGATTTCTGCGTAAGAGATGAAGAGCGGAGAAAAGAAATAATGATCCAGAAATCCTTTAAATATCCCATTAAGAGTGATTTGTTAAAGGAAATCCCGCTTCAGCCGATTACGTTTCCCAAGAATCACGCCGTATCATCATGAGTAACCCCCAAATTTCGCATTGCAGGCGCGTGAAAAGCGACAAATTTGCTGCTGTGGAGATGACGTTATAACTGTCACGTCATGATTATCTAATCCAAAATTTTGAAATATTTTGAAGAGTAAAAGAAAATTTCCACGTCATCAATCTTAATCCTTAGCAAAAGAAAATGAACCAGAGTTAGAAAAATCAATAATGATTTTCGTGCAAGAGTGTGCCAAAGATAAAGAAGAAAATCAAGATTTATTTGGTAGTCTGTGATGTCGGAATGACATAAAACTGATTGATCCCGGGCAATGATCTCTTCCTTTGGAATCAAGAGAGATTCAAAAGTGATTAGTGTGGTTTCCTGTTGAAGTACGATCAATTGATTGATAATAATCATTGAAAGGTTTCTTTTAAAATGTTAACTTAATGGGTTGGGTTTAACTGTCTTTCAGATTCCGAAAGCGTGAGAAATGCTCGAAATCGGAAGACAGTACTTGTCTGACCAGAGTAGTCATGAGAACAAGTAAGGGTTAGGAAAAATTTTGTGTGACAAGTGAAATGTTTGGAAATCTCAAAAAGAAATTAAAACTGGATCTTTTTGGATAGAAATTACTTGGGTATAGTAGATTTCATAAAGAACACGCAAAAGTGAAAGATTGAGATTCCCTTTAAAGTTTTCGTCAATTCCTTGGTGGGATCGGATTTTTGGGTTTCATTCGGAATGATGGTAAAAACAATTCCGAAATCATGAACACAGAATTTGTGTAACCATCAGTTTTCAGTGGTAATGCTGAAGACCTTCATAAGGGTTACAGTTATATGGAAGTGTAGTGAATATGGAGAAATAATAGAAGGTTAAGGAAGGATGATGAGTCTCACAGCGCCCCATGGTGAAAATGAGTTGCGATCTTTGACTAGAATTGCCGAAATCATATATTGAAATTGGTTGAGATTTCAATAATCATGGATATTCGTGTTTGGTACATAGAAAATAGGATAAGAAGAAAAACCCATCAATTCATAATAGTTAAAAAAAAATTGTGTTCTTGATGAAGAATGCTGACAAGGATTTGGCTATCATGAGAAAACATTTAATGCTCCGGCGAAAAGAAAGGAAAACGTCCAATCAGTTGCTAATCAGCCGTCTTCGCCTTTATGACACATAATAATGACAGCAGGCTGCATCATTACTTCATAAAGTAATTTAATAACCACACTTGGAAGCTTAACCGGTGTCATTTCTGCCTATAAAAAGGAAGCATTGTTAGTAGAAAACATCCACATCCAAAAAATTACCACCAAAAGAGAAAACACATGGCGCTTCGTCCCTACAATCGTAATGACAAGGTGGAGGTTAAAATGCAAGAGGGTGACTACGCCGGAGGAATCTATGGCGGGGTTGTCACGAGAGTGTGGCATCACCAATATGAGGTGAGAATGACCACTCTTAACAACGGCGAGGGTGGTGGACCATTGATCGTCCCAACCAGCTACCCTTTTCTGCAGCCTGTCCCACCAAAAATTGTGGTGGAGTTCAAGCAATTTGACCTTGTTGAGGTCTGGCACAGAAGGGGATGGTGGCCGGCGGTGATCATACGGACCACTCCCCACAACTAGTTCCATGTGGGACTGGCTGATGGAAGTCGTCTTTTTGTTGACGAGAGTGAGCTGCGCCTCTACCAAGCTTTCCATCCCGGTGATCCCCCCATGTGGCATTATTACAAGCTATAGATAGAAGTTGTTTTTGTTTTGGCTCTAGATGTAACAACTTTTGTTCACGTAGCTTGAAATAAAATTTTAGTTTTCTGTTGTTTTCTGATTTCTGATTGAATTCTTCATCTGCATTCACATGGATATGGGCAAGAAGAACAAAAAAATATAAAATAATATACGCAACAACAAAACACAAAAGAAAATAAAGGTTGAAAATAGCGGAAATAAGTAAAGCAGTAAACGAAATTAAGAAAAATAAAGTAAAAAATATGAAAAAATAAAATAAAATAAAATAAAAAAAATAAAATAAAATAAAACAAAATATTTTTGGTTTAGGGTTTGGAATAAAATAATAAAACAGAAAAACAAAGAAAGTTTTAGAAAGGATACACGCGTTCCGAATCTTCCATGTTTAAAATCCGATTCCGAGGCATTCCGATTTTCGGAATCAATCGGAATCTCAGCTAGATATCGGAACGGATTCAGCTTCCATCATTCCGAGACCATGAAGAATTCTGTTGAATGCTGGTTCAGGAAGTGCCTTTGTGAATATGTCAGCTAGTTGATCATTTGAACGTACGAAATGAACCTCAATGTTGCCATCTTCAACATGATCTTTGATAAAATGATATCTGAGTGCAATGTGTTTAGTCTTTGAGTGTTGCACTGGATTGTGACGGATCCGAATCGCACTTTCAGAATCACAGTAAAGAGGAATACGTTTCATATTGACTCCATAATCTCTTAGTTGGTTTTGAATCCATATTATCTGAGAGGTACAAGAGGCAGCAGCAATGTATTCAGCTTCAGCTGTTGAGAGAGACACGCAAGTTTGTTTTCTTGATTGCCAGCTTACGAGCTTTCCATCGAGTAGTTGACAACCACCTGAAGTGCTTTTGCGATCTAATCCACAACCACCAAGATCGGCATCGGAAAATGCTTGAACAAAGAAACCAGATCCTGATGGATACCATAATCCAAGAGAGGTTGTTCTTTTGAGATATCGGAATATATTCTTCACAGCATTGTGATGTGGCTCTCTAGGATTTGCCTGAAATCTTGCGCAGTAACAGACAGCAAACATAATGTCAGGTCTGCTCGAAGTGAGATAGAGAAGTGAACCTATCATTTGACGATAAAGAGTAATATCTGCTGCAGGTTTGTCTAGTGAAGGAGTGAGTTTTGTTCCGAACGCCATCGGAATTTTGACTTTAGAATCTCCCTTCATTCCGAATTTCTCTAAGAGAGATTTCGTATAAGCTTCCTGATTGATGAATATGCCTTCTGAGCTTTGTCTGATGTTAAGTCCGAGAAAGAAATTGATTTTACCCATTGAGCTCATTTCAAATTTAGTCTCCATCAGTTTTCGAAATTCAACCGTCAGGCTAGGATGAGTAGATCCGAAAATGATGTCATCAACATAGATTTAAACAATCATCAGGTGACTCCCTTCCTTTTTGCGAAAGAAAGTTGGGTCGACAGATCCTTGCTTGAACTTGGATTGCTTGAGAAATCGAGTTAAAGTCTCATACCAAGCTCGTGGAGCTTGTTTTAGGCCGTAAACAGCTTTGTCTAATATATAGCAATGGTCAGGATGTTTACTGCTCACAAAACCTGGTGGCTGTTCGACATAGACTGTTTCTTCTAATTCTCCATTCAGAAATGCGCACTTTACATCCATCTGATAAACATCAAAACCTTTGTGTGCTGCATAAGCAAGAAAAATCCGAACGAACTCTAATCTGGCTACTGGTGCAAATGTTTCTTCATAATCAATTCCTTCTTCTTGACAGTAACCTTTGACAACCAGTCTTGCTTTATTCCGTATGACATTCCCTTCTTTGTCTAACTTGTTTCGAAAGACCCACTTCATTCCGAGAACGGACGCTTTTTCTGGAGTCGGAACCAATCGCCACACCCTGTTGCGCTCGAATTCATTTAACTCATCTTGCATTGCTTGAACCCAGTCAGCATGATCAAGTGCTATTTTAACTGTTTTAGGTTCAACCTTGGAGATAAACGAATGAAACATGCAAAATTCCACTTTAGAAAATAATGCAGCTTGCTTTTCTTTAGCTTGAGCTCGAGTGAGAACACCAGCAGAAGTCGTTCCGATGATTTGAGATTTTGGATGATCTCTCGTCCATTTTATCATTGGAGGATAGTTGGGATCATATTCAGGATTAATTTCTGAAATGATTTCTTCTGCTTCAGAATGTACCTCTGACTGTGTGTCAAGGTCATTATTTTCAAGTTCATTCTCCCCCTGGAAGTTTGCATCGTTTCTATCATCAGGGTGATCTTGTTCAACTGGTAGAGTAGTTGCCTCGGATTCAGGAGTCATGCTCTCCACTTAAACAGTTGATGAACTCTCCCCCTGGATTGGTGCATCTACAATAGGAGTTGTACTCTTCCCCTGGATGGGTGCATCAGAAATGGGAGTTGGAGCATTATTCGGAATCGGAACAGCAGTGAAGTGTTCTTGTGAAGATTCGTTTTCACTGACTGTATGCTCTATAAGCTTTAACAATTCATCGCCTTGGTTATCCCTTGCATTTGATTCTGATGTTTTTGCGGTTTCTTGGTCATCGAATAAGTTCAGAAATTCCTCATATAGATCCATAAGAGGAATTGTAAACCTATTGGATTCGGGAAAGATGTCTTCAGTCTTGGTACTGACGTACTTTGCTCTGGAATTGTATCGATCATCAAAAGTGATGTAGTATGTTTCTTCAATTTTTCGAGATCTCTTGTTCAGAACTCGATAGGCCTTGGAGGTAAGAGAGTAGCCTAGAAAGATACCTTCATCAGCTTTTTCATCCCATTTAACTCGTTTTTCTTTGGAGTTAAAAATAAAACACTTGGATCCGAAAACATGGAAGAATTTTACGTTCGGTTTTCTCTTTATGATGATCTCATAGGGAGTGAGATTGAAACGTTTTGTGATGTTTGATCGATTCTGAGTGTAACAAGCAGTTGCGATGGCATCGGCCCAGAAGTATAAAGGAAGTTTTGCAAAAGAAAGCATTGTGCGAGCAGCTTCACATAGAGAACGATTTCGTCTTTCTACAACTCCATTTTGTTGAGGAGTGTACGGGGCAGAGAAGTTATGCGAGATTCCTTTATTGACAAGAAAATCATCCAGAATTTTATTTTTGAATTCTGTCCCGTTATCGCTCCTTATCATTCACACTTGTTTTCGGAAAAGGATTTCTATCTGCTTGATGAAATTAATCATATTGATCGCCGCTTCAGATTTTTGCTTGAGGAAGAACACCCATGTGAAACGAGAGAAGTCATCTACTACAACCAGAATGTGTTTGTTGTGAGCAACGCTTTCTATGGCAGATGGACCACAAAGATCAATATGCAAAAGTTCCAATGGTTCGATGATTTTTGTGTTGATAATTGTAGAATGGCTTTTCCGACTTTGTTTTCCTAGCTCACATGCATCACAGAGTCGGTCTTTGTCGTACTTGAGAAGCGGTAATCCTCGCACAAGATCACCAAGTACCAGTTTATTAATATCTCGAAAGTTCATGTGTGACAACCGCCTGTGCCAGAGCCAACTATCATCGTTCGTAGCTTTAGTGAGTAGGCAGATAGCAGGCTTTCCTTGGATAGGTCTCATATCCAAAGGAAACATCTCTCCTTTTCTTTTTGACCTCAAGATAATCTTTTTGGATTCCTTCTCAATCAGTTCGGAGCCATCTTCATCAAAGGAGACTTTGAGACCGGTTCCGACAACTAATTGTGAAACACTGATCAAGTTGTGTTGAAGTCCTTCGACATATGCCACTTTCCGAATTGAAATTTCACCATTTGTGATCATGCCATAGCCTTTGATGTTGCCCGTTGCATTGTTTCCATAACTGACTTTTCCTCCATTTGATAGTGATCGATATTCTCGTAATTCCTCCTTCCTTCCTGTCATGTGACGTGAACAGCCGCTGTCAATGTACCATTCCGGATCATACTGTTCGTCACGTAGAACCTGCACAAGTTAGAGAGATTTAGGAACCCAAACCAGTGTGGGTCCATGTGAGAATTTACATGAGATAGGAAAAATGCATGATTTTTCAACCCAAAAGGATTTTCTCAGAGATTGGTGATTTTTCTTATTTTCAATTCTGAACACTTTCAGTTTTGTGGATTGCCATTGTTCTTTAGCAAAACGGGATTTCTTTGGAGTGAATGTGTTTGTAACATGATGATAATGAGTTTTCTGATTATGAGAGAGAAAATTGGAATTGTGATTTTTAACCGATTGAGAAGAGGGTTTTGTTTTGGCAGTAACTGTTGGGTAAATTTTGTTGGTTTTAGGATCCTGAGTGGTTTCAGGATAGAGTTTTGCCTTTCCTTTTGAATCCGTTGATCCGAGAACGCGAGTGAAATTCTTTGTTGTTGTAGTTAAAACAGGAGGTTTAGGTGTTGGTTTGGGTTTTGGTGCAAGCTCAACTTTCCGAAAGGGAATTGGGTTGACTTTCTGAGTTAGATTTGAATCGTGTTTGTTTCTCCAGAACTGTTTTCTCTCTTTCAGATTCTTTTTGTACCTGGCATTCATTTGCTTCCTTTTTGCAATGAGCTCTTCAGGAGACTTATGAACATAAGATGTCGAGCATCGATTAGAGTCAGATTTGAAAGTGCTCGTCTTAGGGTTTGAAGAATTAGATTTCAAGTTCTCTGTACCCCATGAACCACTTTGAGAGACAGAATTTTTACAGTTTAATGATCCAGAGATGTAGTTACCACGAGACTTCCACGAGGTCATTTCGGAAAGACCTTTAGTCTCATCTGAGTTGTCAATTGGTTCCGACCAAAAGAAAGAATCACATACATCGGAATTATCGTTATTGACTAGGACTTTAAGTTCAGTTACATCTTTTGTATTTAGACCTGGTTTAATGAAAACTTGATTCGGTACAGTATGTATTTTTGGAAAAACAGTAGCTTGTTCAGTTAAAGTGTGTGATCCATCACCTTCAACAATTCTTGCAAAAGTAACTGAATTTTCAGAAATGAGATTTTTCTTAGTTTCAGTAGAATTTGATATGAATTCCGAACAGTCAATTTCATCCTCAACAAATATTTCACTCATATCACTTTCATCAAAATCGGAAATATTCTCATCAATGGGAGTATTATCAGAATTTAATTTAGAGCATAGTGAATGAAAATTCTTTAGAGTCGCTGTTTTAATTTCCTCATGATCGTTTTCCGAAAAATATTCTTTGACCATACTTTTATGTTCTTTGGACTGTATATAGCTTTCAATTTTATCAAGTCCAATTCGATAAGCTTCCGAAACCTCATCAGATGAAACAATGGTTTCACATCTATGACATTCTGCATCGATTTCATCCTCTTTCAACTCAAGAAAGGGCAAAATCATTTTGTGTAAACCCCTGCCTATGTCACAATCAAGATGCAATTGAGTAATATTATTGTAAAGACGCTTAGCAATTAAACAAAAAATGTTTCTTTGTTTGACAAGAACTAAATTATCCCTTTTTACGTAAATAATATCATCTCGTGCTTTAACTAACTCACTCTCCAACGCCTCGATTCTCATTCGTCTCTCCTCATTCTTATTCGATATCCTGCTCAATTGATCATTTAGGTTAGAATTGCTTAGACGTGTCCTTTTTAAACTATCACTCAAACTGGAGACAGTAAATCTAAGGTCATCTAATTCAGCATCATAACTAGAAGAGCAAATATTTAAAGATTTAAGGATAGAGCGTACCTTTTTGACCACAGCCTCACATTCCTCAACTTGTTCATAGACGGGCTTCGCAGCAAAGCAACTTGCTGAGGCTTGACACCCATCGGTAGAGTAACCTCTGCTTTCGGAATGATCAGCTTTCACCATCAGACACCGACCATGTGTCGGATTCCTCACTTCCTCATCTTCCGAATCCGTTGACCAGACTTCTATGGCGCCAAACTCGCTGTCCTCTTTCACCACAAAAGCTGCCTTGGTAGATGAAGCATCATTCTTTTTCAGCTCTGCAATCTTCTTTGCATAATAGGCTTCATCTTTGACCTGCTCCTTCTTCTCAGCTTGTTTTCGGAGCAAACGGTCTTTCACAAAGTGATTCTTGCCGTTACAATAATGGCAGTCATATCCTGAGTCGCCAGCAAGTTTCTTCTCCTCATCATTTTTCTTTTTCTGACTTTCTTCCACAGTCTTTTCAGCATGGAAACCTCCTTGTCGATTTTGATTTTTGAACTTGGAAAAGTTTTTCTTGAAGAACTTCTTGGGATTTGACACCATCAATGCTTTGTCTTCTCTGGTCAAATCATCATCGGAAAAGTCAGATTCGGAATCAATTTCGGCGGATTTCTTTCCGGCCGCAACTAGTGCAAGCGAACCAAGACTGGTAGTCGCTTTGGCTTCCGAAATGATTTCCTTTTCATGAGATTTGAGAATTCCTACAACTTTAGCCAACGTGTAAGTTTTGAACTGTTCATGCGCTTTTATGGTTGAAACGATAGATTTCCATTCGGAACGAAGACCATCAAGAAAGGTAACCTTTTGCTCAATGACAGTCCGAGCCAGGTTGTATTTCAATAATCGAATGAGAAGATGATTATATCGATGAAAGGTCTGGGTTAGATTTTCTTCCGAACCTTGTACAAAAGATCCGAAAATCAGAAAGAAGAGTGGTCTGATTGGAGTGTTCAAGGTCAGCATCCCCGGAATATAATTCCTTAAGTCTATCCCAGATTTCTTTGGCTGTCTCGCACGAACTAACCAGACGAAGAGTATCTGCTTGGAGGGCAAACCTGATAATTCTAAATGCTTTGATGTTGCACATTAGTTTATCTTTTTCGTCTTGAGGAATGTTTGTGTGAGTGACGAGCAAGTTGTTGTATTCTTTTAGGGTATTGATAACCCTCCTTGTGTCTGTGTGAACGTGGGTTTCTTCAGTGATAGCTTGCCAGATCGTTGCACCGTGTTCTTCAATGCCAAGAACATAATCTTCAAAGTGCAACGCCCAGACTTCATACTCTTGAGTGAATAGAATTGGAGTTCTGGTAGTAGATCCAATGCTACTTGAAAGATTAAAAGACTGAGTATGGGAGTCGTCAAAAGCCATTGATACTTGTTTATATGAATGAATCAGAAGTGTAGGTTGATCAAATTCTGATATCTAAGATCGATTGAAACGATGAAGATAATCAAAAACAGATCCGTGAATAACACAAACTCCCGCTCTGATACCAATTGTTGAAACACAAGAGTTGGATCGAGATTCAAAAATGCGGAATAATGTAAATAAACAAGATCAAGAACAGACAATATGAAGAACTGATGTCTAATGATTAGAATGCAACTCAAGAACAATTCGATGAGAACTATTCTGAATGAGCGCCGTGATGATTCTACAAAAGTTAACCCTAACAAGGGTACGAATAAGCTATTTAAACAAAAACTAAGTATGGAAGGACAGACCCATTCCATAACCGATAGCTAAATTAATGGCTAAAAATCGGGCAACAAATCCGATTAGCATATTTGACTCAATCTTATATTATGACTCAACACTTTCTCTTAAAATCTTTTAACCAAAACAATGTTTATAATACAATACTATTTACTATGTACTCATAAACTCCACATGTTACTCACCTTGTACTAGTAGTGGCTAGTTAGGTTCCCAAGGTCTCCTTGCCCTTACCTTGCTCACCAATGATTTGGTCACCACCTATTAAACATATATAAAATTCGTACTCATTAACACTAATACACACTTATGTACCTTAAGATTATGCAAGAAATGTAGTGTTCAAGTCCCCTTTTCTTTTTCCTTGATTATCTATTACTTGATACGCACTTATACACATTTTTTGGGTCATGATATGAACTTATATTTTCATGTTTTCATACCATATTAAACTTATACTAATGATTGGGGGATCAAACTATTCAATTAATGTCATAATAGAAGTGAATTATAGGTGTCCAGGTCATATGGGTCGTGTAGGAATCATATGGAACCATGAAAAACTTCCAAATATTCTATAGATACTGACACGGACCGTGTCAGGGGGAACACAGGCCGTGTTTCACCTACAAACCCTCTTTATTTTTCTGCACAGCTTTTAATCTTTAATCTGCTTGGTTCCAGCTCAAATCCTATTCAATGGAAGGTTAAAACATTATATTTAGAGTATTTATAAGCCTCCTAAACAACACTTATTACTCCATAAACACTAGAATCAAACCAATCTTCACAAACCCAAATTCTAGGGTTTTTGAACAAAATTCTCAATTCCTTTTGCTTATAATTGTCTCCAAAGGTGGAATCGAGTTCCAATGATGTTTAGAACATGATTCAAGGGTTAGAAACTTAAAAAAAACCTCACACAACTTCTGAATTTCGTTTTCATCCATTCAAAATAACCCAAAATGGTTTATATAGCTTACAAAGATGAAATTCTTAGCTTGAATGACCTTAGAAATTGAAACTTCAAGCTTGAGTCTTCAATTTCTGCTTCAATACTTCAAAACCTTCAAGCCTCTAACTCTCTTTCTCTTGCTGGAGCTGATTTAAGCTGACAATAGAGAGAACTAGAAGTTTCTATCTATTTATACCTCCATACTTTACCCAAATGACCACTTGGTCCTTCTAATCCCATTTTGTTCATTTTTTGGTCCAAAACTCCTAACATCTTCTTTAAGGTTTTATTTCTTACATTTTTGCCACAAACTACAATATTATTACTGTTGAAAATACGATAACTGATCTCTACGAATAAGGTTTTTAAGCCGATTACTGTGTGACAGATATGTATTTTATCTATAATATGCGGAATAAATAAGAGTTGCGGAATAAATATAAACTAAAGTTAAGTTACTGAAAGCTATAAATAAGTAAAATAAAGAGGTAAATTTAAACTAGACAGTATTTAAATAGACGGAAAGCGGTAAATAAAATAAATGTTAGAAGTTAGAGGTTAGAAGTAATAAACGCCATTATCAACGATAAAGTGTTTTTACAATAAATAAAAAGTTAGAAGTTAGAAGTTAGAAGTTAGATGTCTCGGTTAAATACAGTCCACATATGTTGTCGTTGTCAAGGTTCAATTCGTATGTCTTGGAATTTTGGTACAGTTGATTTATAACAGTTTAAATAAATCAACAACGACACAGATAATTTCAAAAGAACTTATCGATAGCTGAGGAAGATGGTGTTTTCTTTGAAGCATCGATTCTTGTTCTTTACGGTAGGATGAGGTTTGGTAGTTTTTGGTGTTCGGTGAAATGGGTTTTTGGTGTCGGTTTAATTGAGATGCACGGGGTTTTTGTGGTTTAGTTTTCGTGGTGTATGTATTTGGTAGAGGGTGTGTAGGTTTTGTAGTTTGGTATTCGGGTTGAGGTTGTTTAGAGGTTTGAAGTTTGGTGTCGGGTAGAGGTTTTGTTTGGTGTCGGGTAGAGTATGGGTGTAGCGGTTTTGTTTGGTGTTTGTTTGGACGTGGATTTTCTTTGGTTGAAAAGAGTTTTCTTGAGAGTTTTGGCAGGTTTTTTTGCTCTTTGGACGTGGGGTAATCTTGATGTATTGGTGCTTGAATGGGTATGGTGTGGTGTAAGGTTTTTTGCACAAGAATGGCAAGAGGTGAGCTTCTTATTTATAGTTGCTGAGAACAGGGTTCGCATCGCGACCGGGGCTTCCGTCGCGTCGCGAAGGTGCGTGTGTCGTGTTGCTTTTGGTCGGCCACTGGTTAGTGCGTTGTGTTGGTAGTCTCGCGATTGAAAGGTTGGTGATGTCGCGTTCACTGGTCTTCGCGTCGCGACCAGCAACCCCGTCGCGTCGCGAGTGCTGTAGCAATCTGGACTTTTGTGTTTGCTCTTCTTCACGTCGCGACCATGGCTTCTGTCGCGTCGTGATTGCTGTAGCTGGGTGACATTTTTGCATTTTAAGAATATTTTCTTTTTATCTCGTTCAATCTTGAATCCATGCAACCTGAAATACTGATAATATTTGTTAAAAAAACATTTCGACTAATTTCAGTGATGGTCACATAAAAACATAAAAACATTATTCAACAATTACATAATAGGTCCTTCATATAGTTAAAAGACCAAATTACCCTTTTACAACATTTTACTATAAAAATTTAAATATAACACGCATCGGCATAATAGTTGGTTGTTACAATTATCTCCCTCTAATTAGGATTCCGTCCTTGGAATCAAATCATAATTAGTAAAGTCAGGGTATTTTTTCTTCATTTCTTCCAAAGTTTCCCAAGTTAAATTTGATCCCAAAGAGTGCTTTCATTTTACTAATACAAGGTCAATCTCTTTGTTCGTCAGCTTTTTAGTCTTTATCTCCAACATCGCTTCCGGTTCTTCAATTAGCTTGCTTGGAGTCTCTACCCTTAAGTCTTCTAAGGGAATAATCAATTCTTCTTTTCCAAAATACTTCTTTAGATAGCATACATGAAAGGTATCATGCATCCGTCTCAATTCTTGAGGCAATTCCAACTTGAATGATTGAACTCCAATTTTCTTCAAGATTTTAAACGGACCAATATACCTTGGACTTAATTTTCCTCTCTTGCCAAATCTCACAACACCTTTCCATGGTGACACGTTAAGCATCACTAAATCACCTTCCTTTAAATAATAAGGTCTCTTTTTCAAACTTGCGTAACTTCTTTGTCGATCCTGAGCCGCCTTCATGTTTGCTTGGATTACACCAATTTTCTCATTTGTTATTCTAACAATTTATGGACCAGTAAGCTTAGTTTCACCCGCTTCCAACCAACATAACGGTGTTCTACACTTCCTACCATATAGTGCCTCAAAAGGTGGCATTCCAATGCTAGAATGGTAGTTTTTGTTATAAGCAAATTCTACTAATGGTAGATGTTCGTCCCAACTACCACCAAAGTCAATAGCACAAGACCTCCACATATCCTCCATGGTTTGAATAGTACGTTCACTCTATCCATCTGTTTGAGGATGATAAGCCGTACTCATTTTAATTCTTGATCTCAATCTTTCTTGTAGAGCTTCCTAAAAATTTGAAAGATAATCTTGCGTCTCTATCTGATACTATGGACAACGGCGCTCCATGGAGTCTTATTACTTCATCAATATAAAGTTGAGCTAGCTTTTCAAGTGGTGTAGTCTCTTTGATAGCAAGAAATAGAGCACTCTTGGTCAGTCGATCAACTATGACCCAAATCCTATCATGCCCCTTTCGGGTCCTCGGTAGGCCAACGATAAAGTCCATAGTCACATCTTCCCATTTCCCTGCCGGTATCTGTAACGATTGAGCACTACCATAAGGTACTTGATGCTCTGCCTTGACTTGAGCACATGTAGAACACCTTGAAATGTACATTGCTATTCTCTTCTTCATTCCCGGCCACCAATAGCGTCGTTTTAAGTCTTGATAAGTTTTTGAGCTACCTGGATGAATAGAGTACTTAGACTTATGAGAATCATCCAGTATTATCTTTCTAAGCCCACCAAACTTTGGCACCCAAATTCGATTTTTAAAAGTCTTCAACCCTTGACTATTTTCTTCAAACTCCTGCCTCTTACCCAATCTTTCATTCTTCAAGTCATCACTTGACAAAGCTTCTCGTTGGGCTTCTTTGATCCTTCTAATTATACTAGATACTAAGTCTATCCTCATCGATCTTCCTGTAATCTTCTTCTCGTGAATCTTCTGACTTAGGGCATCCGCCACAACATTGGCCTTCCCTGGGTGATATATGATTTCACAATCATAATCACTAATAAGCTCGAGCCATCTACTTTGCCTCAAGTTGAGTTCTTTTTGCATGAATACGTATTGGAGGCTTTTATGATCGGTATATAGTTTACATTTTGTCCCATACAAGTAGTGTCTCCAGATTTTCAATGCAAAAACTATGGCGGCAAGTTCCAAGTCATGAGTAGTATACCTCGTCTCGGGATCCTTCAATTGACGAGAAGCATATGCAATCACTTTTCCTCTTTGCATCAATACACATCCTAGTCCTTTACCCGAAGCATCGCTGTAGACAACAAAATCCTTAATTCCCTCGGGCAAAGCAAGGACCGGGGCATTACATAATTTCTCCTTCAACGTCATGAACGCCTTTTCTTGAATGAACCTTCAATAATACCCGGCGAGTCCAAGAAAACTTCTTCCTTCCGTAGGAGTCGTTGGAGCCTCCCATTTCATTACCGCTTCCACTTTTGCCGGATCTACTTTAATACCTTGCGTAGAGACCACATGACCAAGGAATTGCACTTCCGTTAACCAGAATTTTCACTTAGAAAACTTCACGTATAATTGTTCTTTCTTCAACACTTCGAGAATCATTTCGAGATGACGCTTGTGATCTTCCTCACTCTTCGAATAAATGAGAATATCATCGATAAAAATGATGACGAAATCATCAAGGAATGTTTGCAAACTCGATTCATTAGATCCATAAAGATAGCAGGAGCATTAGTAAGACCGAATGGCATTACAAGAAATTCATAATGACAATATCGGGTGCGAAAAGCTGTCTTCTCAACGTCACAATCTTTCACTCGAACTTGCTGATACCCGGATCGCAAATCGATTTCTAAGAAGTAATCAGCACCTTGCAGCCGATCAAAAAGATCATTTATTCTGGGCAACGGGTAACGATTTTTAATGGTAATTTTATTAAGCTCTCGATAGTCGATACACATACGCATCGAACCATCCTTCTTTTTGACGAATAACACCGGTGCACCCCACGGGGAAGAACTTGGCCTAATAAAACCCTTATCAAGCAATTCTTGTAACTGAGACATTAACTCGCGCATTTCAGTCGGGGCTAGGGGATACGGAGCAAGAGCAATAGGAGTTGCCCCCGGAATAATATCGATACGAAATTCAACTTGCCTTTCGGACGGCAAACCGGGTAGGTCGTCTGGAAATACTTCCGGGTAATCACGCACCACTTCAATGTCGTGAATAGATCTCTTTTTTTTCATTAGTCATAACATAAGCAAGAAAGGAACAACACACTTTCAAAAGACATTTTCAAGTCTTAACCGCACTAATGATACTAGGTACATGGTTGTGCTTATCTCCATAAACGCACACCTTACTCCTATCAGGAATCCTAATCGACACGATCTTCTTCCCACAAGAAATTTTTTCATCATTCTCCCCAAGCCAATCCATACCGATCACAATATCGAAAGATTTTACTCCAATTGGAAGAAGATTTAATGAAAATTTCCTATCATATATGCTGAGTTTGCAATTTAGGTACATATGTCCTACCTCCACAAATTTACCACTAGCTATCTCCACTTCATATAACGTATCTAACGATTCTAGGGGTACATTGAGTTTGAGTCCAAACTCATGAGATACAAACGAATACGAAGCTCCAGAATTGAATAAAACATATGCAGGTAACGAGTTGACAAGTAATGTACCTGAGACCACATCATGCGTTTCTTTCGCTTCCTCTCGGGTAAGTTGAAAGGCGCGAGACTTCACCTTTTGTGGCTCCGTCTTCTTCTGAGCTGTGGACATGAGAGTTTCTCCACCCTTCTTTGGACAATTAAAACTATAATGGCCCTTCTCATGGCATGAATAGCATTCAATTTCACTCACTGGCTTCATCTTGCATTCTTTCGATTTGTGACCAAATCGACCACAATTATAACATGCTCCATATCTGGTACGACAATCTCCTATATGATCTTTTCCACACTTATCACACTTCTTTGAACCTCCTTGCTTTGATTGGTTAGAATTAGACTTCCCCTTTTTATTTGAGCCACCTCCACCACCGCTAAACTTGCGTTTGTCACCAAAAGCCTGTATTTTTAATGCCCGTCTCTTTCCCATGTCTTCCACATTTCGAGCCGCAATAATTGCATCATCAAGTGTTTCAGCTCTCTTAACTTCAAGTTCATATTCCGCCGGTAAGCCCCTAGTGTATCGAGTAATTCATGAACGGGCGGTAGGGTAAGATTCTCCCACGAATGGTACATATCACAGAATTTCTTTGTATACTCATCAACGGATGAGTTGCCCTTCTTTAAAGCTATAAAGTCTTCTTGAAGCTTCTCTATATCCCTCACAGGACAAAACTTGTTCTTGAGACGTGAAGTAAACTCATCCCATGACCACTTGTATACCACATTCTTTCCTAGAGTCTCGTACAACGTGTTCCACCAAACCAACACGTCATCTTTTAGAAGACGAGAAGCATAGTACACCTTATCCTTTTCATGACATTTGCTAACCTCCAAGACTTGCTTGGTTTCTCGGATTCATCTCATTGTGATCTTTGGCTCGAAACTACGGAGATATTCAGTGGGTTTACATGCAAGAAAATACTTAAAATAACACCTCTTTTTAGGTTCCGATCGCACGCTCCCATCTTCTTTTGAAGACTCCCCACTCGTGGGCTTCCATGAAACATCTTGTGAAGAGTGGGTGTGTGGCTCTCCGAGTCGGTTATCGATTATCTTATTAACATCCTCCTTTATTTCATTCCTCAAGTTATCAATGAGGTTCTGAATTGCTTCTTTTGTTACAGGTTGTTGTGGCGGTTGGGGGTTCGGCTGAACTCCCGCATTAACCGCATTATTGACGGGTATACTTCCATGGGAAGAAGTGTGGCTTGTTTCATGCCCGTCAGTTGGTGGATCTTGACCACCTTCTTCCATTTACTATATAAGATAAATGGAATTTTTGTTTAATACAAAGTATTTCATTTAATAACAAAAGCAGTAACATGATATCTCCCTATGTAGTTTTCCTAGTATAAGGTTCATTTATATTTATGAATCCTAACTTACAACTATGATCCTATAATCTAAGTATACCTACAACTTCCTATGGTACACTAAGTTCATACCTCAATAGTTTAAGCCTAGGATGGATTTCCAACCTAATTCGCTTAAACCATGGCTCTGATACCAAATTTGTAACACCCCACATTCTTTATATACCTTTTAACCCAATTTGGATATACAAAACACGGGTTTAACAAAAACCTTAAACATAATTACAAAACATAGTTGTGTTGGGGTATTACAAGTTCAATACATCACCATGGATAAGTTACTTAAAGGTATTCCAAAAGAAAAGCTTTAAGTCTTCTAAGTCTTCTAGTATTTACTCCCCGTCACCTCAGTACATAGCATTTTAAAAACAAACATACGTGAGACATAAAATCTCGTGAGCAACATGGGTTTTAGACCCCAAAATATTTAGTAGAACAAACCTCAAAACAATTTTTATCAAAATCAAACATAATGCAAAAGCTTTCTTGATAACACATAGACCAATCCTAAATCATAATTCATTGTTTATCTTTTGACTTTATACGGGTCTCCCTGTATCCCTTTCCCTTCACGGAATAGAACCAATCTATCCGTGAGGGACTGCTAGTTCCCTTTCCCTTCATGGAATAGAACAAATCTATCCAAAAGGGCGTGCTGAGACAACTACTTCGCGACGGGAGCTACCATCCCAGTAGTGTCTTTTGACCTCCCCTCGTTAGGGAGAGATCCATATACGGACATATCTCATTTCTTACATTTAGTTCCAATTTTGATTCATTAATATCCGTTCATTACGAATTGGTCATAACATCAAAATCTTTCATCATACAGAAAACATAAAGCTTTTAGCACGAAACAACTTGAGAGAAACCTTTCTCTTAAAATCTTTTAACCAAAACAATGTTTATAAAACAATACTATTTACTATGTACTCATAAACTCCACATGTTACTCACCTTTTACTAGTAGTGGCTAGTTAGGTTCCCAAGGTCTCCTTGCCCTTACCTTGCTCACCAATGATTTGGTCACCACCTATTAAACATATATAAAATTCGTACTCAATAACACTACAACACACTTATGTACTTTAGATTATGCAAGAAATGTCCAAGTGTTCGAGTCCCCTTTTCTTTTTCCTTGATTATCTATTACTTGATCCGCACTTATACACATTGTTTGGGTCATGATGTGGACTTATATTTTCATGTTTTCATACCATATTAAACTTATACTAATGATTGGGGGATCAAACTACTCAATTAATGTCATAATAGAAGTGAATTATAAGAGTCCAGGTCATATGGGTCGCGTAGGAATCATACGGAACCATGCAAAACTTCCAAATCTTTTGTAAACACTGACACGGGCCGTGTCAGGGGGAACACGGGCCGTGTTCCACCTACAGACCACCTTCTATTTACCTGCATAGACAACACGGGCCGTGTCAGGGGGAACACGGGCCGTCTTTCACCTATAGACCCTCTTTATTTTCCTGCACAGCTTTTAATCTTTAATCTGCTTGGTTCCAGCTCAAATCCGATTCAATGGAAGGTTAAAACATTATATTTTTAGTATTTCTAAGCCTCCTAAACAACAATTATTACTCCATAAACACTAGAATCAAACCAATCTTCACAAACCCAAATTCTAGGGTTTTTGAACAAAATTATCAATTCCTTTTGCTTCTAATTGTCTCTAAAGGTGGAATCGAGTTCTAATGATGTTTAGAACATGATTCAAGGGTTAGAAACTTAAAACAACCTCACACAACTTCTGAATTTCATTTTCATCCATTCAAAATAACCCAAAATGGTTTAAATAGCTTACAAAGATGAAATTCTTACCTTGGATGACCTTAGAAATCGAAACTTCAAGCTTGAGTCTTCAATTTCTGCTTCAATACTTCAAAACCTTCAAGTCTCGTACTCTCTTTCTCTTGCTGGAGCTGATTCACGATGAAAATAGAGAGAGCTAGAAGTTTCTCTTTATTTATACATCCATACTTTACCCAAATGACCACTTGGTCCTTCTAATCCCATTTATGATCATTTTTGGTCCAAAACTCCTAACATCCTCTTTAAGGTTTTATTTCTTACATTTTTGCCACAAACTACAATATTATTACATAATAGGTCCTTCATATGGTCAAAAGACCAAATTACCCTTTTACAACATTTTACTATAAAAATTTAAATATAACACGCATCGGCAAAATAGTTGGTTGTTACAGACAGAAAGTCCACTAGTGCTGGATGTCAATTCTTAGGAGACTAATTGATTTCCTAGAAATGCAAGAAGCAGCAGACCATGTCAACCTCTACAGCTGAAGCTGAATATATTGCTGCCTCGACCTGTTGTTCTCAAGTCATTTGGATGTAGCATCAACTTTTTGACTGTGGTATGAACTTTGTTGATACTCCCATATTTTGTGATAACGATGCAGCTATCCAAATCGTCAAAAATCCTGTTCAGCATTCTAAGACCAAGCATATCGACATCAAAAAACATTTTATTCGAGATTGCTTCGAGCGAAAATTGATTCATTTTGAACCAATTCACACAGATAACAATCTGTCGGATTTGTTCACAAAACCATTTACAAAAGCTCGGTTCGATATGCTTGTTGAACTTTTAAAAGTGATACACTTCGATGACTGTTAAATCAGTTCTGTAAATATTTTACTCTATTTTTGTTTAGTTAAATTTGTTCATGGTTTTTATTTCTGCAATTCTCTTCCATGCACAAATTTAGGGGGAGAATTCAAAACAAAACAAAAATTACTAAACTTTAAAAATACAAAAATATTTTTCCTTTTTTTTATGTCTTTATTTTAAGAAAATTTAAAAATCCAAAAACATTTCTTACCTACAGACGACGCACCAAGTAATACCACTCACTGCTGAGGTAATATTTAGTGCTAATGATATTTAATGTTACACCGTAGTAAGTTTGAAGCACTGACAACCTTTCTTAACCAAATCTAAAGGTTTCTTCTGCAACACAAACTTCTAGACACTTTGAGAGAAACCACTCAGACTCGAGAGTTAAAAAGTCTGTGCCGATGGTTAGATTGCATACCGTAATCTATCACACGCACCAATCCATTCTTAACGACCTCTATCTTTCTGTTGCAAGAAACAGATGACTCATCATTTTAAACCAAATGACGATGATATTTCGAAACTCTATGCCAGTGATCTTTGCTACAACACCAGTAGTAGACGTGAGGCATCAAAACCAATTCTTACCTATAAAGCTTCTAATTCAAGAGTTAGACGATTCAGTGTAATAAACCATGCACTGATGACAATTCGAAAGTCTAGCCGATGGGTATGTCTAGTAACCAAGTCATATTATATGCTCATACCACTCTTGACCAAATTCTTCTTCTAATACAGATGTTCGTGACTCAATGTGATATTACCTCGCATTAATGAAACATCAAAACTCTGGGTCCGTGATCATTGTTGTTTACCACAATAGCTGTGAGACCCCAACAACTTCACCGGATTCAAATTGGCACTAGGATGGTACACTCCGCAGAGTTTGGATACCATTGAACGTCTCGCCAAGAGCCAAGTCAACTTGTTGATTTGTCAACTGTATTGAGATCTTTGATCAAGGATATGCAGGGGCCTAAATCAAAACGGCCACGAGTAGTTCACCGATATTGAAACAATCGTAGTGCGTTCCCCAGGTTCACACAGATACTGCGAGAAGTCTCATTCTGAGCCAAGGATGAATCCTTGAACAACTGTGGTGAAAGTTTATAACTCCGTGACACACAGGATTTGCAGTCATTGTTCGTCTCGAGAAGCATCAGCAAGAAGTGAAGTTTGAAAGTTTCGACACGAACATTTATGTTCCCAAAGAAGACGAAGCTTAATTCCATGTGACAAGTTGCTTGAATTCCTCCTCAGTCAGTTTGTTGCTACATTCGCACCTTCATGTGATCTAGAGTAAAGATATGAAGATTCAGACTCCAGTCAAGATCAAAGTCAAATCAGAAGCTGGATGTGCAGATTCATGACCTATGCTGAAGACCGGCTAGCCCAATAAACTTACAAAGTCAAACCTAAAGACAGTCTGATACCAAAGACAAAGTTGTCTCTGTAACGCGCTGAATGTTACCAACATCTATACCCGTCACCTGCTAAGGGGGAGATTGTCATGCAAAAGGGAAGATTGTTGAAATGTTCTACAATGTACAACCGAAGTCAAGATCTAGACAGAGCTCGAAGACAAATAAAAGCATTAAACCAAGGGGGAGATTGTTGGGCCATATTTATTGTTGGTTAAAGCTTTGCATTTAATCGGACCAAATCCAAGGAGTTTCTAGGCTAAAATGAAGATTTTATGGGCCTAAATGAGGATTTCGGTTTGGACCGAAATCCAGTGTGTAAGACCCGTATCCTTATTATAACATATACTTAAAATAAGAGTGTTAGGAATTATATGATCATTGGTAGTTATAAAGCTAAGAAAAACTTTAGTTACAATTTCATATGAAAATCAGCATTTTGTGTCGTTTTTAGAAAAATCATAATTAATTCTAGAAAAATTGTTTGGACCTCAAACCAGTGCACAAAGTTTACAAATTGAGTCTAGTACAATTACCAAAAATAATAGTAAGCTTGAAAATGACATTATCTATGGTAAAAAATGCAATCTTTACTGATTAGTTCGGAATTGACAGATTAGATAGTCTGTTTTCAAAAATTCATAATAAATCATAGAAAAATCATATAAATACGTAAAATACATCCCTGGAAAGGTATTGAGATAAATTTCTGGAATATCAAATAAAAACGTGAATTTGATGGGTTTAAAGTCGGCTAAACCAGTCTTGAACAGACTGATTCTAGAAGGTATTAATTTCAACAAAGTTATATTATTAAAATCTTTTGTCAAAAGTGTCATGCCATTTTTTATTCAAGAATTCAAGTATAAATACCCCTCAAAACATCTCATAAACCACACAACTAAATCTCAATCCAATATATAGAGGTTTCTAAGCACTAGAGTGTAAGCAAGTGAGCGGAAGGAAGCTCAAAAGCCTAACGAAGGAGTTATAGATCTCGACGACTGGTCATAAGGTAACTACAAACCTTTCTATAGCTTAATTAGGTATTGTAAAATAGTGTTTGTTAAGAAGTAGAATATTTAATAAGTATAACATATGTTATATTATACTAATTTCTAACAATAGTAAACAAAAACCTTAAAATGTCGTTATTATAACAATTCGTAATTTCCGAAAATAATACCGATTGATTTACTTACGAGGACGGTGACTAGGCCGATTACTTGGGATCTGGTTGTTGGATTGTCCGAAGGGCTAAAATGCTGAAAGGATCCTGCCACCCCATCTAATCTTCTACCTGGCCGTTCTTTACTTGATAAATCATGGAGTATCATGTTGGAATTTTTGAAGGGTTTTATGATGCGACTATAAAATAGTTAAGGATTAGGAAATGATAGATTTCTTATTATGTTAACAGTAAAGTTGAAAAGAAATACAAAGGCGAGAAAGATAAACGATATGGTCAACTACAATCAGGTGAGTCTTCTCACTATACTATGGGTGATATTGCATGCATAGGAAGGAAGATAGGTTAGACTAAGGTTGTCTTACCTGTTATGATAATTGTGTGAATTATTGCTATGATAATGATTGTTTGTGGACGGAACGGGAACAGCCCACGAGCCAATAGGCGGAACGGGAATAGCCTGCGAGTCATTAGACGGAACGGGAGAAGCCTGCGAGCGATAAGACAGAACGGGAACTGCCCGTGAGTCTTCAGGCGGAACAGGGATAGCCCGCGAGTCTCACAGACATATGAATGGTTATGATGTGTTGTATGTTATGTGATGGATCGTATGATATTTTGAGGAACTCACTAAGCTCCGTGCTTACCCTTTCCCTATATAAACTACTGTTTTAGGTACATCAGGTACCATGGATGGCAAGGCGTGACGTGTATACACTGTGCTGCTTCATTGGAGGACTGTTTTCGAATGGAAGTTCCGCTATGTTGTGATTTCATTAACTTTTGTTAATCCTGGGATGTTTTCATTAAACTTATAAGTTATGGAATTTTATGAAAATTAATTAAGTGACTTTTCTTATATTGAAGTTTTCGTTTAAAAATTTTTTAATTTACTCAAAAATTTTGGGATGTTACAAGTTGGTATCAGAGCACAGCTTGAGAGAATCAGGCTCACTTAGTGAGTTCTGGACTCAAGTTGAGGCTTAAAAGTTTTCTTAAAACATTTTTACGAAATAAGGATGTTTTATGAAGGGTGAACTGAAGACACAGTGTGTACCGCCAGCCGACGCCTGTATGAGAAAAGGGTTAAGTATTTAATATTGTGGATGTTAAAAAACATATGGTATATGTTTGCTGAAATGCCTGGTAGAGATCACACATTGTTGTATTATTATTCGCTATTTGCTAATAGAACTGTATGCTAGTGCCGATAGGTTGCTTAGAGATTTCCACTAAGTTGTATACAATATGGACTGAATAGTCATAGAATGTGTGAGTTGACCTTATTGCATGTTCCTTGTTTGGTTGTTGCCTTAGGGAAGATTCTCTTATTTGAAAGACTGTTTAGTTCGATATTGTATACAACTACGTTCGCGAAACAACCTGTCATCACTGGAGGAAGTTCCGTCTTAGTTAGAATAGCAGGGTGGGGGTGGGATTCCAAGTATTCCTAGAAGGGTTGACATATGCCTTGTAAGGGCATATGTGTTAAAATTATTGGTGAGAAGCGAATTGGATATTTCGAGACGGGTCTTGGAACGAACATGGATAGGTGTGGAAGGTAGTAGTAGAGCTCCTACTATCGAAAGCACAGGATCCACGTTCGAGTCGGGAGTTCGTCACAAAGGATCCAAGGAGCTGAGTATGTGAGTGTCTAGCATAATTATCTTAAATGCTAGTGTAATGTGGTAAACTTTTATCCATTCGATTTTTGAATGTTGATTGTGAGGTTCAGTAGGAACAATTAAGATGCGATCATACCAGTTTGGTTGGACCGATCATGCTTAAGTTGATTATTGAGCTTAAAGACTGTTGAAAGGGAGAATGCCAAAATGCTATTGTGGTAGCTATTTTTCATGCAACTAATGGGCGCACAAGTCAGACAAGGACTAGAGGATGCAAGGGTGAGTTTTCCAACTCACGGTCAAAGAGGTGCAAGCGGCGCCTGAGATGATGGCGGGTATTTTTGAGTCAACTCTGTACATGCCTAGTGCTGTGTAATAGTGGGGCTACCTACCCTTGTATTGATCTTGCTTGAGTGATTGATCAGGTCGTGTGGGTTGAGAGTTTGGATCACTCACTTGTGATTGAGGTAACTGACGATAGAGGTGTTGACTAGGGTTGCAAGCGGATGACTAACATATGGTGGTTGATGTAAACGTCTTTACATTATCGAAACATGTTTATTGAGATAGTGTTTGCCCCCGATGCAAGTTGTTGGCTGAGCAGAGTAGGCTTGTTTTTCGTTCGAAAGTAAGGGCTCGTAAAAAAAAGTTATAAATCGAATAAACAGACTTGGACTTTAGTCCAAGTGGGAGAGGAATACAAAATTAAGGGAACAACATGAATATTATATTGAATCGATGAAATTATTAAAATTATAGTAACACGTCGATATGTTTAATTCATTACTACAACTTTATATTAATACATTAAGAAAAGTTTACAGAACTACTAAACTGGAGAATCAGAAAGAAGCGAGAGAATATCTTCTACACTCCACTCTTTGTCATCATTAGGTTGACTTGTACCTCTCGAGGATTTGGAGGTGGTATGCTTTCAGTTATTGGAGGAGGAGCTCCAAGGTATCGGGTCTCGATAGGGTTGGAACCTGTAACCCCATGATTAGGGGCTAAATATTGACTCATTTGGGGCGTGTGTAAGTAGGGCCGTGATGAGGAAGGGCTCTAATTCGGAACCAGTTGGGGGTAGCTATAAGAATGAGGAAACCAGGCTAGGTCACCTACAAAGCTTCAAAAATTCTCTTCACTCGAAGACTCGAGTAAACCAGGGTTAATACTACTCATACCAGAATTAGATGGCAGAGATTGCTGCTGTGTATGAGTTCTTGATGAAGTTTCCCCCTTTTCCTGAATTTTTCTTTTCCTAAATACAACCTTATGAGCAGCTTGTATTAGCTTCTTTGTGCCGTCGGCTAGACCCGATTGTGACCCTTCAATTATCGCTTCTTTTTCTTTTTTAGGTTGGGTATTAAATCTCCCGATAAATCTGTTGCCTCAATAAATTCATTACCAAATTCCTGTGGCACAAATAACTTTAGTAATTTCAACCTTATGATATAAAGGAATTAAAAAAATGTAGTTCTTTACCTCAGCACGATCAATAAGGGTTTGCAAACTCGCAAGTTGTCGTTGGGGCCAATGATTGATACCTAATTCTCTACAGCGTTTTTTTAATTGTGTCGTTCCAATGTTGAGTTCCTTCGCAGCTTTCTCAATTGGTTCGTTAAAGTGTTCAGCTATTATTTCCCTACTTAATAAATGTCTGAAACCTCTTCCACTGCCACCTGCTATGTTTTCTGAACTAGAAGGTTCAAATCCAAGTGTATTGTTATCATTCTGGATCATTTGAACATGATCCTGATTTTTTGACCCAAAGATGGACATTGATTCATCAAAATTAGTGGCCTCTATCGGTAATAATTGTTGGTTTTCAACTAAAATCCCAGGATTTTGAAATCCTTCTAGGTTCCTTTGAATCACATGAAGGTGATTTTGGTATTGAAAACCAACCCCAAACTCGGGATTCATATCAATATTGATGTTATCAATCGTTTGTAATTGATTGTCATTTTGAATGTCAGCCATGAATCCTTGATTCATGGGGATGATCTCACTGCTTATTGAGGGTACGTCGATGAATGGATTGTACTCAGTTAGACCATCCACAAATGGGTCTACAAATAACACATGTCAAATGATAAAACAAAATAGAATACTTATAAATGGATCATTCAAAAGAATTTAACCTGATAGAAGGCATGGAGTCTGATCAAGTGCAAAGTCAGATGCATGCACCGGATCATCTGAGTTAATGTTCAACTCGGGAAAAATTTCCGGCTCATCATGGAGATGCTCTATTGGTAGTATATCTGGAAGACTGTACCATAATTCAAAATCAAACAAAACATTAGCAAGGTAATCGAAGTATGGATGATATATGTCTAGAATGTTAGAGTCACCAAACTCTATTAAGAATGCTTGGTTTGAAGTACCCTCTCCTTGCGGAAAACCAGGTCCAGGGTTCGACAAATCTCCCATTGAAGATCTGTTTTCCATGACTCGACTTTAAATATGAGTTCGTTTACGAACAAACTAGTGATAAGAGAGGATGAGGCTGAAAATGAATGATACTACATACTTGTATATATAGTATCTTGCAGCTGGAACCAAAAGGACACACGGAACTGAAAGGACACCTCACTTTTTAATTACCGAAATTCAAACTAACTACAGTAGATGCGACTTTTCACTACCCCAAGTGACATTTTTTCAAAATTCCCTGCTTGACTCTTGTGAGAACAAGATAATAAAGAGACTTTTGAAATAAAACAAAATTTTATGTCTCCATATAATGGAAATAGTTTAAAGAGTGTTCAGTACTCCAAAGAAAAAAAACTTACAAAAGATGATGTAAATTTTATATTTCGGTGAAACACAAAAATTTGGAGATTCTACAAAAATAGACTTATTTAGCCAAAAAGTATTTAAAAGAAATGTTGAATTGAGGCAAATGTGTGTTGAAATATGACGAATTCATATAAATACGAAATAGTGTTAAAATTAGGTGTTGCAAGTTAACTAGGTTAACTATGTATATAGGTAGATTAGAAAGTACTAAATATGTACTATAAATAGTAGACGGTCAAGTCGATGTGTGGGACTGTGAGAAACAGTTAGAGTTTTTTTTTGTACATCTAGAGTAATTAGAAAAAAAAAAAGAAGTATGGAGTGAATGAGAATAATAGGACCTTAAGCATTATTACAGAGGTATGTGAATGTTGAAAGGGAAAGATAATTAAATCTTGTAAAGTTTCAGCAATAAGACGAGGAGGATTTTTGAAGGACACAAGAACTCGATGGGAAATACATAGAGGCGTTCGAGAATGCGGATTTCGGGACGAAATCCAAATAAGTGGGGGAGACTTGTAAGACCCGTATCCTGATTATAACATATACTTAAAATAAGAGTGTTAGGAATTATATGATCGTTGGTAGTTATAAAGCTAAGAAAAACTTTAGTTACAATTTCATATGAAAATCAGCATTTTGTGTCGTTTTTAGAAAAATCATAATTAATTCTAGAAAAATCGTTTGGACCTCAAACCGGTGCACAAAGTTTAAAAATTGAGTCTAGTACAATTACCAAAAATAATAGTAAGCTTGAAAATGACATTATCTATGGTAAAAAATGCAATCTTTACTGATTAGTTCGGAATTGACAGATTAGATAGTCTGTTTTCAAAAATTCATAATAAATCATAGAAAAATCGTATAAATACGTAAAATACATCCCTGGAAAGGTATTGAGATAAATTTCTGGAATATCAAATAAAAACGTGAATTTCATGGGTTTAAAGTCGACTAAACCAGTCTTGAACAGACTGATTCTAGAATGTATTAATTTCAACAAAGTTATATTATTAAAATCTTTTATCAAAAGTGTCATGCCATTTTTTATTCAAGAATTCAAGTATAAATACCCCTCAAAACATCTCATAAACCACACAACTAAATATCAATCCAATATATAGAGGTTTCTAAGCACTAGAGTGTAAGCAAGTGAGCGGAAGGAAGCTCAAAAGCCTAACGAAGGAGTTATAGATCTCGACGACTTGTCATAAGGTAACTACAAACATTTCTATAGCTTAATTAGGTATTGTAAAATAGTGTTTGTTAAGAAGTAGAATATTTAATAAGTATAACATATGTTATATTATACTAATTTCTAACAATAGTAAACAAAAACCTTAAAATGTCGTTATTATAACAATTCGTAATTTCAGAAAATAATACCGATTGATTTACTTACGAGGACGGTGACTAGGCCGATTACTTGGGATCTGGTTGTTGGATTGTCCGAAGGGCAAAAATGCTGAAAGGATCCTGCCACCCTATCTAATCTTCTACCTGGCCGTTCTTTACTTGATAAATCATGGAGTATCATGTTGGAATTATTGAAGGGTTTTATGATGCGCCTATAAAATAGTTAAGGATTAGGAAATGATAGATTTCTTATTATGTTAACAGTAAAGTTGAAAAGAAATACAAAGGCGAGAAAGATAAACGATATGGTCAACTACAATCAGGTGAGTCTTCTCACTATACTATGGGTGATATTGCATGCATAGGAAGGAAGATAGGTTAGACTAAGGTTGTCTTACCTGTTATGATAATTGTGTGAATTATTGCTATGATAATGATTGTTTGTAGACGGAATGGGAACAGCCCGCGAGCCAATAGGCGGAACGGGAATAGCCCGCGAGCCAATAGGCGGAACGGGAATAGCCTGCGAGTCATTAGACGGAACGGGAGATGCCTGCGAGCGATAAGACAGAACGGGAACTGCCCGTGATTCTTCAGGCGGAACAGGGATAGCCCGCGAGTCTCACAGACATATGAATGGTTATGATGTGTTGTATGTTATGTGATGGATCGTATGGTATTTTGAGGAACTCACTAAGCTCCGTGCTTACCCTTTCCCTATATAAACTACTGTTTTAGGTACATCAGGTACCATGGATGGCAAGGCGTGACGTGTATACACTGTGCTGCTTCATTGGAGGACTGTTTTCGAATGGAAGTTCCGCTATGTTGTGATTTCATTAACTTTTGTTAATCCTGGGATGTTTTCATTAAACTTATAAGTTATGGAATTTTATGAAAATTAATTAAGTGACTTTTCTTATATTGAAGTTTTCGTTTAAAAATTTTTAAATTTACTCAAAAATTTTGGGATGTTACACAGTGGGTTTTCGGTGGTGATGACTGAAATACTTGTGGATTTCGGTTGGGCTGTTGAGGTTTTCGGTGGGCTTTTATGGAATGGGCTTAGGGTTGTAGCTAGGGTTTCGTAGAGTATATAAGTCAATGTAGCCGTCTTTAGTCAGGTTGGTAGTTTTTGGGAACTTGTGCTAAGATAGAGAATTATTCCTTTGTTCAAGCAACAATAGGATCTTATATACCCGACTTTGTTAATCGAAGTGTGCATTGAAGATTGAATCTCCTTTTGTTCTTATTGATTGATTGATACCATTAATAGATCTAGGATTGTTTGGGACGTACAGAAATGCTGTGTGTAACAAAGAATGTTTGGTTTTTAAATGATATTATCAACAGTAGGGTATTGATTATGAAGAAACCTTCGTTCCTATTGCCAAACTCGAGTCAGTTTGCATCTTTCTAGCGTATGTTGCTCACAAAAACTCTGTTGTCTATCAAATAGATGTTAAATGTGCTTTTCCAAAATGGCAAACTTGAGTTAATAATGTTTGTGAAACAACCTTAGTTTTATAAATGATGATTTTCCCAATTACTATGATATCCTTAACAAGGAAGTCTATGAGTTGAAGCAAGCACCAAGGGCCTGGGATGAAACTTTAACTCGTTTTATGAAACAATCAAACTTCAATCAAGGTTCAGGTTATCCAACCTTGTTCCAAAGGAAAGTTGGTAATCATCTTATGTTGGTTCAAATTTATGTTGATTATATCATTTCATATCAACTAACCCTTCAGTTTCTAGAGAATTTGAGAGTTTAATGAAAAGAAATTTTCAAATGCACATGATGAGGAAGATTACTTTTTCCTTGGATTGCAAATCAAATAATCCTAAGAGGCAATTCTCATTAATGAAGAAAAATACATGAAGAACATATTGGCCAGATTACGAATGCAAAACTCCTCAAGCGCTAAAGTTCCTATGGCCTTCAGTACATGACTCATGTTGGAAATATGTCGATTGTCACAACATTATAATTGTATAATTCCTATTGGGCCGCATGCAAGTTCCTATGGCCTTCATCATGTGAATCTTGACTTTTGTGGTGTAATGAGTAAAGCCTTCCTTACACACTTTACCAACAAAAGTGTAAGGTATCGTTTTTTTTAACTTAATGGACTTAATGTATATCAAACTTAATGAGTTCTGTTATATATAGGTGTTTCTATTTTACTTAATGTTAACAAAATAATTTAATGAGTTAAGTTATGAAAAGGATGTCCTTAACATTAAGTGATGATTTCATATTTATTTTTTCCATAATTAGCCTCACTTTTCGTAAATTAAAGTTTTTAATTTTCCTAAAAAATAAAGATAAGTTTTCTTTATTTTTTTAAATCGATAATATGGGAATAAAAAAATAAAAATAATAAATAAAATACATATGAAAATGAATTAATGGTAAATGACTCATCACTTAAAAGTTACTGCAACGAAATTCTTCTATGCATGATTTACGTGTTTGTCTTTATCTAATTATCATAATCATTGTATTTATTTATGGAGTCTTTGTAAAACATTTTTAAGACAAAACAAATTTTAAATATAATTGGTTTGATTATTTAAACATATGTTAAAGCTATGTTTAATTTAAGTTATTAATCATGTGATATTTTAGATTCTTTAATTTTTTTAAAAAGATTTAATGTGATAATGTACAATTTTAATTTATAACAGTTATTAAATAAATGATATTGTGTTATATATTTATCAATTTTCAATAACAGGTAAATTAGTCATTTATTCAAATTCACACAGGTTATTCATTTTAAAAAAGAAACAACATTTATATCAGCAAAATTTGATCAATTCAGGACTTAATAAGAATAAAAAAGAAACAGGGCCTAAGATAGACATGAAAAGGAGGAGTGGATGACTTTTTCCACACAATATAAGTCAAAACACTCTTTCTTCTAATTACTCTAAACTTTCGACTCTCTCTCCTCCCTCTCTCTCTCTCTCCTTAAGTGAATCGAACATGCACACACATAGTGTGTGTTCTTGGTTTTCTTGAGAGCTACTTACATATTTGGAGCTTTGGGTGTGCACTTAATAAAGGGATTCTCCTTTGGATGCTCCAACACAAGGACAAGGTCCATTTCTATAAATCTTTTATGTATACTTTTTAGTTGCTAAAAATTTTGTGTATGCATCATCTAATGGGAGAAGATGGCATGCATGTTGATTTTATGTATAAGCTTCCGTTGCATGTCTGATGTTGAAAGTCATGCTCTTCTATTAGTGGTATCACAACCACTTGCACAAGGTTTTATCACTATCATCATCTTCTTCATCTTTAAATATGATCATGAACGAGTTTTGTAGACGTATTTGGGAAGATGTGTTTAGAAGACTTGTGAATTAATTTTAAATGGTTTTCTTAGATGTTTTAGCTTCATGGTCCTTCCTAATATTTAGGGCTTCTTAAACAACATATTGTGGGTGTTTAAAAACCTTCAAGATGTTAACTTTATGATAAATATCAAAGCCTAAAAATAATTTTTCTTAACAGTAATATGTTTTAATTTTGATAGCCATGCTTGTTGTTTTCAACATGTTTGGGGGCTGTTTTGAATGGTCCTTTAAAACATAAAATTAAAGTCTTTTAAAAGGTTTTTTTACATAAAATGCACTGCTCTTAACATAAAAATAGTGCACAAAAGGCTGTTTTAAATACCCTAAAAACAAGGGTTGTTTTGCTATTATAAACCTCACAATTTTAAGAGGTTCTGGGGATGTTTTGAATGCTCTTTTAAAACAGAAAATTAAAGGCTTTTAAAAGGTATTTTGTACATAAAAATGACTTGTTTTTAAGTGAAACTTAGAGCTTGTAAAAATGAATGTATGATATGTTATTGTCTTTAATTCATTGTATGAACTAATCATCTTCCGATGTGGTGAAGTGCCAAAGCCTGTGCATTGAATAGGAATTAGAGATAGTGATATGTTATTCACGATACCCAAGTGTCCTAGGTCGGATAACACGTCTTTTATTGATAGTCGATTTACAATCTAGACTTGTGACAGATTAAACATGCCAAATGACACTGTAGATGTCACCGAATCCGCAAGGATCTAAAAGTTTCATTTAGAATGAAAGTTGTTAAGTAATCACCAACTAAATAAGCTTCTCTTTGCAAGAGAGGAAAACCTCTTTGTGATTGAAGTGAAATATGGATCTTAGCCTTGTTAAATATAATTTTTTAGATCATTAAACACATGGGTTATTATTTTAACAAGGATCAACTCAAATAATTAAAACATCTCCTTTTCTTTTGATAGATATCAAACAACACGAATTCCTCAATCGCAAACTTCTGTTTGAAAGGTTTCCTCGAGAAGGACAAGCTTACGAGCTTGAACTTCATGTACTGGTTTCGAAACATGAGAGTAGTCCTCAACATGGAAGAGAAATTTAGGGCCATTGAGGAACCTCTTCATAATATACATGTTGAAGAAGCTAACAAAGCAACTTGTGATGACTATAACAGATGTAAGAAATAGTCAGGCGAGGTAGCTTGCCTCATGATGGCGACCATGGTTCCTGATATTCAAAAGAATATGGAGAACCTTGGTTCTTATGACATGATAAGACAGCTGAAGGAAATGGTCCAACAGCGGGCTAGGCAAGAATGCTTTGAAACTATCAAGGCTCGAGTAGGGTGCAAAATGGCATAGGGGGTGATGTCAGTATGCATGTTCAACAAATGAAGTCATACATTGACTAGCTTGAGCGCCTTGGTTTTCCAATTCGTCGGGAGCTAGCTACAGATTTTATCTTAAGCTCACGCAAAAGTTCATATGACCAGTTCTTTATAAACTATAATATGAACAACTTAGAAAAAACCATAGTGGAGCTCCATGGCATGTTGAACACTGCATAGTCTAACATGGCCAAAGGAAAACAAGTTGTTTTGGTTCTAGAAATCAAGAAAGATGGAATCAAGAAGAAGAATAAGGTGTACTACCAGTAGTAAAGGGAAGGGAAAAGTTATTAAGACCAGCTCCCACTCTAAGGCTAATGGGAAGGGGAAATCTTCGATTCCACAAACGAAAACTCCTAAGGATGCAACTTGCTTCCACTGCAGAGAGAAAGAAAATTAGAGGCGTAAATGTCTAGCTTTCCTAATGGAATTGAATGAACTCAAGGCCAAAGGATTAGCATGTGAATACCATGATGAAATCCAGAAAACAAAATGTTTGTAAGTATCATTCACCCATTTCATTAATTCACAATATTTATCACGATTTTAACCTACTAACTACAAGTATTGTGTGATTGCCATTATTACTAACAACACTGCATCAACATTTACAACCTTCTTCAATGAGGCGATAACATCTATAATTCAAATGGAATGCATCGATATGGTTTTTGGACACCGATACACAGACCCCTACACAATACCAGGCCCTTTGCAATCAACAAAAGGACTAACAAAAAGTTTTTAGCTACAACTACAAAAACATGGCCACTCAAGTTCGTCATGATGATAACACCTAGTTATGTTAGCCATTTTAGGTTTTATTGAGCCATGTTTTAGTTAGTTTATCTCTCTTAATTGACTAATATCGGTCACTTTTGTGCCAAAGTGTTTGGATTTGTTTTTAGTGTAAATACAGGGGTTTTAAGTGCAAATTGGAACAAGTTGAGGGGCAAAACACACAAGAGGCGAATCTGGAAAACAGTTAGCGATGCTAAGCTCATGTTTAGCGGCGCTAAGGTGGCAAAAAGTGGATAAATCTGGTTCACAATTCAAATCACGCGAATTAAGGAGTAGATGATGACTTAGCGACGCTAACCTCTTAGGTAAGCGACGTTAAGGTCGGATAAGGATGAAATCTTCGTTTTCGAATTCAAATCGCGAGAAATGGGGCACGGATAACAACTTAGCAATGCTAAACCCTAGAGTTAGTGACGCTAAGCTCAATTTTCACCATTATAAATATCGGGCTCCTGTCCGTGTTTTGAAGCATCTCCGGATATAAAGAAGGGATCCGAAAGCTCAATTTTGTGATTTTCTCAGTTGCATTTGATAGGTTTGGTTTAGATTTGGTTTTTCTATTGTTTTTATCAACTCGGTATCGAGGTATTCAGCAATTAGGATTTTCCTCGGTTACTCAATGTTCTATTTGGTTTAGGCTCGACTCCTGTAGTTCTTTGGTTTTGTTAGATCTGGATCTTTTGATGTCTGGATATTTGTTTGGTTTCGGTTTTTTATAAAAGAAAGTTATTTTATTTTCATTGTTTTCTCGATCTGCAATCAGATATTATTGTGTTATTTCAGTTTTATTTGACTTTGGTTGTTTCCCACGTGTTCTTGATCCACCGTCTATAGAGTGACACTATAGCGCAGTTTATCGACACAAAGTACCAATCACGGACTCCACCGTTCGACCCTTACTTGTCGCTTGCTAGTTAGCTATAAGGTATTAATCTAGTATTTTTTACAGCGTCGACGACTCCGACATGTCAAATTTTGGCGTCGTTGCCGGGGAGTTGTGCGCTTGACACTCTGTGTCAATTCTCGCTTTTTCTTTTGATATTTTATTTTTAGTTTTTGTATGTGTACATCCTCACAATGGAAGATTACATGTACATAGATGAAGAAGTACATTGGGAAGATCAAAGCCCGGCCTACGACCATTACGATGAAGATTTCTACAATGAATCATTTGATGATAATGAGTTGTGGACAGAGGATCCGACTCATTTTGAAAGTTATGATGAGTCGTGTTTTGTGAGTGACCAAAATCTGGACAATTCGTACAATGCGAAGTTGGATCAGGTCTTGGAGTTTTTCACCGAAACCCTCCAAAGAGAGGAGAAAAATGCCAACCCCCTTACGGCAATGCCGAATCAACTAGATTACAGCCACACTCGCCAGAAATTAAGGTGAGTGATTTGATTTCCAATGATGTTGTGTATGAACCTGCATCACCTGAATATGTGATGGAAGGTCATACACTTTGGGATAATCATGAGACCACTGAGATGATCGAAATGTTTGTTGAGAAAGGGGTTGTAGATGACAATACCACCCCCTACCCAACAACTTTTGCAAATTTTGAAAATTTTGATAATCAAGATCTGCTGATGATCAGTAACTCATCACCAAACACTGTTAGTCGTTCACTCTTGGTACCGATCCACCTGTTGGCCAACGACCAAGAAGATGATGGTGACAATTTGGTTTTTGAAAACAAAAAGCATAGTCACTTAGGATCCATTAATGAGTGGAAAATTTACGGTAATTAACACAATCGATGAGGACATTCGGGAGCATACCAAGATTATGCACATCGATCCTATCGGATTGGAAAATTTTTGGTTGTACTGCAGGACGGAACCACAAGCTGCAGACAACACTCAGTGTACAGATAAAAGACACACGGCAAGGCAAGCATTGGGGGCAGCACTAGACGCGCTCCATGTCAAGCGGTGACATTGAAGAGACACCGGCGGGAAAGATCGAGTATGGAGGTTTAGAACAACCTCTAAGCATTCACGAGAATTAGTCATAAAATGGCGGCCGGGCAGCGGCAGAAGAACTGGCAGGCCATTTGACCAAGAGAAGTTGTAGGAATACTGGCTTAACGAAGGGACGGTGGGGGTTGAAATGCAGCAGAGTCAAAAGGCATACAACCCACTGTAGCCATTGAAGGACGGTCCAGCTAAAAGACCGGGAGCAAAGAAGCGCTTTCAGAGGCAACCCGACATTTTCTATAAGTATTTTAATTTTTACTTTCAACTTTTAATTTTTATTTTGTGGAAATATCACTAGGAAATGTTTTTCATCAAGCATGATACGGCATGGCCCGAGTGAGGGGTGGTACAAGTAATTTTTAGATAATTGGAAAAAATAGAAAAATAGAGTTAGCATCGCCAACCCTATGGTTAGCGATGCTAACCCTTGGTCAAACCGGGTCCACACCTTTAAAACCCAATAGCGACGCTAATGTTGAGACCACCCTCTTTCGCGACTGTGACGCTGACGACGCACCAAGCCATTGAATTTCTTCGATTTTCGAGTAATCTCTCCGGTTAAACTTCGATTAAACATCTTTGGTATGTATCTCGATTATCTTTTACAAGTTATTATGCTAATCAATGCCAAACTCGGGCCTTTTCTGCCGACTTTAGGGTTTTCGGTAACCGAAGCTTCAACCTCGATTCGACGAATTTCTAATTAGTTTTGCCTAAAATTAACCATAAGGATTTTTTTAATCGCTAGTTTCTAAGTCTATTGGTGCATTCAATTTGAAAAAACAGTATGATTTCAAAATTTTGGGGATTTAGGGTTTGTGTTCTAACTTAGCGGCGCTAACCCTAAGGTTAGTGACGCTAAGTAGCTAGGGACCAATTTTGCAAAGTTTTTCTCATTTGTGCACTTAGGTTTTGTTCTTGGATAATTTTTACAGATGGCACGAAGTACGAGAACGACTATTGCACTCACAGCTTTGCCGGATCACAAGTTCCTACGGTTCCCCAAAGGACAGCCTGAGTCCAAACAACACTGGGGACGACTAGCCTGACTAGCTGGCCGGGAGGTAGAGGTTGCACCATCGCTGGACCGGGAGTTAGCTGCGACTTTCGGCATCACACCACAACTTGAGCATCATTTGGTCCGTACCTGGACCAGTGCTGATGGAGTTCGTAGATTTACATGCCGCGCCTGGGACCGTCTCATCTAGCAGGCGAGACATTGTACCGAGAGCTGATACTGGAGTTCTACTCCAAGTGTATGGGGGGCCATCGGAGGACAACTTATCTCAGTGGAGGATTTTATTTCGATTGGGAGACGTGCACCGGGAGTGCACTATTGTAGAGCTCGCATAGCGAGCAGGCATCTATTCCCTCTAGGAGACTACTGATCCACACTTTCTGCCCTTACTTGTCATGTGCACCATTCATCTAGATGATGCAGTGACCGAGGCAGTGATTTGGGACGAGCTCAGCGATACTGCATTAACTTCAGCCACTACCTCCAACACTATCCTATCACCGATCCACGAACTGCTACATCGAATTGTCACATGTACTCTTGCTCACTACAAGGGTGATGACAAGGTACCCACGAAGGACTTATCGTTCATGTCGGCCCTCCTCAAAGATGACAGGTTCTTTCACCTCCATTATCTCTTAGCTCATTTCTTAATTGAGACAGGCAGAAGCTCAGATCGGCTAACCCCTTGATCGGCGGGCACTACATCACGCGTTTAGCCGAGTCGTATGATATTTTGACGGACGAGGTGAAGAGACGATTGACCTTGCATAAGCTGAGACAGATAGGGGATGCATTCTTAGTGACGATGGATGTGGTCAAGTCCTTTGGTGAGGGTCGTTACATGCTAGCGGCAGATTGACCAACCAGCACACCTGAGCCAGCACAAGCTCAGAACATGGATGAGGTGGCTAAGATTGAGGCAGTTGAGATAACGGCCGCACAGCCTGATATTCCTGCTCAACGACGACAATGACGGAGAAGAGAGCCAGCACCAGCACAGGACCAGGAGCCGAAGCCCCTAAATATTCAGGCCACCTTGTGAGATATTCTGACCACTCAGGCTAGATTGGTATCCGACGTGGCCAGGTTGGAGGCCCAGTAGAGATGCGTGATAAAGAGCCAATGCATCATCTTGAGACATTTGAGGCTACCATCACCACCGACTGGTGGAGGCGACGAGGCAGGGCCATCTGGGACCCACCATGTCGATACTGAGTGATATCTCTTATACCTCTTTATTTTTTTTCTTTCTTTTTATTTTTATTTTTAGTTTTAGCTTTAATATTTGAAACTTTATGTTTGTATCTAAACTAAACATCTTTTGCATGACTTGATATTTGTTAGTAGAATTGACATTATTTGTGGAACTATGATTGTTGCACCCAAACGTTTGGAGTTGCATATTGCAAGTGTGGGGTCACAGTACCCCTGCACTTGTTTATGACGACGTGTTTACTGCTGCGTCCCAACTCCTGGAATATTATCGAGCAATGGTATGAACGATCAACTTTGGTATCTATCGATCCCGATATTCAAGCGTTTCATCTTCCTAAGGGGTAACTCTTGTTCTCACTCTGTTTAATTTTCTTTTGTACAACGGGGACGTTGTATGGTTTTAAGTGTGGGCTGGGATGGTCGAAAAAGTAGTGTTGAGAAATTTTTGTGGAAAAAGTCAAAATTTTCAAATTTTTAGCAATTTTACAAAACTTTTAAGAGTTGTAGCATTGAAAAGAATAGGTTTGAATTCCTTTAGCATTGTGGTATTTTTCAAGGAATACCATTTAGTTGTCAGCATGCTAGTTTAGTAAAATAAGTTTAGTAGTTTTGAGAAGTTAGAAAATTTATGGATTAGAATATCTTAAGATTGGGATTCAGGAAAGAATTTCAATCGCTGGCCTTTGTTGTTTGAGCCTGTAAATCTGAAAAGGGTGGCCCGTACGGCATTTATGCACCTCACTACCTATGATCAACCAGTCTGGGATAGTGTTTTTGAAAGCTCGTTACACGAACAACATCAAAAGTCATGGAAATTTCCTTAACGGCCTCTAGGATCTAAATGAGTAAGTTTGCACAGTTGTGAACCGAAAATTTGTAGTCAATGGTTTTTTAGAAAGTCGTGATTCTCAAAGGGTATTTTGGTCATTTTTCAAAAAATTATTTTTATCCAACTTTTTGAACTACAATAAACTTTGAAACTAAGGAAGTTCAAAAATGTTTGAGTCATTGTTAGCATTTCTTTAAAACTCTACTTGCTTGGAGACAAGCAATTCACAAGTGTGGGGTTGTGATAACACCTAGTACTGTTAGCCATTTTAGGTGTTATTGAGCCATGTTTTAGTTAGTTTATCTCTCTTAATTGACTAATATCACTCACTTTTGTGCCAAAATGCTTGGATTTGTTTTTAATGTAAATATAGGGGTTTTTGTTGGACAATCATGTTCATGCTATGAGTTTCAAAAACTTTGAGTTGCAACGGAAGCATAAAATAATGAACACGAAATTTCTTCCAAAGGATCAAACTACATGCATGAAAGGATAAAATAAAACAACCATAGAAAAGTTCAAGTAACACAACCTTTGATGTCTTTGCTTGAACTCGAAATTACGTTGTTGTTGAGCTTCAGGAACCAAGAAGCTTCCCTCTATAGATAGTCCACCAACAAGCTTGACAAACACCAAGGATGCTAGTCCTTTTCTCGCAAAAACACACTTCTCTTTTATTTTGGAATGAAATCCGAATTTCCCCCAAGTTAGTAAATATTATCCTAATAATATTTTGGCAAGAAGAAGTGTGTGTAATTTACGTCCAAATGGAGTTGGGTGAAAAGGGAGAAAACAACTCTCTTCCTTTTTAAATGAACATGCAAATTGTATGATTCCAAAGCATAATCATTTGCCTTGGTTCCCACCTTTTCATGCATTGGTTCCTTTTACTACCATAATGAGTGACTCGAGAGAGAAATAATCTCTCTTTCTTACTTTTATATTTTACAAAATCAGATTTTTCTTTTATAAAATATAAACTCATTTTATAAATCAAGCTTCCAACCTTTATATATATATATATATATATATATATATATATATATATATATATATATATATATATATATATATATATATATATATATATATATATATATATATATATATATATATATATATATATATATATATATATATATATATATATATATATATATATATATCATACTTTACGAAATACATATATATATATATATATATATATATATATATATATATATATATATATATATATATATATATATACAAATACTATTTTATTTAATTTATCTTTTAAATTAAATAGAAGGTAGTTCAAGCTTAGTTAAATTATTTAACTCCTTAAATAATATAAATACCACACTCATAAAATTCATACCATATGAATTATAAATTAACACACGTTTGTTTTAGAAACATTATTATTTCAGAAATAATAATTCTCTAAAATTAAATTGCAAGAGTTATGACACTTTATCATGAATCAAATTCAACACATAAAATGTTTAACTTTGTGTTCAACTTTTAATCAGGCGCCTTATATGTCTAACTCTCAACACATAAGAGGAACAAACCCTGTCTTGACTACATGCGCCCCTCATATAGTTAGTACTATACCTGAGTATGACCTTTGTGGCTGCCTATTTTTTTCAAGAATAACGGTGAACCATATCAAAGCGTAGCACTCCCTACACTTGAGTCCCAAGTATGTATCTTAGGTCTAAGGATACTATTCAATAGTCACTCATGACGATGATCCATGGAGTGATCTTGAAGCGGGTCAAGTCCAATACTCATTCTCTAATAAGTATATATGAACTTGGTTGCAACACCTTGCTACTTTCACCCTTGAAAGTCAACCAATCCAATTCATATTAGTCTTGCTTTGTAGTTGTTCCCACAACTATGATCGACTATGGACATTTAGAATAATTAGATTATTCAAGGATTAAACATGCTAATATAGAGCACAACAAGTATTAGTAAAACGATCGTATCACATACATCATTTTCACATACAATCGTTGCTATTTATAATATTCCAAATATCTAAAATACTAAATTAGATCAGGTCCAATTACTATAAAAATGAAGTCCTATAGCCCTAGCATGACCCTCATGTTTAGCTTGTGGTAAAGGCTTCGTGAATGGGTCTGCTAAATTCTGGCATGTATGAACTTTTCGAATACAAATATCTCCTCTTTTAACTTCATCCTGGATGTAGTTAAATCTTCATTGAATGTGTCTGGTCCTCTGGTGTGATATGGGTTCCTTCGCTTGTGTAATGGTACCCTCATTATCACAGAAGATCTCTAAGGGATCCTGGATGGAAGGAACAACCCCTAGGTCTTCAATAAACTTCTTTACCCAGAAAGCCTCTTTTACAGCTTCCGAAGCGGCAATGTACTCTGATTCTGTAGTGGATTGTGCAACCATATCTTGCTTGGAACTCCTCCAAGAAACCGTACCTCCATTCATAATGAAGACACACCCCGACTGTGATCTAGAGTCATCCCTATATGTTTGGAAGTTAGCATCAGTGTAACACTTTACACTTAGATTTTCTTCCAAACCTCTGTAGATCAGGAACATATCTTTAGTTCTTCACAAGTACTTTAGAATGTTCTTTACCGCAGTCTAGTGAGCCTCACCCAGATTCTATAGATGTCTACTAGTCATGCTCAAGGCATATGAGACATCAAGTCTAGTGCATAACATGGCGTACATGATGGATCTTATTGTTGAAGCATAAGGGATACCATTCATCCTTTCTAGTTCAACTCTTGTGCTAGGACACTAAGATTTGCTCAGAATCGTATCAAGTGGTATATGAAAGAATCCTCTCTTGGAGTCTTGCATCTTGAACCTTTTTAAGATCTTATCTATATATGCACTTTGGCTTAGACATATAAGTCTCTTTGATATATCCCTATAAATCTTAATGCCAAGTATATAAGCAGCCTCTCCTAAGTCTTTCATTGATAAACAATTCCCAAGAAACGATTTAACACCCTCTAATGTTGGGATATCATTCCCAAACAGAAGTATGTCATCTACATACAATACTAAGAATGTAATGACGCTCCCACTAGCTTTCTTGTAAACACAAGAATCATCCTCGTTTTTTATGAACCCAAAATCAGTGATTTTCTCATCAAAACGAATATTCCAACTTCGAGATTCCTGCGTCAATCCATAATTGAATCTTTAAGCTTACACACTTTGTTTGGATACATTGGATCTGCAAAACCTTCAGGTTGATCCATATAGACATCTTCTAGTAAGTGTCCATTAAGGAAAGCAGTTTTGACATCCATCTACCATATCTCATAGTCATAATATGCGGCTATGGCAAAAAGTATCCTTATGGACTTGATCATTACTACTGGAGAAAAGGTTTCATCATAGTCAATACCATGAGTTTGTGTGAAACCTTTAGCGACAAGTCTTGCCTTGTAGGTGTGTAGATCTCCATCAATGTCGGTTTTCTTCTTGAAAACCTACTTGTTTCCTACAGTCTTACAGTTTGGAGGAAGATCAACCAAGTCCCATACTTGATTGCCATACATGGATTGTATCTCGGCTTTCATAGCTTCAAGCCATTTATCAGATTCAGAATCTGACATACCACTCTTGAAATTGATTGGTTCATCGAAGTTTATCATATAACACTCCTCATCAGTCACAATGAATCCATATCTCTCGAGTTCATATCTAACTCTTTCAGACCTACGAACATTTTCTGTTACAAGTGGTTCTTCGTCAACTCCTTGCACAAGTCTAACAACTTCTTGTTGAATACTAGTGTCAACTTCTTGTGTATCAGTCTAGGATTCTTGAACTTCTTCAAACTCCACATTTCTCCCACTAGCTTCATCCATCAAAAACTTGTTTTCTAATAACTCAGCTTTCCGAGAAATAAATATCTTATTTTTTGCGGGATTATAGAAGTAGTATCCTATACAATCCTTATGATACCCTACAAAGATACACTTGGTAGATCGGCGCTCTAGTTTGCTCCCCACACCTTGAGATAGGATAAAGATGGAACCTTTCCATGCCATATCTTATAAGGTGTATTATTTACCTTCTTACTTGGTGCCATGTTTAGGATACTGGCAGCTGTGAGTAAGGCATAACTCTAAAATGATAAATGTAGAGTACTTCTACTCATCATAGACCGAACCATATCCAATAGTGTTCGATTCCTCCGCTCAGATACACCATTATGTTATGGTGTTCCAAGTGGAGTAAGTTGTGAAACAATTCCACAATTCTTAAGATGATTCATAAATTCTAAACTTAAGTATTCGCCTCCTCTATTGGAACGAAGGATTTAATTGTTTTGTTCAGTTGATTTTCCACTTCACTTTGAAACATTTTGAATATTTCAAATGCCTCATGTTTATGTTTCATTAAATAAACATAGCCATACCGACTAAGGTTGTCAGTGAAAGTAATGAAATATCTTTCACCATATCTAGACATTGGCTTGAAAGGACCACATACATCCGTATGTATGATTCCTAACAAGTCCTTTGCCCTCTCATTGGTTCCCGAGAAAGGAGCTTTTATCATCTTGCCATCTAAACAAGATTTACATATATCAAATGAGTCATTCTCATTTGCCTTCATAAGTCCACTCTTTTGAAGTTGGGATATTCGGCGACAATGCCATAGATAAGTTTGACTTAAATCACATTTGGGTCTCTTGGTGGAAGTGTGGTATATAGAGCTTTGGTTTGGAGTACAATAAAGATTTACTTCGAAACATGAATATCGTCATTCACAAAACAAAGATCAAAACCAGATTTTCTTAGTTTAGCAACCGAAATAATATTCCTAGTCAAGCTAGGAACATAAAAAAGATTCCTTAATGTCAAATACAAGCCATTTGGTAGTAATAAATCAAATTCTCCTATTGAATCGACCGCAACTGTTGCACCGTTTCCAACATGGAGTACTACCTCGCTTGCATTTAGTCGCCTACTCCTTTTGAACCCCTGTAACGTATTACATATGTGAGTTCCACAACCAGTATCAAATACCCAGGTGTTAGGAGATAAAGTATAAAGCTCTAGATCTATCACATAGAAACCTGAAGTGCCCTCCCTGGCCCTCTTCTTCTTCAACTCCGCAAGGTAAGTAGGGCAATTTCTCTTCCAATGCTCAACTTTGCCACATTCGAAGCACGCGTCTTTTTTGGCTACCTTTGCCTTCTTCTTGGGTGGAGGGGCTGGTTGGAAAACTTTCCTGCCCTTCCCGTTGACAAACTTTGTCTTCCCTTTACCCTTGGAGTTTTTTGGATGATCAGGTTTAGACCTCTTTGCACCACCTTCCTTGATCATGAGAACTTGAGAGGTTTTTTTGGGTAGACTCTTCTCTGCGGTAATTAGCATCCCATGCAATTCCGGGATAGTCATGTTTAAACCATTCATGTTGTAGTTCTTGACGAAAGGATCAAAAGACTTTGTCAAGGAGTTAAGGATCATATCCGTTGCAAGCTCTTCAGACATCACAAATCCAAGTCGTGCCAAGTGATCAATGTGACTCTTCATCTTGAGCACATAAGAGCTCAGCGTTTGTCCCTCCTCCATCTTACAAGCATGGAAAGCTCGAACAGTTTCGAACCTTTCTGTTCTTGCAAGTTCTTGGAACATTTCCTTCAATTGGGTGTTCATGACATAGGCCGAATGATTCTCCAAGTCCTTCTAAAGGTCAGGGATCATGGTGGCCAACATGAGACATGATGCATCGATGGAATCATTCATCTTTTTAAGCCATGCATCATGTGCAGCCTTGGGAGTGACAGGGGCTCTTCGAGAAGTGGTTCATTGAGAACGTAATCCTTCTTTTCTTATTTGAGAACTATTCTCACACTGCGGTACCAATCCAAAAAGTTGGTGTGGTTAAGTTTCTCTCCCTCAAGGAGAGACCGCAATGAAGTTTTGTTAGGGGTTGGGTTTGTTGCGTTTGGTGTCATCTATAAATATTTAACAAAGTTCAATTTAGCGATTTAAATTGATATTAAGCCCTTAATAATTAATACCCTTCTTATTTCATAAACATTAATTGATTAAGGTCTAGAATCCAAGTTGCAATACAAACAAAATGGTTAGGTGACCTTTATACCGTCTATTTAATTCAACAAGGTAGGTAACGGTTTACCAATTACATCCATATGTAATTTCTAGAGGTATGGGATCCAATTACAATACTTGTAAGTATGGCATGTTTGATCCCATCTATGCCTCGGGTTTCTAATGCTTAGGTGACCTTTATCACAAAAGACTCCCGGTCAAATCATCCTACTTAAGACAACATGTAGAATTTCCAAAATCAATGGTTAGGTGACCTTTATCCCATCAACATTGCAAAACTACCTCTTGTATCACAAGGCAAGCCCAAGTGGTTAGGTGACCTTTATCCCACAAGGGTTGGGCAAGTGACACGTGTTGGGCAAGTGACACGTGAGTGTCTCTTAAAAGGACGGCATTGATTTGCATTTTAGAAAATGGATTTTATATGTTTTACAATTCTAGTTTTGAAAAACACATGGTATCATTTAGATTGCATGCATTCAATGAACATGGTACCATTGGTCATATGGTTCTTTTATAAAATCTCCATTTTATTAAACAATTGTATGTGGTCAAGTTAGCTATTAATATCTCATATTAAGTTTGGGCAGATACGTAAGAACCATTTTAAATTCCTAAATAATTACCATGATTACTTAGGTTTGGAGTTTTCATGAATTATTAAAATCTCCATTTTAATTCTTTTACCATTTTCAAAATTTTCACATTTAAGGTTTTTGTGACAAAACCCATTTGTAATAAAACCATTTTGTACATCTTATGTTTTAAATGTCATTTTGAAAACACAAACTCCATGATGATTCATGTTTTTTTATCTAGGTTGTATAGCATGCAAAAATCCTATTTTCATCCAAACAATAATAATAACACATAATCATCACTTGCATGCAAGGGTGCATAAACCAAGCCAACTAGTCGATATTCCATGTGAGCAATACATGAAATATCAAGTCCTTTCTTAGGGACATAAGGGACCTTGAATCTTCAAATGTGTTGTTGTTAAAGCTCCCACTTGCCGAAACATCATATGTTTGCGAAAGCCTCCATCTTCATGTCTTGTTACATTTTAAGCACTATATACAAGTCTAATACTTTTCTAATGCTTAGAAAATGAACAAAATGAAGAAATACTTATTTACTATTACAAACCATTTTAAATAAATAAATAATATCACAACCATATCGAATATCAACATAAACACACAACACATGGTCCTTGGCTTGTTTATGCACGATAAAATCATAAGCAAAACAACACTTTGTTTTTCTAAGGAAACATTTATATAAAGAAATGCATGCAAAGCATAATGTTTAGTTGGTTAAATAAAATCATAGATTTACATTTGCATGTTGCCAAAAAACCATGCATGAACTTTTTTTACAATAAGAAAATCGTTAATGGCTTCCAAAAACCAAGTTTATCCAAATAAGCTTGTTATCTAATCATGCAATATAGTCACGGCTCTGATACTACTTGTTGGACAATCATGTTCATGCTATGAGTTTCAAAAACTTTGAATTGCAATGGAAGCAACTAATGAACATGAAATTTCTACCAAAGGATCAAACTACATGCATGAAAAGATAAAATAAAACAACCATAGAAAAGTTCAAATAACACAACCTCTGATGTCTTTGCTTGAACTCGAAATTACGTTGTTGTTGAGCTTTATAAACCAAGAATCTTCCCTCTATAGATAGTCCACCAACAAGCTTGACGAACACCAAGGATGCTAGTCCTTTTCTTGCAAAAACACACTTCTCTTTTATTTTGGAATGAAATACGAATTTCTCCCAAGAGAGTAAATATTATCCTAATAATATTTTGGCAAGAAGAAGTGTGTGTAAGTGTGTGTAATTTACATCCAAATGCAGTTGGGTGAAAAAATAGAAGACAACTCTCCTCCTTTTCAAATGCACATGCAAAGTGTACGATTCCAAAGCACAATCATTTTCCTTGGTTCCCACCCTTTCATGCATTGGTTTCTTTTGCCACCATAATAAGTGAGTGAAGAGAGAAATAAACTTTCTCTTTCTTACTTTTATATTTTACAAATTCAGATTTTCTTTTATAAAATATAAACTCATTTTATAAAACAAGCTTCCAACCTTTATATATATATATATATATATATATATATATATATATATATATATATATATATATATATATATATATATATATATATATATATATATATATATATATATATATATATATATATATATATATATATATATATATATATATATATATATATATATATATATATATATATATATATATATATATATATATATATATATATATATATATATATATATATATATATATAATAAAATAGATCATAGTACTATATTTGAGAAAAAAATTCGAAAAAAAAATTGGATCATTAATGTTATTCAATGATCCAAATTTTTTTTCCAATTTTTTTTTATAATGATATAGTACTATTCTCGATTTTATGATTTGTATTTTTTTTTTTTTTTTACATTTTTTCAATTTTTTAAGGTTTTACGAGTCCTCACCAAAAAAAGAGTCCTCACCGGAACGGGACTATATATATATATATATATATATATATATATATATATATATATATATATATATATATATATATATATATATATATATATATATATATATATATATATATATATATATATATATATATATATATATATATATATATATATATATATATATATATATATACTTTACGAAATACATATGTATATTTACAAATACAAATTTATTTAATTTATCTTTTAAATTAAATAGAAGGTTGTTCAAGCTTATTTAAATTATTTAACTCCTTAAATAATATAAATACCACACTCATAAAATTCATACCATGAGAATTATAAATTAACACACATTTGTTTTAGAAACATTATTATTTCAGAAATAATAATTCTCTAAAATTAAATTGCAAGAGTTATGACACTTTATCATGAATCAAATTCAACACATAAAATGTTCAACTTGGTGTTTAACTTGTTATCGGTGTAACCCTATAGGTTCATATATTATTAGCAATATCATTCTATAATAACTCTTGCACATATAACTCCAACAGTTTTAAGTGCAAAATAGAACAAGTCGAGGGGCAAAACGGACAAGAGGCGAATCTGGACAGCAGTTGGCGACACTAAGCTCATGCTTAGTGACGCTAAGGTGGCAAAAAGTGGATAAATCTCGTTCAAAATTCAAATCATGCGAATTAAGGAGTGGATGATGACTTAGCGACACTAACCTCTTAGGCCAGCGACGCTAAGGTCGGATAAGGATGAAATCTTCCTTTTTGAATTCAAATCGCGAGAAACGGAGAACGGATAACGAGTTAGCAATGCTAACCCCTAAAGTTAGCGACGCTAAGGTCAATTTTCACCACTACAAATATCGGGCTCCCGTCCGACTTTTGAAGCATCCCGGGGTATCAAGAAAGGATCTGGAAGCTCAATTTTGTGATTTTCTCAGTTGTATTTGACATGTTTGGTAGATTTGGTTTTTCTATTGTTTTTATCAACTTGGTATCGAGGTATTATGCAATTGGGATTTTCCTCGGTCACTCGATGTTCTGTTTGGTTTAGGCTCATGAGAATCATTCGAATCTTGTAGTTCTTTGGTTTTGTTAGATCCCGATCTTTGATATTTGTTTGGTTTCGATTTTTATAAAAGAAAGTTATTTTGGTTCCATTGTTTTCTCGATCTGCAATCAGATCTGTGTGTGTTATTTCGGTTTTATTTTAGTTTGGTTGTTTCGCACGTGTTCTTGATCCACCGTCTATAGAGTGACACTATAGCGCGGTTTATCGACACAAAGTACCAACCACGGACTCCACGGTTCGACCATTTATTGCCGCTAGCTAGTAAGTTGTAAGGTATTAATCTATTTTTTTACTACATCGACGACTGAGACGTGTCACACGCCTCATCATCAACCATGTCTCGGCATAAAAGGCACAGCCACTCCATCAACTACCATCACAACGACAACGAAAACAGCCACTCTACCTCCAACAGTACCAACATCAACACAAATATCGGCCACAACAGTAAAAAGGCAACTACTTCAATCAACAGTTATATGTTGTGTACCACTTCTAAAATGTGTTTCTCAATAAAGACATCCATTTTTAAAAACTACGTCTCCACTTTCGTTTATTTAAATTCAGATGATGACACCAACAAAAAATTGAAATTCATTGCTACCTTCATAGATACAACTAAATGATAGTCTCAGCTGACTATGCGGACACATGTTATCTTAGCATTGTATATAAACTCCATCTATCGAAAAATACATGTTGATTTTTTTAAACATTGTAACGTAGTATCTTTTGTTTGTCTCTCCAAACAAAACCAACATCCAACCCTTTTGTTTTTTACAAAGATCTGAAAAGCTATGAATAGATCTTTTGGCAGCAGAGAAATACATAGCTTATGTTGTCTGCATTCATGAATATGTAATAGTTGTTTTTCTATATGTATAAAAACTATTATACAAAACACCTCGCCGCATTACACACACATCGCCGCATTACACAGGGTGCAAAACCTAATTATCTAGGCAATTTGTGTTAGTCTTCGCCTAATTCAGTTATGTTTATACAGTCTAATTATGTATATGCCACACATTTGTTACAAACACACAAAGATATGTTATTACATATAAAAGACATAATTATTTTATAGAATATTAAATATTTTCTCCTTATCATAATGAGAATATGGCATTCTGTTATTATGTGCCAATTATCCATAAAAACATAAGTGATCATATGTTGCAAAATGGGCGGACCCAAGCCCAGGATGAGCTAGGCCACGAACCAGGACAATAACGTTAAAGAGGCATAGACACAGGTTCGACCCAAGCCTAGGACTAGCTGGGCCACACCCTAGGACATCAACGTTAAATAGGCATTAGATGTTTAAGGCTGTAGCTTAGTATATATTTCACTTGGGCCAAAATTTAATCCATAGTCCAGTCCACTAATGTCCAAGGGAGTCGGTTCACATCAAACCTAGTTCACATAATCACGTTTAGCACCTTAGCAGGAAAAGAGACATGTTGTCACGCTCACACGCTGAATCTGATCATCGCCTCATGGACTATGGATTAACTTTTGGCCCATAACCTATTTGTAATAATGCCACAATGAGTTTTGCTTCCTTTTCAGTTACATTTTTCCATATTTTGTTTATGTTAGTTTGATTTTTAAACAATCTGGTTTTTCTTATTATGTTTTCAGTTTTTCTTGGTTTTTAAACAGTCCAGCATCCAACCACTTAACCGAACCAAGAAAACACGACAATTTGATGATGAGAAAGTAGTGGCCGACGGTGAGACAGCACTAGCCGACAGTGAGATAGCATTTGGCCGACGGCGAGACAAGGAAATTACCCAATGTCTCTTGTCACAGCATATTGGAAGGCCTACAAAAGCCAATCTACATATGTTTGCAAATTATGTATACGTTAATAATAAGGAAAATAAATGTAATGATTATTAGTTAATAATTTCACAATGATTATAAAAAAATATTAAGTAATCATTATAGTTATTTTAGAAAAAAATTTAATATAATGATTAGGGGTAAATGCTAGAAAGTAAATTAGATATGAATATTCAAACCCTTATACAAAGGGTAATCTTAAATAAGCATTTATTCTGTGTGGGTCTGTGTGTTGTGTGAGTTACCTCTAGACACATATGTCACATTAGATGGGTTTTTTTAGCACGCCCCTTATACAAACTATCACTCTCTATTATATACAATTAATATTAATTATAATTGTTTTATATAAAAATTATTATCTACATATATGTAATATAATTATTTATATGTAATAAAATACATTTATGGAAACCCAAAATTTATATACATATTTATATTAATAAAAGACCATTATGAAAGCCCAAATAATTAGTCCTTTATATGGATAAAAGGTGATACGATAACAAAAGAAAATTATGAAAATCCAAATACAATCATATATAATCCTTAAAAGGTGTTACAAATTCGTGGCGACTAAGTTGATTAAATAATTTGAAGCATGGAGTTAAACATATGTAGATTGGTTTGTGTGAGCCTTCCAATATGTTGTGACAATAGACATGACTAAGTTGATTAAATAATTTGAAGCATGGAGTTAAACATATGTAGATTGGTTTGTGTGAGCCTTCCAATATGTTGTGACAATAGACATGACGTTAAACATATGTAGATTGGTTTGTGTGAGCCTTCCAATATGTTGTGACAATATACATTGGGTAATCTCGTTGTCCCACCGTCGACCAAATGCTATCTCACTGTCGGCCACTACTTTCTCATCAACAGATTGTCGTGTTTTCTTGGTTCGGTTAAGTGGTCGGATGCTGGATTGTTTAAAAACCGATAAAAATTAAAAACATAATAAGAAAAATCAGATTGTTTAAAAATCAAACTAATATAAACAAAACACGGAAAAATGTAACTAAAAAGGGAAAAATGAATTTTTTAAATATACAATAATTAATTTATCAAAAACATTGGTTATAATAATAATAATAAAACAATTAAAAAACAAAAAAGTATTATATTTTAAGAAACGATAATGATAAAAATGACAATTATTTTAATTCAATTATTAATGAGATTTATTTAGGATCATCCTATATTTTATATTTTATTGTTTTATTTATCTTATGAAAAACCATTTGAAAGAAAATACTTGTAACACCCGGCTTTTTAAAACAAAAACACCCCTGAAAATTTTTCATTTAAAACAAGGGTTTCAATACGTAAAACCATCTCAAAAGGGGTATATTTTATTAAAAACGGGTACAAGTGTATCAAGGAGAGTATAAAATACCGTAATCTCCTTTGAAGCCGGGCTGCTACTGACAGCATCTAAAAGTCCCACTGTTTTAGTCACAGACTCTATCTTTTCCCTTATCAGGGTCATGCTAACCTACAGGGACATTTAACAAATAACGTGAGCTATAAAGCTCAGTGAGTAATCATATCTGCAAATAACGCGTATAAAAATACATTCATATATCTGTTTGGATATCGGATCCAAACTCCTAGCCTTACTGGCTGACCAAATATTTCTTAGGATTTCACATCCTAGTTTGTAGCCTTACAGGCTGAATCATAATAACCTGAAATTATCAAGCCACGTCAGTTATTTGCACAATAATCATATCTAACCATTTCTGTCCCATGTTTCTTAGTCACAACGGACCGCACCGTATTTCATGGCTATTTAAGCCGCACCACGAGTCATAGCTAAATAAGCTGCACCAAAACATTTTCAATACATATATCATAGCCCTCAGGCCGCACCAATTGGTTTCAATATCCCAATATCATAGCCAAAAGGCCGCACCATGTTCCTGTAACAATATCATAGCCAAAAAGGCTGCACCATGTACCTGTAACAATATCATAGCCAAAAGGCCGCACCATGTACCTGTAACAATATCATAGCCGTATAGGCTGCACCAGTTGGATATAGCATCCAATATCATAGCCATATAGGCCGCACCAGTTGGATATAGAATCCAATATCATAGCCATATAGGCCGCACCAAATATCATAGCCATATAGGCCGCACCAAATATCATAGCCATATAGGCCGCACCAAATATCATAGCCATATAGGCCGCACCAAATATCATAGCCATATAGGCCGCACCAGTTAATTTCATTTCATTTTATACTCATTTATGGCTCACGGCTCCGTTCTTGTCATTTTGTTGACTCACGGCTTATCCGGTATTGCCTTTTCATCGGTTGACTCACAGCTCTGTTCTTGTCTATCGTAGACTCACGGCTTATCTGGTATTGTCGCATTATTATTATGGACTCACAACTCCGTTCTTGTCTATCGTAGACACACGGCTTATCTGGTATTGTCCTTTTATCGCATCGGCAAACTGTCAAATTTCGTCCCCCGAATCTGTTTCAATCTGCAACAGTTCAATCAACACATATCATATGTGATATAAGTGAGATTACTCACCTGGATGCTAGCTGCATTTAAATCCCGGTTGTTTCTTGCCTTCACATGCACCACAACCATTTGTCTCGTACCTATATATTCATTTACATATCAAATGATAATAGGTTAATAACCATTTCAGTTGACTCTAATACATAAGAGTCAAATATTATGCAGCTATAAACCATCCCTAGATGATAAACTTTCCATTTACCATCTTTTCATGAGTTATACACATTCCCAAGGCATACGTATTGTTCTACAGTGCCCCCGAGGAGTCGAAAACTCAATTTAGTATTTTCCCAGACTTTTCAAACCATTAGGGACTTATGATTCAAGTTTGAGGTAAATCGGACAAGCCAAACAAAAGTTAACATTTCTGATCCCCTGCTTGGAGGCGCACTGCGCCTAGATTAGGGCGCACTGCGCCCTGCGCCTGTGCAGCCTCCTGATCAGCCGCGATTTGTGCACTGTAGCATGCAGTTTTGGCCTATTAAGTCCTTAATGCTGTTCTTAATCATATGGGGTTTGTTCCCTGACTAAAACCCTCCATTAATACAAGGTTTTAATCCAATGAAACAAACTCAATCAATCAAAAGGAAGAATTAGGGTTCTTAGTTCCAAAAACCCCAAAACTTCAAATTCATCAATAATAGCAACCTACTTCCATATTCTTGAATTAAGTCCTTTTAGCATGACTTACTGGAAGTATTAAGCTATTACAACACATAATTCTTGACTGAAATTTCAGTCATCATATTCCTCAAGTGAAGAACACACAAACCTAGGTTAGAAATTCAAAGAACTAACCTTAATTGCTTGAAAACTTCAAGCTCCAAGTTAATAATCCAATTCCACACTTCCATCTTCACGAATTCTGCAGAAATCATGCTCCAGAAAACCCTCCCGATCATCACCAATGTTCTGCACATTTGAGGGGAGTTTTTCAACATTTTATATTTTCCAAATTTTACAAATTTGGTCCCTAAGTTCCATTTCTTGAACTTTTACCACAATAATCAAGTTTTATTACATAAAACTTTCATTTCTTATATTTTTGCCACAAGCAAACAATATTTTACATATTTGGTCCTTCACATGGTCAAATGACCAAATTACCCTTTTATGGTAAAATGACCAAATTACCCTTTTTCTAGTATTAACTTTCTAATACTTAGAACACCATATTAAATCATAAATACACTATGATTAACATATTAATACTTATCAAAAGTATTGTGGTGTTACAAATTCTCCCCTCCTTCAAAAGATTTCGTCCCCGAAATCATACAAACAAGCGAGGGTAATTCTTTCTCATTACAATTTCGGTCTCCCATATCATATGGAAACCTCTATAGTATTGTCAAAGCTCTTTAACCATACTAATCTTCTTATTTCGTGATTATATCACTGTTCATCTATCATTCCTCCGGTTATCCCGGGTACTTTGACTACTTATCTACCTTCATTTCAGCATGAGGTATTCGTTGAAATTTATCAATCCATGTTCTTAGAACTATGAGACCCATAGAAAACGTTACAAATACCTTGAAGTTCATCAAGAATCTTGGATCGGTACACCCCAATTTTACTCTTTGGAACATATGGAAAGTTCCAATAATTGAGGACTTGACTTTCTTTTCGTCCCAAACAAATTTTTAGTCTTTCCAAAAGTTTACTTTGAATACCACCACCTTCCTTTACTTGAAATTTGAAGGTTTTTACGCAATGATCCGCATACCACTTTTACTAACTCTTTGTTTATTTCCAAGCTTTCTCGAATTTGCCAAATCTTTTATTCTGTTTGAGGGAAATTTTCGGGTCCAGCCAACGGCTTCTCCCCAACTTCAGTCTAGCAAATCGGCGTGCAACACGGTACTCCATACTATGCATTATACGAGCCATCTGGATGTTGGTACAGAACTGTCATTATCTACGGTTTCTATCAAAGATAGATGATCTTCTCATCTTCCACCAGGGTCTACTATGCAAGTTTCAAGCATATCTTCTAAAGTCTGCGTCATTATCCCGTCTCGTCTACCAATCTACAATTCATATACAGTACTTACTAGTACTTTTGAACTAATTATTCTTGGAATTTATGCCAAGATTAACGAATAATTCTATTTTCTCGACTCGATACAATCGACACCGGTAGCGCACGTCGACAAATTTCTCTTTCTATGTAGTTTTTCACTACTTTTCGATCTTAATTTCTTCCCTAATCGGTATAAATTTTGCACTGGTTTCATCAACCAGTCAACAATTACTTATATGGTGACATACCCATGTAGTACTTGCGGAGACTTTATTATAAAGTCTATAATAATATCGTCCCATTTCTTCTTTGGGACCGACAACGGCTAAATTTTCCGTATGCTTCTAATGATTTGACTGTAGTTACACACAAGTCAAACACTTTTCACATGTCTTTCAATGTCTTTCTTTAGTCCCGGCCACCAATACATAGGTTATATCATCCTACACAGTTTGGTACTGCCCCGGGCATTTTGCATATCTACCCCAATATACATCTTTTAAGGGTAAATTTCATATCTCACTTTGCTTTGGAACTCACATACACAACCACCAAGGGTTTTCAATCGCCGTGAATTTCTAACTAGGTTTTTTTTATAGCTAATCATTCATTCACTTTTCACGTTTTCAGACCTGCACACTTCTTTCTGTGCTACCCGAATCAACTCAGGTAATCAATTCGCCACACTCATACATGTGGATGTATCTTTCAAAAGATACTCTTTTCAATTCAAGGCATCTATAGCCACATTCGCTTTACCGAGATGATACAAGATTTCATTACCGAAATCTTTAAGTAACCCATCTATCTTTGCTATCTCATATTCAGCTTCTTTTTTGGCCAATTAAGTACTTCAAACTTATATGATCTGTATAAACAGTAAGCTTTACACCACATAAGTAGTGTCTTCAAGCCTCAATGTCAAAATCATAATTGCTACTGCAATGTTATGTACCAAAAATTTACTCTGGATACATTTCTATAAAACAATTTATCTTCTCCGCTTAACGATAATGCTAACACCGGAGCTTCACATAAAGTTTGTTTCAACCTTTGAAAAGTTACATGTGGTCTTTCTACCACTCAGACTTTTCACTTTTATTGGTCAACTTTAGTCAATAGAACAATAGTCAAGGAGCAGTTTTCTACAACTCTCCCATAGTAACCCGCCAATCCAAGGGAACTACTAATTTTAGTCAGATTCCTCAGGCGGTTCCTGTTTTATCACAATATCATTTTCACTGGATTTACTTTAACATTTTCGGCATCAATAACATGCCCAAAGAATATGAAACTTCTTTTAGCCAAATTTCATACTTGGAAAACTTCGCATATCACTTTTCTCAACGAAGTAACTCCAATATTTAGCACAATTTTACATCAATTTCATTTTGTCTTCGAGAATATCAGATTCTCGGTAGTCAATGTACATACACATCAACTTATCTTTCTTTTTTTCAGACAAGATAGGGCTCCACACGATGATACATTCGGCTATATGAGACCCCAATTCAAAACAATTTCTTCTAATTGTTTTAACACTCTGTCATCTCTGCAGAGGCTAATCAAGATAGAGCCTAAATAACAGGAACGGCTCCCAAGACCAGTTTAATCATAAACTCTTCTCGCCAATCTGGCAGAAATCCTGGAAGTTCTTTTCATAAGAAAAATCTGAGAATTTATTTAAAGTAATACACTACTTTCATTGCTTTATTTAACTTGGCCAATACCACGTATGCCATCTACAACATCATTCCTTTACTAACTCTTTTCCGAGTTTACGCAAAGGAAAATAACTGGTATTCTCAACAACGGTTATTTATCATGGATTTCATCCGTTTCACTTCTGATTTTTGAACCAGAATATTCATTTTTTTTACAATTCATGTTAGCATCATTCATTGCTAACCAATTCATATGCATGATTTCTTTAAATTCATTGGTAGGCATCGGCTTCAGATTTATAGGGAAAAATGGTCCCGTAAATCCTAGGCAGACTACCTTCCAGGTGTTCAATATCTTGAACACATTTGCTATTTACGATAGCCAGTTCCAAAAATTTCATCCATAATCGTTGATGAAATATTCAGACAAGACATCAAAGTCATCGATCCAAAGCATAGCTTCATGGATCAAATATAACATATACGGGGATTATATTCAAAACAACTTTATCGGAAACCATGTCAGTCTACTCATGAGCTTCTTCCACAATCCGATGGAATGCTCATGGTACCACTGGTCCTTTTCGACCATTTGTTTCTTCTTTCTTTCCTTCCCGTTCTTTCCTGGGTCCATCACCCGTTACTCCACATTTAGCATATGAGTATTTCATAAGAAAGTAATCTATAGTTCCACGCTGGAAACACTTCTGTTCCATACAACAAACTCGAGCAATTTGCTCCTGATTTTCTGCAATTCCAGCATTTCAACGGTAGAGTCTCTACTCTACCATTTTCTGAGTGCTTTTCCTGCACTTCTCACAATACATAGTTGCTCTGTTTTGGTCCCTTCCCTTTAAGGTTGGACCCGGTTAGTGGTAACTTCTCCTGAAGCGTCCACAAATCTTTTTCTGCTTTTCTTGTAGTTTCAGCTACTTTTCTTTCACCTTGAATATCAGTCAGGGTGAGCACCCAATTTCTTTTTCTGACCACAGCAGCTACTATTGCTTGTCATGTGGATTTTCTGCTACTTGTCTCCTTGCCCCTCATTCAATGGAGCCTTGAGAAAGGGCTGGTCCGCCTCTTAAAGCTCCACGCCCTAAACTTCTCCCAATAAGATTTGCTGCTCGTACTTCTTATACGTCAAAAGTCAGCAACGGTTAGGTTATATATATATAATAACAATTTATATACACCTAACTATACATCATGTCTATTATCTCAAGGTTTAAGTCCAGGAATACTATAGACACCTAGTTCACTTAAACCACGGCTCTGATACCAACTTGTAACACCCATCTTTTTAAAACAAAAACACCCATGAAAATTTTTCATTTAAAACAAGGGTTTCAATACGTAAAACCATCTCAAAAGGGGTATATTTTATTAAAAACGGGTACAAGTGTATCAATGAGAGTATAAAATATCGTAATCTCCTTTGAAGCCGGGCTGCTACTGACAGCATCTAAAAGTCCTACTGCTTTAGTCACAGACTCTATCTTTTCCCTTATCAGGGTCATGCTAACCTGCAGGGACATTTAACAAATAACGTGAGCTATAAAGCTCAGTGAGTAATCATATCTGCAAATAACGCGTATAAAAATACATTCATATATCTGTTTGGATATCGGATCCAAACTCCTAGCCTTACTGGCTGACCAAATATTTCTTAGGATTTCACATCCTAGTTTGTAGCCTTACAGGCTGAATCATAAGAACCTGAAATTATCAAGCCACGTCAGTTATTTGCACAATAATCATATCTAACCATTTCTGTCCCATGTTTCTTAGTCACAACGGACCGCACCGTATTTCATGGCTATTTAAGCCGCACCACGAGTCATAGCTAAATAAGCTGCACCAAAACATTTTCAATATATATATATATCATAGCCCTCAGGCCGCACCAATTGGTTTCAATATCCCAATATCATAGCCAAAAGGCCGCACCATGTTCCTGTAACAATATCATAGCCAAAAAGGCCGCACCATGTACCTGTAACAATATCATAGCCAAAAGGCCGCACCATGTACCTGTAACAATATCATAGCCGTATTGGCCGCACCAGTTGGATATAGCATCCAATATCATAGTCATATAGGCCGCACCAGTTGGATATAGAATCCAATATCATAGCCATATAGGCCGCACCAAATATCATAGCCATATAGGCCGCACCAAATATCATAGCCATATAGGCCGCACCAAATATCATAGCCATATAGGCCGCAGCAAATATCATAGCCATATAGGCCGCACCAGTTAATTTCATTTCATTTTATAATCATTTATGGCTCACGGCTCCGTTCTTGTCATTTTGTTGACTCACGGCTTATCCGGTATTGCCTTTTCATCGGTTGACTCACAGCTCCGTTCTTGTCTATCGTAGACTCACGGCTTATCTGGTATTGTCGCATTATTATTATGGACTCACAGCTCCGTTCTTGTCTATCGTAGACTCACAGCTTATCTGGTATTGTCTTTTTATCGCATCGGCAAACTGTCAAATTTCGTCCCCCGAATCTGTTTCAATCTGCAACAGTTCAATCAACACATATCATATGTGATATAAGTGAGATTACTCACCTGGATGCTAGCTGCATTTAAATCCCGGTTGTTTCTTGCCTTCACATGCACCACAACCATTTGTCCCGTACCTATATATTCATTTACATATCAAATGATAATAGGTTAATAACCATTTCAGTTGACTCTAATACATAAGAGTCAAATATTATGAAGCTATAAACCATCCCTAGATGATAAACTTTCCATTTACCATCTTTTCATGAGTTATACATATTCCCGAGGCATACGTATTGTTCTACAATGCCCCCGAGGAGTCGAAAACTCAATTTAGTATTTTTCCCAGACTTTTCAAACCATTAGGGACTTATGATTCAAGTTTGAGGTAAATCGGACAAGCCAAACAAAAGTTAGCATTTCTGATCCCCTGCTTGGAGGAGCACTGCGCCTAGATTAGGGCGCACTGCGCCCTGCGCCTGTGCAGCCTCCTGATCAGCCGCGATTTGTGCACTGTAGCATGCAGTTTTGGCCTATTAAGTCCTTAATGCTGTTCTTAATCATATGGGGTTTGTTCTCTGACTAAAACCCTCCATTAATACAAGGTTTTAATCCAATGAAACAAACTCAATCAATCAAAAGGAAGAATTAGGGTTCTTAGTTCCAAAAACCCCAAAACTTCAAATTCATCAATAATAGCAACCTACTTCCATATTCTTGAATTAAGTCCTTTTAGCATGACTTACTGGAAGTATTAAGCTATTACAACACATAATTCTTGACTGAAATTTCAGTCATCATATTCCTCAAGTGAAGAACACACAAACCTAGGTTAGAAATTCAAAGAACTAACCTTAATTGCTTGAAAACTTCAAGCTCCAAGTTAATAATCCAATTCCACACTTCCATCTTCACGAATTCTGCAGAAATCATGCTCCAGAATACCCTCCCGATCATCACCAATGTTCTGACCATTTGAGGGGAGTTTTTCAACATTTTATATCTTCCAAATTTTACAAATTTGGTCCCTAAGTTCCATTTCTTGAACTTTTACCACAATAATCAAGTTTTATTACATAAAACTTTCATTTCTTATATATTTGCCACAAGCAAACAATATTTTACATATTTGGTCCTTCACATGGTCAAATGACCAAATTACCCTTTTATGGTAAAATGATCAAATTACCCTTTTTTTAGTATTAACTTTCTAATACTTAGAACACCATTTTAAATCATAAATACACTATGATTAACATATTAATACTTATCAAAAGTATTGTGGTGTTACAATATTTTAATAATAATATTAGTCAAAATTACTAGTTATGAGTAATAGAATAATGATTGTCATAATAATGTGATGATTAAATAATAAGTTAATATCAAGATTAGTCTCTACCAAAAGAGGTAAATAAAGTAAAAAAAAATGAGATATAATTAGTAGAACCATTTGTATAATAAGGAAATGGGTGCTTCTATTTACACTACAAATTAGTGTAAAATGTAGCCATGATTAAGAAATTATCACTTGACACATGACAAGTAAAAAGAGTTCAACATATTTTAATATATATTGTTTGACCTATGCAAACAATTTTGAAATATAATACTTTTAATTTTATAATAAATTTAATATTTGTTAGAATTATATATAAAAAATATTTTTATCAAAAACATTATATCAATTGCAAAATATCATATATATATATATATATATATATATATATATATATATATATATATATATATATATATATATATTCAAATAATATTAATATATAAATATTACTAAACATTATTTTGTTATTAAATTATAAGTTTCAATAGAATAAAGTGAATGGAGTCTTTCATATTATCTTAAATGGACACCCAATGAATTTATATGCATATATTACAAAGAGTAAAGTGAATGGACACTCAATGAATTTAAATGCTTATATTATAAAGAATAAAGTCTTTTTACATTATTGTGCCACATTTTCATGTATGTGACGACAGACCATACTATGCTACCTGATTGGATGTGATTTGAGATAAAAAGCATGAATGGTATGGGTAATAGAAACAAATAGTGACCAATAATTACAAAAAGTTTCATCCATTTCAAACGTCAATTTTGCTATAAATAGCAATGTATGGTTTGCATCTACATAAACCGATAGTAAGAACAAATACAAAAAAAATCATTATACGGTTAAGGTGAATGGAGGATTGGCAAAATCTAGTTAATACGTTCTACGGTCAAACAAATTATGAGGTATATCAACCTAGTGGTACTTAACTTGAATTTCTATTTTAGGCTTGTGGGAATGCTTATCACGGGAGGACCGTGATGGACACGGTGGCAGCCCATCACGGGTGCACAACGCCCCGGGTGCTCCGTGATGGGGGGTGATTGTGATGGTGGGTGATGGGTATCATGTATGAGCATGACCAATGGGGAGAAAGGAATGAGGGGCCGTTTGGATGTGCTTATAAAAACTACTTATTGACTTATTGGTTTTTTGGAAAAGCCATAAGCCATAAGTAAGGACCTCATTACTTATTAAAAACTGCTTATTTGTCATTGGTAATGACAAATAAGCAGTTTTTAATAAGTAATGAGGTCCTTACTTATGGCTTATGACTTTTCCAAAAACCCAATAATCCAATAAGCAGTTTTATAAGCACATCCAAACGGACCCTGAGAAATAGTCGTTTAACGGCTAGAAAAGTTCAAAAAAAAAATTAAACCAAATTTACCTTATAAATACACACAATTCTCATTTACACACACACTCACACAATTCTCATATATATATATATATATATATATATATATATATATATATATATATATATATATATATATATATATATATATATATATATATATATATATATATATATATATATATATATATATATATATATATATATATATATATATATATATATATATATATATATATATATATATATATATATATATATATATTCACACCAAAATATGGATTATGTGGAGAAAATGGAATTTTTTAAACAATACGATTCGGACGATGGCGAATTTATCACAACATTTTTTAATGTTGTTTCGCACGTTGCCGATGGAGAGTCTTCAAACGTTAGACAAACAAGAACCACTATCAACCGAGATCGGCAAGCTGCACACGATCTTTTGGTATGTGACTATTTTGCTGCTACTCCACTTTATAATGATCAGTTTTTTAGACGTCGTTATCGTTTACCTAGAGAGTTATTTTTACGTATTAGCAACGTTTTAAAGGCGCGATATGATTATTTTGAGCAAAAACCCGATGGTAGAGGTAGAATGGGTTTCAGTTGTATACAAAAATGTTCGGCTGCACTTAGGTATTTAGCATTCGGCATAACAGCTGATGCTTGTGACGAGTATCTGAAATTGGCTGAGAGGATCGTAAGGGATTGTGTGGATTGGTATTGTGCATGTGTTATTGACGTGTTTGGCAAAGAGTATTTGCGTAAACCTACAGTTCGTGATATCGAGAAATTATATTTGGTACATGAAGCGACACATGGTTTACCGGGTATGCTTGGTAGCCTTGATTGTACCCATTGGGCATGGGAAAAATGTCCAACTACGTGGCGAGGGCAATTTACCCAAGGTGACGTAGGTGAGCCAACTATGATATTGGAAGCCGTTGCGTCACAGGATTTGTGGATTTGGCATACGTACCTTGGGGTAGCTGTAACGCCCCAAATTTCAAAAATTATAAAATTTCATTTATTACCAAGGTTCCAAAATATTTATTCCAAAAAGTAAAACTGTTCGACATATTTATTAAACCAACAGCGGAAACATTTAAAAATCATAACATAGTTCATTAAAATAAATCTCTTGTATGCGATGCGCTGCCGTCAAGCCTTGCCCTTCCTTTTGTCATTTGAAATACCTGAAATGTTATAAAATCAACAGGTAAGCTTAATGCTTAGTGAGTCCACAAATTACCATACATACCCACATATTAAACAACCCGTCCTCGAGAACGACCCGACCCTACCCGCCATACAACAGCTACGGGCGTCCATCATACAACAGCTATGGACACGGGGAGGTTCTACCCATCATACAACAGCTATCGGTTCCCGGTTATGGCCCAGCCTATCATACAACAGCTATAGGACAAGGAAATAGTCCAACTCGCCATACAACAGCTACGAGAGGACACGCATCAGTAATGAGCCCAACAACAAATAATCACAGATATAGAGCAAATCATATAACTGTAAATAACATACAAGATGCCTAACATGCAACATCATTTAGTAAGGTGAGGATACTCACCTGATTCGAAACCGCACAGATATACTCTAATATTCCCACTTAGCTCGTACACACACCTATATCCCACATACACAACATGTCAAGCACTGACCAAACTCTTATATACTTGCCTAAAAGTCAGACCCAACGTTTGGTAACCAACATTGTCGAAAATAAGCTTTGGGTCAAACAGCCGCTCGCCACTGCGCGACCTTTCTCTAACGCGTTGCGGACTATCATTACACTTACGGGGTTTTACTCGAACCCGCGTCGTCGACATAGCCTGTCCGCGCCGCGGACTCGTATCAATCTAAAGTCTTATTAGCCCTTAATCAGTTCAATCATCGGCTAGGGTTTCACTCTATACCCTTCCTGGGATCTGAAACTACCCTAAGGTCATTTCCTTATGGACATGCAAGTCTATGCATGTCCTTGGTCCAAACCCTAATTGTTACAAACCATCTAAGACTACTAACCAAGGGATAACACCATAAGACGGGATAAAATAAAGTATCAGAAAGGTTGATCCTCTTACCTTGCTTCTGGAAAACGGAGGAATGCACACGCTCGATTACAAGCCTTTCCCCACGTTGTATCTCGTCCTTCCAAACTCTCAAAATCTTCAAATCTTTGGAACCGAAGAGCCTCTGCTGAAACCAGTCGACTCCACTCCAGAAAACTTCCAAAAACACAAACCCTAGGGCTGGGACCCTTTATATAGGCATTCAAATCCGAATTAGGGTTTTCACATTAGCGGCGCACCGCGCCGCGGATCCTTTAAGGCCACGTCGCGCGTACAAAATCATTCGCGAATCCAGATCCCTCCCGAGTCGCGCCGCAGATCCGTCCGGGCCGCGCCTTGGCGGAACGGGTCTTACAATTCTCCCCCACTTAATTGGATTTCGTCCCCGAAATCCGTGCCGGTAAACAATTCTGGATAATGCCTCCGCATTTCCTCCTCCGGTTCCCAAGTCCACTCGGACCCTTTACGATATTGCCACTGAACCTTAACGAATCCTATTGTTTTATTTCGCAAAGTCTTTATTTACCTTTCAATGATGGCAATCGGTCGCTCCACGAAATTTAGGCGTTCGTCTAATTGAATATCCTCCAAAGGCACTATTGTAGATTTCTCGGTAATGCACTTCCTGAGTTGTGAAACGTGGAACGTGTCGTGAATCTGACTAAGCTGTTATGGCAGCTCCAACCGGTAAGCTACCTTACCTACTTGTGCGATGATTTGATAAGGTCCAATGTACCTAGGGCCAAGCTTTCCTCGCTTCCTAAAGCGAATAACTCCCTTCCAAGGTGAAACCTTAAGAAGAACATATTCCCCAATTTGAAATTTAAGATCGGACCGTCGCCTATCTGCATAACTTTTCTGTCGACTCTGAGCCGTTAACAATCTCTCCCGAACCTTCTGAATTAGCTCAGTTGTCTTGAGTACTACCTCAGTACTACCCAATACCCGCTGGCCAACCTCGCCCCAGCAAATAGGAGTCCGACATTTCCTTCCATACAACATCTCAAAAGGAGCCCTGCCAATGCTCGTTTGATAACTGTTATTATAGGAAAACTCAGCTAGAGGGAGATGGGAATCCCAACTCCCGCCAAAATCGATAACACATGCCCTAAGCATATCCTCTGGCGTTTGAATCGTCTTTTCACTCTACCCATCCATCTGAGGGTGATATACCGTGCTGAAATGAAGGCGAGTGCCTAATTCCTCATGAAACTTCTTCCAAAACCTAGAAGTAAATCGGACATCCCGGTCGGATATCACCGAGACCGGTATACCATGCCGAGAGATAATCTCGTCTATGTAGACCTTAGCCAATTCCTTTGTAGAGAAGGTCTCTTGAATGGGGAGGAAATGAGCACTTTTAGTCAACCTATCCACGATAACCCAAATAGTGTCCATATGTCGAGGGGTTCTTGGCAACTTCATGATGAAATCCATTGTGATATGCTCCCATTTCCATTTTAGGATCTCAAGAGGCTGCAATCTACCATGAGGCCGTTGGTGGTCGGCCTTGACCTTACGACAGGTCATGCATCTTTCGACAAACCAAGCTACTTCCCTCTTCATGCCTGGCCACCAATAATATTTGCACAGATCCCTTTACATTTTAGTTGCTCCAGGGTGGATAGAGAACTTGGATTTATGTGCCTCCTCCAATAGGGTTTGAGAAACCTCGCCCAGCTTCGGTACCCAAATTCTCTCATGGCAAGTTAACAAATCTCTACTATCATTGACCATAGCTGCCAACTGAACCACAATTCTTTCACCTTTTTTATTTTCGCTCTTGCTTGCTTCCACCTGAGCCTTCCTTATCAGCTCTAGTAGCAGTGTCACAATTGTCATCCTTAGACAAATGCCCCGAAGGGGTGTACCTGAAGTCTTACGGCTTAACGCATCCGCTACCATATTGGCCTTTCCAGGGTGATAGTGTATCTCACAATCATAGTCCTTCAATACATCTAACCATCTTCTCTGTCTCATATTAAGATTTTCCTGATCCATCAGATACTTCAAACTCTTGTGGTCTATATAGATGGTACACTTCACTCGAAACAAATAGTGTCTCCAAATCTTGAGAGCGAAGACCACCGCTCCCAATTCCAAATCATGAATAGGATAGTTAGCCTCATGGGGCTTCAACTATCGCGAGGCGTAAGCAATCACCCTGCCTCGTTGCATTAAGACTGCCCCCAACCTAGAGATAGATGCATCACAATAAACTACCATATCCTCCATGCCTTCAGGCAAGGTCAAAACTGGAGCTTCACATAACTTCTGCTGCAACGTCTCAAAAGCTTGCTGCTGCTCCTCACCCTACCGAAAAGTAGCATTTTTCTTAGTTAGTCGAGTCAAAGGTACCGCAACCTTTGAGAAGTCTTGGATGAAACGACGATAATAACCAGCCAGACCCAAGAAACTTCTAATTTCAGAGGGAGTCTTTGGAACCTCCCACCGCATCACGGCCTCCACCTTAGCCGGGTCTACCATGATTCCTTGCTCGTTGACAATGTGACCCAAAAACTGAACCTCCCGCAGCCAAAAGTCACACATGGATAATTTTGCATAAAGCTTCTCCTTCCTTAAGGTCTCCAATACCTCCCTTAAATGCTGTTCGTGCTGCTCCCTGCTCCGAGAGTAGACTAAGATATCGTCAATGAAAACTATAACTGACCGATCCAACATCGGTCGACACACCCGATTCATTAAGTCCATAAAAGCTGCATGGGCATTGGTCAGTCCAAACGTCATCACTACAAACTCGAAGTGGTCGTACCTCGTCCGAAAAGCCGTTTTCAGGATGTCTTCCTCCCGTACTCGCATTTGATGGTATCTTGACCGCAAATCAATTTTTGAAAACCACGAAGCGCCCTGCAGTTGATCGAATAAGTCGTCGATGCGAGGTAATGGATATCGATTCTTCACCGTAAGCTTGTTCAGCTCACGATAATCTATGCACATCCTATTGGAACCATCCTTCTTCTTAACAAATAAAATAGGCGCTCCCCACGGTGAGCAACTGGGTCGAATAAATCCCTTATCCAGTAATTCCCGAAGTTGAATAGACAACTCCAGCATCTCTGGAGGCACAAGAAGATACGGTGCTTGAGCTATTGGAGCCGCACCAGGAGTTAAGTCGATCTTAAATTCCACCTGTCTCTCTGGCGGTACGCCAGGCAGGTCCTCGGGAAAAACATCAGGAAAATCACGAACCACCGGTATATCACCTGCTTTCTGCTGTGGCTTTTTTTCTCGCATGTCTAAAACATAAGCCACAAATCCCGAACCTCCATGTTGAAAATGTCTGTGTGCCCAAGCAGCTGACCAGAAAACTGCACCTCGATTCTTTCTCTCGCCCTGCACAACCAGCTCTCCCCCACTTGGGGTTTGAATCCACACTCGTTTGTTCTTACAATCAATCCATGATTCATGCTGACCCAACCAATCCATACCGATGATGACTCGAGAGTCACTCAACGGTATAGGGATGAGATCGATCGGAAACTTTATTCCTTGAATCACTACTTCACATCCCCGATAAACACTAGTCGCTTGCACGGTTTTATCATCCATAATTTCTACTTCTAACGGCCGATGAAGAGTTCCTAAAGCAATACCGAAACCCTTTCCCAACATGGCAGACACAAAAGAATGACTAGCACCCGAATCAAATAGTACAAAGGTAGGCGTAGAGTTAACTAAGAAGGTTCCTAACTAAAGCACAATAAACACATTAAGTACACACACCACATACACAGGGCAAGTAAAGAAAGAGTACCCGTAACGACGTCGGGCGCATCCTGTGCCTCCTCGACAGTCATGACGAATGCTCGACCCTTGGTCTTAGGGGCTTCCCCTTTCCCCTGCCTACTATCGGTAATTCGGAGAGTAGTGGGTGCTGGATTCTGAACCACTCCCTGAGTCAGACAGGGACACTGGGCCTTGAAGTGGCCTACCTGATTACAATTAAAACAAATCTTGACCTCCTGACGGTAATCTTTAGCATATTGTCCCTCCTTTCCACACTTATGGCATATTAACACCCAGCATCGCCCCTCATGATTCCTTCCACACTTACCACACTTACCATGGCTCCTTTGCCCATGCTTTCCCTGATCTGCCCCTCGAAATTTCTTTAACGCCTGCTGAGTCTGAGTAGGCGCCGAACGCTTCTGTCTTTGTTGGGTTTCCAATTCCAACTCTCGGGCCCGAGCGGCCGCGATCATATCAGTAAGAGTTTGGTGCCTAGCAGCAGACACAAATTATCGAATGTCTGTACGAAGCATCGCTAAATATCGAGTCATCCTCATGCGCTCACTTGCCGCAAACTCTGGACAGAAGAGTGCTCGCTCATTAAACTTTTTGGTGATCTCTGTCACCGTCTCAATGGTCTGGGTCAGATTCAGGTATTCCTATGCCAAGCGTTCCATTTACACCTGTGGAACATACTCCAGTTTGAACTGTTCCTTGAATTGTGGCCACGTAATAGCATCCAACTGAGCAGGGGTGAGATCTTTCGTTCGTATTTCCCACCAATCTTTCGCACCCTCTATCAGAAGATTCACCGCAAATGTTACCTTTGAGTTCTCAGGACATGAACAGGTGCGGAAGGCCTCTACCGCGGAAGCCCATTGCATGCTGACAATCAGATCCCTGCCCCCATCGAACATCGGAGGCGAACAAGCCGAAAAGTCCTTATAACTTACATCCCTGGCCCTTGACGAGCCCTGAGTAGCCAGTCGCTCCTCGAGCATTGCCCATAGCTCAGCTTTAATAGTACCAAAGAACTGAGGTATCGCAGCCAACTCTTCTCGTGAGACCTCCTCCGCTATCAGGTTGCGGAGATTTTCATCAGTCGGTCCTCCCTCACTCGAGGCACCCGCATCTGGCCCACCGTTACTTCGAGTGACTGCCATTCTGAAATGCACAACAGTTTTAATATCAATACCTGGGTCACTCCTATCTACCCAACTACTTGACTTTCTAGGACTTTGGTTGACTACTCTTGACTAAAGCGTGAATCTTATGCTTTCAGTAGTATTGGCCTGGTACTACCTTCCACACCTATTCGCCCTTGTTCCAAGTTTATCAACCATCCTCCTAAATTGTCGCACATACGCTAAAACCACTTCCTATGAATCCTGTGATCATGCACCGTGGTGCCTAATCATTGACTTAATTCTCCCTCCCACACGTGCCTAAAAGAACTACTGCTAACGTCGTCGAGTCGCCTCATGGACGCACAGCCATACACAATCGGGAATAAGATTAACGTTTGAATAACTGATCCTACCCTAAAGTCACAACCAAACAAGGAACAGCCAGTAAAGCCAGACCAAAAATTTTCAGGCTATCTTACCCTAATTGTATATAACCTACCAGCATTCGCTAAGCATCCTAACGACAGTAGCATAACATTCCAAAGCAGCACATATGGCACAAAACAGTCTACATAGTATATTATCCAGGCAATTTTTACATCATAGCATAATAGATTTTATCACATAACACAACCTTGGCATGGGTAATTGGGAATCACATAAACTTACTTGAGCTCGGTTGACGGTTCACATCGCATCTTCCCTTAATTTAATTTAACCTTCCAAAAACATTTTCTTAACAAAATCACTCAGTCCTAAGTTTGAGTTTGGATTCCCAATACAGTTCATCCAAATCCCTCAAACCATGGCTCTGATACCAATTTGTAACACCCCAAATTTCAAAAATTATAAAATTTCATTTATTACCAAGTTTCCAAAATATTTATTCCAAAAAGTAAAACTGTTTGACATACTTATTAAACCAACAGCGGAAACATTTGAAAATCATAACATAGTTCATTAAAATAAATCTCTTGTATGTGATGCGCTGCCGTTAGCCTTGCCCTTCCCCTTGTCATTTGAAATACCTGAAATGTTATAAAATCAACGGGTAAGCTTAAAGCTTAGTGAGTCCACAAATTACCATACATGCCCACATATTAAACAACCCGTCCTCGAGAACGACCCGACCCTACCCGCCATACAACAGCTATGGGCGTCCATCATACAACAGCTATGGACACGGGGAGGTTTTACCCATCATAAAACAGCCATGGGTTCCTGGTTATGGCCCAGCCCATCATACAACAGCTATGGGACAAGGCAATAGTCCAACTTGTCATACAACAGCTACGAGGGGACACACATCAATACTGAGCCCAACAACAAATAATCATAGATATAGAGCAAATCATATAACTGTAAATAACATACAAGATGGCTAACATGCAACATCATATAGTAAGGTGACGATACTCACCTGAATCGAAACCGCACAGATATACTCTAATATCCCCACTTAGCTCGTACACACACATATATCCCACATACACAACATGTCAAGCACTGACCAAACTCCTATAGACTTGCCTAAAAGTCAGACCCAACGTTTGGTAACCAACATTGTCGAAAGTAAGCTTTGGGTCAAACAGCCGCTCGCCGCGGCACGACCTTTCTCTGACGCGTTGCGGACTATCATTACACTTATGGGGTTTTACTTGAACCCGCGTCGCCGACATAGCCTGTCCGCGCCGCGGACTCGTATCAATCCAAAGTCTTATTAGCCCTTAATCAATTCAGTCATCGGCTAGGGTTTCACTCTATACCCTTCCTGGGATCTGAAACTATCCTAAGGTCACTGCCTTATGGACATGCAAGTCCATGCATGTCCTTGGTCCAAACCCTAATTGTTACAAATCATCTAAAACTACTAACCAATGGATAACACCATAAGACGGGATAAAATGAAGTATCAGAAAGGTAGATCCTCTTACCTTGCTTCTGGAAAACGGAGGAATGCACACGTTCGATTACAAGCCTTTCCCCACGTTGTATCTCCTCCTTCCAAACTCTCAGAATGTTCAAAGCTTTAGAACCGAAGAGCCTCTGCTGAAACCAGTCGACTCCACTCCATAAAACTTCCAAAAACACGAACCCTATGGCTGGGACCCTTTATATAGGCATTCAAATCCGAATTAGGGTTTTTACATTAGCGGCGCTCCGCGCCGCGGATCCTTTAACGCCGCGCCGCGCGTACAAAATCATTCGCGAATCCAGATCCCTCCCGAGTCGCGCCGCGGATCCGTCCGGGCCGCGCCTTGGCGGAACGGGTCTTACAGTAACAGGGTCCAACAATGATCGGAATGTTCTTAATCAGTCTCCAATGTTCAATAATATTTGGACCGGGCGAGCTCTTGATATGTCATTCACAGTGAACGGACGTCAATACAAACACGGCTACTATCTTTGTGATGGGATTTATCCGGATTATGCCACATTTGTGAAAGCGTATGCAATACCTCGAAGTGAAAAAGCAAAGATGTTTACACGAAGACAAGAATCTACAACGAAGGACATAGAGAGGGCATTTGGGGTCCTCAAGCAAAAATGGCATGTGATCAAACATGTCACACAACTCTATGACGATGGTAAGATCAAGACAATTATGTATGCGTGCATCATTTTACATAATATGATGGTTGAACAAAAAGGTAGAACGATTTGCACATACGACGAGGCCGATGCAGTTAACCCGGATCAGCAATTCATTCCCGGAACAGCCAAATATTTACAACGAATAGTCGAAATTTAAGATTATGAAACGTGCCAATATCTTCATGAAGACTTAGCGGAGCATGTTTATCAAAGCAGGTTGAATGAAGACGAGTAGTTTTATTATTGAATTTTCCATATGTTGTTCTACGTAATGTTTTTTTTAATTAATATCTATGTAATGTTTTTTTCAATTAATGTCTATGTAATGTTTTTCTTTTAATATGTAATGTTTTTTAATGAAAAAATGGGTTTTTATTTATTTTTGAATTTTTTTAATTAAAAAATATGATGTGCTGTGATGAAATGTGATGGGTATTTCTAGTGTTGTGTGATGAAATGTGATGGTGTGTGATGTTGAGGTGGCGCTGATGTGGCGCCCATCATATTTGATGGTAGTGATGGGTATTCTCATAGGTCCTATCATATATATATATATATATATATATATATATATATATATATATATATATATATATATATATATATATATATATATATATATATATATATATATATATATATATATATATATATATATATATATAAAAGGGTCGTTAGCAGAACGGATTTGATAGGACAACGTAATCTCATTAAAAGTATAATGCTATTAAAAAAAGTAATAGAACCATTTTAATAAAACCCCAAACTCTAGTTACTTTAGGAAAAATGTGAAAGATATGCTGACCCATGAAATTGCACATTACACTTTATTAGTCGTTAGTGGAGCATGTGTGGTTTATCAGCACACTAATAGTGACCAATAAAGAGTTGTAACGGGTATCTCATATATTATCATTGTTGATGGAACGCGTGTGGTTTACGGTACATCAAACTGAGATGATAATCGACATTGAGGTTACCAAGCATATTTGCATGGTTATTCACATTTTGTTTGCGATCCTCGGTATCCCAGTTGCAAATGGAAGAGCATAATCCGACATTAAACATGTCATTGAATACTTCAATGAATCTCAAAAGATCTAGGAATTTCACTTAATTTGATTATCTTCCGTGGTGGAATTGGTAAATCGTCATTTACCTACCTTTATAAAATTTACAATTAGATTACGGTATCCCTCTTCTAAGTTGTGAATTATATAGTTGGGTCCTAGCCTTAATATTTATTTTGGGTTAATATATTAGGGATTATATATCTAATTAAAAACTACCTTTTCTTTTATAGATGTCTTCCTTTGCTGATGCTTCTGCTCCCCAAGCCGCATCCCACAATAACAACTTCTCTTCGATCCTCTCGTTGTGCTCTAAGGTGACATTGGATGGCACCAATTACAATGACTGTATGCGTAACATCAAGATGGCTCTGAGATTTGAGGACAGAGAGTATGTTCTCGAAAAAGAGCTCATCGAGATTGATCAAGAAACAACTACTACTGAGGAATATGCCTCTTATAAGAAACATTATGACGATGCGACCAAAGTGGCCTGCATCATGGTCGCTACTATGGTCCCGGAATCGTAGAGATTTTACGAGGACTACTGGCCATACAAGATGAACAATGACCTTATGGAAAAGTTTCGTAAACGAGCTCGTCAGGAAAAGTATGAAGTAGTCAAAGCCCTCATGGTTTGCAAACTGAAAGAGGGAGAGTCCATCTGCACCTACGTGTAAAGAATGCAAAGATACGTGGAACGGCTTCAGAAGCTCAATGTGTATTTTGACGAGGAGCTGGCTATTGATATAGTCCTTAACTCCTTGCCTAGTTGTTATGATCAGTTCATCTTGGCTTATCATCTGAACAACAATCAGACAACTTTGGCTGAATTGCACAACATGCTGCAGACCGCTGAGGACAGAATGAAGGGTAAAGGTATATCCTCCACCTCCTCCAATGCTCCTGTTATGGCCATTAGTCAGGGAAAGGGGAAAAAGAGGAAAGGTACTCCTAAGCAGAACTGGAAAGGGAAGGCTCATGTTGGGTCATCCAGTAATGGTCCAAGGGCCAGGCCCAATTCTGACACTCCCAATGTCCAGAATCCCAAAGAGGCCGATTGCTTCTACTGCAATAAGAAAGGGCATTGGAAATGAAGCTGCCCAAAGTACTATAGGACATCAAGGATGGCAAGGTGACACCATCATCTGCAGGTATATACACTATCTCTAATAACTCATTATCCTCTCGTTCTTGGATCCTTGACACAAGATGTGGTTTTCACATTTGTTCTGATTTGCAGGGCCTAAAAGAAAGTGAGGAAGTAGAGCACGGAAGGATGAACCTGATCATGGGAAATAGGCGATCGTCTCCTGTTACCAAGATTAGAGTTTATAGTCTAGTGTATAGTAGTAATGTTAGTTTAGATTTATTGAATTGTTGTTACTCGTCAGAAATGGCTCGGAATATTATTTCTTTTCATACATTTTTCAAACAAGGTTATAGATATTCTTTTGATAATTTGAATGGATCTATTTTTGCTTATAAAAATGGTGTTTTTATTTTTGAAGCTTTACCTTGTAATAGTGTGTATGAAACTGTAACATGTGTAGACAATTTAGGTAATAGTGTATTTCAAATTGATTCATCTAATGGTATAGAAAAGGCATGCTTGTGGCATTGTCGTCTTGGACACATCAACAAGAAACGCATCGCCCAACTCCAAAAGGATGGAGTGTTGGAATCATTCAACCTTAGGTCGGACGATGTATGCGAATCTTGTTTTTTGGGGAAGATGAAAAAATCACCTTTCACGGGATCTTGTGAAAGAGGTGAAGGTTTGTTGGATCTCATACACACAGATGTGTGTGGACCCTTCAGATCATCCATAAGGGATGCTAATCGATTTTATGTGACTTTTATGGATGATTATAGCAGATATGGCTATATCTACTTAATCAAACATAAGTCAAAAACCTTTGAAAAGTTCAAAGAGTTTAAGATTGAAGTCGAGAATCAATTAGGCAGGGAGATAAAGATGCTTAGATCTGATAGAGGTGGTGACTATCTTAGTATCGAGTTCCATGACTATCTGAAGGAATGTGGAATAGTTTCACAAGTAACTCCTCCTAGGACACCTCAATTGAATGGTGTGGCTGAGAGGCGTAACTGAACCTTGTTGGACATGGTTCATTCCATGATGAGTCGAGCTTCTCTTCCTATTCACATATGGGGATATGCCTTAAAGACAGCCGCCCACATCCTCAATCTTGTCCCTACAAAGAAGGTTGCCAAAACACCTCACGAGATGTGGACAAGGGAATTTCCCTCGTTAGCACATATTAAAGTCTTGGGTTGTGAAGCTTTTCTAAGAGGAGAGACTCATGACAAGCTAGAAGCCAGAAGTAATAGATGTAGTTTCATCGGTTACCGAAAGCAGTCTTTTGGATATTTGTTCTACAGACCTAGCGAGGACGCGGTCTTTGTAGCACGAAGAGGAGTCTTTCGTGAGAGAGAGTCATATTCAAAGAGGACAGTGGGAGTACCATTGACCTTGAAGAAATTTAGGAGTCAACCAATGAAGGAACCTTAGAAGATACTAGCACTCAACCAGAGGAAGAAGTTCTTGTTGAATCGATAGACAATTCATTACCTCTTAGACGTTCCAGTAAAGTTAGCATGTCACCCCGAGTATGATGGTTTCCATATAACTACAGATGGTGACACGTTTGTTAGTGATAGGACACTGGTAAATTTGGATGAGCCAGCTACATACAAAGAAGCAGTGGCAGGCCTGAGGCTACTAAATGGAAAGAGGCAATGGACAGCGAGATCAATTCCATGTATGACAACCAAGTTTGGAATTTGGTTGACAATGTACCAGGTCGAAAGACAATTGGGTGCAAATAGATCTTCAAGAAGAAGACCGACATGGATGGAAAGGTACACACCTTCAAGGCTCGGCTGTTTGCGAAGGGCTTCACTCAAACCCCTGGGGTTGACTATGATGAGACCATCTCACCAGTGGCTAAGATAAAGTCTATTAGGATAATGCTCACCATAGCTGCATTTCATGATTATGAAATTTGGCAGATGGATGTCAAGACCACTTTCCTTAATGGGAAGTTGGCTGAGGATGTTTTACATGAATCAGTCAGAGGGTTTTGTAGATGCAAAGTTTCCCAATAGAGTGTGTAAGCTTGAGAAATCAATCTACGGATTGAAACAAGCTTCTCGCAGCTGGAATCTCTGCTTTCATGATAAAGTCAAAGAGTTTGGTTCCTCTAGGAGCGAAGATGAGTCCTGTGTGTATATCAAAGCTAGTGGGAGTGTAGTGACTTTTATGGTGCTATATGTTGATGACATATTGCTCATGGAAAATGACATTCCAACCTTGCAAGAAGTTAAATCTTGGCTTGGAAAGTGTTTCTCCATGAAAGACATTAGAGAAGCAGCCTATATTCTCGGGATAAGGATATTGAGAGATAGAAAGAAGATACTAATTGGACTTAGTTAAAGTATGTACTTGGATAAGGTACTAAAGAGGTTTAGTATGGAAAATTCCAAGAAAGGAGAGCTACCTATCCAGAGCAATGTGAAATTGAGGAAGGCTCAAAGCCCATGTACGGATGAAGAAATAGCTTATATGAGTCGGGTACCTTATGCTTCGGCTGTGGGTTCGATCATGTACGATATGACATGCACTCCCCTTGACGTGTCCTTTGCTTTGAGCATGGTCCTGGCAGAGCTCATTGGACAGCGGTTAAAAACATTATCTAGTATTTGCGAAGGACGAAGGATATGCTTCTGGTCCTTGGTGGCAGTGATACGTTGAGAGTAAGTGGGTATAGTGACGCCAGGTTTCAGATAGACAGAGACAACTTTCGGTCTCAGTCGGGCTGAGTGTTTCTACCAAATAGTGGAGCGGTTACTTGGAAGAGTTCCAAGCAAGAGACGGTGGCTGATTCAACTTGTGAATCAGAGTACATAGCTGCAAGTGAAGCGTCAAAAGAAGCAGCTTGGCTGAAGAACTTCATGGGTGACCTCGGAGTCGTCCCGACTATTCAGGAGCCAATGGAAGTATTCTTCAATAATGAAGAAGCGGTTGCCTTGACTAAGGAACCGAGAGATTATGGAAAGTCCAGACACATCGACAAAAAGTACCATTACATCAGGGATAGAGTAGAAGAATGTCTCATCATTGTGAAGATGGTATCGTCTAAAGAGAACCCAGTAGATCCTTTGACGAAGACTCTGAGTATGGTAAAGCATAATCAGCATGCTAGGAGCATTGGTTTGAGAGACGACATTAGTTTTAGAGTTAGATAGTTAGTTAAAACTTGTAAAAATGTAAATGTAATTGACTTTTGGTGATTAAATAATGGAGAATTATTTATGAGTATTGTTTACTACTGTTTGTCAATTGTTTATTATTTTGTTTCAATTTCGCATGTTTTACTTCCCGAATAATATGATTATTCAAATATCCACATTCATTCATACTTTTGGAATAAGTAGTGAATTAAGACTGTCATGAATTGAATTGTAGATTGTCTAAGGAGTTAGACATAGCAATAGAATTGCTACAATGTTCATGAGTACTTAGAAATAGGTATTTGAGTATTGGATAAACCCACGCTCAGAGAATTACTCCATGGATTATATCACGAATAATTCTGAGACGATAATATCTTATGGTCTTGAAACAGAGACATATGAGTTGTGATTTACAAGTCAATTATACACTGACAGTGCGTAAATGCATCGCTAACTCGATGTTATAAAACGTATTGTTGTGTTCGATTTGACGAGTAAAGGATACAAGCATATAAGTCAAAGTCTATTCGTTCCTTTTTCCTTAACAGGAAAAAACGATATCCTTGGTCCCCTCGGTGATTTGGTGTTGACTAAAGTGCTAGCCTGCCAGGACTGAATTGATGTGTTCAATTAGAAGTCTTATGTCATTACAAATCAGAAATCAGGAAACAAAGTATCGGACCGAGATTGATCTTAATCCATGTCTCTAGTCCGAACGATATCTTGTAGGACGGAGGATCATATGATCACTCATCTTAGGACATATGATCACTTATCTTAGGACGCGTAACTGATTGGGTCAGAGTTCGGCAGCGGCTTTTTGGAAGCTATAATTTGCTGATCGATTTAGAAGTTATACCGTCAATTATAGTCATAGACTTATCCAAGTGGGAGACTGTTGGATTAGGTGTCTAAGCCATGACTATAATTGGTATATACTTGATTGATAATAGTCCTTTTGGGTTGCCCTCATAGCTGGCAATTTAACAGAATAACTTATAGAGAGAGAGATTGATTATTATGTGATTAATAAATCAATATAAATAATTTGTTAATATATTATGAGGATAATATATTAATTAGAAATAGTATTATTCAATTAATAATTAATCAAAAATTAATTGGAATTAATTTTGAGATTAATTGGATTAATTAAAAGTGCAGGGGCTGAATTGTAATTATTCAATAGTTGAGTAGTGAACAATTTTAGTAGGATATTAGTTGGCGAAATTAAGGATATATTTATCCTTGATTTTCGAAATCTATATAGAGATAAATAGGGATTTGAATTAAAGATAAAAGGTTTATCTAGTTTAAATTCAAATAAGGTTTATCTCTAATGATTATCTACTAATCCTTTTAAAGCTATAAATAGGGGTCCTTGGCACCCAATTTTCTGCGCCATTTACCATCACTCTCCTCTCTCTCTGGTTTTTCTTGTTGCTAGCTTTGGGTGTGAACCATTTGAGGCACGACGCATGTGGTGGTCGCTTCCAAAAGATCAACAAAGGTTAGTAACTATTGAATTATCTTTTAGTAAATTTCGAAATTGCCTATAGGGCTCTAGTTATAGATTCAAATAGTGAAAACATACATCCTTTAGGTTGCATGTGAACTTAAGAGTATAAGTTTATTTGTTTGCCTATTTCCTATCAGGTGGTGGCAGCGTTGGTGGTGCTAGTGATGTTTAGGTGGGGGAGGTAACAATCATATATGGATAATAATATACAAACGTCAACGCTAAAACGTCAACGCACAAGCAATGTTCGAGAATTTGAGCGGCAAAAAAACAATTTGTGCCTTAGATCTGTTCTTAAGATCTCTAGTTTTTTAAAATTATATATATATATATATATATATATATATATATATATATATATATATATATATATATATATATATATATATATATATATATATATATATATATATATATATATATATATATATATATATATATATATATATATATATATATATAGGGGAAGGCTCAATCGAGGCCAATTCTGGACCAATCAAATTATAAGGGCATATTAGTAATTATGTATTTCAATTAAATTAAATTAAAATTATAGTTTCCTAAAATCTAAGATTCTGATTCCTAAAATCTAGGATTCTGATTGTTAGTTACCAAAAAGCTAATAAATAAATTTTTACTTTTTAATAATATCATATTATATAACGTCAATTTTTTTACTTATTTATTATTATTTTTATTTTATTAATAGATAGTAATTATCATTTTCGGTCAAAATATATTTTTCATTGTATAATTTGATTTATACGATTTCAATCATTAATGATTATAAAAACAATGTAGTTTTATATTTATATTGAATTAGTTTTTAATATATTTGTAGACGTAAAAAACTTCGAATACAATTGTAATCATCTATGAATATAGTTGTAAATATCAAATGAACAGAACGCAATACAAAGATAAAGAATGCAAATATTTGTAGAATAAAATACAGTTTAATCGTAAATGATTACAACACAATGTAGAGAAAAAACACAATGCGGGTTTAATCATCGATGATTACATCACAATGTAGCCAAAAAATACAATGCATTTTTAATCATAAACAAAATAGTGGGCACACGTGACATTGTTATTCTTGGATTCACACCTGCAAAATCGAGTTCAATGATATTAAAAAAAGTAATTTACAGACTATATTAAAGTTGCACAAAAGTTATAAATTGTGTTCTAATCATCTATGCAACCTTAGTTATAATCATAAATGATTATAACCATATTTAATATGTTGAAAGTTATAATCAGAAATGATTAACACTGTTCGTCATCAATGATTAATAATTAGACGCTTAATACAACAAACATACATATATATTATTAATCATTAATGAATACAATTGTCAAATTGCTAGTAAGCACCATAACAACTGTTAGCCAAGTCTCCTTACGATTACTTGAATGACATATAATATTAACATAATTGTAGAAATAAACTATAATCATCATGATTATAATAGTATATGAGTTTTTTTGTCCATTACTACACATCAAATTCAGTTACAATTAAGTTAACGTTTCTGTCTTGTATTCATAAATGATTACACCTAAAAGATTACAACTAAGTTACACATAAATGATTACTGCTCGTAAAAAATCACCACTGTTATATAATCAATTATGATTACAACTTAGTTACTAATAAATGATTTCAACTTGTATAAACTCATCTGCGCCATATAATCATTTATGATTACAACTAAGTTATAAGCATTTGTGATTACAGCAAAATTACTAATAAATTATTACAGCTCGTAAAAATCGTTTGTGTTGTATAATCATTTATGATTACAAGCAAGTTAATATAAAATGATTAAACTCGTACAAATTTCTACCTAATATTCATAAATGATTACAATTACGTATATTTAATAAAAAAATATTAGAATGTTGTAGCAAAGGGAAATTAGACAATAAAAAGACTCAAATTTAAGAAAGTCAATGGTCAAAATGAGTGTACCAAAAGATCTGATGATGCCCTTCTTGAACTCCCATTTTCCAAAAACCGTATGTTTTTTAATGTCAATATTTCTTTGTTTAAATTGATTCAGGTTACCCATTGCATTATTTTCCTATCCACATTACCAAAGTCAAATTGAACGCTCACAGCCACTTAAGAATTCCAAAACATCTAAAAGTTGTATACTTCACAATTGAACTCATCGTTAGAAAACAATTATAGATAATATCATAAATAATGCAAATGGCATTCCATTAACATCTAAAAATTGAGTTTCTACTTTAGTAGTATATAGCATAAAGGCATAGACGCTCACAACCAAGAAAGAATTCCAAAACCCTAGATAAACAAATCGACGATTAATCCCTTAAATCCCTTAAAAACAATGGCAAATTATAAACATAAAATGAATTCCAACATATTTTGAGAACCAATCAAATCACTAGAAGACCATATCATTATATTAAGTATCAAACCGGCGAAAAAATAAAAAATAAAAGCAGTGCCGTTCTTCTTATTTTTTTGCCATAAACCTCTTACAAAACATAAAAAGAGATATAACCATTTTAGGTTATGACATACCTTTGGCATTGGCTTCGTCGGTCGTATTCAATAGTGAACGGCGAAATATGAATTTATGGAAGACGAAGATGAATCGGTTTTATTGCTGATTTTGGAATGGTGATCGTAGTTGGAATAAAGATATTTTTGATATGGACCTGATTTTATGGAAATCGAACCTGATTTTATGGAAACAACAAATAATCAATTACCTTAATACCTTTTTCATCAATTTAAAAATTACAAATTGCTTCAATTATTTTCAGAATTTACATAAATGACACATTAATCCTAGCCATAGATCTAAAGATTTAGAGGGTTATGATCTGATCTCGCGATCTCAACCTTTTTTGAGACCTCAACTGATCCTTGTTATATATATATATATATATATATATATATATATATATATATATATATATATATATATATATATATATATATATATATATATAAAAGTTGAAAATAAAAATGAGCAACGTAACTAAAAAAAATAATATAAAAGAGGTTAATCTTTTTCTTGTCATAAAACACTCATCATAAATAATAATGATTATGTTATTATGAGTAGTGGGTATAAAGCTTTTGTATCGCAGACAAATTACTCTTTAGGCTAAACGGAGTAGGCACGCCAAAGGTGGTCGTCAAGCCCTTTGGCGAGTGGCCATCCCCGCTGCCGAAGAAGTCACCATCGCCCTCGCCATGCACACTCGTCGGCAGGTTGGCGAGTTGCCAACGTCTCCAATGGCCAAAAAAAACAGCCTTTCTGCTTCTTCACTTCCTAGGTCATTGGCCACCACTGCCTACAAAATGGCCAAGGGCTGCCAACCATGTTCTGGTCCACAAAAACACCTTAGTCATTCGTTGGCCATTGACCACCACTCCGTATAACCGAAGAAAAAAGAAATTTATTTAGACCCTCCATCCTATTTTACCAGTACACTCCATTCTAGTTTACACTCCATTCTAGTTTAACAAATTTTCATTGGCAATCAACATTCCCTAATTTAAATTTTAATTAAGGGCTTCTATTGGACAATCAATTAAAGCCATATTTTTCCTTGGAAATAGGAAAATCCTTTCACCCACCTCACTATTCCCGTCACACACACTCTTTCTCTCTCCCCTACGGTTACATCCTTTGTGGGTTTCTTCTTAAAACCACACACATAAACCTGCAACTCGAGCATTTTATTGTTTTTTTCTCCTGATCGCCGCCGGCAATGCTGCTGAAGCCATCACCACCACCAACACATCATCGCTGCAGGCCATCTACAGTCGGCACAGCCTAGAAAAGAGATTGAGAGAGAGAGGGAGGGAGAGAAAATTAAGCAACAGCCGATTACCATCCGAAAACAACAAGATCGAGTTTTTTTCTAGCAGCGGCGTGAAGTATTAGGTGGTGTTTAAGCCATCGTTGGCCCTATGTATCGCCATCGCCGGCATGGTTTTGAAATAGAGACGGCGCCATCATTGACGGTTTTTACTTTCCCGTTTTTGTTTCAGCTTAATAAACCCTAATTTAATTGTATATATATGTGTTCTAAAAGAGAGACGGACGGCTTCTAAGTAAAGCCCATGTTTTTTTTTACTAAAGCCCATTTTGTTTGTTTATTTTATTTTTTACAGATATTTATATAACAATTAAAGAAAATAATATTATCGATCATGGCTAATTAGCTTACAAATTAAAGCAACAGCAGACTTAGAAATGAATCAAACATGATGATAACGGTACCCTGGTTTAAATGGTGGTCAACCTCAATTATAATTAAAGCACATAATATTATTTTATTTATTTTATAAAATAGAAGAAAATAATAAAGTTGAAATAAAATATTTTAATGATAATGAAATTAACGAAAATAATATTTTTTTTCCTAATAAAGGACGCCGGAATATATGCTTGACGGAAAATAGCATCGCCGGCGTCCTCATTTCTTGTCGGAAAAGCGTCGTCGGAGTCCTCATTTCTCGCCGGAACGCCGGAGGTCGTAGAGATACTGAGGGTCGTCTGAGACACGAAAAACCCTACGAAAACCGTCATCACATGTCACCTTAGGAGCCATCGGTAGCAGATGTTATTGTCGCCGGTGGTTCTCCATTGCGGGAAACCGCCTTCGCCGAGGGCCGCCATCGCCGGAGAGTCGCGGTGGAGCTATCGGCAGCGGAGGAAGTCGGATGATTGCTACCGTCGCCTGTTGAACAATCGGAAACCGCCATCGCCGAAGGCGCCGTCGCCGGAGACGCCTTGACCGGAGGGAAGCTGGTGTCGGCTTGTCGCTCTCTAAGTTTGATACGTAAATATGACGGAGAAACCCTAATAGGGTTATATATTTTTAAAAAAGAAATAATTCAGCCCATTTAATTTATAAGCCCATATTCCCATATTAGTTTATCACATACCATGTTTAATTTTTATTTTTGGTCTCACGTAACCTGTATATTAATTTTCCTATTATCATTTTAGAAAATATCGAGCTAATTACAAAATAAATATATTTCTTTAATCATTTAATGTGATATATTCATCATTTTTACTACTGAATCTAAAATTTGAATGAGATAATAAAAACGTATATAACAATAGAAGATAAGTTTGTTACATTAAATAATTAAATTATATAAAAGATTAAAATTTATAGTTTTTGTAATGAACGGTAAAAAACATATCGCATACGTTTAAGGGATAAAATATTTAAATAATAAAATAAAATTAAAAGGCAATATAATAATTAATAGAAAAAGATTAATTGAAAAAAAATTAGCAATAATTACTCAATAATAATGTAGTAATTTAATAGTAGTATAATGATTATTAACTTATAAAGTAATTAATAGCCTAGGTTAGAGTAGAGTTAATAGGGTGGAGTGTGTATATCAACACAATCTTTAAAATAATATAATAGGTTTAGTAGGATGGAGTGTTTTTATCAACACCCTAAGAAAAATAGATGTAATGATTATTAGTTAATAATTTTGCAATGATTATAAAAGGAATTATTAAGTAATCATTATAGTTATTTTAGGGAAAAAGTTAATATAATGATCAGTGTAACACCCCAATTTCATAATTATAAAATTTCATTTATTATCAAGGTTCCAACAAAATCTTTATTTCAAAAAGGTAAAACTGTTCGACATATTTATTAAACCAACAGCGGAAACATTTGAAAATCATAACATAGTTCATTAAAATAAATCTCTTGTATGGGATGCGCTGTCATCAAGCCTTGCCCTTCCCGTTCTCATTTGAAATACCTGAAATGTTATAAAATCAACGGGTAAACTTTAAGCTTAGTGAGTCCACAAATTACCATGCATGCCTACATATTAAACAGCCCATCCTCGAGAACGACCCGACCCGACCCGCCATACAACAGCTACGGGCGTCCATCATAAAACAGCTATGGGTTCCCGGTTATGGCCCAGCCCATCATACAACAGCTATGGGACAAGGCAATAGTCCAACTCGTCATACAACAGCTACGAGGGGACACGCATCAGTACTAAGCCCAACAACAGATAACCACAGATATAGAACAAATCATATAACTGTAAATAACACACAAGATGCCTAACATGCAACATCACATAGTAAGGTGAGGATACTCACCTGATTCGAAACCGTGTAGATATTCTTTAATACCCACACTTAGCTCGTCCACACACCTAAATCCCACATACACAACATATTAAGCACTGACAAAACTCCTATAGACTTGTCTAAAGGTCAGACCCAACGTTTGCTAGCCAACATTGGTCGAAAATAAGCTTCTGGGTCAAACAGTTACTCGCTGCGGCGTGGCTCCTCACCCAACGCGTCGCGGCTATCTTCGCATAGATACGAGGTTTAGCCGAACCCGCGTCGCCGACATAGCCTGTCCGCGCCACGGACTCGTATTAATCCGAAATCTTATTAACCCTTAATCAGTACAGTCATCGGCTAGGGTTCCTCTCTATACCCTTCCTGGGATCAGAAACTACCCTAATGTCACTTCCTTATGGACATGCAAGTCCATGTATGTCCTTGGTCCAAACCCTAAGTGTTACAAGTCACCTAAGGCTAAAAACCAATGGGTAACACCCTATGACGAGATAAAAAGGAAAGTCAGAATAGTGAATCTTCTTACCTTGCTTCTGAAAAACGGAGTGATGCCCACGATCCGTTGCAAGCCTTCTCTCGTGATGGATCTCCTTCTTCTAATCTCCCAAAAACCTTCAAAGCCTTGAAACCGAAGAGCCTTTGCCGAAACCAGTCGACTCTACTCTAGGAAACCTCCAAAAAACACGAACCCTAGGGCTAGGACCCTTTATATAGGCGTTTAAATCCGAATTAGGGTTTTTCATAAACTGCGGCGCACCGCGCCGCGGATTCTCCCAAGCCGCGCCGCGCGTACAAAATCATTCGCGAATCCAAATCCTTCCTGAGCCGCGCCACGGATCCGTCCGGGCCGCGACTCGGCGGAACGGGTCTTATAATTCTCCCCCACTTAACTGGATTTCGTCCCCCAAATCCGCGCCTGTAAACAACTCTGGGTAATGCCTCCGCATTTCCTCCTCCGGTTCCCAAGTCCACTCGGACCCTTTCCGATGTTGCCACTGCACCTTAACTAATCCTATCGTCTTATTCCGTAAAGTCTTTATTTTCCTTTCTATGATAGCAACCGGTCGCTCCACATAATTCAAGTGTTCGTCTAATTGAATATCTTCCAAAGGCACAATGGTAGATACCTCGGTAATGCACTTCCTGAGTTGCGAAACGTGGAAGGTGTCGTGAATTTGGCTAAGCTGCTCGGGCAGCTCCAACCGATAAGCTACCTTACCTACTCGTGCGATGATTCGATATGGTACAATGTACCTAGGGCCAAGCTTTCCTCGCTTCCTAAAACGAATAACTCCCTTCCAAGGAGACACCTTTAGAAGAACATACTCCCCAACCTGAAACTCAATATCGGACCGCCGTCTATCAGCATAACTTTTATGTCGACTCTGAGCCGTTAACAACCTCTCTCGAACCTTCTGTATTAGCTCAGTAGTCTTGAGTACTACCTCAGTACTCCCCAACACCCGCTGGCCAACCTCGCCCCAGCAAATAGGAGTCCGACATTTCCTTCCATACAACATCTCTAAGGGAGCCCTGTCGATGCTAGCATGATAACTGTTATTATAGGAGAACTCAGCTAAAGGGAGATGGGAATCCCAACTCCTACCAAAATCGATAACGCATGCCCTAAGCATATCCTCCAGCGTTTGAATCGTCCTTTCACTCTGCCCATCCGTCTGGGGGTGATATGTTGTGCTGAAATGGAGGCGAGTGCCTAATTCCTCATGAAACTTCTTCCAAAACCTAGACGTAAATTGGACATCCCGGTCGGATATCACCGAGACCGGTATACCATGCCGAGAGATAATCTCGTCTACGTAGACCTTAGCCAATTCCCTTGCAGAAAAGGTCTCTTGAATGGGGAGGAAATGAGCACTTTTAGTCAATCTATCCACGATAACCCAAATGGTGTCCATTTGTCGAAGGGTTCTTGGCAACTTCGTGATGAAATCCATTATGATATGCTCCCATTTCCATTATGGGATCTCAAGAGGCTGCAATCTACCATGAGGCCGTTGATGCTCGGCCTTGACCCTACGACAGGTCATGCATCTTTCAACAAACCAAGCTACTCCCCTCTTCATGCCAGGCCACCAATAATATTCACGCAGATCCCTATACATTTTCGTCGCCCCGGGATGGATAGAGAACTTGGACTTATGTTCCTCCTCCAAAAGAGTTTGACGAACCCCACCAAATTTAGGTACCCAAATTCTCTCATAGCGAGTTAACAAGCCTCTGCTATCCTTGACCATAGTTGACAATTGTCCCATAATTCTCTCACCCTTCTGATTCTATCTCTTGCTTGCTTCCACCTGAGCTTCCTTTATCAACTCGAGCAGTGGTGTCACAATCGTCATTTTAAGACAAATGCCCCGAAGGGGCGCACCCGTAACCTTACGACTTAGAGCATCCGCCACTACATTGGCTTTACCAGGGTGATAGTGAATCTCACAATCATAGTCCTTCATTACATCTAACCATCTTCTCTGTCTCATATTAAGATTTGCCTGGTCCATCAGATACTTCAAACTCTTGTGGTCTGCCGCAAAGTCTCAAAAGCTTGCTGCTGCTCTTCACCCCATCGAAAAGCAGCGTTTTTCTTAGTTAGTCGGGTCAAAGGTACAGCAACTTTCGAGAAGTCCTGGATGAAACGACGATAATAACCAGCTAGCCCCAAGAAACTTCTAATCTCTGAGGGAATCTTTGGAACCTCCTACCGCATCACGGCCTCCACCTTAGCCGGATCTACCATGATTCCTTGCTCGTTGACGATGTGACCCAAAAACTGGACCTCCCGCAGCCAAAAGTCACACTTGGATAATTTTGCATAAAGCTTCTCTTTCCTTAAGGTCTCTAATACTTCCTTTAAGTGCTGTTCGTGTTGCTCCTTGCTCCGAGAATAGACTAAGATGTCATCAATGAAAACTATAACCGACCGATCCAACATCGGTCGACACACCCGATTTATTAAGTCCATAAAAGCTGCAGGGGCATTGGTCAGTCCAAACGGCATCACTACAAACTCGAAGTGGCCATACCTCGTCCGAAAAGCCATTTTCGGGATGTCTTCCTTCCGTACTCGCATTTGATGGTACCCTGACCGCAGATCTATTTTTGAAAACCACGAAGCGCCCTGAAGTTGATCAAATAAGTCGTCGATGCGATGTAATGGATATCGATTCTTTACCGTAAGCTTGTTCAACTCAAATCGATTCTATGCACATCCTATTGGAACCATCCTCTGTGGGTATGGATTGGCTTGACGCGTTTGATGCGGAAATCCTCTGTCGTAAGAAACAAGTTCGCGTTCGAAACCCTAAGGGCGGAGAACTTATCATTCAGGGAGATACTCCTCGTTTGGCCATCGCTTCTTGTTCTACTGCCAGGGTACTTAATGAAATCCCGGTTGTTTCCGACTTCAGCGTTGTTTTTCCAGAGGAACTCCCTGGCTTGCCCCCTATTCGGCAAGTGGAGTTCCGCATTGATCTATTGTCGGGTGCGACTCCGATAGCTAAAGCTCCATATCGGTTGGCACCACCCGAAATGAAAGAACTCCAGGAGCAACTTCAAGAGTTAAGTAGTAAGGGTTTTATACGGCCTAGCTCTTCGCCATGGGGTGCTCCTATTCTTTTTGTCAAGAAGAAGGATGGCACCCAGCGTATGTGTATCGATTATAGGGAGCTGAACAAGCGCACGATAAAGAACAGATACCCGCTACCACGTATTGACGACCTTTTTGATCAGCTGTAGAGAGCATCTTGGTTCTCCAAGATTGATTTACGGTCCGGTTACCACCAGATGCGAGTCCGAGAAGAAGACATTGAGAAGACCGCATTCCATACTCGCTATGGGCATTATGAGTTCGTGGTGATGCCTTTTGGGCTCACCAACGCACCCGCCGCTTTTATGGACCTCATGAATCGGGTGTGCAACCCGATGCTTGACCACTCTGTTATTGTGTTTATTGACGACATATTAGTCTACTTTAAGATCAAGGAGGAGCATGAGCAACATCTTCGGGAAGTTTTGGAGACTCTCGCGAGAGAAAAACTTTATGCTAAGCTCTCGAAGTGTGAGTTTTGGTTAGAAGAGGTTCGGTTTTTGGGGCATGTGGTGAACAAAGAAGGTATCAAGGTCGACCAAGCCAAAGTTGAAACCATTAAGCAGTGGGAGGTTCCAAAAACGCCTTCCGAAATTCGTAGCTTTTTGGGTTTGGCTGGTTACTACCGTAGATTCATAGAAAATTTCTCAAAGATTGCGTTACCACTTACCCGACTGACCAAGAAATCAGAGAAATTTGTGTGGGGCCCGGAACAGCAAGCGGCGTTTGATGAATTGAGATCCCGATTATGTGATGCACCAATCTTGGCCCTAATGGATGGGGTGGGGGATATAGTGGTTTTTTGTGACGCATCACTTCTGGGTTTTGGTGCAGTACTGATGCAGCGAGGCAGGGTTATAGCCTACGCCTCCCGACAGCTAAAACGCCACGAGCAAAACTACCCCACTCATGACTTGGAGCTTGGGGCTGTGGTATTTGCCCTCAAGATTTGGAGACATTATCTCTATGGGGTAAAGTTTAGTGTATATACCGACCATAAGAGCTTGAAGTATTTGTTCGATCAGCGAGATCTGAACATGAGGCAGATTAGATGGCTGGATGTGGTGAAAGACTATGACTGCAAAATTCACTACCACCCCGGTAAAGCTAATGTGGTGGCTGATGCTCTCAGTCGCAAACCGTCTGCCGAGCCCATTCGAGCTAAGTGCCTCCGTATGACGATGGTGTCGCCCTTGCTAGACCTGATCCGTGACGCTCAAAAGACGGCAACGAACATCAAGCGGGAGAAAATTGAGAATGAACTACCCAAAATGGAACTCGATAGTCGAGGTTTGTTGACCCGCCATGGTAGAGTTTGGGTTCCATTTACAGGAGGCAACCGTAAGACCTTAATGGAGGAAGCTCACAAGTCTAAATTCTCCATACATCCAGGTGCTACCAAAATGTATCTGGATCTTCGGGAGGGTTACTGGTGGCACGGAATGAAGAATGATGTAGCCCGGTATGTGGAAGAATGTATGACCTGCCGGAAGGTCAAGGCGGAGCACCAGAAACCGCATGGGAAATTGCAACCTTTGGAGATTCCGGAATGGAAATGGGAGCATCTGACCATGGATTTTATCACTAAGCTGCCTAGGACTGCCCGTGGAGCTGATACTATTTGGGTGATTGTCGACCGTCTAACTAAAAGCGCTCACTTCTTGGCTATAAAGGAGAGTTCATCTGCAAAGATGTTGGCCGAGATCTTTGATCGTGAGATTGTCTCATTACATGGTGTGCCCGTTTCTATTGTCTCCGACCGTGACACCCGTTTTACTTCTCGATTTTGGCAGAAATTTCAGGAAGAGATGGGTACACGATTACACTTTAGCACAGCTTTCCACCCGCAGACGAACGGGCAAAGTGAGAGGATGATTCAGACACTGGAAGACATGCTTCGAGCATGTGCGATCTATTTTGGGGGTAGTTGGGATGATCACTTGCATCTAGCTGAGTTCTCCTATAACAACAGTTATCACTCCAGCATTAAGATGCCCCCGTATGAAGCCTTGTATGGAAGGAAGTGTAGAACGGCTGTTTGTTGGGGCGAGGTAGGACAGAGGGTACTTGGGAGTACCGAAATCGTGCTCCAAACTACGGAAAAGATTCAGGTGATACAAGACCATTTGGCCACGGCAAGGAGCCGTCAGAAAAGCTATGCCGACAAAAGACGTTCGGACCTCGAGTTTCAGGTGGGAGATTCTGTGTTGTTAAAAGTCTCTCCCTAGAAAGGCGTAATCCGTTTCCGGAAGCAGGGAAAGCTAGGACCACGATTCATTGGACCATACAAGGTCATTGCTCGCGTTGGGGAGGTGGCCTATCGTTTAGAGTTACCTGAGGAGCTCAGCCTCATCCATGACACCTTCCACGTTTCTCAACTGCGGAAGTGTGTCGTTGATGAGACCACGGTGGTACCATTGGAGGATATCCAGATTGATGAGTGTCTCAACTATGTTGAGCAACCAGTCGCGATTCTAGATCGGGAAACGAATACCCTTCGGAAAAAAACTATAAACTTGGTTAAGGTTCAGTGGCGACATAGACGGGGTTCGGAATAGACGTGGGAACCGGAGGATGAGATGAGGGCTCATTATCCGGATTTATTTGTTGGCAATGACTTCGAGGACGAAGTCCGTTCCTAGTGGGGGAGATTTGTAACGCCCTTGCTTTTCTCGGTACGTTATTTATTTTAATTAATTAATTATGAGGCATTATATTAATTTAATTAATTAAGGTATGATTAATTAAAAGATTGGGCTTATAATTATTCCCATCTTTTAATCATATAATTAAGTCCATGGGTTTATAGCCAAACCCAATTAAAGCTTAGATGGTCTTCTAGCCCAAAGGCTTTAGGGTTTAGCCCACTAATCTAATATATTAGGGTTCAAAAACCCTAATTTCTCCACTCCACCCTCTCATTCACGGCTCCCTCTCCCTCTCCTTCTCTCTCTCTCGGCTCACTCTCTTTCTCTCCCTAACCCTCTTTATTCCCGGATTTGAGAACATAGCCACATTGTTTGGGCGATTCCCGGAGATTGAAAGGTCGGATTGCCACGAAACTTTAACCGAAGGTTCCCAAGACATATATCCAGGCTCTGACTGGAGGAATTTTGATTTCAAGGTCTAGATACTGAGTTATGAAATTTGCAACATAACCTAGGGTTTCTGTCAGATTTCACTGGTGAGTCCCCCTTCTTGTAAACATCATATCTCGAGTTCTAGAACTCAAATGGACCCCATATCAGTGCCCAAAATTCAAAAATCGAGTTGGGTAACTTTCTTAAAAGGCACCCTCGATTAAAAGGACTTTACCTATGGGAAACAACAGCTTCTCTGCTGTTGGGTCTGATCCGGGTCTGCTGTGATATGTCATTTTGTTTTTATCATTACTAGGGTTTGGGAAATGATCCTGAGTGATTCCAAATACCCACATGTACATTACATAGTTAATTTAATATCTGGAGAAGATGGGTCGTTAATTCTTATTATAACTTGGTTAGAATGGACCCACACTCCAGGTCAATGGACAGTCACCAGCTTATGCTGATTCTGTGATTGACCACCTTGTGATTTTTATATCTAGAGCTTGGGAAACCCTTTTTAATCGATTCCAACTCTGAGACTTGTATTTTTGTGTCTAATGTTCCTCTGATTTTTGGTTGGGGCTAATTCCACCCACAAGTGGGGTATAATTGGCCAACACCACCTGACTGTCCGTCCAAAGACTGCAGTGACAAGTCTTTTTGTAAAATTCATATCTCTTACATCCTTTGGAGTTATGAGGAGTTCCTTATGGTTCTGGAAACCTAAGCCATTATATTTTCTTGAAAAAATTATTTAATCCTATGTTTCTATTGTGTATTTTGGAGTAATTCAGTCCCGATCAGCTGGACTGTTTTAGAGTCCTTGCTGTGATTACTCCCTTCTCATTTCTTAGTTTCACAACTTCACTCTTCTAACCTTTAGTTCTATTTAGGTGAAGCCTTGAAGTTTGCACAAGCTTGGTAGCCTTATATTGACTCCTATCCGTTACACACTCACTCAAGGTGAGTTCTCTCACACCGTTGTATTAATATTTATGTTTGCTAGATAGCTCGTGTGTGATTGTTTAGATTTACTAATTAAAGCATGCTATATTATTATTATAAAATCGTACATGTGCACTGTATGTGATTGATTAATACTATGAGGGATAGTTAGGTAAGATCACCAACGTTATACTCTTTATGAGGTGCGGGGATCGGGGCCAAAGGATACGGGATTTACCCGGTGCGGCTCAAACCTACAAGTCCTCCCTATTAATATAAGCATTGATTTGTTCCTTGCTTATTAATGTAATTATAATTGGAAATGGATTAGGACTAGTAAATGTGAATATTGATATGATGTCTGTGTTTGAATTCACTAAGCTTTATGCTTACGGATCTCCCTAACATTTTCAGGTATTAAGATCAAAGAGGCTGAGGCGTGACTTGGAGCACCGGGATACCACTACTAGAAGAATTTCCATTTTGGGACATTATTATTATTTTGCTTCCGCACATTATTATGTTTATTTTGTCATAATTTGGTTTTATGATACTTATCTTTTGTAAACTCATAGCTTCTTTTATAAAAGTTGTTTTAAAAAGTTCAAATATTTTGCGAAATTTTTTGGGTGTGACACAAGACGATACGGTGCTTTAGCTATCGGAGCCGCACCGGGAGTTAAGTCGATCTTAAATTCCACCTGTCTCTCTGGTGGCACGCCAGGCAGGTCCTCGGGAAAAACATTAGGAAAATCACGAACCATCGGTATATCATCTGCTTTCTGCTGTGACTTCTTTTCTCGTGCGTCTAAAACATATGCCACAAATCCCGAACCTCCATGTTGAAAATGTCTGCGTGCCCTAGCAGCTGAACAGAAAACTGCACCTCGATTCCTTCTCTCGCCCTGCACAACCAGCTCTCCCCCACTTGGGGTTTGAATCCACACCCGTTTGTTCTTACAATCAATCCATGATTCATGCTGACGCAACCAATCCATACCGATAATAACACGAGTGTTGCTCAATGGTATAGGAATGAGATCGATCGGGAACTTTATTCCTTGAATCAGTACTTCACAACCCTGATAAACACTAGTCGCTTTCACGGTTTTATCATCCGCAATTTCTACTTCTAACGGACGATGAAAAGTCCCTATTGCAACACCGAAACTCTTTCCCAGAATGGCAGACACAAATGAATGACTAGCACCCGAATCGAACAATACAAAAGTAGGCGTAGAGTTGACTAAGAATGTTCCTAATCAAGCATAATAAATACATTAAATTCGTACACCAAAGCATGAGGCAAGTAGAGAAAGAGTACCCGTAACGACGTCAGATGCATCATGTGCCTCCTCGGCTGTCATGACGAATGCTCGACCCTTGGTCTTAGGGGTTTCCCCTTTCCCCTGCCTACCATCAGTAATTTGGAGAGTAGTGGGTGCTAGATTTTGGACCGTTCCCCGAGTCAGAAGGGGACACTGAGCCTTGAAATGGCCCACCTGATTACAATTAAAACAAATCTTGACCTCCTGTCGACAATCCTTGGCATAGTGGCCCTCCTTTCCACACTTATGACATATTAGTACCCAGCAACCCCCCTCATGATTCTTTCCACACTTATTACACTTACCCAAGCTCCTTTGCCCTTGCTTTCCCTGATCTGCCCCTTGAAACTTCTTTGACGCCTGCTGAGTCTGAGTAGGCGCCAGACGCTTCTGCCTTTGTTGGGTTTCCAATTCCAACTCTCGAGCCTGAGTGTAACGACCGTTTTTCAAAAAAAATGTGAATAGTAACTCCGGCGTGAATAGTAACTCTGACATGAATAGTAACTCCGGCATGAATAGTCCCCGATAAATGAAGTAAGCGCTTACCTCGTGATGACGTCGACGATGATGTCGTGATGACGTCGACGATGATGTCGTGATGACGTCGTGAATAGTGTTTTCAAGCCCTATAAATAGAGACCCAACTTCTTCATTTTAACCCACAACAAACACCAAACAACCTTACGATATTGAGGAGTGTTCTGGTGAGGAAAATAGGTCGGGAGGAGTTAGGAGCGAGCGGTAGCTGGTAACGAGGTGCTCGGGAAGTGTTGGAAGAGCGGAACGGGAAACGTGCCAAGGCTTTGCGAAAACGCCAATCTTAAGTGAGTAATCACTATCGTATTTCTCTAGTGGTTTATAAGTGTTATACTATAATATGTAGAGGTTATACTATTCGTAATTCCAAAAATAATACCGAATGATTTACTTACGAGGATGGTGTCTAGGCCGATTACTTGAGATCTGGTTGTTGGATTTTCCGAAAGGCTAAAATGCTGAAAGGATCCTGCCACCCCAACTAATCTTCTACCTGGCTATCCTTTACTTGATAAATCATGAGGTATCATGTTGGAATTATGGAAGGGTCTAGTGAAGCAACTATGGTATAGTTAAGGAGTAAAGAGTGATAAATGTCTTACGGTGTTAACAGTTAAAGAGGGAATATGAAGCAGAGATAAACGCTGTAGTCGACTATAATCAGGTGAGTTTCTCACTACATTGTGTGGACGTTATATGTCCTTTACCGTATTTTTGTGTGCTTATAAGATGTTTATAAGATGTTGGTAAATAGTACCAAGTTATGTGTATATTATTGATATATATCTTTCTGTTATAATTGTATAGGTTGGGTTATGGTGTGTGTGGGCTCGACGTACTGAGTAATATAGAGATACATGCAAATACACTGAGCAGATACGCATGACTCGACGTACAGGGTATGCGCGGCTCTAAGTGCTGAGCAGGGGAATTAGATTTACTGAGCAGATACGTATAGGAGGTTATAATCCAACATACGTGAACTAAAGCAGTATATAGATGTGAAAAGTATACGTACAGATATACGTGTACATGCTAGAAACATAAGGTTTTATACGTGGTGTCGTATGTTTGCAGAATTAGAGTTTTATCCATTCCCGTACAATAGATGTACGTGTATACGGGATGGACATATAATAACAACTCGTGAGAGTGCAGATGACATAGTGGTATGGCGTAAGGGTATTCATGTAGGTAGTGAATACTATGAACGAATGTATCATAATAGGCTAGATGTGGCCTATCAGTGTATCATGTACTTAAAATCTGTTAGTATATGAAAATAATGAGTTGAGAAAATATTGCTAACTGACCAAGATAACTATTTTGTTAGCATATGTGTGTTGGGTAAATGATTAAGTAAATACCTCTTAAGTAGGTAACCCGTAGGCAAGTAACCGTGGATAAACTGTGTTGGTAGCTGGTTGAATATCTAGTTGATATTAGCTGTGCAGACGAATACGTGAGTATTAAGTGGTGATAACCATGGATATGGTATCATATTGTGGGTGGAGATTTTGTAGTTGTATGTGGAAGCTGAGCTAATATGAGGATTATTGGTGTCATGTGGTTGGTTGCAGAGCTGTGCAGTCGTATGTGTGTTAGCTGTTAAGCCTTTAGAGCGAAAAGCTGGTTATTCTGTGGGGCCACTTATACTTGTAGTTGGGACCACTTATTAGGTGGGGCTACTAGTATTGTGGTTGGGACCACTTATGCTATGGGGCTACTTGTACTTGTGGTTGGGACCACTTATTCCGTGGGGCCACTAGTAAATTGTAGTTGTGACCATTTATTCTGGGGGTTAATAGTACTTGTGGTTGTGACCACTTATTTAGTGGGGCCATATTTGATAAGACCACATATGTGTTGTGGATCTTATGAGCAGTAATTGTGGTGGGACCACATACAAATGTTGTGATGGCTTTATTGGCTGGCAGTTCTAACACACATACAGTCGGGTGTCTAGTGAATAGCTGAGCTGTTGAGGTTATGAATAGCAGGGGTTGTGATATGATGTGGAGAACATGTGATTATGATTATACGATGCATAACAAGTACCTTGCATCCATGATGTCAGTATTGTGAGTATATGAGATTACATAACGAGTACTTATTAGTCTCAATAGGTTGGCCTAGTTGATTAGAGGTGGTTAATGTGCCAGTATTGTAATACCCTTTGGGTTTACTAATACAACCGTATTGTGTTGAAATAGAGAATGATTGAGTGGAAGAATAAGTGTATGTCGACGTTGGAGATTCCGGGGACGGAATCTTATAAAGGGGGGAGAACTTGTAACGACCGTTTTTCAAAAAAAAATGTGAATAGTAACTCCAGCGTGAATAGTAACTCCGACATGAATAGTAACTCCGGCATGAATAGTACCCCATAAATGAAGTAAGCGCTTACCTCGTGATGACGTCGACGATGATGTCGTGATGACGTCGACGATGATGTCGTGATGACGTCGTGAATAATGTTTTCAAGCCCTATAAATAGAGGCCAAACTTCTTCATTTCAACCCACAACAAACACCAAACAACCTTACGATATCGAGGAGTGTTCTGGTGAGGAAAATAGGTCGGGAGGAGTTAGGAGCGAGCGGTAGCTGGTAACGAGGTGTTCGGGAAGCGTTGGAAGAGCGGAACGGGAAACGTGCCAAGGCTTTGCGAAAACGCCAATCTTAAGTGAGTAATCACTATCGTATTTCTCTAGTGGTTTATAAGTGTTAAACTATAATATGTAGAGGTTATACTATTCGTAATTCCAAAAATAATACCGAGTGATTTACTTACGAGGATGGTGTCTGGTTGGGATCTGGTTGTTGGATTTTCCGAAAGGCTAAAATGCTGAAAGGATCCTGCCACCCCAACTAATCTTCTACCTGGCTATCCTTTACTTGATAAATCACGAGGTATCATGTTGGAATTATGGAAGGGTCTAGTGAAGCAACTATGATATAGTTAAGGAGTAAAGAGTGATAAATGTCTTACGGTGTTAACAGTTAAAGAGGGAATACGAAGCAGAGATAAACGCTGTAGTCGACTATAATCAGGTGAGTTTCTCACTACATTGTGTGGACGTTATATGTCCTTTACCGTATTTTTGTGTGCTTATAAGATGTTGGTAAATAGTACCAAGTTATGTGTATATTATTGATATATATCTTTCTGTTATAATTGTATGGGTTGGGTTATGGTGTGTGTGGGCTCGACGTACTGAGTAATATAGAGATACATGCAAATACACTGAGCAGATACGCATGACTCGACGTACAGGGTATGCGCGGCTCTAAGTGCTGAGCAGGGGAATTAGATTTACTGAGCAGATACGTATAGGAGGTTATAATCCAATATACTGGGTAGAGCAGATTATGTGACGTGTGGTTGTATTCTTTTCTGTTAGGGGTAAAGTATGTGTAACTGATATGCTGTGTAGTTGTTGGAGCTCACTAAGCCGTGTGCTTATCCTTCTCTATTAAATTACCATTTCAGGTTGTACAGGTGGAAATGACGGCCAGGCATGACGAGTACACACTGATGCTGCTTAATTGGGGATTCATGCGGTGAATTGATGTTTAAAATGATTTTTAAATATCTTCAAAATGTTAATTATTGAATAAATTGATATTTATTTAAATGAAGATGTTTTATTAAAAACCGGGTGTTACAAGTTGGTATCAGAGCCAAGGCTTGAGTGAATCAGACTCACTTGATGGGTTTTGATCTCAAGCTTGAGACTTAAAAGTTTTCTTTGAAAATATTTTTACAAGAAATTATAAGTTGTTTTTCGAGTAAGGGGTTAAATGAATGTTGTTGCAAAGACGCAGTGTGTACCGTCAGCCGACGTCAGTAGGGAAAAGGTTAAGTGCTTAGTCTTTGTTGCTATTTCTATAATATATGTGTGCTTAAATGCCATTAAAGTGTAGGCAGTAGGAACTAAATAGTCCTAGAATTTTTGAGTTGGCCAAGTTGCATGTTCCTTGATAAGTGATATCCATAAGGTAAATCCTTTTATGTGAAAAATTTTCTACGACTATGTTCGTAAAACAACCTAGGGTATAGGTGGTAAAATTATCGTGAGAAGTGAATTGGGGACTTCTGGACAAGTTCTGAAACGAACGAGGGTAGGTGTGGAAGATAGTAGTAGAGCTCCTACTATTGAAAGCACAGGATCCACGTTCGAATCGGGAGTTGGTCGTAAGGAATCCAATACACTGAGGGTATAACTAATTGGTTTATATGCTGATAAACTGTATTTGTCCATTCTATTGGTTGGCAATCATAGAGTTTACTGGGATCAATTAGGACGCTGGAGATTGAGAATCTAATGACGTTTCATTTCTTAATAATTAAGTAATGAACAGTTGATGTGACTATAGTAGATGAGCTGTGTAAAAATGATACGTTAAGTCCCTTCGTTACTAAGAAAAGCACAGATAGTGGATAATAAAAAGAAGATGTTGATCGCTAAAATAGTTGATTTTGATAGACTATAAATAAACGTAATGTTATTTAGAGAAGAGCATAAGTCGCAAATTTCATTTCCAGATATGGAGATATATGTGAGGCTTTCAGGTCATCTACAGTTGCTGGTTAACAAGTTTTATATACGAAGTGTGTCAGATGACTGTAGTACGATAATGATGAAGGCTGACGATGTATGTGAGCGTATCAGCAGAAATTAGGATCCAGTAACTCGATGGCATAATTTGGAAGAAGACATACGTGAACTAAAGCATTATATAGATGTGAAAAGTATATGTACAGATATACGTGTACATGCTAGAAACATAAGGTTTTATACGTGGTGTCGTATGTTTGCAGAATTAGAGTTTTATCCATTACCGTACAATAGATGTACGTGTATACGGGATGGACATATAATAACAACTCGTGAGAGTGCAGATGACATAGTGGTGTGGCGTAAGGGTATTCATGTAGGTAGTGAGTACAATGAACGAATGTATCATAATAGGCTAGATGTGGCCTATCAGTGTATCATGTACTTAAAATCTGTTAGTATATGAAAATAATGAGTTGAGAAAATATTGCTAACTGACCAAGATAACTATCTTTTTAGCATATGTGTGTTGGGTAAATGATTAAGTGAATACTTCTTAAGTAGGTAACCCGTAGGCAAGTAACCGTGGATAAACTATGTCGGTAGTTAGTTGAATATCTAGTTGATATTAGCTATGCGGACGAATACGTGAGTATTAAGTGGTGATAACCATGGATATGGTATCATATTGTGGGTGGAGATTTTGTAGTTGTATGTGGAGGCTGAGCTGATATGAGGATTATTGGTGTTATGTGGTTGGTTGCAGAGCTGTGCAGTCGTATGTGTGTTAGCTGTTAAGCCTTTAGAGCGAAAAGCTGTTTATTCTGTGGGGCCACTTATACTTGTAGTTGGGACCACTTATTAGGTGGGGCTACTAGTATTGTGGTTGGGACCACTTATGCTATGGGGCTACTTGTACGTGTGGTTGGGACCAGTTATTCCGTGGGGCCACTGGTAACTTGTAGTTGTGACCATTTATTCTGGGGGTTAATAGTACTTGTGGTTGTGACCACTTATTTAGTGGGGCCACATTTGGTAAGACCACATATGTGTTGTGGATCTTATGAGCAGTAATTGTGGTGGGACCACATACAAGTGTTGTGATGGCTTTATTGGCTGGCAGTTCTAACACACATACAGTCGGGTGTCTGGTGGATAGCTGAGCTGTTGAGGTTGTGAATAGCAGGGGTTGTGATATGATGTGGAGAACATGTGATTATGATTATACGATGCATAACAAGTACCTTGCATCCATGATGTCAGTATTGTGAGTATATGAGATTACATAACGAGTACTTATTAGTCTCAATAGGTTGGCCTAGTTGATTAGAGGTGGTTAATGTGCCAGTATTGTAATACCCTTTGGGTTTACTAATACAACTGTATTGTGTTGAAATAGAGAATGATTGAGTGGAAGAATAAGTGTATGTCGATGTTGGAGATTCCGGAGACGGAATCTTATAAAGGGGCTTTTTTTCAAAAAAAAAAAAGTGAATATTAACTCTGGCGTGAATAGTAACTCCGACATGAATAGTAACTCCGGCGTGAATAGTACCCGATAAATGAAGTAAGCGCTTACCTCGTGATGACGTCGACGATGATGTCGTGATGACGTCGACGATGATGTCGTGTTGACGTCGTGAATAGGGTTTTCAAGCCCTATAAATAGAGGCCCAACTTCTTCATTTCAACCCACAACAAACACCAAACAACCTTACGATATCGAGGAGTGTTCTGGTGAGGAAAATAGGTCGGGAGGAGTTAGGAGCGAGCGGTAGCTGGTAACGAGGTGCTCGGGAAGTGTTGGAAGAGCGGAACGGGAAACGTGCCAAGGCTTTGCGAAAACGCCAATCTTAAGTGAGTAATCACTATCGTATTTCTCTAGTGGTTTATAAGTGTTAAACTATAATATGTAGAGGTTATACTATTCGTAATTCCAAAAATAATACCGAGTGATTTACTTACGAGGATGGTGTCTGGTTGGGATCTGGTTGTTGGATTTTCCGAAAGGCTAAAATGCTGAAAGGATCCTGCCACCCCAACTAATCTTCTACCTGGCTATCCTTTACTTGATAAATCACGAGGTATCATGTTGGAATTATGGAAGGGTCTAGTGAAGCAACTATGGTATAGTTAAGGAGTAAAGAGTGATAAATGTCTTACGGTGTTAACAGTTAAAGAGGGAATACGAAGCAGAGATAAACGCTGTAGTCGACTATAATCAGGTGAGTTTCTCACTACATTGTGTGGACGTTATATGTCCTTTACCGTATTTTTGTGTGCTTATAAGATGTTTATAAGATGTTGGTAAATAGTACCAAGTTATGTGTATATTATTGATATATATCTTTCTGTTATAATTGTATGGGTTGGGTTATGGTGTGTGTGGGCTCGACGTACTGAGTAATATAAAGATACATGCAAATACACTGAGCAGATACGCATGACTCGACGTACAGGGTATGCGCGGCTCTAAGTGCTGAGCAGGGGAATTAGATTTACTGAGCAGATACGTATAGGAGGTTATAATCCAATATACTGGATAGAGCAGATTATGTGACGTGTGGTTGTATTTTTTTTTCTGTTAGGGGTAAAGTATGTGTAACTGATATGCTGTGTAGTTGTTGGAGCTCACTAAGCCGTGTGCTTATCCTTCTCTATTAAATTACCATTTCAGGTTGTACAGGTGGAAATGACGGCCAGGCATGACGAGTACACACTGATGCTGCTTAATTGGGGATTCATGCGGTGAATTGATGTTTAAAATGATTTTTAAATATCTTCAAAATGTTAATTATTGAATAAATTGATATTTATTTAAATGAAGATGTTTTATTAAAAACCGGGTGTTACACCGAGCGGCCGCGATCATATCAGTAAGAGTTTGGTGCCTAGCAGCAGACACAAATTCTCGAATGTCTGTGCGAAGCATCGCCAAATATCGAGTCATCCTCATGCGCTCAGTTGCCGCAAACTCTGGACAGAAGAGTGCTCGCTCATTAAACTTTTTAGTGATCTCCATCACCGTCTCAGTGGTCTGGGTCAGATTCAGGTATTCCTATGCCAAGCGTTCCATTTCCACCTGTGGAACATACTCCAGTTTGAACTGTTCCTTGAATTGCGGCCACGTAATAGCATCCAACTGAGCAGGGGTGAGATCTTTCGTTCGTATTTCCCACCAATCTTTCGCACCCTTTCCCAGAAGATTCATCGCAAATGTTACCTTGGAGTTCTCAGGACATGAACAGGTGCGGAAGGCACCCCCCTCTACCACAGAAATCCACCGCATACTGACAATCGGATCCCTGCCCCCATCGAACATCGGAGGCGAACAAGCCGAAAAGTCCTTATAGCTCGCATCCCTGGCCCGTGATGAACCCTGTGCAGCCAGTCGCTCCTCGAGCATTGCCATCAGTTCAGCCTTTGTGGTGCCAAAGAATTGAGATACTGCCACCACCACTTCTCGTGAAACCTCTGCAGCGATCAAGTCGCGAAGGTTCTCATCAACCGAATTATCCCCACTCGAGGTACCCGCACCTGGTCCACCATTACTTCAGGTGATCGCCATTTTGAATCTCAAAATCCGAATATTAACACTCAGGTTACACCCGTTTACCCAACTACTCGACTTTCTAGGACTTTGGTTGACTACTCTTGACTCAAGCGTGAATCCTGTGCTTTCGGTAGTACCGGCCTGGTACTACCTTCCACACCTATTCGCCCTTGTTCCAAGTTCATCAACCATCCTCCTAAATTGTCACACATGTGCTTATAAACCACTTCCTATGAATCTTGCGGTCATGCACCGTGGTGCCTAATCATTTGACGTAAATCTCACACCCACCCATGCCTAAGAGAATTATTGCTAACGTCGTCGAGTCGCCTCACGGACACACAGCCGTATACAATCGGGAATAAGATAGACGTTTGAATAACTGATCCTACCCTAAAGTCACAACCAAACAAGGAACAGCCAGTAAGGCCATACCAAGAATTCTTAGGCTATCTTATCCTAATTGTATATAACTTACTAGCATTCACTAAGCAACCTAACGACAATTAGCATGAAAGTCCAAAGTGGCACATTGCACAAACAGTATATAGAATATCTTATCTAGGCAATTCTACATCCTAGCATATATCTCACATAGCACAAACTTGGCATGGGTAATTGGGAATCACAAAAACTTACTTGACCTCGGTTGACGGTTATCATCGCATCTTCTTTCCTTTGATTAACTTTTAAAAAAAAATCATTTTCTTAACAAAATCACTCAGTCCTAAGTTTGAGTTTGGATTCCCAATACAGTTCATCCAAATCCCTCAAACCAAGGCTCTGATACCAATTTGTAACACCCTAATTTCACAATTATAAAATTTCATTTATTACCAAGGTTCCAACAAAATCTTTATTTCAAAAAGGTAAAACTGTTCGACATATTTATTAAACCAACAGCGGAAACATTTAAAAATCATAACATAGTTCATTAAAATAAATCTCTTGTATGCGATGCGCTGCCATCAAGCCTTGCCCTTCCCTTTGTCATTTGAAATACCTGAAATGTTATAAAATTAACGGGTAAGCTTTAAGCTTAGTGAGTCCGCAAATTACCACACATGCCCACATATTAAACAACCCGTCCTCGAGAACGACCCGACCCTACCCGCCATACAACAGCTACGGGCGTCCATCATACAACAGCTATGGACACAGGGCGGTTCTACCCATCATACAACAGCTATGGGTTCCCAGTTATGGCCCAGCCCATCATACAACAGCTATGGGACAAGGCAATAGTCCAACTCGTCACACAACAGCTACGAGGGGACACGCATCAGTACTGAGCCCAACAATATATAACCACAGATATAGAACAAATCATATAACTATAAATAACACACAAGATGCCTAACATGCAACATCACATAGTAAGGTGAGGATACTCACCTGATTCGAAACCGTGTAGACATTCTCTAATATCCCCACTTAGCTCGTCCACACACCTAAATCCCACATACACAACATATTAAGCACTGACCAAACTCCTATAGACTTGTCTAAAGGTCAGACCCAACGTTTACTAGCCAACATTGGTCGAAAATAAGCCTCTGGGTCAAATAGTCACTCGTCGCGGCATGGCTCCTCACCCAACGTGTCGCGGCTATCTTCGCATATATACGGGGTTTAGCCGAACCCGCGTCGCCAACATAGCCTGTTTGCGCCGCGGACTCGTATTAATCTGAAATCTTATTAGCCCTTAATCAGTACAGTCATCGGCTAGGGTTCCTCTCTATACTCTTCCTGGGATCCGAAACTACCCTAAGGTCACTTCCTTATGGACATGCAAGTCCATGCATGTCCTTGGTCCAAACCCTAAGTGTTACAAGTCACCTAAGGCTACAAACCAATGGGTAACACCCTATGACGAGATAAAAAGGAAAGTCAGAAGAGTAAATCTTCTTACCTTGCTTCTGAAAAACGGAGTGATGCCCACGATCCGTTGCAAGCCTTCTTTCGCGTTGGATCTCCTTCTTCTAATCTCCCTAAAACCTTCAAAGCCTTGAAACCGAAGAGCCTCTGCTGAAACCAGTCGACTCTACTCTAGGAAACCTCCAAAAAACACGAACCCTAAGGCTAGGACCCTTTATATAGGCGTTTAAATCCGAATTAGGTTTTTTCATAACTGCGGCGCACCGCGCCGCGGATTCTCCCAAGCCACGCCGCGCGTACAAAATCATTTGCGAATCCAGATCCTTCCCGAGCCGCGCCGCGGATCCGTCCGGGCCGCGACTCGGCGGAACGGGTCTTACAATCAGGGTGTACATGTTAGAAAATAAATTGGGTATGAATAGTTAAAGCCCCTTCTTTTTTAAGTCTTTGAGATTTAATAGTGTCTAATATTTTGCCTAGTTTTCTGTCTACTTCTCAAAATTCTTGTCAAGCTCTTTTTTTAATTTACCAATAAAATAACTTCAATTATTTAACTATAGCATCCTGCGTTGGTACTTGACTTCTATTTTCTTTACTTGTAATTATTGAACTATAATATGGGACTTTACTTGTAACTTGGGATTGGACTCTAGGACTAATTGTATCATCCTACTTTTGAAATGGGCTTTGGACTTAAATTAAATTATTAATATTTTACTTACTCATTTATGAATAAAGTAGGATGTGACATATAAGTTTAGTGATTGAAATTCTGTTATTCATTTATGAATCAAAACTCGAACTTTGGCAGAACATGCATTCAATATATTTGATAAATAAGTCTAGTATATGAAATTATTCATAAATGAATTTGGTCAATGCTATATAAGTTCAGTGGCTAGCTATAACATCCTACTTTTTGAAATGTACTTTGTTACTAATCGTTTATTCATTTATTGAATAAAATTATTTTTAGTTTCTAAACTTAAATATAGCATCCTACTTTGAGACTTGACTTGTAATCCCTTAATAGGTAACTATAGAATTGTAATTTGGACCTGACTTGTAATTTTGGGTTAACATTATATTGACTATAGTATCTGACTTTGTGACTATCAAGAAGATCCTACTTTTTGAAATAGTGCAATACGCTTTATTGTTCATGTTAACTATAATTGGACTTGTATATGAACTTGATATCCTACTTTGGTTCTTGTATAATTTTTAGTGTTGCGAACCAATTAGCAAGCATAAATTCACATGATGATGAGGTGTGCGAGTGTGTCCATAGGCACACCTGATTTTCAAAAGAAAATTTAGAGATCATATGCTATCATTATAATGACATTTTGTTTAAAGGCTCGGGCACATTTTGTTTGAGATCAGAAAAATAGGTTAAGTAAAATAGAAAATAAACAGGTATTTACAAATTTCATGTCATCTCTAATCTTGAACTAAAACATTAATTAGTATTTTTTTAACTATATTTGACTTAGATTGTATTATTAAGAATCCAACCCGATAACTAAAATTTCCAATTCGGTATTCTGTTACCTCAATTAAATTTGATACTTATGAGTTTAAACCCTAACTTACAAAATTTTGTGAAAATATTACATATCATCCTTAAACCCTAACTTACAAAATTTTGCGAGGAAATTGAATAATTACAGGTTTTGTAGTTTCTAAGTTAGGGTAAATATAGTATTAGTCCATATAATCTTTAATTTATATTAATTACAGATTTGGTTACAAATTTGGTCATTATGATCTTTAAATATCATTTTTAGTTGTGACCAAATCAAATAATTACATATTCAGTCCTTGTAGTTTTTAATTTAGGATATTTACATTTTAGTCTTTGTAAGTTTTAATTTGTATCGATTACAATTCTAGTCGTTGTAGTTTTTATTTCAATAGTTACATATTTGGTCCCTTCGATATTTAATTACAGCTAGTATAGTTTTTGTCACTGTAGTTTATAACTTGTAATAGTTACAGTTTTAGTCCCTAATAAAGAATTGGTCCTGTGTAATAATGATATTACAAAATATTCCACATGTAATAGCGACATACAAAAATAGTCTCAATGTAAAAGAAAATTGGAATGATTAGAGGTTTATTCCTGGTAGTGAACATAATTGTAGATTTATTGTCCTTGCAGTTTTTAATTTCAATAAATACATATTTGGTCCTTGTGGATTTTAATTTCGGTAACTACACTTTTGATCCTTATGGTTTCCAATTCCAATAACTATAATTTTGGTCCCTGTATTTTATATTTGGCATTAATTATAATTTTGGTCCTTGTAGTGCAATGTATAGTAGAAATGGTCCATGTATAAGAGAAAATCATAGTAATGGCCCCGGTTTATTAGTGAAACTACAAAAATGATCTCTATATAAAAAAGCATTTCATAAATGATGTTGAAAACATACGTCCCACTAGTTATTTTTATAATAAGAATATTTTGTAAGATGTAAAACAATACTCAAGTCTACTTGTGATATCTTTAACATGTTTTCCTTAACCGGCCTTTTTTAATTTCAATAATTGGCAAATATCCTAGCACCCAAATAAAAATGAAACAAAGTGCTAACAATACATGAATTAAAGAGCTATCTATGGCACTAAGAATGTACAATTTTATGAAACCCAGGTGTGTGGATGTAATATTTGATATGTTGAAGGACTAGGGCCAAAGATCTATGAAAACTGAAAACTATTTTGCAAAACAATCAACTTGCAATCCAAAAAAACTAATGAGGTTCGTACGGATGAGCAAAAGAACCAAACCGGAACCCAATTGGAACCGAATGGGGTAGACGGTGCAGTTTTCGGTTCTAGCATTTGACATTTTTCGGGTTCGGCTTATTTGTTTCCGGGTCGATCCGTCCGATTCCGGAGCCAATATTATTTCTAACAAATGAAACTAAGCATAGAACTGAACCAAAACCGCAACCGAATTAGAACCAATATGCCTTTTCGATTCGTTCATTTGTTCCACGATTTTGGGGATTTCGGGTTCGGATCGTATCCAGGCCCGTGATCATCCCTAGCTCGTACAGTCTCGCTAAGCTCAAATCAGTCACACAGCGGACTTTATGTTCCAACCCAAAAATATGCACACTCGCAGTATGTCAATTGTAAAAAATTGGTCGTCAAATACAGCCCTTGAAAACTCATCAAATCATTATAACAAACACATCCATGTATCGGCTACCGAGTGTATCAAGAACCCGCTTTTATATAAAATAACCATAACTCACCAATCACAAACATCAAATAAGAATCAAAACAAGCATTCTAGTACCAAACCAAAACAAAATATCTTGAAAATAGAATCAGAAGATACAGCAACCCTTAAACTACAATGTACAGATAGATTCATTCTGGAAGAGGCAAAATAACATAAATGCACTTGTAATTTTATCATTCTATCGGTTTTTCCACACAACTATTCGCTCTAGTAATTATATCATTATACTTTTTAACCATTCAAAAACACATGTTTCCCATTTATTTCATGATCAATTTACCACTGAGCCATCTCTTTCATGATCATCATAATAAAGTTTGATGGCTATAGCGATAAAATGGCGAAAGTTTTACTTATTTGTATCATCAAAACCAGGTAAATTGGGAAAAATGTTTTTTCTTTGAACAGTAAGAGAAAAGTATAATGATTTAACCACTACAGGAAATAGTTATACGTGGCTAAATCAATAAAACGGTGGAAGTACAAGTTTCTGCATTTTACCATTCTACCCTTCTGGAAGTGAATGAGTGGAAGCATAGGGCGAGAAGCTAGCAGCTGAGTCACTGTGGCGCAAAGGGTGCGGCTGGTGACTCGAAGACCAAACGTAACTCGATGAACCGTTTCCGGGGCTCGGATAATATGATGACAAGTGACGTGAATTTAGAGGTGAAAAAGAAGGGTAACCCAAGGAATTTGAGGAAATCAAATGTGAGGCACCCGATCTGTGTGAAGAAGATGCAAGATTCCTAATGTCTAATGAGCTTCGTGTGGGAGTAAGATAAGGGGATCGGTGATTGCTTTGGAGGGAGGAATGGGGATTGTAAGGAGTGCTGGAAACGGAATGGAGGTTGGAAATGGAATTGGTACGTGAGGTTTGACCGATGTGAATTGCTGTTGAGGATGCGTATGACGATGACCAGGCGGAAGATAAGACGGTTGATGATGCCATGGAGGCTGGAGTGGACCCGAGTAGTGGGGTCCGTTCAGAGGCCGGTGGATCCCCGGTCGCGGTCCGGGCGTCACGCTTGCAAACAGGGCAGAATGTTCGCCATGACGTCAGCCATGCGTCCACACAAATCGTATGGAACTCTGTCAAAAAAAAAAAAAGGATAAGAATATAGTTATTTAGAAACAAGTGAAAAAGAAGACTTACTATGGCGACATGGAAGAATCCTAAGCTTATCCCCGACATTATAATCATCGAGACAAATCGCACACGTGGCGGAAGTGCAATTATCTTCTAAAACAGCGGTAAATATTAAACTTGGCATGGCTTTGACGAGCCGACTACTCATCCCGTGAAATTCGCGAACACGAGAAGCCTGAGGGTGTTCTCGTCTTATCCGATGCCTACGCACAAAGAAACAGGTCGCGAGTACTGCTGACATGGCAAGCAATGAAATGAAAGAGATGGCCATTATTGACCATGCCGAGTTCTCATAGCCTGGGATGATCCATAACTCCAATGCGCTTGTACCCACGTACTTGCTCAGTTTTAGGCCCGATGATTTTGAAACAAATACCGCGTGTATTACTATCCCAACTGAATTTCCCGCCACTGCAATTTTAAACAGCCTTTATAAGACACCTGGATACAGCAACAGACTTACTCTAGTGTACTTTATTCTTTTACCAATAATAGCAACAAACTATAAGATATACGACTAGTGGATGTTGTGTTGTTTAGGTACAACTTGTATGTCTTTTGACACTTCATATAACTTTATAACTAAAGTTAATTAATTAGAGAAAGGGGGCATACTTGCAACGAGATCACTATCATCATTGTTATAGACAATGGCTGCCTTGAACCCTGCAGATTGTGCTCTTCTAACTTTATCCTCAAAGCTACATCCTCCTCTAACTATTAATACAAAGGGGGGATTTAAGCTGTCTTCGATTGTTTTATTACTCAAAGCTCCACATGCATCAAGTGGCTCTGCAAGAAACAATGTTCCACATTCCCCAGACCCTTTCACAGGTGGAGCTGCAAAAATTTTACCAAATTAGAACATCAAACACTCTCAACATTATTGCAACTTTAAGAATCCACTGATTTTCAGAAGAAACAACAGATTAAATGCAAGAATCGTCAAACAACTTTCGAATTCCAAAGATATGCTCAGACAGCATATATGCAGATCCTTGCTGTTTTTATGTTAACGCAATAAGAATTTCAATCAGTTTGAGCTTTACTTTCATACAAACATTAAGATCAGAGCCAAAAAAACAGGGTTAGTATATAAACTCACCAAAGTTAGCTTCGATGTCATCAAAAGCTAAAGTAAGATTATTCCCCATCAAAACAACATTAGCAGTCACCACGGAAGCCAATAAACATAGAAAGCTGCAGAATAACCAGTGATTCGACATTTTTCTTTCTGAATCCACAAACGCACCAAAATTAACGACCCTATGACGATCCAATTCTTTGTTGTCGGAAAACTAGGGTTTAAAGGGGGATGGAAACATCAACTTCCATCCTCGGATGACACTAGTCAAGCATGTTAGAGTTTAGGGCTTTTGGGTGTCTATCAGTGGTGAGATGTGACACAGTTGGAGTAGTGAAAGGGTCTAAGTTTCCAAGTCAAATCAAGCGAGACTTGTTATCGGTGATTGGAAAACGGGTTGATGTTTTTCCTGCGAATTGAATTGGGGGTAAGATGGATGAAAACAGCGACGATGAGATTGAATTATGGCAATGATTATCCGCTGACGAATCGAGAAATAATATTCTTTGGTGGACTGTGGCGATGCCACCGCCAAGAGACCAGAGGCGGGACCGGATGAGGAGGTTTCTAGGTTTATGTCCCTTCCCCAAGTTGTCCTAATTAATTTAGAGTCATTTACCACCTAATACCACTTTCTATAAAATTCAATTATCATATAATGTCGGGAAAATGACTTATAAGGGTAATTATGTTTCAAAACTGTTCAAAAAACACCATCCAAGTTTGGTCTGTTCAAAAAACACCATCCAAGTAAGGCCTTTGTACAAAAAACACCATCCAAGTAAGGCCTTTGTACAAAGAACACCATCGAACTATATGTTTTGTTCAAATTTTACCCGATGGTAACCGGCTCTTGCAGGTTAAAGGATGACTTGGCCGGTCACCAAGTATTAGGCCAAGTCATCCTTTAACCTGCAAGAGCCGGTTACCATCGGGTAAAATTTGAACAAAACATATAGTTCGATGGTGTTTTTTGTACAAAGACCTTACTTGGATGGTGTTTTTTGTACAAATGCCTTACTTGGATGGTGTTTTTTGAACAGACCAAACTTGGATGGTGTTTTTTGAACAATTTTGAAACATAATTACCCTTATAAGTCATTTTCCCTATTATGTCTCTTAAATCCGACTGAACATATTTTTGTCCATTTTATCTCTTCTTTGGACACTACGTCTTTCATTTTCACTCATCAACTTTTAAGTTTTTATTATATCTGTAAACGACAGTTACCATGCAAGCCGTTCAAAAAAACCTTCTATGCAAATGGTTTGAATTAACGAACTCTAACCCAAAGCCATCAAAATTTGTAACCCGGTTGATTACTAATTGTATGATTAAAATAAAATGTTTTTTTTATTATATAAATTTTTTAATTTTCAACCGTGTAACACACGGATTTTTAACCTACTATATATAAAAATTGTGACACCATCTTTATGTTCTATTTTTTAATATCAGATTTGCACAATAGTAGGTGCGATACACGATTCAAAGAGATTGCAGAAAGGGTTTTCACTGATAAAAAAGACGTTGGATCACTTTCAAAGAAATATGAAGACAATTACAACTATTGTGTCAACAGATGATTCTGTTTTGGAAATAGTATCCATTCTATCTTTCTGTTCTTATGTAACTAATCTGTAAGAAACGTTGAAACGATTTGCCCGCAAGGTGTTTGATAAAATTCCTCACAGAACAATTACAACATGTATTAATTTTCTATTTGATCAACTATGTTGCAATTACATTCAGGTTAATTGATGGGGTTTTCTGGTGTGATCATAGACGATTAAAGTAAAAGGATGCAATTCTATGACTAGAGATAAATCTTACTTCTTTTTGTGTTGCTTTGTGTTAGTAAATGAAATAATCGTTAACCAATAGTTTTTTTTTGGAAGGCAGGATTATTATTAAAACCGTTAACCAGTAGTTCGAGACTTTCTAGACATTTAGTGGTCCAAGTTGGTCATATTTTGATAATAATTTGATTGGTTGGGTCAAATTTAAGTTGTATTGTATAAAGCTAAGCTGATGACTTATCTTTTAATATCAAGAAATTAGACATTAAAAGTCGAGATGGTATTGTGAATGTGTTTTCTATTTATAGTGTTTCATGATCTTTAAGGTTTTTGTTTGAGAATTTGTTATCTGGGTTCTATTTTACAAGGTTTGGACTTCATATGGCTTCTAATTCCAAACGAAACTGATTTGTTATTTGTGTTTGATATCCTTCAAAACCCTAAGCAGCGAGCCTAACTTATAGTATGTTTTGTTAATATTATTTTCTTTGTAGTTAGTTATAAGTATATATTTTGAATAATGATCATGTTACTGATATGTATTAGTTAAGGTTTGAAGTATTAGTAATATAGAAAATTTAGTTATAAATGATCAAATTGGTCTATGTAAAACAGCCTTAACCCTTTAGATAATGCCTGTCATATGTGTAAATTCCTATTATGCAATTGGATTTGAATAATCAGATAATGATATTTATGAAATAAGATGGATTTGTTTGTAACTATATATTTGAAATATGTAGATACAATCAACATATCTTTTCGCATGTTTGTTTAAAGCGATCAAGTGTAAGTTCAACCTTGATCACTAAGCCACAAAAACTAAGACCAAAAAGAAAGAATAACAGTGGACAAAAAAAACAGGGAGTACAATTACAAAGTTTCATTAGAACGAAACGGAGAGATGGATTAAAAAAAATAAAAGACTTGACACCTATTTATACTAATAGAAACAGATTCCTAATCTAACAACAATACCAAAGAAATCCACCGACTCAAAAATTATGGAAAATCCAAAGTTTCCATAAATGCACTTGTGTCTTTACTTTCTTAAGGTTTTTAATTAATATTTTTTTGATCATATTAGTTTATTTTTAATTTACAACCGTGTAACACACGAGTTGTAAACTAGTTAACTTATATAGTGATACAAAGAAATTTTTAAAAAGTGTTTGGATTAACTTATTTGGTGAAAAATGTTATAAGTTGATAAGTAATTTTGTGAAAAAATGTTTGGCTTGGTGTTTTTGTTCCAATAAATCATAAGAAGATTGAAAAGTAATGAGGAACTTACTTATCCATTTTGATTTATTTACTTGTATTAAAAAGTAGTTTCAAAAGTGACTTATTCACTTATTTTCATTTGTCAAACATACTTATTAGGTTATTGACTTTTTAAAAAGTCAATAAGTCGATAAGGAGTTTTTATAACCAATCTCAAACACCCCCTAAATGGACATTATGTTTTACTTTTGGATGATATCATGCTTAGCTCAGACGACTTGCAAATTGTCAGCAAATCAGGAGATTTACCATTCGACTTGCACTTAATCACATTGCCAAGTCGTATTTAGTGGAACTTGACAAAAAATTTAGTGCTTTGGAAGCGGCTTCATATGTGACATCAACAATTCACAGATGTATGCAACTTGCATCTGGAAAGTTTCAGTCACATAGTAAGCAAAATGGTATTGGTTGACAGAGTATACGACTTGCACGAGTCGATGAGTCAGCATACCAAGTCACATGAGAGGTATGGTGATTAAAAGCGACTTTCCACCTTATATCATTTTCTTCTTCTTGTATTGATCTCGGAATTTAGAAAGCATTTTGTGTGGTATCGAGTTTCTCCACTCTAGTATAACGGTAACATTATTATCCGTGTTTTGTTAATCAATATACATGCATTCCTCTCTTCTCGCTAATATACAATGGTGAAATACATTACTTCTCTCTTCTGATATACATTGGTGAAATACACTGCTTCACGAGTAATGGAGTCGGGTAAATTGTGACATCCCCAAAACTGGTTATTTTTAAAACCAATTTATGTTTAATTTTAAAAGAAATGTTTTTACTTGACAATGAAAATTTTCAACTTACTAAAACAGCTTTCAAAGCAATTGTTATTTCCAAAACCCCATGAGATGTCAGCTCGTACATCAAACCATAAGTAAAAGCATAAAGCAAATGGCCAAACATAATAGAATAATTAAGATTATAAATCTTGGAATCTCTAAAACTCTCAAGCATCTCTAAAGTATCCTTTAAGACATCACCTACTAATCATCACATGAGACACTCGTCAAGATACAACGGTACACTGAAAACCTATTGTGATACAAAGGGGTTGACTCATAGTAAACTTTGTATATAAAACTCTCTAAATAAAACTCTTTATAAACTTTTCTCTCTATAAATAAACTTTTTATAAAATCAAAGTCTTAAATAGACAATGCACATAATCATCATTTAGCACACTAACAAACATCATAACATTCATAAACATCATGTAGGTAAAACATGCCCCAAGTCCTTATAGTACACTCATAACTTTAACTACTAATGGTATATACAGGTTCAGGGATTCCTACTACACGTGATAGTCAATTCATAGGTGGGAGGTACTCTAATAACCCATGCACGACCCCATGACCTTTTTCATCCTCCTCAAGAACATGGTAACATCGTTACATTAAATGATACAAGAACGTCTTACAATGCCCTTCCTACTAATATGTCACATGTTGGTAGGAAGACTCTCTAGAATTACAAATGCATCTTTACTATTTACTCTTTACTCTTCAAACTCCTAATGTGTCCATGCCACACAAAGTCATCCCACCCACCCTTGAACCCCACTCATGTACATAACAACATAATCGTTTAACATTATTCAGCACACAATCTCATATAACATAAGATTTATCATCTAAGCATGTAATCATCGTAACCATCATAAACTCATTATAAACACCATATATTAACAATGAGCATGGAAAAATTCTAACTACATCACAAACTCATCATAAACACATCATATAATAACAACTAGCATGCAAAATCCTAATTTTAAAGCTGACAATGTGTCGACATGTGTAGGGTTTGGGTCCAGATCCATTTATTAATTGGATCAAGTATTTTACTCAACCCAACCTATTTAATTAAATAAGTTGTTATTTTAGACCTAAGTCACCCTAATAGGTGAATGGGTTTCATTGGGTTTACCTATTTATGTTTTTTCCAATTCAACCTATTAAATAAATATGTACAACTCGGGTTACCCATTTAAAACTTAAAAAAATATAAACAAAAAATAATAAGCTTACTCCTAATTAAATTAGTTTATAACCCAAGTAAATATTCAAAGTAAGATCAAAGTACAATCATAATTCATAAGTACAAACAATTGTTTAAAAAACATTGAAATGTTTAATATCTAGATAACTAAATTTCCTTTTTCACCCACTCCGCATTCACTTTCAACATGACTTTCATCTTCATCATCTATATTTTCCATCATGACAGCTCCACATAGCTCCTCAATTTGCACTTTTTGCGTATAAACAAATCATACTATAATATACATATATAATATTGTGTAATTTTCATTTTAAATGAAAACATCAAAAAATTATATAATATATTGTAATGCCCCAAAAATCCAACATCGAGTATTTACAACATTTGAATAGAATTGTACAAATTTGGTTTTCAAAACATATACTCGATGTCTAGGAAGTGACAAATGGATATCTTTAAGATCGTTTCACGATCCAGCCGGGGTTACTACACCTAGTTCCTACAAAACACCACAACAAAACAACGTAAGCGAAAACGCTTAGTGAATAACTCTACTATAACGAGATAAAATTTACAACAAAACTTTTGAAGCTAAACCACATTTCGATATTTCACCAATCAACTGTCACTTGAAAATCCAACACCAATTAGATAAATCATAATACTTAAATCACCATTTGTGTAACACACCATATTTATAATTAACACCATTCATTTGTCACATGAACGCCAACATCAATAAAATTCATCATAACACCAAAGTCACCATTAGCATAAATACACCATATATAAAACTAACACCAATATGGAAACCATTCATCGAAGAATCTTGGGCTTTTCACTAACCCGAAGATCTATCACCAACACTCGGGTATACCGAGTTATCACCCATCTTGGATTACACCGTACGGTTGTAAACTATCGCTATACAACCGTTTGAACACCTTAGAGAACATTAACAATTAACACACTTTATAACCATCCACCATTACACCATTCTTATTTAGAAACAACTACTTTAAGGGTTTCACCTATGCTAACACACAAGGTTCTTATACAACCATTATTCACCAAGTTAATTAATCTAATATCATCATACGATATACACAAACATACGATTACACAAGATACAACATACAGCGTAGCACCAGTAATTTGAGTAAAGTTACTCACCTGTAGTCCAAGTTCCAAAAGCAACTAAATATGTTCTTTTCAAGCTTCCTTATTCCTTCTTATCTACAAATGAATAAAGTTTAAATCTTCCTTAGTCTAAACATAACACCCATTCAGCTTACAAAACAAAATTTCCATAGTTTTCCATTACCACCTAGATAGAGGCATTATCCTTACAGATAGATTCTCTATCTATGAACATTTTTCTAGGTTTAGTTCAAAACCCCCGTTATTTCAACACCCAAACACCATAGAAATCAATATCTAACACATGCAAAAGGATTTCACAACCAAACCCTAAATCCCCAAACCGTCACCCACTCCCACATTCTACAATCAAGCTGAATTGACCATAGATTTCACATGATTTAGGATACTAACCTTGATTCTTGCACTTGATGTGAAAACCCCTTTGATTTCCACCTTCTATAGCAAGATTTGGCCAAAATGGCTCCAAAAACCCTTTTTTTACATTTTTGTCGACTTTTGCTGCATTATTCCTTTCAAAAGGATCGCAATAAGGGTTTTTAAAATGGACTGCTGTCAGACCACCATTAGCGTCGCTAATTTTCAGCTCGAGAGGTTCTTCAATCAGCTTGATACTTTTCACTCAGCTTGAACCATAATAGCATTCTACTTATATTAGTGCCGCTAATATACGTGGTTAGCGACGCTACCCATGTTAAAGCTGATTTTCTTCCAATTTTTCTTGCTACTACACTTTCAAAAAGGATTTCCAACCATACACTCGCTATCTAACTAAGATTCCAACTATTTGCACAACTAATAATGAATAATTATCCTTTATTCACACAAATTTAAAGCTCAAAACACTTACCCCCAAAATTGGGATGTTACAATTCTCTCCCCTTAAAGAGATTTCGTCCCCGAAATCTTTTCAAACAAGTGTGGATAATTGTTCTTCATCTCGTCTTCTAGCTCCCTCCAAAAACTTTGCAACATTTTCTCACCTTTCTACTACTCCATAGTTCAACTTCACTTGCCTCCTATCACCTTTTACACTCATGGCAGTGATGGGTTCGATTCGCTAAGGATATACTCCTGTCAATCACAACCACAAACACTTCTACACTATCTATTTGCTTAAGTACACCCATTACTTAGCATGGTAACTTCCTACATGCATCAATCCTTAATTTAAACTCTCAATCATTCAACATACTACCCGAAATTAACTACATGCAATAGTTAATACATTCAACAAACACCAAAACATTACAATAAGTCCCTTTCTTTTCATCTCCTTGAGCAACTATAGTGGAGATGATTACCTTCCCACAACTAAAACGCCTCGCACCGATCTCAGGACAATCTCTTGTCTCATGACCAGATTCACCATGCTGACAACATCTTACAATTTGAGAGTTGACACCACAACTCTCATTTCTACCCTTACAACTCTTCAAAATTTACACCACTATCTTAAAGCGATTGAGATTCACTTATCTCAATTCTTTCTACTCTTAGTTAATAATTTAACCTCTTTCTCATTCTCCTTCCAACCCCTACTTGTCAAAAGTAGTGGACTTAAGGTTCGCACCATATCTCCATTTGAGGTTTTTAAACCCCAAATTATCAATCAACCTTCCATTCCTCCATGTCCTTTGAGGCTTCGCCAGTCGGACTTTCGACAAAAATATCCTCATACTTTTCCACCTTTCTTAGAAGTAACAACTTATACTTCAACCATCATAAAGCAACACCAAAACAATACTCCTTGCTAAACTTCATCAAAAATTTCACCCACCTAGTCATATCTGCCACAACCTTCCAAAAACACAACTGATCGTCTTTTACCAAATCCGAATTGTTTTTCGAGTAGATTTATGGCAACCTCTACTCGATCCAATTAAGCACACTCACTTATTCTAAAAATCCTTTCAGAATAATTTAATTAACTTATTGCTGACACCAGATCACCCCAAACCAATGAGTTCCAAGATTTAAAATCATGAAACTTATTATATATATTCTATGGGTGATTCCCTACTCCTTTCACCTTTTCTAAAATCAATGATATCACCACTACTTCCACTTTCATTCCTCGTAACAACTTCACCTTACTGATGAGTCACCGTAGACAAAATATGTGGCACCGCCCTCGCCACTACCTCCACACAACATGTTGAAAACAAGTCGGTATCTGCAGTTGTAGTAGATCATTTTTTGATCTAAGCACCAAATTTGCACACCTGGACGACTCTCACGCAGTCTAATACTATCACAATTTCTACAGGTATCACTATTTTACCAATAAGAACATCTTTTAGACAGATCACACCAATTACAACTAATCACTACATAGAGTATAAATAGTCACCACTAAACAACATATAGGTCCTTTATAATATATATATATATATATATATATATATATATATATATATATATATATATATATATATATATATATATATATATAACCAATATAAACACCTACTTTTTATGGTAGTGAAATTCACCAATACTTTAATTTCAAGTTTAAGCATTTTGTCAAAATAGCAACAATATAGATTGTTAGATCATAACACCAATATCGAGGAAGGCTTTGCACCAGCCTCATACGTACACTGTCAGACCCCGATCCTTGGCGGAATCGATCAAGGTGTGATATATTATTCAAAGTCTCATGACAACTATGTTATAATATGATTAGATTCAATTAAGTACTAAGTATGCAAACAAGATCCACAACATACAAATACAAATCCAAATACGAACAACATTTATTACATCAAATTTAAATAGTCTTGTGGGTTTCTAAGGTACACCCTACTTTTCATCAACTTCATTCTTCAAATCTGCATCATGGGTAAAAACAGGTCAACTACCAGAGTTGGTGAGTAATCTAGTTTTATTAAAGAAAATTATGAGTTTGAAAAATTTATAATTTGAAATTTGTTTTCTTTTGAAGTCGGCAAGCAAGTGTTATTGAGATAACAGTTTATAAATCAAAAATTGATTAACAAATGATAACAACAACAATAAGTCCTCACCTATATATATATATATATATATATATATATATATATATATATATATATATATATATATATATATATATATATATATATATATATATATATATATATATATATATATATATATATAGGATGGAGCATCTAATCATCATACACACTCAACCACGTGCGATCAACCACCTTAGCATCCCAAGGCGGGGTGGTCAACTCAATAGCGCTATTATTGTCCATAACGTACCTCTAGAATACGGGCATAGTCATGGAGATTAGACTAAAAATGGTAATACACTACAAGTACATGTAGCGTAAACAAACAAATATTATACAAATAATGATTCACGTATAAATGTCCCAACAATGTCTCAATTGTGATAAAATAATAAAGTGAAAACATATTCACATGATACACCCCAAAAGTATTGAAAATTATAAAATATGGGGTAGCTTACTCACATTAGTCCAAAATGGAATGCGCATGTCGTATGATGGACGGCTCGGGTCAAAATGACGTAGAACCTTAATGAATGCTTCAAGAGGGATGAAGATTTGAGTATAATAGATTGTTCTTGGCTGGAATATGGGTATTTCTTGGATGAATTTCGAGATTGAGATTGAGAGAAAGAATAGAGAGGGTTTGAGTGGTGATGCGAATAATGTGTTGGGAGAAAAAGGAAAGGAAAGATGATGGGAGGTGTGAGTGGAAGACCATGGGAATAACTTTTTGCTTTTGGTGGTCTTCATAATTTCCCACTAACACAAGCATCTTTTATATAATACACTAATTAATATAAGAGTTTTATAAAATTTAATGTAGAGTTTTATAAAAGATAGGTTATTATTTTATTATAACACTCTACTTTGATTTGAAGTTTAATTATAGCATTCAAGTTTGATTCTTTTAATTTAATTAGAGCATCATACTTTGATTTGATTTTAATATGGTATCATAATTTAATTTGATTATAGTTATAACGTTATACTATGTTATATTGCTATTAACGTCAATTTATATCGTAGTGTATGGGTTTTGATCCTATTAGCGTCAAGTAATCTTGAGTAGGGTTTATTAAATTTCCAATTGGGTTGGGTTGACCCGAATCCATTTTAGGCGGATGTCACATACACCATATGAAAGTAAGACTTTTCACCAATCTTATAGATACACCACGTGGAAGTGAGACTTTACACTAGTCTCATATAAGTATAGGCTTTTCACCATCCTTAATACTTTTCACCAGTCTCATAAATACACCAGGTGATAGATACAAATAGGATTTCACACCCGTCCTGTTGTATAACACCAATAAATAGATACAAACAGGATTTCACACCAGTCATGTTGTATAACACCAATAGGGTTTAGGCTTTACACCAGCCATACCCCAATAAGTAAAGGACTTTACACCAGTCCTTTATAAACACCAAGAGTGAGTTATGAGACTTCACACCAATCTCATAACATGGAATTTCATCAGTGTCATTATGACATATCGCACCTGCAAATCCTGCATAAACAAAGCACCATATATAATATATGCACACCAACATGTTATTACTAACACACATATACAAACACCATCCTATTATATTACACCATTATCATATATAGTCTTGTATCAACATTACAATGGCTATTCATTGACACCAATAACAGAACATAGACTCAACCAAGTACCAACCTGTATACCTACCTTATGAATAAATCACCACACCATATCACCCACTAACTAATATTGAGTGCACCAACTTCCCAAATTTTACTATTGAGAAACGGAATTATTATTCGCTTATAATTCCATAATAGCACCCTTCACACATCATCACATACTACTCGTCTGTGACTATACTAACGCCCTTCTGAATAAACTACTATAATTCTCTAGTTAATTATAAACATAACTAACAGTTCAACATCATATCCACTAAGGCTAACACTAATCTTCGAGTATATTTTCCACCAATACTCCACTAACCACCAGAATAACACCTGCTGCTAGTATAACACTAGTTGCCAAAACAGTACGCAATTAAATCAACTATTCCACTAATTAAATATACAACTAACTCTAACTGCTCCTACCACCAAATCCTTTTATCGATATATCATAAAACATCATAGTCTACTTATGTGTAACATAAGTTTTCTTATGCCCATCAACATTAGTAGTATTGAACTATCACTTGAATGTACAACATTCACCGCAAGCCGCCAAATCATTCTCTTCCAGCAATAACACCGCCATCATCAAAGTCTTACATGAAGTCTGCTTCAACAACTGAAAGAATTCTTTTGTTGTATTTAAATACATACAACTTTTCATTCTTTCATGCTAACTTCAAAATCATTCTTCAATAGGAGGAATTTATTTTCCTCATTCACCTACAAAACTTATCACTCCAAAGAATTCCATAACTCCATAATCTTATGAAATCCCTTTTCTTACTACTGCTTCAACCTTCTTTAGGTCAACCTCCACAACGAGATCATTAACCATACAGTGTGGTTATTCTATGCTCCTCCTGACCTTTGGAGTATACAACAAAACACTTGCTCGAGAAAAGACGGCACTACTTATTCATCCATCCAATGAAGGCTGCAGAGCATTTGTTGAGAAATTTTGTGATGAAGTGTTGACATATCCGAAGTCCAACCCATGAAGAAAACCCCAAAGTGAATAAACAAGAGAAGACACCGAAGTCTAAAGACTCCGAAGTGCAATGCATAGAGGATCCGAAGACCTTACAGTCTGTCATCTTGTCTTTTGTGTGCACGCATATAGTACAATACGTGTTGCATGAATCTTCTATCCTATTGGCTAGTACACTGATAGGATATTCTCTGTAAAAGATGTACTATTGGTATCACTGATTCAGTATAAATATCAGTGATACCATACCGTGTCTAGAGTGAGATTACGAGATTAACTTACGAGAATTGTATATCTCCAAGATAGAAAACCCCATTGTAAAACCAAGTTCAAATCAAATCATTCGGCACATGTTATTCATATTACTCTGTTCAATTAGCTTTGTTGCATTCTAATCGTGTGATTGATTGTGCTATTGATTGCATATCTATATTAGTTCATCTAATTTCATATTTCAACTCCCTACAAGTGGTATCAGAGCAAGTCAGCTCAAAAACCTGTTGATAGAGTTCAAATTCGTTTGCTTCAGTTCTAAATCTGAATCGATTCTCAGATTTAGTCTTCCGCATCTGTTGCAAATCTCTACCACCCGTTTTTACAGAAAAGATCCTGTTGAAATACATCAAGATGACTGATTCCACAGCAACTTATGCTAATATGCTTAACTATGCCAACCTCATCGGTTCAGCAATGAAAGCCCCTGTTCTAGTAACTTCTTACTACGATTATTGGGCTGGTCGAATGAAGGATTACCTTATAGGACTGGACAAAGATCTATGGAGGTCTGTGACTGAAGGTCCACACACTGACATTGCTGGTCGATTCGTTGTTCCTGACGGAGAAGAAGCTATTGTTCTTAATGCTGCAGATATGAAAAAGCTTGAAAACGACGAGAGAGCCATGCGCGAACTGAGAAGTGGCTTGGGTCCCGATGTCAGCCACCACATTGCTGATGCTAAATCTGCAAAAGAGATGTGGGACAATCTCGAACTCCGCTTCGGAGGAGATAAAATTCTTCATACCAGCAAAGTTCAAGAGATTCTTGCAGACTTCGGAAACTTTAAGCAAGAGGAAAATGAGTCCTTGGAAGCCTGCTATGAACGTTTGAGCAACATGATTTACACACTCGATAAATATGGAGAAACAAGAAGCCAACAAGAGATAAATATCAAATTTCTCTACAGTCTTCGCAAGGAATGGAGACCAATCATGCTCATGGTCAAATCCTATGAGAATATTGAGAAATACAAGCTGGCTGCCCTATACAATCTATTAAAATCACATGAACCCGATGTGGTAGGTCGAAGAAGTGAAATGGCTAGTTCTGGACCACTAGCTCTCGTATCAAAAGAAGAGGAAGAATCAAGTGATGAAGACATTGCTGCATACATGGTAGATGATAATGGAGACACTGTTGCTCTCTATGCCGCCAACAATCGAAGATTCAAGAAACCATTCATCAAAAAAAATTCTGGAAAGCCATTTGTGAAAAACTTTAACAAATCAAACTTCAACTCCAAGCCCAAACCTGAAATATACACTCCGAAGGAGGATAACTTGAAACTGTCAACCCCGAAGCCATCTGAAAAACCGGCTTCGGAGTTATCTAAAGAGAAGTCCGAAGAGAAGAAAATCTCAGGTGATTCTGGTTATGATTGCAATTATTGTCATGGCAAGAATCATTTTGCAAAGGACTGCATGCTTCGGAAGCAAAACGAAAAGAAACCACAGATAAAGGACGAAGCCTATTACGCAAGAAAAATGGAGGAAGTTAGAGTGAGGACCAAAGACCTAGCCTTAATGGCTGCTTATGATCGTCAAGGATCATATCAAGTTTGGTCTTCTGATTCAGATGATGACGAAGTGAGAAAGCCATCTCATAGTGCTTTCATGGCCTATGATGTTGATAAGAGCTTTCTACAAGACACTTCGGAGAAGTTGAATGAAGAGAAGTGGATGCAGATTGAAGCAACTGCGGGTCTTGGTTTTGTGACTTCGGAGGGACTGGAAATAACTGCTGCTGATACTCCAAAGACTTGGGATGAAGATTCCTCTGATGATGATGAGGAAGTGTGCTTGATGGCTAATGACAACCGGTTGACAATCCCAGAACAGGTATCAAAACTTCTTTCATCTTTTAAAATTCCTACTTCTCAATCTGCTCCCATTATAAATGAAATAACTCGTGATTGTTCTGTCATGCATAAATTACTCATTGATGCCAAAAATAGGGAAATACTCAGTGAACAGGAGCTTCTAAGCTTAAGGGGGAAAGTAGAGAACCTGAAGCTAGCATTAGAGAAATCTAATCTTAGAATCTCCTTGTTAGAAGAGAATAGAGAAAAATTTTTAAACAATCATGATGTAATCTTAAGACAGAGAAACATATTTTGTGAAACAGCCAAACGATTATATGCGCATATTACGAGAATTTATCATTCAGCCGATGTTTGTAATATCCAACATAGACAACTATTGCCTTTTATTGAGTTTAAATTAAAAGAAGTCGATAGTATATCTTATGAATGCGAATCTATAGTATCAGGCTCCGAAGTTACTAATCCATCATATAAACATGGCCTGATATCTGTGGAAAAACATCTAACTGCTGATAAATTGTTGAAAATTTTGCCTCAAGAAATTCCAATCCTGAATAAGGCTGTACCTCAAATTGAAACAAAAGAAAAAGAAATTGCCAATAAATTATCTGAAAAGGATTCTGAAAGTGATTCGGACATGGAGGAGATTGATTGTTCCTCTTTGATTTTGTTCAAATCATCCTCCATATCCGAATCGACCTCCGAAGACATCTCACAAAAGTCTTCGGTGGACAAAGGAAAAACAAAAATGAATTGTGAATCAAAAACTCTTGAAACCAAAGAAACTTCAAATTTTAAACTTCAAATCACAGATGAATCTGTCTCTTACGATCAATATCTCAAGGATAATTCAAAAAGGCTAGTCTATTTGGCATGTATCTATCCTAAGGTTTCTTACTTCAAAAACTTAATCTTCGTAAAACCCGGTGGATTATCCTTAATTGATAATGAATTGCAAAAACTTCTTGAAAAGGATAACTCCACAGTTACAAATGAAGGATTTTTCTCATCATCCAAAATGGTTGAAAATGAAATAAATGAGAAAATGGAAGTAAAAGTAAATATAAGGAAACAAGAACTATACGGCCACAACGTATATAATCGTCTTTGTTTTGAAAAGGAGAAAGTGCCCGAAAATTTGTCACACTTGCTAAACCTCAAAAATGACGATCACATTTACATTAATCGAAACTACAAACAAACTCAAGTTTTGGAAAAACCCACAGTTCCGAAGATGGATGTATTGGAATTAATGGAGTCTTGTGAAAGTGTTCCTTTTTCACTTAATCCTGAAAATGAAATTTCAAAATCAGAAGTTTCATATTTCAAAACTTTGACACAAAAACCCCAAATTTTGAAAAGACCACAAGTTCTACAAAAACCAAAATCAGCAGTGGTGATTTCAAAACCAACTCAAAAACCCACTGTTGAAAATTCGAAAACCAAGCAAACCCTAAATCTTGTGAAAAGAAAAACTTCTTTTAGAGATTTGAAACAAAATGAAGCAATTGCTTCCACTTCTGGTACAAAACCTGTTTGCTCAAAATTCTCAGAAGTTAAAAGTCGAAATGAAAAACCATCTTTTACACCAATGAAACCTAACTTTCCAAATCCTAAATTTCAAAAACCGACGAAGAAAACATTTTCAAAGGGAAACAATCTGATAGATACATTCCACAAATGGCTGGACAACAATTTGGAAATGTTCAAGGATAAGGATCTCTCATTAAATGACTTCAAATTGGCATACGAAGAGTATCTTTGTACCTCTACGTTGTTGTAACATCCGTGTTTTGGGCCTAGGAGTTTTGGGCTTAAACCGACAAATAAAACTTAATTTGTAAATAAATAAATTTAATATTTTGTTATATTTTATATTGTGAATAAATGAGTCAGATTTAGTTTTAAAATCAAATTGTAACCAAATATGAGAAATTTTGTCATAAGGACTAAAAGTGTCAAATTGGCAAAACTTACCCAAAGTAAATTTGACTAGTCATGGATTTAGAAAATTAGAAGATATATTAAAGAAATTGAGGTGGAGTTGAAATTAGATCTAATAATTCTTTAAATGTCATTAAGGACCTAAATTGTGAAGAATTTTAGTGTAAGGGACCAATTGTGCCAAATTGGGAAACTAAGGGTTAGTGTTGACCTAGAGAATGACTCAAGTGAATTAAATAATCATAATTGGGGCACAAATGTGAAACTAGAGACTTCTAATGCAAAAGAGTTAACTATGGGTGTTGGGTGAAGAAAGACCAAACTATAAGGACTAATCTTGCCAATTGTGGAAGATGCCAAGCTTTTGATGGGGTTTCACCCATTTCAGCTCATATTCACGTTTTTGAGAGAAAGAGAGGGAGAAGATGGCGATTTTCATGGTTTCCATAGAGATTTGTGCTTAGCTTTGAAGGATTATGCATACACTTGAAGATTCCAAGCAATCTAAGGTATAAACTCACCTTTCTAGCCCTAGATTTCGAGTTTAGGTTTGGGGTTTGGACCCAATCCGAGTTTCATGATGGGATGAGGTTCTTCCTATGATTCCCTAATGTTTATTTGATGTTTCTAAGCTGTTTGGATCAACATCCAATCCATGGATGCTCTAGATCTAATTATTTGATTGATTTGGGTGTTATGAACCCTAGAATTTGGGAATTTGATGAATAGAGGAGGAATATTGAAATTGATGGATGATTATGGTAGTTTTGGATGAGGGGATTCATTTCTAATGATTCCCTAAGGATTCCAACCTTTGATTTGTAGTCTTAAACCATGAATCACTAGAAAATGAGAATTGGGTGTTGAAATGGGTTTTGTTCATGTAGATGATGATTTGATCTCTTGTTTAATGGATGGATGAATGAGTTAAGGTATCAATTTGGATGTATAAGTGGGGTGAGGATCATTTCCTAATGATTCCATGGAATGGAAGAAGGAATCTCCACTTGTAATCATCAATTGTAAGAATGGAATTGAGTCTTCCATGGTTTAAGCTTATAGAGTGAAGTTATGATCATGGAATGTAATTGATTCATTTGAAATGGTTTTGAATAGTTTAATTGAGTCTAATGATGTGTATTTTGGGAAGGAATAATGTCCTTTTGATGTACATGAGTTTTGGGAAGAATCGGAACTTGAATCGGGTCGAAAATGAGTGAAAATGACCAAAAAATCGAGGTTGCAGCAGGTCTACACGACCCGTGCAGGGCCACACGACCCGTGTAGGGGGTCTGGAGGCCACGGGTTGGGTTTCCTGCATTGCTACACGACCCGTGTAGGGCTACACGCCCCGTGTAGCTCTGTTTGGCCAGTTTTCTTAGTTTTTAGACCTTAAGCTTTATGGTTTGGGTTTTGGGTCCTTGTTTTAATGCCAATCTTTGGGAATGTTTTAATTAAGATTTTCCTTATATTAGAGGGTCAAGGACTTCATTTTGAGATGATGAAAGATGGTTTCCTCTTTGTTATAAAGAAGTAAGTATAGTACGACTTTTAGATGAATCGAGTATGATATCTTCCGTTCTTGCATTGTAGGAAGGATATATGTTATAATGACTTGGAAGTGAGACTAAGGACTTGAGCTAGCACTCAACTAAGATGATTTGATGGATGAGATGATGTCTAGGAGCGCCTTCAAATGCTTCAACCTTGTGCGGAGTTAGTGTTGACTCGTCAGTTGACATTGGGTGAGTTTACCGGGAGTACACATCCCAACTATTATCTTTTGTGTGTGTTATCAATTACTTTTCATGCATGTTATTATGTGCAATGTGTTATATGATTTCTACTTGTGCATCGCATGAAAATGAGTTTCTAAAGATGTTTTCAAATAAGAGTATGATGTTGTTTTTGAAAGACGTTTTTAGCATCCTATTGTGCATTGCATTTCATATAGGATGGGATTGACTGTGTGATACCTTGAGGACGAGTTTGACCCTTCTCTAAAATAAAGAGGGTGAGGAGTTAATACGAGTTTGACCCTTCTCAATCAAAGAGGGTGAGGAGTTATTATGAGTTTGACCCTTCTCTAAAATAAAGAGGGTGAGGAGACGCATGAGGGAGTTGCTAACCCTCATGGGGCTAGTGTGATGGCCACTAGTTCTAGTTTAACCTATACGGAGATCAAGTGATATGCTTCGTGCTTGTCATTCGTGAACTTAGGTAGGTGCCATTGAGGTGAGATGGACTTTTATGAGATGGACGTGGGTTTGGGATAGTTGCATCATGCATTACATTTGCATATCAATACTATCTATTCTGAGTAAACCTTTATGATGTTCTAAATAACTTTTGAAGTGTGTGTTAAAACTATTTTTGGGGGTTTGTCCCGAGTGTGGTAGTTCACTACTCACTCGAAATGGGTCAACCTCGGGTAAACTCACTAGGCATTTCAATTGCCTAACTTATTTTGATGTGTACTCAGGTTGAGGAGTTTAGATGACTTAGAAGAGCTGGATGTTTAGAAGACTACGGTTTGTGTGGTATCATTTGAACTATGTAATGGTATTTGAATTGTTACAACCTCGCTATTTAATAAACTAAAATGTTTTATCTAAAATAGGACCAAACGATGTTTTCCGCTACTTAAACCCAAATTATTTTCTCATTAAATCCCATGTGTTTTAAAATGATTTTGAAGGAAAATGACTTATTTGAAGATGTTGAAACTATGGTTTTACTAAAGGACGGTGATTTTTGAAATAATGATGATAAACCATGGGTTAAAATGATGTTTTATGAAAAGGCTTAAGCGAGGGTGTTTCAATTTGGTATCAGAGCATGAGTTTAAGTGAACTAGGTACTAGGAGTAGTGCTTAGACTTAAACTATGATGCTCTTAAGGATGTTTGACCTCTTAAGTAGTTGGCCTTTAGGACTTAATGGTAAATGCTTGCTTATGATTAAGATTTTAATCATTTAATTAGTGAATTCGGTTTGGCATGAGGAATATTCTTGGCAAGAGGATGCATGCATGAGGATTCTTAAGTGGATTTGAAGAGCAACCTTGAAGAGTTAGGAGTATGTGACAACATGAGGAGCAACTTAGTGTGAATGGAAACTTCTAAGGATTATAGAAGGCGAATAAAGGGACAGCTTATATTGGATGAAGCTCGAAGGGCAGTGAGATTTACAAGATGGTGGACCTTGAGGAGTCGATTAAGGGGTGAAGGAGTGTTAGAAGACTAGTGAAATCGTAGTGTCAACCTTCGGCAAGCAAGAAGCATGATGAGCATGGTGTTAGTGAAGCGGATGGTAGGTGAAGACTGGGAGCTGTTGAAGAAATTCTTTGTCGTGACCCTTAAACCTTTCTTCCTTACCTTTACCTTCTTTTAAGACCCATCCGACATCTTTTAGTGTTCAAGTTGGTGACCTTGCCTTAGCTCTAGAAGACTAAGAGTATGTATGAATAGCATGGTTTGCGCCTTAATACCTGAACTGGAGAAACCTTAATGTAAGACACAAGGAGGACTTAGATCATTAGGTTCTTTGGTAATTAGCAATGGCTTAGTGACCAATAAAACCTTATGGGAATAGTGAGTTGTTAATTCATGTTAGGGTGAAGAGACATAGATGCCTGATAAGATTAGAGGCCATAGGATCAAACCATTAACCGCCTTGGGATGTGGGAAGTAGTGAATAATTACCATAATAAGAACTTCAGAATGACGTAAGACCAATTCTTTCAAAAGTATTGTTAAAAATTTGAGAAAACTTTTGTAGACAATTTTGAACGAGTATATCTTACAAAATGCAAGACTTTTATAGAAATAACTGACAAAGGGGCCATCATGAATCGGTAGTGAATACCCAGGAGTGATGATCTCTTTGAGATTTTGTTAATAAATTCGATGAAAATATGTTTCTAAATAAGCTTCAAACTTTATTGTTTTATATAAATTGTATGAGTTCGAAAGGGTATTTTCTTTTCACAAGTTGATTAAGATTTTCTCATAAGGAACGGTTTCCTCAAAACATTAACCACAAAGTTGAGTATTCAAATCTTTTGTAAAAAAAAATAAATAAAAAAAAAAATTGATAGTTGCATGTTTTAAAGAAAAGAAATTATTAAAAAGAAAGTCGAGACAAGTAGTTCTTTGAAGTAAAACAGTTTTAAAAAGTAGAATTTATGGTACTTCAACTTTTATAAAATTTAAAATTTAAGTAGAGGCAACTTTTGAGATTTTGTTGAAAAATGAGTATTAAATTCTTTATCCGTAGGAATACCCGGGATTGATAATCTCTTTGGAATTCTAATAGTATTTTGATGGAACGATGTTTCAAAATGGATTTGGAAAATTTATTGTTTTACATAAAGGATGCGAAATCTGAGTAATGCTTCTCATGAAGTCAAGTAAATTTTCAAAGAACGGTCCTTTCCAAACAATTAACCACAAATCGAAATGTCCAAGTTTTTGTAAGGACAACGAGTCAAAATTTGAAAGACTTTAAATTTAACATTTCATATTTAAGAGGAATGTTTATGAAATGAAAATTTTGGATAAACAATTCTTGGAAGTAACAGGATTTTACAAAAGTGAAATTTAAGGTATTTCGAGTTATAATATTTTAAAACTAAAAAAATGAAAATGAGTAACTTTTGAGATTTTGGAAAAAGTAGTACTTTATTTCTTATTATTGATTCCGGGGACGGAATCATTTTAAGGGGTGGATAATTGTAACATCCGTGTTTTGGGCCTAGGAGTTTTGGGCTTAAACCGACAAATAAAACTTAATTTGTAAATAAATAAATTTAATATTTTGTTATATTTTATGTTGTGAATAAATGAGTCAGATTTAGTTTTAAAATCAAATTGTAACCAAATATGAGAAATTTTGTCATAAGGACTAAAAGTGTCAAATTGGCAAAACTTACCCAAAGTAAATTTGACTAGTCATGGATTTAGAAAATTAGAAGATATATTAAAGAAATTGAGGTGGAGTTGAAATTAGATCTAATAATTCTTTAAATGTCATTAAGGACCTAAATTGTGAAGAATTTTAGTGTAAGGGACCAATTGTGCCAAATTGGGAAACTAAGGGTTAGTGTTGACCTAGAGAATGACTCAAGTGAATTAAATAATCATAATTGGGGCACAAATGTGAAACTAGAGACTTCTAATGCAAAAGAGTTAACTATGGGTGTTGGGTGAAGAAAGACCAAACTATAAGGACTAATCTTGCCAATTATGGAAGATGCCAAGCTTTTGATGGGGGTTTCACCCATTTCAGCTCATATTCACGTTTTTGAGAGAAAGAGAGGGAGAAGATGGCGATTTTCATGGTTTCCATAGAGATTTGTGCTTAGCTTTGAAGGATTATGCATACACTTGAAGATTCCAAGCAATCTAAGGTATAAACTCACCTTTCTAGCCCTAGATTTCGAGTTTAGGTTTGGGGTTTGGACCCAATCCGAGTTTCATGATGGGATGAGGTTCTTCCTATGATTCCCTAATGTTTATTTGATGTTTCTAAGCTGTTTGGATCAACATCCAATCCATGGATGCTCTAGATCTAATTATTTGATTGATTTGGGTGTTATGAACCCTAGAATTTGGGAATTTGATGAATAGAGGAGGAATATTGAAATTGATGGATGATTATGGTAGTTTTGGATGAGGGGATTCATTTCTAATGATTCCCTAAGGATTCCAACCTTTGATTTGTAGTCTTAAACCATGAATCACTAGAAAATGAGAATTGGGTGTTGAAATGGGTTTTGTTCATGTAGATGATGATTTGATCTCTTGTTTAATGGATGGATGAATGAGTTAAGGTATCAATTTGGATGTATAAGTGGGGTGAGGATCATTTCCTAATGATTCCATGGAATGGAAGAAGGAATCTCCACTTGTAATCATCAATTGTAAGAATGGAATTGAGTCTTCCATGGTTTAAGCTTATAGAGTGAAGTTATGATCATGGAATGTAATTGATTCATTTGAAATGGTTTTGAATAGTTTAATTGAGTCTAATGATGTGTATTTTGGGAAGGAATAATGTCCTTTTGATGTACATGAGTTTTGGGAAGAATCGGAACTTGAATCGGGTCGAAAATGAGTGAAAATGACCAAAAAATCGAGGTTGCAGCAGGTCTACACGACCCGTGCAGGGCCACACGACCCGTGTAGGGGGTCTGGAGGCCACGGGTTGGGTGCACTCACATGTGACACGCGGACCTTACCCGCCCATTTCCCGATCCGACCCGACCGGCTCCGATTCATTTTGCCTCACATCAGACCCGCGACCAAACCCGGAGAACCGACCCGCCGACCCGACCCAAAGTCCGCGTGTTTCTGAGACAAAATATTACAGTTTTGGTCCCTAAACTTCCGAAAACTTATCAAAACTCACCCAAAACGTCTACAAATCCATATATAAACCATTTTACACCATTTTTTCATTACAACACAAAAATTATAAACCAAAACTCTCTCAAAAACCTCTCCAACTTCCACCATCTTATTTCCAACCTTCCAAACACCAAGAACACCATCCAAAACACCAAGAACACCTACCAAAACACCAAGAACACCAACAAATACACCAAGAACACCAAGATCATCAAACAAGAAAACCAAGATCACCAAGATCATCAAACAAGAACAAATAGAGACACAGTCTATTAGAAATCCAGTCCAACCTTAAGCCAGTTCAATCAATCTATTGACAAACCTATTTGATATATATATATATATATATATATATATATATATATATATATATATATATATATATATATATATATATATATATATATATATATATATATATATATATTAATTATAGTCATTTATATTATTTATCGCTTTAAGTCATTTAATTACTGCAATTTATATTATTTATATATCTTTCACACGGTAAACGGTGCAAACCTTTATTTGTGGCGATTAGATTATATATTTTTATTCCACAACTTTTATTATTTATTCCGCATATTATCATTTTAATTTATATATCTGTCACACATTAAACGGTGCGAACCTTTATTTGTGGTGATCATATTTTATTTTCAACAATTGGTATCAGAGCTCGTGTGATTTACCTTGAAATTTTCATCAAAAAACTTTTGGTTAGCGTTTATATAAACCTTCCATAAGCTTTTCCTTGAATATTTCTTTTTAATATCACTTGTTCAAATCCTTTAAAAAAAACATTTAAAAATTACTTGTGTGATTTATTTTGAAAATTTTTGTCGAAAACTTTTGTGTAGCGTTTTTATAAACCACCAATAAGTTTTCTTTAAAAATTTCATTTTAACATCACATTTTCGTTATAAAAAAAACATAAAACCCAAAAATGTCTTCCACAGCCTACTCAAGAGCTCCATATGTCATCGATCAGGTGTGGTCTATGATCTCAGAAATCGGTCTTTCAAAAACACCATTTGAGTCCCACATGACTAAAATTGAGAACAGTTTGAAAGCTGATCTCAAACTATATCATGACACAATAGTCAAATCTGATATCTGCAAATCTGAATTACAAACCTTGCAACTCAGATTTGGAGAATCAACAAGGACTAGAGACAAACTTGAAAGAGACGTCGAACGAAAATCAGAAGAATATAATCACGTCTTAGATCAATTAAATGAAGCTCTAAAACAAAAAAGGGACTTAGAAATAAAAAATCAATCTGTTTTTCCATCTGAAATAAAAGATACCTTAGAAATAGAAGTCCTTCAGTTAAAACTAAAAATTCAAGATTTAACCGACACAAACACTAGTTTGATTCTAAAACTAGATGATTCTTCAAAACAAATCAAACTTCTTGAATCCGAGAATCAAAGATTTCAAGGAAAACTGGATTCTATCAATCTTGCTAGAAAGCTAAGTGATGATATTTTCATCAAAGCAACATCCTTAGGATCTGGCAAAATCGATACAAATTACAGACCTGGATTAGGAAGAGAATCCTTCGAAATCGAAAAAGCTAAACAAGAAACCAGGACTAACAGTGAAAACTCTGAATCAACTCTAACAGATCTATCCACATCTGTTAATGAGGAAAATTCAGACGACGAAACAGTTATCAACTGTAACCCAGATGATACTGATTTCACTGTTTCCAAAAGATTTTTCACTAATAAGTCTTCAACCCACCAAATCCAAATTACCAACCAAAACTCCTTTTACAAGAAAGGCAGTACCTCTAAACCAATTGCTCTTCAAAAGGAACAAGGCAAACCCAAAGTTTTTGAAAACCAACCAAAGAAACCAGTTAAACCCTACGTCATACCTCATAAACAGGTTTCCAAACAAAAACCAAAACCTTTTCAAAAACCGATTCAAAACCGCTTTCAGGAGATAAACTTCAATCTCTCAGGGAACTTTCAGAAACCATCATTTCACCAAAATCCATTCCATCATCATAATGTTTTTCAAAATCATCAAAATCCCAGATACAAAGAAAGGTTATCAAACAGAACTTCACATATAGGATACTTTTCACACAATCAGAAATCTTTCCAAATGACAGATTTTCAAAAACAAATCTTAAATTAGGAAAATCTGATAAGTCAAATCAAGCCTCAACCACTTCGTCCAATTAACAGAAACCATAATGATTTCAAATCACCGAAAACCATTAATAAATCAGGACCCACCATGGTTTGGGTACCTAAACTTTCTGTCTAATTGCAGGAACTTTGTGCTGGAGAGCCCAAGGATGATACATGGCATATCGATAGTGGTTGCTCCAAGCATATTACAGAAACCAGAGTTTTCTACGAGACATCAAACCTACTGTACCTCCAATGCAGAAACTTCAAAATCAAACCAAGAAAATGCAGATCAAATCGAGGGGGAACCACCAACACTAAATCCCTCTTTGAACACTCCCAATCCATCTGTCCAAAATGATCCCAGTGCATCATCTATGGGGGAACTTTCATTACATCATTCTCACCATACAATTAAAAACATTCAAATAACCAAAATTTCCAAAAACATTCAAATAACCAAATTTCAAAAAACATTCAAATAACCAAAATTTTCAAAAATACAATAAAAGACTTGCCATAATAAGCTTTTATAGAACCTTGTGATTAATCGTCTCTTGACTTAATTTTTCAGATGCTTATGCTCGATGAAGATTTTAAGTCGTATTGATTCTCAATTGGAGTAAAGGTTCAAATCTCCTACTTTTCATAATGTATATAACTTTATTTCCTTCGATTTTATTTCATTATTGACGATTTTAAACAATCAAGGGACATAAGGTTAGGAGGTTCAGATGAAAACAAAAACCCATGTGAGAATTTGTGCCTCGTCGATCTAAATAATTATGGAATTCAATTCTTGTGAGCTTAGGTGTGTCACTATTGCTAATAAGGTATACCCGATTATACCTTGTCACGGTTTCATTTTTGCTTAGATATCAAAATGACCAGGGACGATACTTTCATTTCTTACATACTAGACAAATTGTCTTTTATGCCACCTATCCCTACCTAGATAAAAGCCAACCAAAAATGAAGACAGCCGCAAAAATAGAAACACTTCAAATAGCGACATATCCTTACAAGAAAATCAAAGGCGAAACAAAGATCTATCAACATCCAATCCTCAAAGACGAGTCAACAAGAAAGTCAAATCGCTCACCGAAGAAATACCAAACAAAACAAAACTTTCAACCAAATAGTTATTTCTACAAAAAAAAAAAAAAAAACAAAAAAAAAACAAAAAAATTGTTCTCAATTGTAGCAACTTCTCAATGATAAAACAAAATATCTTTTTACAATAAATCGATATTGATCAACAAACAGGCAAAGAAGAAGTTGCAACAACAATGGATTTCCCGGGATACTGTAGCCTTCATCACTGAAGATGTCTTAGTTGCAAACTGCACTATGAAAATTGTTAAACCCCTCTACATGTATTTCCCGACGGAGAGAGAGTGAACGTTAATGGCATGAATGAAGAAACCCATTGAGTAATGCTGAAACCAGTCTTATGTGATTGATTATCTAATAATGAGACTAAGTGACTTTACAGGAAAAGCATAGATGAACACCTTCAATATGAGTGTGAGTCGTCAGAGAGAGATATCACTCATTTTTAGTGATCATTAACTTGTTCTGCTGCCAGAACAACCAAACACCCAAGTGAAATGTGAGCTATATCTATGAGCGTTCATCTGAATCGACCTGTTAGACCACTTGTCGTCATAAATAATGCTATAAATCTTAAGAAATTTATTTAGATACATATATGGCTACCTTTGATAACCGAACCCGAGACTTTGATTCGGAAACAAACATTCTTCAAAATCTTTTTCAAAACATAAGATATGTAAAACCAAGTCGCAAACTTTCAAAATGATTACAATGGTTTTATATATATCTTATCATTGACAAAACTTTTATCTCAAATCTTCAATGTTAAAACTGTTATGTGATTATATCTGTCATTATTTCATCAATGATCACATAGGGGGAAATTGTTGAAAAATGTTTTTGTATGTGACCATCATTGAAATAAGAAGGACTGTTTTTATATTATCTGACAAATATTATCAGTTTATTTCAGGTTGCGTGGATTCGAGATTGAACGAGAAAACGAGAAAATAAAAGAAAAAGAGTTTTAAAGCCAAAACAAAGAAAATTATAAAAGAAAATTAAATTAAATCTATTTAAAATGAATTTTTGGAAATATATTTTCTAAATAATTTATTTTATTAGACTTAATTAATTTTATAAATTAAAAATGAATTTTTATAATTTATTTTGATTTATTTCAGATTTTTAAACATTTAAAATCAATTTAAATCAAAATAAACCAAGAAACCGGGCCAGCCCAAGCAATAGTCCAGCCCAAGAAGAAGATCCGGCCCAGCTCCCACGTCTGCGACCCGCGTACCAGCTCCAGATCCGAACCCGCCCCAGCTCCGGAACCATTTCAACTCACAGCGCAACCCGCGTGTTGACCCGCCGTCCGACCCGGTCCGAACCGCCTCCAAGATCCGGTGCACTCACATGTGACACGCGGACCTTACCCGCCCATTTCCCGATCCGACCCGACCGGCTCCGATTCATTTTGTCTCACATCAGACCCGCGACCAAACCCGGAGAACCGACCCGCCAACCCGACCCAAAGTCCGCGTGTTTCTGAGACAAAATATTACAGTTTTGGTCCCTAAACTTCCGAAAACTTATCAAAACTCACCCAAAACGTCTACAAATCCATATATAAACCATTTTACACCATTTTTTCATTACAACACAAAAATTATAAACCAAAACTCTCTCAAAAACCTCTCCAACTTCCACCATCTTATTTCCAACCTTCCAAACACCAAGAACACCATCCAAAACACCAAGAACACCTACCAAAACACCAAGAACACCTACCAAAACACCAAGAACACCAACAAAAACACCAAGAACACCAAGATCATCAAACAAGAAAACCAAGATTACCAAGATCATCAAACAAGAACAAATAGAGACACAGTCTATTAGAAATCCAGTCCAACCTTAAGCCAGTTCAATCAATCTATTGACAAACCTATTTGATATATATATATATATATATATATATATATATATATATATATATATATTAATTATAGTCATTTATATTATTTATCGCTTTAAGTCATTTAATTACTGCAATTTATATTATTTATATATCTTTCACACGGTAAACGGTGCAAACCTTTATTTGTGGCGATTAGATTATATATTTTTATTCCGCAACTTTTATTATTTATTCCGCATATTATCATTTTAATTTATATATCTGTCACACATTAAACGGTGCGAACCTTTATTTGTGGTGATCATATTTTATTTTCAACAATGAGTTTGACCCTTCTCTAAAATAAAGAGGGTGAGGAGACGCATGAGGGAGTTGCTAACCCTCATGGGGCTAGTGTGATGGCCACTAGTTCTAGTTTAACCTATACGGAGATCAAGTGATATGCTTCGTGCTTGTCATTCGTGAACTTAGGTAGGTGCCATTGAGGTGAGATGGACTTTTATGAGATGGACGTGGGTTTGGGATAGTTGCATCATGCATTACATTTGCATATCAATACTATCTATTCTGAGTAAACCTTTATGATGTTCTAAATAACTTTTGAAGTGTGTGTTAAAACTATTTTTGGGGGTTTGTCCCGAGTGTGGTAGTTCACTACTCACTCGAAATGGGTCAACCTCGGGTAAACTCACTAGGCATTTCAATTGCCTAACTTATTTTGATGTGTACTCAGGTTGAGGAGTTTAGATGACTTAGAAGAGCTGGATGTTTAGAAGACTACGGTTTGTGTGGTATCATTTGAACTATGTAATGGTATTTGAATTGTTACAACCTCGCTATTTAATAAACTAAAATGTTTTATCTAAAATGGGACCAAACGATGTTTTCCGCTACTTAAACCCAAATTATTTTCTCATTAAATCCCATGTGTTTTAAAATGATTTTGAAGGAAAATGACTTATTTGAAGATGTTGAAACTATGGTTTTACTAAAGGACGGTGATTTTTGAAATAATGATGATAAACCATGGGTTAAAATGATGTTTTATGAAAAGGCTTAAGCGAGGGTGTTTCAGTTGTGCAGCTCAATTTCAACAAAGTCAAAAACGGAAAAACCAAAACAAAATTGGAAAAGAAATGACTTGAAAGAAAACTTAACTGCAAAAACAAAAACTTCAAAATCTTCAAATTCCTCTAAATCAAAATATTCCATTCAAAAATGGGTTCCGAAGTCTGTCATTTTGTCAGTCACTTTGGACTCATCATTTTTAACTACAAACTCTTTGGAATCCTGCTCAAACACTTCGGAATCATGCTCATCACATGAGGCTTCGGAGAATTTGATTAATTTAAATGCAAATGAAATTTCTGAAGAGGCCGTAGAAAAATGGATTCAAGAATACTTTGCTTACCCTGAGGACCCAAGATTGATTGGGTACCAACTCCTTCTTGATTGATTGCAGGTTATGTCTGATGAGCGGTATGACTCAAAATGGTACATGGACAGTGGCTGCTCAAGACATATGACAGGGAGAAAGGAATATCTCAGAGATTACAGGAATTTGGATGATGCTGGAAACGTACGCTTTGGTAATAATGAAACATGTCCAATTCGGGGATATGGAAAAATAACAAATGGCCAATTCACTATCAACCGAGTGGCATTTGTTGAAGGACTAAAACATAATCTCGTGAGTATATCTCAATTGGTGGTTGGAACGGGAAACGCTGTAACTTTCAACAACCAAGGGAGTATAATCACCAAAGAAGCAACAAACGAAGTCTTACTGAAATCAGAAAGGAAGGGATCCATGTTTCCCTTAAATCTGAAGCCAGTAACAGGTGGGCAATCTCTATGTCTTCTCTCCAAAGCCAACTCCGATGTCAGCTGGTTATGGCACCGAAGACTTGCCCATCTGAACTTCAAAGATCTGAACAAGTTGGTGGCCATGGATCTGGTTCGAGGGATGCCAGCTCTCAAATTTGACAATGATTCTCTTTGCTCTGCATGTGAACATGGCAAGCAGACAAAACAAAGACATCCTACAGTGATCAACCCCAAAATCACTGAACCGCTTTCCGTTCTATACATAGATTTGTGTGGACCATCTGCAATAGAATCAATAGGAAAGAAGAAGTACATTCTGGTTATTGTTGATGACTATTCAAGGTTTACTTGGGTGATATTCCTCCGGAACAAGTCCGATGCAGCTGAAGAAATCATCAACTTTCTAAAGAAAATGGAATTGATGCTTAACAAGAAAGTCCGAACTGTGCACAGTGACAACGGTTCGGAGTTCAAAAATCAGACTCTTGATGGATTCTTGAAAACAAAGGGGATTAACCACAACTTCTCAGCACCCTACACTCCTCAACAAAACGGTGTTGTAGAAAGAAGAAATCACTCCCTGTGTGAAGCTGCAAGAACAATGCTCAACTTTGCAAATTTGCCCATGTACTTCTGGGCCGAAGCAATTTCTACTGCATGCTTTACTCAAAACAGATCCTATATTCACAAAAGATTCCATATTACACCTTACGAAGTACTCAACCGAAGAAAGCCGAATGTCAAATTCCTTCACATCTTTGGTTATCGGTGTTTTATCTTGAACATGAAGGATCACTTAACCAAGTTCGATAAAAAATCAGAAGAAGGCATCTTTCTTGGTTACTCTCAAGACTCAAAAGCCTACAGAGTCATGAACAAGAAAACTCGCAAAATCGAAGAAACCTTTAATCTAAGGTTTGATGACTACTACATCAAGAAGTCTCTGCATCCTTTTCCTATGTCTTCAATCTTTCCAAACCCTGCTGTAGAAGCTGCTAAAATCACAACATTCGACACAGACTTCTCACTTTTATTTGACCAACCTGAAAGAGCTGTGGACTCCGAAGTCAGAGCACCAGACAACCATGAATCTGAACTCTCCAAGCTCACAGACGGACCCGATGACTCTTCTACAAGCAGCATACAAAGACCATCTTCTATTGAGGAAGAGTCATCTAATCAAAGTTTGGAAAATGTAAGTGTTGAGGGGGAGCCATCAAACCGATGTGCTGGAAATTTAAGGACTAATGATGAAACAACCAAAAGTCCAAGAGGTTCCAACACTCTTGTCTCTACTCCCCAGTCAATTTCAAATATCATATCCATGTATCCAACAATCCAGGGGGAGCCAGAAATTGCGACTCCGAATTCAGCCACAACAATCGCTTCGGATAAAGCTACAACTTCTTCAACTCCAACAAATGTCCAGGGGGAGCACATATCAAACTCAACCTCACAATTACACACACTACAAACCAACACAAATTCAAATAATCACTTGCTAATGGATGATTTTCCCTCCACTTCGGGATATCCCTCAGACATTGAGGACATCGATGCTGAAGGACCTCCTGATTTTGATCCAAACTATCCTCCTTTGGACAAATGGACGAAAAATCATCCTCCATCACTTGTCATTGGTGATGTTCGAGATAAAGTACTGACTCGTGCACAACTTCACCAAAAGCAATTAGATCTCAACAAAAATTCAGAGTTGTGCATGTTCAATGTCTTTATTTCTAAGGTAGAACCTAAGAACGTCAAAGATGCATTTGATCACTCAGACTGGATTGAAGCAATGCAATTGGAATTAGAAGAATTTGAAAGAAACAAAGTCTGGAGGCTAATTCCAAAACCTGCAAATGCCTCAATTGTCGGTCTCAAATGGGTGTATCGTAACAAGCTAGACACCAAAGGCAACGTAGTTCGGAACAAAGCTAGGTTGGTTGTCAAGGGTTACTGTCAACAGGAGGGGATTGATTATGAAGAAACTTTCGCTCCTGTTGCCAGACTCGAATCAGTTCGGATATTTTTAGCTTATGCTGCACACAAAAATTTTGATGTCTATCAAATGGACGTTAAATGTGCTTTTCTGAATGGTGATCTCGAGGAAACCGTTTTTGTTGAACAACCACCTGGTTTTGAAAGTAAAACTCATCCAAATTATTGTTATGTGCTAGACAAAGCAGTCTATGGTTTAAAAGAAGCTCCAAGAGCTTGGTATGAAACCTTGACCAAATTTTTAAAAGAATCAAACTTCAAACAGGGATCAGTAGATCCAACACTTTTTAGAAAGAAAGTTGGATCTCACTTGATGTTAGTCCAAATTTATGTGGATGACATAATCTTTGGATCTACTGACCCCAATTTGTCAAAAGACTTTGAAAAACTGATGAAAAGCAAATTTCAAATGAGTATGATGGAAAAAATAAACTTCTTTCTTGGTTTACAAATCAAACAATCTAAGGAGGGGATATTCATCAATCAACAAAAATATACGAAGAGTCTGCTTGAACGCTTCGGAATGACTAACTGCTCCAAAGCAAAAGTTCCTTTGCCTGCAGGTACAAGGTTAAATCCATCATTGGACAAACCAAAGACCGACATACAGCAATACCGAAGCATGATTGGATCATTGCTCTATCTTAAAGCCAGTCGTCCTGACATCATGTTTGCAGTCTGCAATTGTGCAAGATATCAGGCTGATCCAAGGGAACCTCACTTGGCTGCTGTTAAGACAATATTCCGATATCTTCATGGAACTACTGCTTATGGTCTATGGTATCCAGCAAACTCTGGTTTCTACATTCAAGCATACTCAGACTCTGATCTTGGTGGATGCTCTATTGATCGCAAGAGTACTTCGGGGGGTTGTCAATTCTTAGATGGAAAACTTATCAGCTGACAATCCAAGAAACAAACTTGTGTCTCTATCTCCACCGTAGAGGCTGAATATGTAGCAGCTGCTGTATGCACTTCTCAGATCATTTGGATTCAAAGTCAATTGAAAGACTATGCCATCAATATGAGAAAAATTCCTCTGTTCTGTGACTCTCAAAGTGCAATTCGTATATGCCACAATCCAGTTCAACATTCCAAGACGAAGCATATAGCTCTTCGCTATCACTTCATCAAAAGTCATGTTGAGGAGGGGAATATTGAGGTGCACTTTGTTCACACTACAGAACAATTGGCAGATATCTTCACAAAGGCTCTAAATGAAGAAGCATTCACAAGAATCGTTCGAGGACTTGGAATGATAGATGGATCAACTCTTCAATAATTCTCAGATTTGTTCACTCTTACTCTGTTCTAAAATTTCATAAAAATAAACTCCGCAGTCCCCCGAAGTCAATCTTATCTTCGAAGCTCATCGGAGAACTTGCTATCTTGAAATTTTACAAAAGGAATAGACTCCGCAGATCCCCGAAGTCAATTCTGGCTTCGGAGGTCATCGGAGAAAAACAAGCAAAAACACTTGCCACTTCCCCGCAGTACTCCGAAGTAAAATATCACTTCGGAGCTCTGCGGAACAAACTCTTCTTCAAAATAAATCCTTCAAAATTGAAAACCACTTGAACAAATATTAACTTCATAAAAATAAAGAGTTGTTTTAAGACTAAGAAAATTCAAAAACAAGAAAAACTTATATCAAACGAAAAGAAAACTCTGATGTAAATGACAAAATTTAACTTTACTCTCATGAATTAACCAAGTAAAGGACAAAACTTTGATTTTAGATTCTGAAAATCATACCTTATTGCACTAAAAGGTATTTGGGAATCGACTTGAAACATTGGTAAGAAAACAGACTTCGAAATGAGGTCAAGGCTATTTTACACTTTGAAGCCCTGTTTGATTTCAATAACCTCAACATAATGTCTATTTCTAACCACCCCTCGAAACTTGACTCGCTTCAACTTCAAATTAATCATGTAGCCTCAAAACTACAAAGGATAATTCAAAGTGCTCCGAAGTTTTCATCAAAAATAGAACCAACATCGTTTGATAAGTAAATTTAAATCTCTTTTCATTAAATGATACAAAATTGAACTATATGAAGATTTTCACTCACAGGGATTGTTTAAAACAAAAACTAAAAGCATCAAAGAAAGAAACCAAATGGTGATGCTCTATGTCTTCGTATAAGGAAATTCGTAAAAGAAAACAAGAAAGAAAAATATAAAACACTTGTCAAAAGAAACAAAGACAAACAAAAATCAAAAGATAACCAAGGGAATGCAAAAGGAAAATCAGCATTCAAAAGCTTATTCTTCTGTTTTAAATAACAGTACAAGGAGCTCCTATAACATAGTCGAGTACCTTTTAGAAGAATATGAACATTTCAAGTAGTCTGTCTTAAATGATAAAGTAGGAGTGGTGTACGAAGCTCAAAGTCTTGTCATCTGAGCTTAGTATCCAAACACTTCAACTGATGAAATGGAATAAATTTTTCAAATGAATCTTTAAAACAATCCAATCAAATCTTCTGAAACACTTCTGATGTTCAATTCATGAATGAAAATTTCTTTAAATTTCAAATACAAAGGATGTTATCTTTATTATATTTGAAAATTTTGAAGCAAATAAGCACAACACAAAACATGTTTCCTAATGTGAAATCAAGTAAGTGATGGGGTGATTAGACTTAAAAATTCATGATCGATATTGAATCAAACAAACTTCCAATTGAAAAATGGACTTCCAACATGATTCGAACGACTCTAAACTTTAATTCGTTAAAACATCTTTTCATAATATTCATGAAAGCTAAAGTTAGACAAAATATTGCATCAGTCAAAAGGAAAATCAAAAACTTATAGAAAAACAAAGAGAAAAACATATGGACTTTGTTACACTGGTGAACACTTTTCAATCGTTTGTTAATCACCGAAGTAACAGAACTCTCTTCGGAGTCCATAACAAAAACACCAAAGTGAGGAACTTTATGCTCCGAAGCGCAATGTCAACGGTCATAATTTTTCATAACTACGAAGTCAATTAAATGTTCAAATGATTTTCACATTTATGATAAATAACAGAGACAAACATTCCCTGAGTTTTAACTGTTTACATACAGCTGTCAATAAAAATTAAATGAAAACATTATTCATAATGACGTCTCAAGAAGTTAACGGTTCAAATTTTGAATCATTGTAACTGACAGCCGTATATTTCTCCTTTTGCAGAGAAAGTGGGACGAGCAGGTGATGAGGTGTCCACCTACTACTGGACCATCTTAAACGTGCATTAAATGGCATTGGGACCACGAATACTATATAAACTTTCCATCTCTTCCATCGCACTCTTTACGCAAACCTTACATTCTAATTCTCTCTGCAAACACAACATACTTCATCTTCTTCATCAAACCTCCAACAATGGCCGCTGAAGGATCTTCTCAAACCACTGAAGCTATTTCAGTACCTGTTCTCAAAAGCCAGTCAGCAAATCTAGTACTACGCACCAACCTTCAACTCTACCCTAAGCCCATCGATGCTCTTGTTGAATGCTTGCAGAGATCGATTCTTGGCTATGCCCTAACCTGCACACCATCGATTCCAGCAACACTTGTTCACAGGGCACATTACACCTCGAATGCCCTGTTCGATACGAACAATCATGTAAAAGCCGTATTCTTCGAAACCATAGATGTAAAGGGAAAAACTAAGAAAGTGCAACTGACCAAGGAGAAATTTGCTGAGGCTCTTCATCTTCCCATCTACGATCCTAAGGAGATTGTGACTCCTTCTGCTGAGCAACTCGTCGATATGTTCAATGAAATGGGGTACTTTCCCCAACTCGAGAAGATCAGCTTATTTAAGAAGAACCAATTGCCCGATATGTGGAGATACTTCTTTAGTATCTTCCTCAGATGTCTGTCTGGAAGAACTTCAGGATTATATTCTGCAAGTGTGGCGTTTCATAGCATGCTCTTCGGAATCTACTATGATGTCAAAGTCGATTACGTCTCTATTCTGTGGGCTGACTTCTGTTCACACATCAATCATAGTCTGAAAGGGACTGAAATTTCAAATGCGAGGTTCTGGGCAATTGTTGTTCATGCCCATTATCAAAAGACTGGATATGTGGCAGACGTCTCTCTCGCCGAAATGAGGTACACTCCAATCACTATATCGCCTTTGGATAATGAACCAGCAGTCTACTGTGCACAAATACCTATAGCCATGCTCTCCAAAGTTCCCATGGAATGTATTGAAGTAAGCTCTTACCGCAACACCTTGGTGATTCCTTATCCCACTCATGATCTAAGCAAGGAGACATCTGTGAAAGAAATCCCTAAAGGAAAAGGGAAGAGGAAAATAGCTGGTGGACCCAGTGGTCCTAAAAAGGAAGAGAAGAAAAGAAAAACTTCGGTTAAAACCACACCGAAGAGGAAACAGCCTAAGGGGCAAAGAAAGATCATGGTTGTGGATGAGTCTTCGGACTCAGAAAGGACTCCATCCACGGTCCATGAAGAAGAACAAGAAGAAGAAATGCTTGCTGATCAACCTCCTTCTCCTACATCACCACCACATACAACTGTCCCTCCTTCACCACCAAAAACAACTAAACCACCTACACCACCACAAATAACTGTCCCTCCTTCACCACCAAAATCAACCAGACCTGAAACACCTCCACATACAATTCCTCTTTCACCACCACCAACAACTGCTCCCCCATCCTCCGAAATACCTGTCACTGGTATCGACTTCTCTTTACCAGAGTTTGATTTACCCATATCACCACCAAGACAAAACCCCACTTCGGCAGCACTCTTCGAAGCTTTTCACATGGCTCCCTTGAGTGTTGAAGGAGCATCAGAAGAAGATCTGCCAGATGAAGGCTTTGTACTAATGAAACAGTACAAAGTCCTCAACTCCAAGCTTGACATGCTTATTCAAGCTCAAACAGGATTTGACCCCAGAAAGCCGACCATTGGTGATATCTCTGAAGAGATAGAGTCCTTGGAGTTCACTCTATCCAAAGGAATAAAGGAGTCTGTAGATAGTCTTGAGAAGAAGCTCTTGGATGAACAAAATAAGATCCAATCTTCCTTCGAAAAGAAGCTGGAATCCGCTGTCACCTCCATCAACAAGAAGGTTGATGCTTTCATTGAGAAAACCGATAAAACAAACTCCGAAGTCATGAAAACCTTGCAAGGACTTCGGAGTGAAATCCAGCAAAGTACCAAGCTTGAAAAACAGCTTGATGAGGCTAGAGCAAAAATTGAAGATCTCACTGCCGCCCAAACCACTTCGGATGTCACCAAATTTACAGAGGAACTGAAACGAACAAATGCAGCTCTCACACAAGATTTGATTACAAAATTGAGAGTTGCACTTTAGCCTCTGATATGTTTCTCTGACAGATTGTCTAGGCCACAGGGCGTGCCTAGACAGATCCCTGTAGCCACTGCAGGTCCTACAACCTCAACTATCACAACCACTGGCATGGGTGCTAGTGGATCGGCTGGTGCTGGAAGTTCAACAGACCGATCACCAGAGAACATCATTGCTCCACACATGGAAGAGATATACAAGGCCAGAAGAGCAGACTACGATTTAATGATCAAAATAAATGAATTTGCTCGAAATAATGGTGAGTGGACAGTTGAGACAATCAAGCTGTTTGGATTTCAAAATCCAAATGTACTTAATAGACTTCCTCTTCGGAGTTTTGCAATTGTTGACTCCGAAGACATCCAGCTTGACATTCCATTCAATCCGAAGACTTTTGCTTTCCTTTAATTCGTCACTTCGGTACCAGAGGATCAGAAAGCAAGTTTTTGGACGAATAAAATAAACTTTCATGCCAAATACATTCAAAGGCAAAGCTATGTTTGGAGCCTAAACAAGATCAAGAAAATCATTTCAATAAAAGAAGCTGAAAAATACTTAGGCTTCAGAAATTATGAATTTCTTGTGCTTAGGGGGGCAGACGAAGTTGAATCCAGGTTTTCAATAGCAGACTTCCCCATCATGAATCCTATGGACTTCATCCAGATTCTTGATCTTCTGCGAACCGGGGGTCCTGCTCATGCTGAAATGTCTACCATTGCTATCAAAAATCACCTTTTGGGCTTCCTCAACAATTATCTTCTCCGATTTGCAAAGCATGACCTGGAGCTATGTTCCTACTACAGACAACCCTTGAATACTCCTCCTGTTGTAGTTCGGAACATTGCTAGATTCAAAAATGGAGAGATCTTAGACGAACCTTATGGCGTAGTTTTTAAAGGACTTCGAAATGAAACCGAAGTCACATTCAAGTTCTTTGAAATTGACTACATAGGCCTCCATCCCTCCTCCTTCATCTCAGGAATGATTTCTCACGTGAACGCCTGCCATGCAAATTCAACTAAGAAGAAGAAGAAGTTCATAGACCATATGAACTGGTATCTTGCTGTGAGAAAGACTCTGAAGCGAGCTTACAAAAGAAACTTTCAAGTATAGACTTCGGATACACTTCACACAAAGGGGGAGATTGTTGAGAAATTTTGTGATGAAGTGTTGACATATCCGAAGTCAAACCCATGAAGAAAACCCCGAAGTGAATAAACAAGAGAAGACACCGAAGTCTAAAGACTCCGAAGTGCAATGCATAGAGGATCCGGAGACCTTACAGTCTGTCATCTTGTCTTTTGTGTGCACGCATATAGTACAATACGTGTTGCATGAATCTTCTATCCTATTGGCTAGTACACTGATAGGATATTCTCTGTAAAAGATGTACTATTGGTATCACTGATTCAGTATAAATATCAGTGATACCATACCGTGTCTAGAGTGAGATTACGAGATTAACTTACGAGAATTGTATATCTCCAAGATAGAAAACCCCATTGTAAAACCAAGTTCAAATCAAATCATTCGGCACATGTTATTCATATTACTCTGTTCAATTAGCTTTGTTGCATTCTAATCGTGTGATTGATTGTGCTATTGATTGTATATCTATATTAGTTCATCTAATTTCATATTTCAACTCCCTACAGCATTCACAATCGAAGATAACAACGCAGTCACTACTTGCACTACTTTTACTTCAGCTGAAGTAATAACCCGAATTTGATTCTATCGCAACTATTCACAAGTTGCTGGTCAAGACTCACTTAGTACTTTCACCAGTACGATCTCCTTACTATGATTTTTCCAACACCATAAGCGACCAATCCATGCCGAACATTCACCACCCCCACTACACAGAGTGCATTTCCCATCATTAACTTACTTCCAACTAAACATTCACCACCCCCACTATCACCCTTCAAATGATCCGGGTCACCTTTTCATCATTACACTCCACCTATTAGATGAGTATCTAGAAAAACTCCATATTGCAGCAACTGCACCAGCTCCTTGTCAGTCCAACCGAACTCCCTATGACGTCCCATTCTTTTTAACTCCATATCTACTTTTCTGATTACGGACATTCATCAAAGGACAACGTCAAGCAGTAAAGGAAACAAACTAAAACACCCTACTAGCACCATATACTCCTATAACACAACAACACACCTTCACCTATTATGGTTTAAGTCTAGGAATCTACACTACTGACACCTAGTTCACTTAAACCACGGCTCTAATACCAACCTGTAGCGCCCCAAAAATCCAACATCGCGTATTTACAACATTTGAATAGAACTGTACAAATTTGGTTTTTAAAACATATACTCGATGTCTAGGAAGCGATAAATGGATATCTTCAAGATCGTTTCATGATCCAGTCAGGCATTACTACACCTAATTCCTACAAAAAACCACAACAAAACAACGTAAGCAAAAGCCCTTAGTGAATAACTCTACTACAACGAGATAAAATTTACAACAAAACTTTTGAAGCTAAACCACATTTCGATATTTCACCAATCAACTGTAACCTGAAAATCCAACACCAATTACAAAAATCATAATACTTAAATCACCATCTGTGTAACATACCATATTTATAATTAACACCATTCATTTGTCACCTGAACGCCAACATCAATAAAATGCATCATAACAACAAAGTCACCATTAGCGTAAATACACCACATATAAAACTAACACCAATATGGAAACCATTCACCGAAGAATCTTGGGCTTTTCACCAACCCAAAGATCTATCACCAACACTCGGGTACACTGATTTATCACCCATCTTGGATTACATCGTACGGTTGTAAAATAACGCTATACAACCATCTGAATACCTTAGAGAACATTAACAATTAACCACCAAGTAACACACCTTTATAACCATCCACCATTACACCATTCTTATTTAGAAACAACTACTTTAAGGGTTTTACCTATGTTAACACACAAGGTTCTTATCTAACATCATCATACGATATACACAAACATATGATTAGACAAGATACAACATACAACCTAGCACCAATAAGTTCATATGATTACACAAGATACAACATACAGCCTAGCACTAGTAAGTTGAATAAAGTTACTCACCTGTAGTCTAATTTCCAAAAGCAACTAGATCTGTTGTTTTAAAGCTTCCTTATTCATACTTATCTACAAAGGAATAAAGTTTAAACCTTCCTTAGTCTAAGCATAACACCCATTCAGCTTACAAAACAAAATTTCCATAGTTTTCCATTACCACCTAGATAAAGGCATTATCCTTACAGATAGATTCTCTATCTATGAACATTTTGCTAGGTTTAGTTCAAAACCCCCGTTATTTCAACTCCCAAACACGATAGAAATCAAGATCTAACACATGCAAAAGGATTTCACAACCAAACCCTAAATCCCCAAACCGTCACCCACTCCCACATTCTACAATCAAGTTGAATTGACCATAGATTTCACATGATTTAGGATACTAACCTTGATTATTGCACTTGATGTGAAAACCCCTTTGATTTCCACCTTCTATAGCAAGATTTGACCAAATGGCTCCAAAAACCCTTTTTTTCACATGTTTCCGACTTCTGCTGCGTTATTCCTTTCAAAATGAGCACGATAAGGGTTTTTAAAATGGCTGCTGTCAGACCACCATTAGCGCCGCTAATATATAACATTAGCGTTGCTAAATTTTAGCTCGAGGGATTCTTCAGACAGCTTGATACTTTTCACTCAGCTTGAACCATAATAGCATTCTACTTATATTAGCGCCGCTAATATACGTGGTTAGCAATGCTAACGAGGTTGCAGCTGACGTTCTACCAATTTTTCCTGCTACTACACTTTCAAAAAGAATTTCCAACCATACACTCGCTATGTAACTAAGATTCCAAGTATTTGTACAACTGATAATGGACAATTATCCTTTATTCACACAAATTTAAAGCTCAAAACACTTACCCCCAAAATTGGGATGCTACATATACATATATAATACTACGCCATTTGATAGTTTTGTTGGGATTTGATCATAATAACAAAACATTTATGTAGTGGAAGATTGACAACGTCTAGTGATATTACATATTTTAGTCGTTGTTGAGCCCTATTCTTAGTGAAATTATATCATATATATCATGGTATTCTCACTTTTCGTGCCAGTACTTGTTTGGAAGGAAATAATGAAAACTGGGACCAAAAGCCTGCAAATTGGAAGAAGTTTGGAGAAGAAGATAAAATCAGGAAAATACGCATGCATGCCGCGGAAATCCTCAATGCGCGACGCGGGTTTGAGGCGGTGGAACAAATTCAAATGCCGAGAAAACGGGAAGAGATCACTATGCACGACACGGGAACCATAAATGGGGAATTTTGCAAATATAAATAGAGGCTTTTTTAGCCGAAAACCCTAGCAAAGACCTGATGTAAAATCGACCTCAAGGCTTTTTGACTCCGAGATTTAGCTTCAGCAACGTCATATTTGGTATTTCATGTTTTTATTATTTATTTTCATTTAGTTAGATAGTTGGCAATCATTGGCTAGTATCTTTGGGAGTGACAACCACTGATATTTGGCTTTAGTTTCTGTTTTTGAATCTTTTGTTACTGTATTGAAACCGTGGATCTGAGTTTGGTTTATAATAATCATTTAGTTACAAGTAATTGTTGGTTTTTCGGTGTTTTATGCTTGTTATTGGATTGTGCATGTTTGGATGCATGTATGACCTTGTTTTGACTGATTTCCTTTGCTGATTTCAGTGACCAACTAGGGTTAGCTTCTTAGGTTTGAACTTAGCCAGTGACTGTTCATTTGGACTTGTAGTTATTGGTTTGGTTTATGCCTTATTTGTGTTTGGTGATTGAATGCCTTTGCTTGCTTCTGAATTAGAGATGTACTTCTGATTTCAGTAAGTGACTAGGTTTGGTTGAAGCTCAGCTTAGTCTATGCTTGTTTGGGATTGTTTTGATTTAAGTTTTCTGGAAGTAGTAGTCAAAAGCTTAGGACCTAGGTCCTCTGACTTTAGCGTGACACTGCAATTGGTAATCTGTCACATGTCTTGACCACGTAACTCCTGCGGATTGACCCTGACTACCACTGTGCTAGTGTGTGTGTGTGTTAGGTATTTCTCTTATTTTTTACCGCACGACGACCTAGGCGTGTCAAATTTTGGAGCCGCTGCCGGGGAGTTCTGAGCTTAAGATTAGGTGATTTGTAGGAACTTTAGTTTCTGAGTTTTCTTTTTGTGAGTTTCATTTGGATTAGTATTTTGCTTTTTGATTTTTCAGGCATGTTGCACTAGTGCATGCGTACCCGCAGGGGTGAGCAAGTATCCCCTTTGCGTTTTGACCTTGAGATGGAGCGAACTGCGTGTAAAATCCGTGCACGTAGGCGTTCCAATATCATGAGTTTTAGTAACATCAGTAGTAGTCCAGAGCATGTTGCCCAGGAACCCTCGGGTGAGGCAACGTGGATGTCTTTTATTCCCTTAGTTTCAGAGTTTCATTTCGGGAGCATGAGTGCTTCTGGTGGTGCAGTTTCAGCCCCTGCACTTATACCATCATGCACTCCGCCATCGATTCCACCATTTCCACCTGTATCGCAACCACAATCCACAAACCCATTTACCTCTGCCATGTCTTGGGGAGCGTCGACCTGTGATGGCACCCCAATAGCTAGACAGCAGACACCCATTTCACAACCACTTTCACAACCACAACCAGTACTATTTAAACCTCAAACCACATTTCAACCTACACAACCGCAACAATACCAGCAACCTCCTCAACAACAGTACCAATATCAAGAGACAGAGGAGAGATATGATGAGGAAGATGAAGGATGGGTTCCACCAGCACCACAGCAGCCATGGAACTGAGGTCGAGGACCTCCAAGAAGAGCACAACAACATCAACCACTACAAGGTCAGCAGGGATATAACGATCATCACTTTTACGGTAATCCTGCTCAACCTTTATATTTTGCACAACCGAAGAGGCAATCAGTTGCATCACATTTCCAGCCACGGGAATATAATGACTCATCGCCTATTTTCATTCCTGAAAATGTTGAATCACAAGTAGAAATCGGGCCTCAGTTGCTAGGAATATTATCGGAATTTAGGGGATACAAACAGGATGACCCATACAATCACTTGTATGAGTTTATAGCTATTGCCAATGCTAACACCCCTAGGAACACTAATAGGAACATTTTTAGGCTTAGGTTATTCCCATTCACTCTTAAAGACAAAGCCAAATATTGGTTTACGTCTTTGCCAGTAAACAGCATCACTACATGGGACCAGCTCAAGGCCAAGTTCTTACAAGAGTTCTATCTGGCAAGCAAGACCACCGAAATCAGAAGGGCCATTCAGGATTTCTAGCAGAAGCTGGGAGAAGATTTTCATGAAGCATGGGATAGGTTAAAGGAGCTGATGAGGTCGTGCCCTCATCAAGACATTCCAAAGTGGCAACTGGTCAAGTTGTTTTTCGAAGGAGCAAGTGAGATAAACCAAGCCATGATCAACGCGTCATCTAGTGGTACTATTATGATGCAAGACCCAGAAGAGGCTTGGCAGTTTTTAGAACAACTAAGCAATGGCTCCAAAGCAAATTTTTCCACTAGAAAGACGGTAGGCACAACTGCAGCAGTGGGAGCTGATGCTGATTGGAAAAAGGAGGTAAAGAAGGAGATAAGTGAACTCAATAAGAAGTTTGACAGGCTTATGTCTACGTTGCAGAATGGACCTCAGAGTCAACCACAAGGAGGTCAAGGAGGACCAAAAACTCAGTAAGCGAATCAAGTTTATAGCCAGGGTCAAGGTCAGTATAACAATGGACGACCCTATAGACCATATAACCAAGGGCAGCAGAACTTCAGTAACTAGAGACAGAATAACTACCAAGGCCAATCGTCTAATCAACCTAGGCCATACCAGCCCGAAAACAATAATGGAAATGCGAGTGGGAGTGGTAGCAACAACAACAATAGGGGGCCCAACACTGCTGTCAATAATGCCCCAGGGACTCAAGAAGATTTGGTTGCAAAAATGTATGAAATGTTCAGCGCTACTCAGCAGCAGTCCCAAGCCAACGCAAAAGCTATCGCGAACAAGGAAAGGCAAATTGGCCCAATGGCTGATGACCAACGAAAGAGAGACAATGGAAAGCTGCCAAGTACCACAGAAGTTAATCCAACCCATGGTCAGCAGGCCAGGAAGGAACACGTCAACAATGTCGAGGCTGAATGGAGGAAAGTCACCTTGGAGGACTTACTAGAATCAGGAGTTGAGGCTGAGCTGGAGAAAGAAGAAAAAGTCCAGGAAGAGTTGGATATTAAAGAAGAAAGTAAGAGAGAAACAGGCAAAAAGGAAATTCCTGTTAAGGAGGGAACTCAACCAAAGGAGGACAAGGATGTCCAGGAGGAAAAGCAGTCAACAATAGCAGGAATCAAACAAAGAAAAATGGATAAGAAAGGGAAGAAGAAGCAGGAAGCACCCAAATTGACAGGACCATCAATGAATCAACCCTTGTGGGATGAACTTAAGGACGCTCCTGAGGATACAAGAATCCTTCAGGAGATGTGTGAGAAAAATGGAAAAAGTAAGATCCCCACACCGGACACTGTGAGGTTGACAATTAAAGCTAGTGAGGCACTGTTGGGAACACTTCCCAAGAAAGAAAAGGATCCTGGGTCACCATTAATCACTGCTACTATAGGAGATGTGGTTATTCGGAACACCTTGCTGGATTTGGGAGCAAGTGTGAACGTGCTGCCGGGATACTTGTATGATAAGTACAAGAATGAAGAATTAGAGCCGGCAAAGACTGTGTTGCAATTGGCTGATCAGTCAACAAAAGTATCCCGTGGTAAGGTGACTAATGTCATAGTAAAAGTTGGGGACTTCTTTTATCCTATAGACTTTTTAGTCATGGAGTATGAAAGCTTGGAAGACGCGCCTGCGCTCATATTAGGACGTCCATTTTTAGCTACGGCTGGCGCTGTTATTGACTGCAAGACAGGAGATCTAGACATCTTCTTTGGGACGCGAAAAAGAAGGCTGAATATGTTTGGAAGTCCAGTATCTCTACCTCAAGGGTATGATGACAAGCAATTAAACAGAAGCATGCTAATGGATCCTGGGATTAGGAACAAAAGAAAAATATGGACGCGAACGGGAGAATGAGGTAAAGAGGAGATTTTAAAGGAAACTAAGGAGCACCCGTTGTCCACCATTGACAAGGAGCAGCTGCTAGACATGATGGAGATGTTGGAGGCAAGACACCAGCAGTATGAGAAAGAAGCAAGAGAAAGAGAAGCAAAAGTCTTCAAGCTCCTGGAATCGCAGCAACAATGGATTAGTGGAGTGAGTGATAGGATGACACAACTCACATCTTTGATGTCAATGATGGCCCATAATTTCATGCCAGAGTTCAAGCAGATGTCATCAGGAGTTCAAGAAGAAGAATAGGAGTAGGTACACTATGTCTGGCTGAAGACGTTAAACTTAGCGCTTGTTGGGAGGCAACCCATCATGTCATAGGTTAGGTTCTGCATTTCTTAGGAGTAATTAGGAAAATTATATCATCGTCATTTGCAGGTATTATTGGTCCAAGGCAAATGTGGGGTTGTTTGAAGAAATTTGAATTTTTGGTAACCACGTCGCGGGTTGTGCAATTGTGCGCCACGGGATCGTAAACCAATCCGAGGAGCAGGGGTTGATTTGGGGACACGCGCGTTGCGGTTTGTGCATTAGCGCGCCGTGGGAATTGATCAGTCGGAATTCTTCGATATTAAGGTAAGCCGCGACATTATTCACACACACCACGCCTCGGAGCTCTGATCACCCAAAATTTCTCGTGTTTTTTCTTGCTCATTTCATTCCTACTACCAAGGTACGTCATTCTAACTAGTTTTTACGTGTTTAAACAAGTAATTAGATAGTTAATTTGGTTGATTTCTCCAAAAACTTCAAAACCTAGAAATCGCCAATGCTAACTCATAGGGTGTTTCTTTTGCCAAATAAAGACCCTAGACGAGTTAGTCGGCACTTAGGCTACCTTGTAGTGTATTTGGATTGAGTTTAAACAGGTTAAATAATGAGTTTGGTATTGGATTTTGAAACAGCCGCTCGCCGCGCTGCGCCATGGTTCTTGGGCCGTGCCGTGGTGCGGTGGGGAAGAAAAGGACTGAATTTGCAAAAAAAATTTCATTGTCTAGATGTCTTTCAGACTAGATCACCAGTTTCTCCAGTTTTCTGAGGGGCCAGCCAGCTCCGTGGAGTATAGATCGAGGAGGGATGCACTGTCAGGTCGCCGGGTTCTTGAGGCGACAGTTATTGACCTGGACATCCTCAGGGATGCGAGGCTCTGGGGAGAGATCGAGCCATTCCTCCACCGTACATGGACCCACGAAGATGCCTCATTCACATGCCGAGGTTGGGACAGACTGATGGCCACCGAGGAGGATGTAGTCTACACAGAGCTTCTCTTGGAGTTCTTGTCCACAGTCCAGTTTGAACCTGGAGGTACAGATGCCCGTTCTAGGCTGATACGGTTCAGATTGGGGGGTGTGCAGAGGGAGTGCAACCTCCGCGAGTTTGGGAGGCGCACCGGCATATACACCGAGACGGACCTGCAGAACCGCCACTTCACGCAGTTCATGGGTGCATGCATTCAGGGGCAGCCCGAGAGGGATGCCAATATGGAGATTTGGACACCGTTGTCCAATGTATTCTATGAGGCGGGGACATCCAGAGAGAGCCATCTTCACGACCCACTTCACAGACTCATGCACCGCATCGTCTCCACCTCCATCATACACAGGAAGGGGGGTGAGAAGGTGTCTGGGGATGACCTGACTTATCTCTGGGTTCTCCTTGAACCCTCCAGGTTCCTTCACCTTCCATTCGCCCTAACCATTGCCCTGTCCACCCGTGCGACCGGAGCATCCGCCTGCAGTCCTCTGGGTCGGGGGTACTTCATCACCCGTTTGGCCTGCTCGTACCGGATCCTTACTGCTCTAGTTGTGGCATCATTGACCACGTTACCTCCAGTTCGCACTACAGCGCGAGCCCTGGAGAAGATGGGGCTCATTGAGTAGCAGCGCCCGGGCCAGTTTGTGAGGGTGGCGACTGAGGCACCCTAGGACCCCTAGCCAGCTTACGCCCAGCGGGGCAGGAGACGCCGGAGGCAGGCAGCTGCACCAGCAGAGCCAGCACCACAGCCACAGCAGGAGGAGGTGACAGAGATGAGGCGATTACATGATCGAGTCGCCAGGATGGAGGAGCAGCTGGAGTGGATCGGGGGAGTACTTTTGGAGTTGGCCACACAGCAGGGACACCGCCCCCGACCATTCCCAGCCCAAGCTCATGATCATAAGGCTGGTTCTTCCAGGCCACCAGGTGGCGATTGATGTATTTTCTTTTCATTTATTTTTTGGGATATATGTACTGTACCTATGACACACTACTATCTCTTGATTGTTTATATTTTATTTGTTTTGTTTGCATTTAATGTTTTGTTAAGTCATGCATGTTATACCAAAATGGGAGGAGTTGTCTCAAATAAGTGTGGGGTCACCGTGCCCCCTCCACTTGTTTTGACCACCGGCGTGTTCACTGTTGTGTTACAACTCCAGAATGCGAAATCAAGGACCTTTTTGTTTGTAATTTGTACCTGTGATACCGAGTACCAATCAAGCGATCTACCGTCCAAAGGGGTAACTCTTTCTCCCTTGTTCTAAATAATTTTTGTACAACGGGGATGTTGTACGGTTTTAAGTGTGGGGTGTGGACGATCGAAAGAGTAGTTTTTGAAATTTTTGCGGGAAAAGACCAATTTTCAAATTTTTAGCAATTTTTCAAAATTTTTAATAAATTGTAATTTTGAAACGAATGGTTTGTGATTGTTTATAGCATTAGTATTTTTCGAGAAATACTATGTAGTTGTTACCATGCTATTAGCTTAGTCAAACAAGTTGAGTTGTATGAGTTTAGACGATTAGAGTGTTTTAGGATTGGAATTTAGGAAGGGACTGTCAATCAATGGCCTTTGTTGTTCGAGCCGGTAGGTCTGAAAAGGGTGGCCTCGAAGAGGCATTTATGCACCTTACCACCTAAGATCGTCTGCTCTGGGATGGTATTTCTGAAAGCTCGCTACACGGACAACATCGAAAGTCATGGACAATTCCTTAATGGCCTTTAGAATCTGAATGAGTAAATACACTTCATTGTGGACTGAAAATTTGTAATCAAGGGTTCTCTAGAAAGCCATGAATTCCAATGAACATTCTGATTAGGTTTTCATGAACTATTTCACTCTAACTCATAGGGCAATAAGGTTTGAAACTGATCACATTCAAAAATTGTTTGAGTCTTAGTTAGAATTTATTAAAAACACTCTTGCTTGGGGACAAGCAAGGCACAAGTGTGGGGTGTTTGACAACGCCTAGTGATATTACATATTTTAGTCGTTGTTGAGCCCTATTCTTAGTGAAATTATATCATATATATCGTGGTATTCTCACTTTTCGTGCCAGTACTTGTTTGGAAGGAAATAATGAAAACAGGGACCAAAAGCGTGCAAATTGGAAGAAGTTTGGAGAAGAAGATAAAATCAGGAAAATACGTACGCGCGCCGCGGAAATCCTCAATGCACAACGCGGGTTTGAGGCGGTGGAACAAATTCAAATGCTGAGAAAACAGGAAGAGATCACTACGCGCGACGCGGGAACCATAAATGCGCGGCGCGGCTGCGGGAATTTTGCAACTATAAATAGAGGCTTTTTCAGCCGAAAACCCTAGCAAAGACCTGGTGTAAAATCGACCTCAAGGCTTTTGACTCCGAGATTTAGCTTCAACAACTTCATATTTGGTATTTCATGTTTTTATTATTTATTTTCATTTAGTTAGATAGTTGGCAATCATTGGCTAGTATATTTGGGAGTGACAACTGCTGATATTTGGCTTTAGTTTCTGTTTTTGAATCTTTTGTTACTGTATTGGAACCGTGGATCTGAGTTTGGTTTATAATAATCATTTGGTTACAAGTAATTGTTGGTTTTTCGGTGTTTTATGCTTGTTATTGGATTGTGCATGTTTGGATTGTGTTTGGATGCATGTATGACCTTGTTTGGACTGATTTCCTTTGCTGATTTCAGTGACCAACTAGGGTTAGCTTCTTAGGTTTGAACTTAGCCAGTGACTGTTCATTTGGACTTTTAGTTATTGGTTTGGTTTATGCCTTATTTGTGTTTGGTGATTGAATGCCTTTGCTTGCTTCTGAATTAGAGATGTACTTTTGATTTCAGTAAGTGACTAGGTTTGGTTGAAGCTTAGCTTAGTCTATGCTTGTTTGGGATTGTTTTGATTTAAGTTTTCTAGAAGTAGTAGTCAAAAGCTTAGGAACTAGGTCCTCTGACTGTAGCGTGACACTACAGTTGGTAATCTGTCACCTGTCTTGACCACGTAACTCCTGCAGATCGACCCTGACTACCACTGTGCTAGTGTGTGTGTTAAGTATTTCTCTTATTTTTTACCGCACGACGACCTAGGCGTGTCAAAGATTCAATAAGATCAAAACATATGCTCATACAAATTTTCAAAACAAGAATTATCATGTTTATAATCTTGCATCATGCAGTTCGTAACAATTACATCAACTAACAAGATGAATTATGAATTCATACCTTTGTTTGGATGTAAGGATCCAAACCATAATCCCTCTAATGACTCACACCCAAAGAACACCAGGAAACAAGATTGAGAAAACTTCTTCTAGGCTAAAAGCAAGATCCAAAAACCCTTCAAAATGGTATTGGAAATCACCAAAAAGGAGAAGAAGGGGATAGAGGGGAGGGTGGCGGCACAAAGGAGGCCAAAGGGATGCTTAAGGTTTGACCCCTAAGCCTCTATTTATATTACGGAGCTCCTAGGGTTTCAAACTTAAGGAGCCTCATTACAAACTGCCTCGACAGAGAGTATGTTGTCCCATATTCTTGATTAGTTTCACTCAACCTAGAATCATTTATATATAACGATTTCAACTTTACAGAAAACTACTCGTTTTTAGGTTTCCAGGGACACCAATATCAACCCCAAATGATGTTTCTACAATTTACTATGATTTTTTCAAGATTACATATCAAATACATCTCAAATCCGCCAAAAACGTACCAGGCTGTAGACATTTCATATTTGAGCTATGTTAGAGGCCGAATCACGTTTTCACCTCTTTATACAAAATATACTAGACTCAATTTATGAGAATATAGCACCGATTTCACATAAAACCGATACTTCTACGATTTATCACGATTTTTCCAATATGGTGCAAAAACAGTGATATTTACCTCAATTCTACAGTTCCGATCGAGCGACTATAACTCGACTTCCTGCCATCTGAATTATAAATCCTCCGGTCAAAACCTTCGTATTTGTCTCTTTCATCTTCTGTCCAACTTTCACGACGATCCAATGGTTCAATCTCCCGGGATCATTCGCGCACTGTAGCATATTCTTGAGAATTCGGGAAGGATTGGAGAAAAATCCGATTTTCCCATATTTATACATAAAAGTTTGCCAATTTGGCACAACTAGTCAATCAACTTGCAAATATTACACCCCACACACATATAAATACATTTAAGTCTCATCTTTCATACTTTGGCCACCAACTAATATGTAAATATTTATAAATCGGTCTGGACATTTAAACATCAAAATACCATCTTAACACCTCAAGTCCCAATATTTGGTTTGCTCTTCATTTTTAACATTTTGGTCCCTTTTTTACTTGGCTTGCTAAAACCAAGTTCTAAGTTTCCCAACCATTTGCAACATACAACTAAAGTATAACTAGGCATTCTAACCTAGTTTTGGGGTATTACAAATTCTCCCCCCCCCCTAAAAAGATTCTGTCCTCGGAATCTCCCAGGAACACCTCACCACCACCAACTATTACACACACCATTCACCTTTCAAACTAAAAGTTCAAATCTTACACCAGGAACTTTACAACTTAGTTCACGTTGCTACCGCATCACAATTCAACTTCACCTACCTCCTGTCACCTTTACACTCATGGCAGTGATGGTTCGATTGCTAAGGATATACTCCTATCAATCACAACCACAATCACTTAACACACCACCTTATGCTTAAGTACACCAATTACTTAGCATAATAGCTTCGTACATACATCATCCTCATATTAAAATAAATGGGGACTATTCAACATACTATCCAAAAATTAGCTGTATACAATAGCCAATATCTTTAATTAACACCTGTACTTCACATCCAGTTCTTTACCTTACATCTCCTTAAACAACCATGGAAGAGATTATCACATTCTCACGGTTGAAACACCTCAACCAATCTTAGGAAAATTTCTTGTCTTACAACCAACTTACCATGCTAACAACACCTAACAACACCTAACAACCAGAGTTAAGACCACAACTTCCATCCTTTTCGTTTGTCAATTATTCAATATTTACACCATTCTTTCTATTCGACTAAGGTTTCACCTACCTCAAGCATTCACCTTGTAGTTGATAATTCAACTATTTTTTCATTCTCCTGCCCACTTCCTACTTGTCAAAAGTAGTGAACTCCGAGGTCTGCACCATATCCCCAATTAAGGTTGTCAACCTCAATTTTTTTAATCATCCATTCATTCATGTATGCCCTTTGAGGCTTCAACAGCCGGACTTCCAACACGAATTTTGTCGTTTACACCATATTACTTTTCCACCATTCTTACAAATAACAACTTATACTTCAACCATCATGAAGCAACTCCAAAACAACAATCCCTACTATACTTCTGCAAAATTTTCTCCCACCTAGTCGTATCGGTCACCGCATCTCAAAAGCACAACTTATCACCTTTCACCAACTCCAATTTATCTTCCGAGTAGATTGATGGCCACCTCTACTCGATTCACCTAAGCACACTTACTTATTCTAAAAATCCTTTCAGAATAAATTAGCCAACTCATTACTGTCACTAAACCACTCCGGATTAGTAGGCTCCCGAAATTTACAACCATGAAACCTATTGTATATTCTATAGGTGGTTCCCCACTCCCTTCACCTTTCCCGAAATCACCGATATCACCACTACTTCCATTTTCATTTCTCGTAGTAATTTCACATTGCTGATAAGTCACCATGGACAACCTCCGTCGCACAGCTATCACCGCTACTTCCACACAACATACTGAGAATAAGCTGGTATCTCTGGCGGTAGTAGATCATTCTCCGATCCACGCACCATACCCGTAACCTGGTTGACTTACACAAAGTCTAATACTACCACAGTTCCCATGGATAGGAATATCATCCTAGGTCACCTACACTAATTTTGATTATTCACCAAAAATACAACAAACACTCCCTACTGGGCAACATATAATTATCATCAAATTCCGTACATACATAATAATTATAAAAATTAAAATCCACCAATACTTAAATTTTCAAATTAAGTATTTAACAGACAACAACAGTTATAGATCGTTAGATCATATCACTAGTATCAACAAAGGCTTTGTACTCGTCTCAGGAGTACATCATATGAAAGTAAGACTTTTCACCAGTCTTATGTGTACACCATGTGAAAGAGAGACTTTACACCAGTCTCATATAAGTATAGACTTTTCACCAGCCCTGAGACTTTTCAGCAGTCTCATAAGGAAAACACCAATATATAGATACAAACAGGATTTCACACCCGTCCTGTTGTATACCACCCATGAGATTTAGGCTTTACACCAGCCTTACCCCAATAAGTAAAGGACTTTGCACCAATTCTTTATAATCACCAAATGTATGTTATGAGAATTCACACCAATCTCATAACACAAAATTTCACCAAATACCACCATAACATATAGAACCAGCAAATCCTGCACAACAAAGCACCATATACATATATGTATATAGACATGTTATTATTAACACATATACAAACACCATTTTGTTATTTTACACCATTATCATGAATAGTCAAGTATCAACATTATAATGACTATTCATCGACACCATTAACATAACATAGACTCAACCACGTACCAACAGGCACCTATGTTGTGGACAAATCACCGCACCATATATACACTAACTAATAGTGAATGTACCAACCTCCAAGTTTTACTATCGAGGAAAGGAATTATTATTCATCTATAATTCCACAATAGCACCCTTCACACATAATCACAGACTACCCGTCCGTGACTATATTAACACCCTTTCTGAATAAACGACTGTAATTCACCATTATTAATAAACATAACTAATAGTTTAACACCATAACCACAAAGTCTAATACCGATCTTCGAGTATAACTTCCACCAATAATCCGCTAAACACTGTAATAACATCTGCTGATAGGGTAACACCAATCATCAACATAACACACCGATTAACTCAACCATTTATCTAGTTAAATATACGACTAACTAGAATTGCTCCCACCATCAATCCTTCCATTCATATACATTTAACACCGAAGTCAACTTATATTCAGCATCAGTATTTATAAGCTCACCATCCATAGTATATGACTACCATGCAAGCATACAACATTCACCACACGCCATCACATCATGTAATTTCAGCAGTAACACCATTAAGGCTGCTTTAACAACTAGAAGGATTCTTTTGTTGCATTTATATCTATACAAATTTTCATTCCACAGAACCCCATGCTTCTAGAGATTTTACTAAATCTCTCATCTTATTACTGCTTCACCATCATTAGATCAATTTCTACCACAAACTATTAACCATAGAATATGGTTACTTTATGCCTATCCTGACCTTTGTAGTATACCACAAAGGCTTGATCAAGAAAAGACAACACCACCAGTTTATCAATTCCATGAACACTACAAAGCATTCATCGTTGGAGACCACAACATAATCACTACTTGCACCACTTCTTACTGCAACCGAAGTAATCACCTGGGTTTAATTTTATCGCACCCTGTCATACCTTGTCGACTGAGACTCGCCTGATACTTTCACCAGTACCATCTCGTTACTACAATTCTTCCAAAACCATAAACCACCATTCCAGGCCGAACAGTATTTCAACTTCATAATAACATTCTTTCTCTAATTCATAGGGATTAGGATCCCATGAATTAAACATACGTTTACCCCACCGCTTAATAATTGGCATACAACGTCCACCTGTAATTTTCACAAATTCCTATTCCTTAAAGTAACTAGGAAGGAATATCGCCACCTGGCTTTAACTTTCTCGTCCAACTCCCGAGTAATACTCCCTCCTTGAGATCCAAGCAATGAGCTAAGAAGCGATCTTCACCTTCAACTATCAGCAACTACTTCTCCAACCAGAATAGTTAGAACTAACTGTTCCAACTTCCACCTTAGATACACTTCAAAACCAATGTACCTCATCCAAAGTTTTAGGAATTTATCCCATCTTTGAATACTCCACCTATGAGTATTCTTGGTGCCCGAACGTGTCCAAGGTTTTCAAACTTCAACCCTGACACCAAATCTTCCACGTCTCTACCTCGTCCTGAATGACTAATAGTCAATTCTTCTTCAGCACTTAGCCAGTTAGCATTGAACTGACGGCATCGTCCATCCGTAGGTTACTTCAAACTAGATATCGACCACCCCTACTATCATCCTTCAGATGAGATAGGTCTTCTTTTCACCATTAAACTCCACCTAATATGTGAGTATTTAGAGTAGCATCGCATTGCAGCAACTGTATCAACTCCTTGACAACACATCCAAACTCCTAGCGATGTCTCATTCTTCATAGCTCCCATCTACTTTCTAGATTTCTGATATTCACCGTAGGACAGTGTCAAAAAATGACGTTAACATGTCCTAAGACAGCTCTATCAACACTATAAATTCCTACAATACGACTACACACTGACACCTACCATGGTTTAAGTCTAGGGATATACACTACTGACACCTAGTTCACTTAAACTACGGCTCTGATACCAACTTGTAATGCCCCAAAATCCAATATCGATTATTTACAACATTTTAACAAAACTGAACAAATTTGACTTCACAAATACAATACTCGATGTCTGGGAAGCGTCAAGTGGATATCTGCAAGATCGTCCCATGATCCAGCTGGGCGTTACTATACCTGATTCCTGCAAAACACCATAACAAAAACAACATAAGCGAAAACGCTTAGTGAATGACTCTACTCCAACATAATAAAGTTTATAACAAAACTTTAAAAACCAAACCACACTTAGAGGTTTCACCAATGGATTGTCACCTGAAAATCCAACACCAATAAGATATATCATAATATCTAAATCACCATATGTGTAAGACACCATATTTATAATTAGCACCGGTATTAAAAACGTTTACCGATGAATCTTGGGCTTTTCACCAACCCAAAGATCCACCATCACTCGGTTACACCGAGTTATCACCCATATTGAATTACACCATATGATTGTAGACAATGGTTATAGAACCATTAAACACCATATAAAACTCCAATGAATATAACCACCTATAATTACACTGTTGATATCTAAGAACAACTACTAATAGAGTTTTACCTATGTTAACACATAGGGTCGTTATATTGTTAATCACCAAGGTAAATACATACTAGCACCACCATCATATGATATATATATATATATATACACAAATATATAATCACACAAATACAACAAACAACATAACACCGATCAAGTTGAGTGGAGTTACTCACCTCGGTATTCCGGGTTGGTTAGCTCCACTGCTCGTATATCTCAGTATCGTCTCAACTTCTCAACTTCCATAAACCTACATTAGGTTTTCAACCACATTTATAAATCATATTTATATACCCTCTTGAAAACCTAAGTCATGAACTTGAAAGCCATAACTTCAATATCAACTTTCTTAGCAAGTATCCCTTTTTTCCCAAGAATTTATCCCCTGTTCTTGATCAGTTTCATTCAACCTAGAATCATTTCTATATAACAATTTCAACTTTACAGAAAACTACTCCTTTTTAGGTTTCCAAGGAAACCAATATCAACCCCAAATGATGTTTCTACAATTTACTATGATTTTTGCAAGATTACATATCAAATACATCTCAAATCCGCCAAAAACGTACCAGGCTGTAGACAATTCATGGAAACTGAATAAATTAATCCCATGATTATAGGAAAACATAATTATTTAGTATTTTTAATTAATTAGTCATATTGTAAAATTACTATAATATCCCTATAAAATGATTGGTCCATAATCATTCTCACATTCTCAACCTTTTAATTCTTCTCATTTTAACCTCTCCCTATATATATATATATATACATATATATATATATATATATATATATATATATATATATATATATATATATATATATATATATATATATATATATATATATATATATATATATATATATATATATATATATATATATATATATATATATATATATATATATATATATATATATATATATTATACCAACCGATCGTTTGTAGCAATTTTAGAATCTCCAACACATTTAAGTATAGAGAGTAAAACAGGCAAAAGTAGGATGCTATTAGAAAAAAAATAACTAAAAGTATATTGCTAGGCACTTTTTGAAACTTTTAGAAAAATATTATATTATATTAAAAAGACTTTCTAGGTACTTTTAGAAAGAAATTATAATATAATATTAATTAATTTAATCAAGATGCTTCTTTCTCTTTCTTTTTGAATTTTCAATTCTTCAAGTGGGCTGCATGGACCCTACTCGGAAGTAGATCCTACCACATACAACTCCAGAAAACTTTGAATTCTTGAAGACATTACTATATTTAAATATATAAACAATAATTAAGCAATAAAAAATCGACCCCTGGGCCCTAACATTTTATATTCATGTTTGGTAAATTGGCAATGGATAATGCGCTGCCCACACCAGCTCTTGTCCTGAGAACTAGACAAATGCAAGCGATACAACTTATTTTCTTGTTGATGGCCATTTTGACACAACGTAGTCTTTCAAAAAAACCTATGTTACTTACTAAAGAAGATATTTTACGACGTCCACATGTACGAGAAAAGGTGTTACACGACTTTTAAAATGGTGGTAATTATAGTGAGCTTATCCATATTAGTTTGGAAGCTTTTAAGAAATTGTGCACTATTTTACAGCATGATGGCGGTCTTCGACCTACGCAGCGCATGTCTGTTGAAGAGCATGTTGCAATATTTTTGCAAATAGTAGCTAATGATTTGAGAATTAGTTATGCTTATTGGATATACCGACGTTCTAAATCCATATCAAGTAGGTGCTTCCATAGAGTTCTATGTGTGATTATATCATCAGAGAGTCACTGTATTCAACAACCTAAAGGTGATGTTAGCCTGAACGAAATAAAAGAGAAAACTAGATTTTATCCTTACTTCAAGAATTATGCAGGGGCAATTGATGGGACACACATCTGTGTGAAAGTACCTAATTCCAGATATTGTGGTCGCAAGGGTTACCCAACAATAAATATATTGGCTGCTTGTTCATCTGACTTAAAGTTTACCTATGTTTTAACTGGTGGGATGGTACTGCATCAGACTCTAAGATATTGAAGAACGCATTGAATAGAGAAGATAAACTAATAATTCCAACATGGTATCTCTAATACCAACTTTCATTCTATATACAATCTATCATTACAAAACTAGTTTAACCTTATGTATAAGCTGATATTGTTTAGTAGACGTGGGTTTGCCTCATACGGGTACCCCAATGACGCCATATAGAGGTGTCAAATATCATTTGAATGAGTATTCTGCTCGGGCTCCAAAGAATGCAAAAGATTTATTAAATATTCGACATGCTTCATAACATAACACTACAGAGCGAGCATTTGGTGTTCTAAAATTGAAGGTTTCCTATTATTATAAGTACACAGGAACCTTTTTATGATTGCCAAACACAATCATACATTTTTTTTGGCATGCAGCATTTTACATAACTTTTTGTTAGAGGAATATCGTGACAAAGATCTTGAAGGATGAGGTCCTACAAGATGTGTTAAATGGACCGATAGAGGAAGTGCCACCTAATTCAAGACTTATACATGATGGTAGCAATTGCAAATCAAATGTGGACTAATTACTTGTTGAATTCGAACAATGAAATAGATATGTCAAAGTAGTTCATTATAGTATTTCAATTTGATTTTGTAATTGACTATTGGTTTTTGACTTTGTTCGTGTTATTTAGGTTTTCACCATGTTATTTATACATTGATTACAGACTTTCTAAATATGTAATTTTTATAACAAGTATGGTGCGTTTATTTACGTTGCTATGCAAAAAGTGATAATGAGCAAGCAAGAAGTCAATGGAAATGTCCGTAAGAAAGAAGTATTAAAGTGGACAAAAAAGATGGATTTTGATTTTATTGACACAATGTTAACATAGAAAGAAAAAAGCAATAGGAACGGTGGGACTTTTACTACTCTAACATACACCAATATGCTGAACCAGCTAAATGGAAAGCTTCAAATGAATCTGATAAAAGATAATCTAAAGAATCGTTTGAAAACTTTTTTTCGCAATGGTATGATATGTTTATTGGAAGTTCATTGAGTGGGTTTGCTTGGAATTGTAATGTCGAACTAATTGAAGCAGACGATGATGTGTGGGAAAACTTATTTAATGCAAGTGTTCTTCTTATGATTTACTTACTTGCCTATATGTTTATGTTATTATTCACAATATTAATTGTATTTGGGTTCTTTAAACAGTCAAAGCCTGAAACAGTTTCCTTGAAGACTAAAAAAGTGGCAAACTACAATCAACTGTTGTAGTTATTTGCGAAAGATAGAGCTTCGGAAGCATATTATGAAACAACAAAAGAAAGAAATGCCTGAATGAGTAAGACTACACACATCAAAATAGAAACTATTGCATATGTTGACGACTTATTGGCCACTAATAACGTAACACTAGAGAACCAACACAAAGACGATGATGATGACATTCAAGTCCTATCTACCACGTGTTTTTCACCTGACCAAAATTCAAATACAAAAAAGTACAAAAGTAAAAAGAGAAAAGTCCAAGAAGATAATGAAGAATAATCGTTTGAAAAAAAAGATTATAAGTGTTGTTAGAGATATGGCTAATGCAATGTTGGAAAGTAACAAAATTTTAGAAAGATCTTACCTTCAAGAGTATACCGGAGATGAAATTCAAAAAGAATTGGAGCCGTTGAGTTTGGAACCTAATGAATTACCCGGTGCTCTTATGTATTTGGTGTTAGAAAATATGGGTAGGGTTTGAGTGGAGATCTGGATACCCCTTGGATCGTGAGAACACTTTCCGAACTGATATTTCTACCCTATGCTCGGGTTACAAGAAATTCAGCCTAGGATAATCCAAGAGGACATTCACAAATCTAGGCACAGAAAACGTGAGCCAAATTGCTATGGAGATCTGAGAGAGTTTTGATGAAAACGAGAGCTAAAAAGGTGTCTCCTCTCCTCAATGAGGAGAGCCGTATTTATAATAAACGGATGGAATAGGGTTTCGTCTAAGGTAGCCAGGGGCTCGGCCCCTGGAACCCCCGATAGGGGCGCTGTCCCTAGACCCCACCAAGGGGCGCTGCCCCTTTGTGTAACACCTGGCTTTTTAAAACAAAAACACCCCAAAAAAGTTTACTTTTAAACATAGGTTTGAACACACAAAACCGTATAGAAAGGGGTATAAGTTATTACAAACGGGTACAAGTGTATCAAGGATTATACAATAAAAGTAAACTCCCTCTAAGCCGGGCTGCTACTAACATCATCTACAAATCTAAATGTTCTCAGTCATGGACTTTATCCTTACCCTTAGCAGGGTCACGCTCACCTGCATGGACATTTCAAACAAACACTATAAGCTATAAAGCCCAATTAGTAATCATATAAACAATTTAACGAGTATATGAAAGATAAGTCAAGTACAAATCCCAATACAAGTTAATCTAAATCTGCTCTTCATTTGGATAAAAAATCCAATCTCCTAGCCACAAAGGCCATTTATATTTGGATATCAAATCCAATCTCCTAGACACAACGGCCGCTTATATTTGGATATCAAATCCAATCTCCTAGCCACAAAGACTATTTATATTTGGATATCAAATCCAATCTCCTAGCCACAAAGGCATTTTATAACCACACAGGTTTCTACTAAGTAATTTAGGTACTCAACCCAACTTCTAAGCTGTCAAACTCAACTCCAAAAACTGCTTCAAGTTACAAGAGTTCAACCAATACATATCATATTTGATATAGTATAGATTACTCACCTGGTTTGAAGTCCTATATTGTTCTAGCCAACAACAACAGTGATTAGAACCACTTCTTCAACAATTTCCTGCACCTACACAAACATATACATACCAAATAGAGGTGAATACCTTCTATTTCCACCATCAAAGCTTAAAAATTGACCACAACACTTAGGGTTCAAGATTAGAAGCTTTTCATCCAACCAAACAAGTGTTATATACACAAACTTCGACTAATCATAGGTAGTTCGTCATAACCACTCGAAATCCACCCAAATCAACCAAATCAACCGTTCAATTGGACAATAACGGTAAACCTTACCTTCAATAAGCAAGATATCGAATATTATTTCAATCCTTCGAGTTTTAGCCTTCCAATTTGGTTCTAAGATGATTGGGGAATATTTTCTAGGGTTTTTCACGTTTTTCGTTTGAGAGAAAATACCCAAAATGGCTGAAAATCGCGTCTTAAAAAGTAGGTATGCACGCGTAACACGGCCCATGTTAAATTTACACGGCCCGTGTTCTACTACAGTGCCCGTGTTAAATTTACACGGCCCATGTTCTGCTACAGTAACCAGGTAACAAGACCCATGTTTCAATTTACACAGCCCGTGTCATGCGGAACACGACCGGTGTTGAACGTACACAACCCGTATAAGTTTCAGTAAGCTTTGTAGACCTTTTACACGACCCGTGTTAATATTACACGACCTGTGTAACTCGTTTTCGGCATTTTTCGTGAGAAAACTCTACCCAAAAGGTGTTCTAACCACCCATGTTAGGAATTATTTTAGTGGTTTAATCTTTACATTTAATTAGGACTAAAATAGAAAATATAATTAATTTGGGTTTTATTGAGTTTTTTGGTGTGGGCCGAACAACCAAGGGTTGTTCGGTTTGGTCCTTGTGGTCATTGCCCCATTTGGGCTTGTTTCTAGGTCCATGGGCTTGGGTTGCTAGGGTTTTTAGGTCTATAGTATTTAAGCAAATTATGACCTCTTTTGTGAGGTTGGTTGTCCTAGAGATTTGTGCTAAGTAGAGAGAGAAAGAGAGTGTTCTTGACAACCACAAACTTATGTACTAGACCATTTATTAATCAAGGTGTGCATTGAAGTTTGATTATCTCCTTGTTCTTATTGTGTTCTTGTGATTGGATTGATACCATTTGTGTGTAGATCTAGGATTTGTGGACCTACAATTGGTATCAGAGTTTGTTTTTGGTATCAATCTTTTATTTGTTCTTGGAGGTTTTTTGAATATTTTGAGCATTTTGATCCGTTTTGGACTGCTTTTGGCTGATTTTCGGAGTTTTTGAGCTTGTGTTCTTGGTGTTCATCGTTGATCTTCAAGTAAAAATCCTTAAAAAATTAATTTTTGATCCAAAAAGGGTGTTACGGAAGTTGTTTGTGCGTATTTTTGAGATCCAGATCTGAAAGGTAGTTGTTCGATAAAGCTCCTGGCGGCTAGGTATTGTTCGATAGCGGAAAAAGGTTATTAGGGTTCGCTGGAGTGGTTCGGTCCAGCATTGTGTTACTCGGCCCAGTAAAAGGTTTCTCGATCAGCCCAACTCTAGTCAATCGGTGCCTTTTGTTTTTGAGCTGTTTGATGCTATTTGTTGATCGATCCTGTGCTTTTTCGGTGGCTGCTAGTTGTTCGGTTCATTGGTTAATCGGTGTAGTTAATTGCTCGGTCAAGATCACTTGTTCGGTCTGATTAATTAATCGGTTTTGTTGTTATTCGGCCAAGGTTTTTCAAGTGTTGTTCAATTAAGTGGTTATTCGGTCCAAGGCTCTTTCGTGAACAGTATTTTTCGCAAATTTTAAAGGGTCAAAAATTTCGACAGGGTTAAATTTTGGTTTTTCGCCAGAATTTTTTTTTTGGGTTTTTTGATCAACCTTTTGGCATTTGAAGGCTTTTTCGGTCCTCTAGAATCTTTAAAATGGCGACAAAAGGCACTTGCGAAAATCCATGCACTCCCGATTGCGAAAAGATTATTGCCAAATACCGTGAACACAATGACCGGCTGCTAAGAAAAGTCTTCGACCTTAAAAATCTTGTCTACGATGCTAAAAAGAAATTGAAACCCTTGCCAGAAAAACTAGACGCTAAGACATCTGATTTTAAGAAAGTTCAAGCGAACTAGAGTATAGCGTGAAGGGTTTATGCAAATCAATGAACTAAATCCTAAGTTCACATGCAACCTAAGAGGATCTATGTTTTCTTCTAATTAAACATATAACAAAATCCTAAAGGCCAGAAGAAATAAACTAAAAGAACAAAATTAGAAAACTAACCTTTTAGTGTTTCTTGGAAGCAAAGCAACAAAACTATCTTGCCTCAAATGCAGTCACACCCAGGGAGCAAAAAGCAGGTTACGAAAATCCAGAGAGAGTCAGGGTATTGAAATCGCAGGTTATGAGGGTCTGAGGCTCCCTATTTATAGCCTCCAGCAGATAACCAGATAAACCTTAAGAGATAAGCCTTTTTGAATTCAAATTAAGATAAGCCTTTATCTTAATAATTCAAACCTAATTATCTCATATATATTAAAATCGAAAATATATATTTCCGTATATATATTTCACTGGTCATCTTACTCACTCAGACTGCCACTTACTCAACTATTGAATAATTGCAGTTTCAGTCCCTGCACCTTTAATTAATTAAATTAATCACCAAATTAATTCCAGATTAATTCTAATTAATTAATATAGTTTCTAATTAATATATTATCACTTTAATATATTAATAAACCATATATTTAATTTCTATTGATTTATTAATCATATAATAAATCAATCTCTCTCTACTGAACTTTCTACCAAACCTCCTACTATGATGGCAACCCAAATGGACTATGCTACTATTAATTAGGTAAATAATAATTATTAGTCATGGCTTAGACACCTAATCCAACAGTCTCCCACTTGGATAAGTCTAATTAATTAGCAACTGTAGCTTCTTAGAAACCGCTGCTGAACTCTGACCTAGTCAGTTCTGTCCATAGATAAGTGATCAAATGATCCTCCATCCAACAAGATATTTTCATACTCAAGACATGGATTAAAATCAATCCTGGTCTGATTCTCTGTTTCCCGATTTCTGATTTACATATGACTTTAAGACTACTAATTGAGCATATCAATTTAGTCCTGGTTGGCCAACCCTTTCAGTCAACTTCAAAATCATCGAGAGGCCTACAGATATCTGTTTTCCCGACAGGGTCAAGGGACGAATAAGATTTGACTCATATACTTATGTCTCTTACTAGTCAAATAATTCACAACAACACGTTTTATAACATCGTGCTACCGATGCGGTTTCGCATTGTCAATGAACAACCGCTTGGTAAAACATAACTTATATGTCTCTACTTAAAGATCAAAAGATATTATCATCTCAACTTTGCTCGTGATGTAATCCATGAAGCAATCTATTGAGCGTGGGTTTATCCAATACTTAAATCCCTATTTCTAAGTACTCATGAATGTTGTAGCAATCATATTGCTATGTCCAACTCCTTAGACAATCTACAAAACAATTCATGACAGCCTTCATTCATACTTACTCCCTAAAAGCATGAGCGACTGTGGACATTTGAATAATTAAATTACTCAGGAAGTAAACATGCAAAATGAAACACAATAATAAACAATTGACAAAAGACAGTATCAAATACTCATCAACAAAACTATATTATTAAATCACCAAAGTCAATTACATTTGCATTGTAATAAGTTTCAAATCCTATCTAATTACAAAAACTAATATCATCTCTTAACCCTATGCGCCGCGCATGTTGATTGTGCTTAATCCTACTCAGAGCCTTTGTCAAGGGATCTGCAGGATTATCCTCTGATGATACCCTCTTTACTAGGAGGTGACCTTCTTCTACTCTATGTCTTATGTAGTGGTACTTTCTGTCGATGTGTCTGGACTTTCCATGATCTCTCAGTTCCTTCGTCAAAGCAACCGCTCCTTTGTTATCGCAGAATAGTTCCATGGGCTCCTGAATACTCAGGACTACTCCAAGGTCACCGATAAAGTTCTTCATCCAAGCCGCTTCTTTTGCCGCTTCACTCGCTGCTATATACTCTGATTCACAAGTAGAATCAGCCACCGTCTCTTGCTTGGAACTTTTCCAAGTCACTGCTCCCCCATTCAAAAGAAAAACCCAGCCCGATTGAGACCGACCATTGTCTCTATCTGTCTGAAAGCTGGCATCTGTATACCCGTCAACTCTCAAGGTATCACTGCCACCAAGGACTAACACAAAGTGCTTCGTCCTTCTCAGATACTTGAGTATATTCTTGACAGTTGTCCAATGTGCCCTTCCAGGGTTTCCCTGGTACCGACTGACCATGCTCAAGGCAAAATCCACGTCAGGTCGAGTATATGTCATAGCGTACATGATCGACCCTATAGCCGAAGCGTAAGGTACCCGACTCATGTCAGCTATCTCCTCGTCTATACTTGGACTCTGAATCTTACTCAATTTGGCATTACTTTGGATAGGTAGCTCTCCCTTCTTGGAATTTTCCATACTAAACCTCTTTAGTATATTTTCCAAGTATGTACTCTGACTAAGTCCAATTAGTCTCTTCTTCCTAGCTCTCAATATTCTTATCCCGAGAATATAGGCAGCCTCTCCTAGATCTTTCATGGCAAAACACTTCCCAAGCTAAGACTTGACATCTTGCAAGGTTGGAATGTCGTTTCCCATGAGCAGTATGTCATCAACATACAACACCAGAAAAGTGACTATACTCCCACTAGCATTGACATATACGCAGGACTCATCCTCGCTCCTAGAGAAACCAAACTCTTTAACTTTCCCTTCCAATGACCCCTTTCCTTGCATTAGAAGCAGTTGGCTTCCCTCGGGCCACAGCTGGATGATCCAACATGGACCTTTTCCCTCCAATTCTGATTGGGAGGGCCCTTTCTCTTCTTCCCCTTTCCACCACTAATTGCTAAGACGGGCTGGCTAACTGAGGGTACACTCTTACCCTTCATCCCGTCTTCAGCAGTACGGAGCATGCGATGCAACTCGGCCAGAGTGGCCTGGGAGTTGTTCAAATGATACGCCAGCGTGAACTGGTCATATGAACTCGGTAAAGAATTTAGCAATATGTCTACTGCTAAATCCTCATGGACTGGCATCTCAAGCTTCCTAAGCCTTTCCACGTATCCTTGCATCCTCTGCACGTGGTTGTAGATGGACTCTCCATCCCTTGGCTTCCCGTTGGTGAAGGCTTTAACCACCTCGCGCCTCTCGATGCGCTCCTGCTTGCGGAACTTTTCTGCAAGCTCTTTGTGCATCTCATAGGGCTAGTAGTCTTCATATATTCTCTGCAATTCTGGGTTCATGGTAGCAATCATGATGCAAGCAACCTTGGTTGCATCATCAGCGTGTTTTGTGTACGAGGCGAGTTCCTCGGGAGTGGCAGTATCAGGGTCAATGTCAATAAGCTCGGTTTCCAGAACATACTCTTTATGTTCAAACCTGAGAGCCATCTTAATGTTGCGGATCCAATCATTGTAGTTAGTGTCGTCCAATATAACTTTGGAACACAATGATAGGATAGATGTGACATTGCTGGAGTTAGAGTGGGTGCGGATTGATCAGCAGAAGACATCTATAAAAGAGGATAGTTTTAATTAGATATATATAGTAATCCTTATAATAACCTAATAATAAAATATAAGGCAAGGACCCAACTATAACAATTCACAATATAAAAGAGGGATGCCGTAGTCTTATTGTAAATTTTATAAAGGTAGGCGAATGACGATTCAGCCAATTCCACCATAGAAAAATAATCATATTATAATGGAATTCCTAGTTTCTTTTGAGATTTATTGAAATGTTCAATAGCATGTTTTAATCTCGGATGTGCCCTACTGTTTTTAACTGGGATACCGAGGATCACAAACCGGGTGTGAATAACCATGCAAATTAGCTTGGTACTCTCAGGGTCAGTTACCATCTCTAATTGATGTGCCGGTAAACCACACACGCTCCATCAATAATGATAACACCCAAGAAACCCATTGCAACTCTTTATGAACCCGTATTGGTGTGCCGGAAACCACACACGTTCCACCAATGTTTCATAAAGTGCAATGTGCAATTTCATAGAATAACACCAATTCACATTTTTCCTAAAGTAACTAGATTGGGGTTTTATTAAGTTGTTTTACTACTTTGAATAATATCATTATACTTTTAATGAGATTAGGCGGTCCTATCAAACCCGTTCGGCTAACGACCCTCCACTGGTCAGGAGAACGGTGGGTGAGAGTGGACACCCATTAGACCGCCATTTTATAGGCAGTCTCCTTATACCCTCTTTATAGACCAGCTTCGTGAATGAGGCTACTATTGATTTGACTAACCATTTAATCTTATACATATAATATTAACTTTTAATTATAATATATATAAGATGAATTTTAAACCTTTTAAAATGTTTTAGGTTTATCTTTTAATTTATTGGAATTTAAACTATTAAATTTAAAATTAAATTAAACCTTTAAATTGTCTTTTAATTAAACAATTAATTAAATTAATATTTTAGACTTTTAAAATATTCTTGGTTTTATCTTTTGTTATTTCGAAATTTAAGGCTATTAAATTTAAAATTAAATTAAAACAATAATTATCCTTTAACTAAACAATTAATTAAATTAATTAAATTCAGATAGGTATCACAAATTAATCAAATTAATTTAAAACTATCTTAAACCCCTAATTATCGAAAATAGCAAGTGATGGTTCAAATTCCAAAAATTCATATGTTGGAAAATTTAGACCAAAGAAGTTTGTAAAAGAAGGGGAAGTTCCTGTTGGGCCTAGACCTAGTCCCAATAAATGTGGTTGTGCTTGTTCTTGTGGAAATTCTTTGAAAAACTCATCTGGACAAGGACCAAGTCACAATCTTATTTATTTAAAGAGACAGACGTGCTTTAACTGTGGCATTGCAGGTCACATTGCCAGGAACTGTCCATACCGTTTATACACTCCCTTCTATGCACAAAACTGGCAGAATGTGCCAAAGGGAAGGTCTTCCAAAAGAAAGCCCTTAAGATCATGGTCAAGAGATGGCGACTGGAATGAGGCCAAGGCCAAGAAGCAGGCCCCCAAGGACAACAAGACCGATTCGAGAGATGACTCTACCAAATCAAAATCAGTATGGTCGAGCTCATCTCAAGGATCATCCTCGAGTCCTCACTGGCAACACAAGCACAAGTCAAGGGGGAGTGCTAATTCAACATCAAGTGCTGACACACCCATCCGGTCAACCAACAAAAGACCCAAACCAAATTACCGATGGGTACTAAAGGGCCAACATTCCAACTCATTTCATAATTCTGTTAACTCTTTATTATTATCTGATAAGCATGATATGTCATGGGAGTGTGTGAAGTGTGTAGACAGCAATGGCAAACCCAACTTCTGATTAGACTGGGTTCCTAAGACCAATTGATCCCGCACGTGTGCTGGAGCATCTACGGAGGAATATCTTCGGACCTCGGTTTGTTGATAGTAGCTGTTCCAGGCACATGATTCGAGACAACTCTCAGATGCACGCCATTCAAATCATTTATGGAGAGTATGTGTCCTTTGCGGGAGGGGAGAAAGGAAAAGATGATCACGCGGGAATCGTAACTAACAACGTGTTGAAGATTGAATTGGTAACTTCTTTCCAAACTGGATTTGATACGCTTTGATGACTGTTAAATCAGTTCTGTAAATATTTTACTCTATTTTTGTTTCGTTAAAATTTGTTCATGGTTTTTACTTCTGCGATTCTTTCCCATGCACAAATTTAGGGGGAGAATTAAAAACAAAACAAAATTTTCAAAATTTCAAAAATACAAAAATATTTTCCTTTTCTTTATGTCGTTTTTATTTCAGAAAATCAAAAATCTAAAAATATTACCTACCGACGACGCACCGAGTTAATACCACTCAATGCTGAGGTAACTTTTAAGTGTTTGTGATCCTCATTGATACACCTCAAAGAGTATGAAGCACTGACAACCGCTTCTTAACCAATCTGAAAGTTTTTTTTTCTTGTGTAACACCAACTTCTAGACGCTTTGAGAGAAACCACTTTAGAGTCGAGAGTTAAAAAGTCTGTGTCGATGGTTAGACTGCGTACCGTAGTCTATCACACGCACCAATCCGTTCTTAACCATCTTAATACTTCTGATACAAGAAATAGACGATTCATCATTTAAAACCAAGTGATGATGATATTTTGAAACTCTATGCCAGTGATCTCTGCTACAACACCAGTAGTAGATGTGGGGCATCGGTAACCATTCTTACCTACAAATCTTCTAATTCAAGAGTTGGATGATTTAGTGTAATACACCATACACTAATGACAATTCGAAAGTCTAGCCGATGGGTATGTCTAGTGTAACGACCGTTTTTCAAAAAAAATAAACTGTGAATAGTAACTCAGGCGTGAATAGTTACTCCGGCGTGAATAGTAACTCTGACATGAATAGTAACTCCGGCGTGAATAGTACCCGAGAAATGAAGTAAGCGCTTACCTCGTGATGACATCGACGATGATGTCGTGATGACGTCGACGATGATGTCGTGATGACGTCGTGAATAGTGTTTTCAAGCCCTATAAATAGAGGCCCAACTTCTTCATTTCAACCCACAACAAACACCAAACAACCTTACGATATCGAGGAGTGTTCTGGTGAGGAAAATAGGTCGGGAGGAGTTAGAAGCGAGCGGTAGCTGGTAACGAGGTGCTCGGGAAGTGTTGGAAGAGCGGAACGGGAAACATGCCAAGGCTTTGCGAAAACACCAATCTTAAGTGAGTAATCACTATCGTATTTCTCTAGTAGTTTATAAGTGTTAAACTATAATATGTAGAGGTTATACTATTCGTAATTCCAAAAATAATACCGAGTGATTTAGTTACGAGGATGGTGTCTAGGCCGATTACTTGGGATCTGGTTGTTGGATTTTCCGAAAGGCTAAAATGCTGAAAGGATCCTGCCACCCCAACTAATCTTCTACCTGGCTATCCTTTTCTTGATAAATCACGAGGTATCATGTTGGAATTATGGAAGGGTCTAGTGAAGCAACTATGGTATAGTTAAGGAGTAAAGAGTGATAAATGTCTTATAGTGTTAACAGTTAAAGAAGGAATACGAAGCAGAGATAAACGCTGTAGTCGACTATAATCAGGTGAGTTTCTCACTACATTGTGTGGACGTTATATGTCCTTTACTGTATTTTGTGTGCTTATAAGATGTTTATAAGATGTTGGTAAATGGTACCAAGTTGTGTGTATATTATTGATATATATCTTTCTGTTATAAGTGTATGGGTTGGGTTATGGTGTGTGTGGGCTCGACGTACTGAGTAATATAGAGATACGTGCAAAATACACTGAGCAGATACGCATGACTCGACGTACAGGGTATGCACGACTTTAAGTGCTGAGCAGGGGAATTGGATTTACTTAGCAAATACGTATAGGAGGTTATAATCCAATATACTGGGTAGAGCAAGTTATGTAACGTGTGGTTGTATTTTTTTGTTAGGGGTAAAGTATGTGTAACTGATATGCTGTGTAGTTGTTGGAGCTCACTAAGCCGTGTGCTTATCCTTCTTTATTAAATTACCATTTCAGGTTGTACATGTGGAAATGACGGCCAGGCATGACGAGTACACACTGATGCTGCTTAATTGGGGATTCATCCGGTGAATTGATGTTTAAAATGATTTCTAAATATCTTCAAAATGTTAATTATTGAATAAATTAATAATTATTTAAATGAAGATGTTTTATTAAAAACCGGGTGTTACATCTAGTAACCAATACATATTACACGCTCATACCACTCTTGACCTACACTTCTTCTAAACAAGATGTTTGTGACTCAATGTGTTTTACCTCACATTGATGAAATATCGAAATTTCGGGTCAGTGATCGTTGTTGTTAACCACAATAGCTGTGAGACCCCCAACAACTTAACCGGATTCAAATTGGCACTAGGATGGTACACTCCGCAGAGTTTGGATACCATTGAACGTCTCGCCAAGAGCCATGTCAACTTGTTGACTTGTCAACTGCATTGAGATCTGTAAGACCCGTATCCTGATTATAACATATACTTAAAATAAGAGTGTTAGGAATTATATGATTTTTGGTAGTTATAAAGCTAAGAAAAACTTTAGTTACAATTTCATATAAAATCAGCATTTTGTGTCGTTTTTAGAAAAATCATAATTAATTCTAGGAAAATTGTTTCGACCTCAAACCAATGCACAAAGTTTACAAATTGAGTCTAGTACAATTACCAAAAATAATAGTAAGCTTGAAAATGAGATTATCTATGGTAAAAAATGCAATCTTTACTGATTAGTTCGGAATTGACAGATTAGATAGTCTGTTTTCAAAAATTCATAATAAATCATAGAAAAATCGTATAAATACGTAAAATACATCCCTGGAAAGGTATTGAGATGAATATTCTGAATATCAAATAAAAACGTGAATTTAATGGGTTTAAGATCGGCTAAACCAGTCTTGAACAGACTGATTCTAGAAGGCCTTTAATTTCAACAAAATTATATTATTAAAATCTTTTGTCAAAAGTGTCATGCCATTTTTTATTCAAGAATTCAAGTATAAATACCCCCCAAAACATCTCATAAACCACACCAACAAATCTCAATCCAATATATAGAGGTTTCTAAGCACTAGAGTGTAAGAAGTGAGCGGAAGGAAGCTCAAAAGCCTAGCGAAGAAGTTATAGGTTCCGACGACTGGTCATAAGGTAACTACAAACTTTTCTATAGCTTAATTAGGTATTGTAAAATGGTTTTTGTGTTATGAAGTATAATATTTAATAAGTATAACATATGTTATATTATACTAATTTCTAACAATAGTAAACAAAAACTTTAAAATGTCGTTATTATAACAATTCGTAATTTCCGAATATAATACCGATTGATTTACTTACGAGGACGGTGACTAGGCCGATTACTTGGGATCTGGTTGTTGGATTTTCCGAAAGGCTAAAATGCTGAAAGGATCCTGCCACCCCATCTAATCTTCTACCTGGCCGTTCTTTACTTGATAAATAATGGAGTATCATATTGGAATTATTGAAGGGTTTAATGATGCGACTATAATATATTTAAGGATTAAGAAATGATATATTTCTTATTATGTTAACAGTTAAAGTTGAAGGAAATACAAAGCCGAGAAAGATAAACGATATAGTCAACTATAATCAGGTGAGTCTTCTCACTATACTATAGGTGATATTGCATGCGTAGGAAGGAAGATATGTTAGACTAAGGTGATCTTACATGTTATGATAATTGTATGAATTATTGCTATGATAATGATTGTTTGTGGACGGAACCGGATAGCCCGCGAGCCAATAGGCGGAACGGGAATAGCCTGCGAGTCATCAGACGGAACGGGAGAAGCCTGCGAGCGATAAGACAAGAACGGGAATTTCCCGTGAGTCTTCAGCGGAACAGGGATAGCCCGCTAGTCTCACAGACATATGAATGGTTATGATGTGTTGTATGTTATGTGATGGATCGTATGGTATTTTGAGGAACTCGCTAAGCTTCGTGCTTACCCTTTTCCCTATATAAACTATTGTTTCAGGTACATCAGGTACCATGGATGGCAAGGCGTGACGTGTATACACTGTGCTGCTTCATTGGAGAACTGTTTTTGAATTAATATTCTGCTATATTGAGATTTCGTTAACTTCTATTAATCCTGGGGTGTTTTCATTAAACTTAAATGTTATGGAATTTTATGAAAATTAATTAAGTGGCTTTTCTTATATTGAAGTTTTCGTTTAAAAATTTTTAAATTTACCCTAAAATTTTGGGATGTTACAAGTTGGTATCAGAGCACAGCTTGAGAGAATCAGGCTCACTTAGTGAGTTCTGGACTCAAGTTGAGGCTTAAGAGTTTTCTTAAAACATTTATACGAAAGAAGGATGTTTTATGAAGGGTGAATTGAAGACACAGTGTGTACCGCCAGCCGACGCCATTATGAGAAAAGGGTTAAGTATTTAATATTGTGGATGTTAAAAAAAAACATATGGTATATGTTTGCTGAAATGCTTGGTAGAGATCACATATTGTTGTATTATTATCTGCTATTTGCTAATAGAACTGTATGCTAGTGCCGATAGGTTGCTTAGAGATTTCCACTAAGTTGTATACAATATGGACTGAATAGTCATAGAATGTGTGAGTTGACCTTATTGCATGTTCCTTGTTTGGTTGTTGCCTTAGGGAAGATTCTCTTATTTGAAAGACTGTTTAGTTCGATATTGTATACAACTACGTTCGCGAAACAACCTGTCATCACTGGAGGAAGTTCCGTCTTAGTTAGAATAGCAGGGTGGGGGTGGGATTCCAAGTATTCCTAGAAGGGTTGACATATGCCTTGTAAGGGCATATGTGTTAAAATTATCGGTAAGAAGCGAATTGGATATTTCGAGACGGGTCTTGGAACGAACATGGATAGGTGTGGAAGGTAGCAGTAGAGCTCCTACTATCGAAAGCACAGGATCCACGTTCGAGTCGGGAGTTCGTCACAAAGGATCCAAGGAGCTGAATATGTGAGTGTCTGGCATAATTAACTTAAATGCTAGTGTAATGTGGTAAACTTTTATCTATTCAATTTTTGAATGTTGATTGTGAGGTTCAGTAGGAACAATTAAGATGCGATCATACCAGTTTGGTTGGACCGATCATGCTTAAGTTAATTACTGAGCTTAAAGACTGTTGAAAGGGAGAATGCCAAAATGCTATTGTGGTAGCTATTTTTCATGCAACTAATGGGCGCACAAGTCAGACAGGGACTAGAGGATGCAAGGGTGAGTTTTCCAACTCACGGTCAAAGAGGTGCAAGCGGCGCCTGAGATGATAGCGGGTATTTTTGAGTCAACTCTGTACATGCCTAGTGCTGTGTAATAGTGGGGCTACCTACCCTTGTATTGATCTTGCTTGGGTGATTGATCAGGTCGTGTGGGTTGAGAGTTTGGATCACTCACTCGTGATTGAGGTAACTGACGATAGAGGTGTTGACTAGGGTCGCAAGCGGATGAGTAACATATGGTGGTTGATGTAAACATCTTTACATTATCGAAACATGTTTATTGAGATAGTGTTTGCCCCGATGCAAGTTGTTGGCTGAGCAGAGTGGGCTTGTTTTTCGTTCGAGAGAGTAAGGGCTCGTAAAAAAAAATTATAAATCGAATAAACAGACTTGGACTTTAGTCCAAGTGGGGGAGGAATACGAAATTAAGGGAACAACATGAATATTATATTGAATCGATGAAATTATTAAAATTATAGTAACATGTCAATATCTTTAATTCATTACTACAACTTTATATTAATACATTAAGAAAAGTTTACAGAACTACTAACCTAAACCGGAGAATCAGAAAGAAGTGAGAAAAGATCTTCTACACTCCAATCTTTGTCATCATTAGGTTGACTTGTACCTTCTCGAGGATTTGGAAGTGGTATGCTTCCAGTTATTGGAGGAGGAGCTCCAAGGTATGGGGTCTCAATAGGGTTGGAACCTGTAACCGCATGATTAGGGGCTAAATATTGACTCATTTGGGGCGTGTGTAAGTAGGGCAGTGATGAGGAAAGGCTCTAATTCGGAACCAGTTGGGGGTAGCTACAAGAAGGAGAAAACCATGCTGGGTCACCTACAAAGCCTCAAAAATTCTCCTCATTCGAAGACTCAAGTAAACCAGGGTTAATACTACTCATACCAGAATTAGATGGCAGAGATTGCTGCTGTGTATGAGTTCTTGATGAAGTTTCCCCCTTTTCCTGAAATTTTCTTTTCCTAAATACAACCTTATGAGCAGCTTGTATCAGTTTCTTTGTGCCGTCTGTTAGACCCGATTGTGATCCTTCAATTATTACTTCTTTCTACCTTTTTAGGTTGGGTATTAAATCTTTCGATAATCCTGCTGCTCCGCTAAACTCGTTACCAAATTCCTGTGACACAAATAAATTAATAATTACAATTTTATGATATAAAGGAATTAAAAACAAAAATGTAATTCTTTACCTCAACACGATCAATAAGAGTTTGCAGACTCTTAAGTTGTCGTTGGGGCCAATGTTCGATACCTAAATATCTACAGCGTTTTTTTAACTGAGTCGATCCAATGTTGAGTTCTTTCGCAGCTTCCTCAATTGGTTTATTAAAGTGTTCAGCTATTATTTCTCTACTTAATGAGTGTCTGAAACCTCTTCTAGTGCCAGCTACTGTGGTTGTCGGAATCGGAAGATTGAGTTCAAATGTACTATTAATATTTGGGATCATTTGAACAGGATCCTGATTTTCTGAACCAAATATGGACATTGATTCATTAAAATCGGTAGCTATCGGTGGTAATTGTACGTTTTCAATCATGGACTCAGGATTTTGAAATCCTTCTAAGTTCCTCTGAATCACCTGAAGGTGATTTTGATATTGAAAACCAACCCCAAGCTCAGGATTCATTTCAATATTGATGTTATGAGTTGTTTGTAATTGACTTTCATTCTGAATGTCAGTCATGAATCCTTGATTCATGGGGATGATCTCATTACTCGTTGATGGTACGTCGATGAATGGATTGTAGTCAGATAGATCATCCACAAGTGGGTCTACAAATAACAATTGTCAGATGATAAAACAAAAACTGAATATTCATAAAAGCGATCATTTAAAAGAATTTAACCTGGTAGAAGGTATGGAGTCTGATCAAGTACAAAGTCTAAAGATGCATGCACCGGATCTTCTGAGTTAATGTTCAGCTCGGGAAAAATTTCTGGCTCACTGTGGAGTTGCTCTATTGGTATTATATCTGAAAGACTGTACCATAATTCAAAATCAAACAAAACATTAGAAAGATAATTGAAGTATGGATGATAGATGTCTAGAATGTTAGAGATACCGAACTCTATTAAGAATGCTTGGTCTGAAGTACCCTCTCCTTGCAGAAAACCAGGTCCAGGGTTCGACAGATCGCCCATTGAAGATCTGTTTTCCATGACTTAACTTTGAATATGAGTTCGTTTATGAACAAACTAGTGATAAGAGAGGACGAGACTGAAAATGAATGTGGAAATGAATGATACTACATACATGTATATATAGTATCTTGCAGCTGGAACCGAAAGGTCACACGAAACTGAAAGGACACCTCACGTTTTAATTACCGAAATTCAAACTAACTACAGTAGATGCGACTTTTCACTACCCCAAGTGACATTTTTTCAAAATTCCCTGCTTGACTCTGGTGAGAACGAGATAATAACGAGACTCTTGAAATAAAACAAAATTTTATGTCTCCATATAATGGAAATAGTTTAAAGAGTGTTCAGTACTTCAAAGAAAAAAAAAGAACTTACGAAAGATGATGTAAATTTTATATTTTTCGGTGAAACAAAATTTTTTGGAGATTTTACAAATATAGAATTATTTAGCCAAAAAGTATTTAAAAGAATATATTGAATTGAGACAAATGTGTGTTGAAATATGTGAATTCATATAAATACGAAATAGTGTTAAAAATTAGGTGTTGCAAGTTAACTAGGTTAACTATGTATACATGAAGATTAGAAAGTACTAAATATGTACTGTAGAAAGTAGCCGGTCAAGTTGATGTGTGTGACTGTGAGAAACAGTTAGAGTTTTACATCTAGAGTAACTAGAAGAAAAGAAGTATGGAGTGAATGAGAATAATAGGACCTTAAGCATTATTACAGAGACATGTGAAAGTTGAAGGGAAAGATAATGAAACCTTGTAAAGGTTCGACAATAAGATGAGGAGGATTTTTGAAGAACATAAGGACTCGATGGGAAATACATAGAGGCGTTCGAGAATGCGGATTTCGGGACGAAATCCAAATAAGTGGGGGAGACTTGTAAGACCCGTATCCTGATTATAACATATACTTAAAATAAGAGTGTTAGGAATTATATGATTTTTGGTAGTTATAAAGCTAAGAAAAACTTTAGTTACAATTTCATATAAAATCAGCATTTTGTGTTGTTTTTAGAAAAATCATAATTAATTCTAGGAAAATTGTTTCGACCTCAAACCAATGCACAAAGTTTACAAATTAAGTCTAGTACAATTACCAAAAATAATAGTAAGCTTGAAAATGAGATTATCTATGGTAAAAAATGCAATCTTTACTGATTAGTTCGGAATTGACAGATTAGATAGTCTGTTTTCAAAAATTTATAATAAATCATAGAAAAATCGTATAAATACGTAAAATACATCCCTGGAAAGGTATTGAGATGAATATTCTGAATATCAAATAAAAACGTGAATTTAATGGGTTTAAGATCGGCTAAACCAGTCTTGAACAGACTGATTCTAGAAGGCCTTTAATTTCAACAAAATTATATTATTAAAATCTTTTGTCAAAAGTGTCATGCCATTTTTTATTCAAGAATTCAAGTATAAATACCCCCCAAAACATCTTATAAACCACACCAACAAATCGCAATCCAATATATAGAGGTTTCTAAGCACTAGAGTGTAAGAAGTGAGCGGAAGGAAGCTCAAAAGCCTAGCGAAAAAGTTATAGGTTCCGACGACTGGTCATAAGGTAACCACAAACTTTTCTATAGCTTAATTAGGTATTGTAAAATGGTTTTTGTGTTAAGAAGTATAATATTTAATAAGTATAACATATGTTATATTATACTAATTTCTAACAATAGTAAACAAAAACCTTAAAATGTCGTTATTATAACAATTCGTAATTTCCGAATATAATACCGATTGATTTACTTACGAGGACGGTGACTAGGCCGATTACTTGGGATCTGGTTGTTGGATTTTCCGAAAGGCTAAAATGCTGAAAGGATCCTGCCACCCCATCTAATCTTCTACCTGGCCGTTCTTTACTTGATAAATAATGGAGTATCATATTGGAATTATTGAAGGGTTTAATGATGCGACTATAATATATTTAAGGATTAAGAAATGATAGATTTCTTATTATGTTAACAGTTAAAGTTGAAGGAAATACAAAGCCGAGAAAGATAAACGATATAGTCAACTATAATCAGGTGAGTCTTCTCACTATACTATAGGTGATATTGCATGCGTAGGAAGGAAGATATGTTAGACTAAGGTGATCTTACCTGTTATGATAATTGTATGAATTATTGCTATGATAATGATTGTTTGTGGACGGAACCGAATAGCCCGCGAGCCAATAGGCGGAACGGGAATAGCCTGCGAGTCATTAGACGGAACGGGATAGCCCGCGAGCCAATAGGCGGAACGGGAATAGCCTGCGAGTCATCAGACGGAACAGGAGAAGCCTGCGAGCGATAAGACAAGAACGGGAATTTCCCGTGAGTCTTCAGCGGAACAGGGATAGCCCGCGAGTCTCACAGACATATGAATGGTTATGATGTGTTGTATGTTATGTGATGGATCGTATGGTATTTTGAGGAACTCGCTAAGCTTCGTGCTTACCCTTTTCCCTATATAAACTATTGTTTCAGGTACATCAGGTACCATGGATGGCAAGGCGTGACGTGTATACACTGTGCTGCTTCATTGGAGAACTGTTTTTGAATTAATATTCTGCTATATTGAGATTTCGTTAACTTCTGTTAATCCTGGGGTGTTTTCATTAAACTTAAATGTTATGGAATTTTATGAAAATTAATTAAGTGGCTTTTCTTATATTGAAGTTTTCGTTTAAAAATTTTTAAATTTACCCTAAAATTTTGGGATGTTACAAGATCTTTGATAAAGGATATGCAGGGGCCAAAATCAAAACGGCCACAAGTAGTTCACCGATACTCAAACAATCGCAGTGCGTTCCCCCGGGTTCACACAGATACTGCGAGAAGTCTCATTCTGAGCCAAGGATGAATCCTTGAACAACTGTGGTGAGAGTTTATAACTTCGTGACCCACAGGATTTGTAGTCAAAGATCGTATCGAGAAGCGCAAGCTCAAGAAGTGAAGTTCGAGAATTTTAACACAAATATTTTGTTATGGTGAAAGCTCAATTCCATGTGATAGGCTGCTTGAATTCCTCCTCAGCCAGCTTGTTGCTACATTTGCACCTATACGTGATCATGAAAAAGAATCATGAAGAGTCGATCTCCATGTCAGTCAAAGTCAAATTAAAAGCTGGACGTCGTGATCTCAAGACCTTTGCTGAAGCCTGTTCGCCCAATATACTTTCAAAGCCATATCTGAAGACAGCTTTACACCGAAGCCAAAGTTGTCTCTACAACGTGCTGAAAGCTATCAACATCTATACCTTGGTTAAGGGGGAGATTGTTAGAATTCTTCTGCAATGCACAACTGAGGTCAAGACCAATAGAAGCCTGAAGATTAAGTGAAAGCATTAAACCAAGGGGGAGATTGTTAGGAATTATTTCAGTGGTTTAATCTTTACATTTAATTAGGACTAAAACAGAAAATATAATTTGGGTTTTATTGAGTTTTTCGGTGTGGGCCGAACAACCAAGGGTTGTTCGGTTTGGTCCTTGTGGTCATCTCCCCATTTGGGCTTGTTTCTAGGTCCATGGGCTTGGGTTGCTAGGGTTTTAAGGTCTAGAGTATTTAAGGAAATTATGACCTCATTTATGAGGTTGGTTGTCCTAGAGATTTGTGCTAAGTAGAGAGAGAAAGAGAATGTTCTTGACAACCACAAACTTATGTACTAGACCATTGATTAATCAAGGTTAATCAAGGTGTGCACTGAAGTTTGATTATCTCCTTGTTCTTATTGTTTTCTTGTGATTGGATTGATAGCATTTGTGTGTAGATCTAGGATTTGTGGACCTACAATGTGACAACTGTCAAATTAGTCAACTTAAGTCAACCAAAGCGTACGTTAAAGTCAATATGTGAAATGTAAATTTCATAATCTCTACGTTGTATTATTTGATATTATAATATTACGTATGCTAATTTAAGTCAATTATACGAACAAACCATGCTGAGCTAGATGTTTTTAATTAAAAAAAATGGCATAAATAGTAACCGGCATAAATAGTGAACGGTAAAAGTTTAAAACTCTTCGGAATATTACAAATTTTATATCAAAGCGTAGATATAAATACGACGGTTCCGAATATATATTTATATTTTTACCAAACGTTATATATAAAAAGTTATGATAGAAAAACGTTTAATTTAACTTGAAAGCCACATTTAGTTATTAAAATATTTATTAAAAAAAATATCAAAAGTGTTGAAAAAAATTGATCTCCACCTAACGGTGGGTTTGAAAAAATTGGTTTTTTTTAAATATATTTATTATTATTATTATTATTATTATATAAAGTGGGTCCCACTTTATTATTTAATCAATTTTACATATTTTACCCTCAAAAAATTTGTATTTTCATTTCGAACACTACGTATTCAATACGTATTTTTAAATTTATCAATAATATTATGACGTTTTATTAAACGGAAAAATTACCGTCAAAACGGTATCGTCGATACGAACAATCTGACGTCAAAATTTAATATTATTGATATTAGTTCTATATTTAATATTTTCTTTTTCTTTAAAATGAAATTGTATTTACATTTAAACCCTATATTTTTATTAAACTTACAATTAAGACTTTTTCGTTAATTCGTTAAAGACTTTTAGTTAAAAAGTTGATATTATTAAACTACGATTTTCGTAGATTATATTTTTATAAACAAAAATCATTTATTTTATATAAAAACTATTAAATCTATTTAAAGAGTATTTTAAGGGTATGTTTTGTCATAAACAAATTTTAAAAGCTATAATTATCAAATATCCGTATCTTGAGGGCCGCTATACGAAAATAAACCTACTATAAATAGAGGCTCAAATCCTTTCATTTTCTCACAACTCATATCTCGATCTCTATATCACTAGATACTATTGTTAGAAGATTCTTCGATATATATTGATATATATACGAAGAATGAGCGTTAGAAGTAGATATTTCAGTTATAAATATAGTGAACTCGAGTTAGAAGCACGAATAGTCGGACGATCTAACAACAATTGACGATAAGATCCTAGTCGACATTGAGGTGAGTTCATACCCCTTCTTTTTATCTTTATTCAAGTTTTTAAGGAGGAGAATACAAGTTATACTATAAAAATAGTTATTTATACTCATTTATAACAATAGTAAACGAAATGCGAATTTTGTAAACATCATTAAGCAATTCAATTATAATTCCAAAAATAATATTGAATGATCTACTTACGAGGGCGGTGTCTAGGCCGATCATTTGGGCTAGGTTGTTGGATTTCCGAAAGGCTTATACGCTGAAAGGGTCTTGCCTCCCCATTTGATCTTCTACCTGGCCGTTCTTTATTTGATAGTCATGAAATATTATATTGGAATTAATAAAGGGTATAACCAATTTATTACACAACTATTGTGGGGAATATATCTTAAAAGAAGTTCTTTATAACCATCTAAATAAGTTATTTCACATATATTTGTAAATATATGCTTTTCACAACGGAATACTAAAAACAAACTATTATAAGAATAGTTTGTTGATACAAATGTTACTATGACGTTTTAAAGAAGACAAATAATTATATAAAATATATAATTATTATACATTACTATATTATCATGGGAAAAATGATAATGGACAAATACAAAGGTTTTTCATATACAAACTTTAACAAGTTGATTGATACATACATTTTTGTGAGACGGGTCTTTACAGTGCTTATTTAAGTACATACTATAAGTCCTGAAATTTATAACCAGAGTCTCGGTAAGAGAACGTGGTATTTGTGTATAGATCTATACGGGATTGACAACCCCGCACCTGAGCTGCTAGCTACAGCTAGACCGACGGGTCTGAGGTGACAAATGTCATAACAGTCCGACGCCTGAAGAACGTCGAAGCAGGCCTACATGGTCACAGTATGGTTATAGGGCGTCTCGCATGGGAAATCAACTTATTAAATTGTTTACGTGGAAATATACATTTTCAATGGCTTTATACTACAAACTATGCTATACATTTTAGTCCTTGGGTTTTAAGGACTTGGATACATTCATAAGAAAATATTGGATTTTCTTGGATTACAATACTACATTTTACAAGGAAAGAGATTCCTCATACAAGTTTTATGGTATTAAAACTACATTTTAACAAGTTACAAATATAAGTATGGTTTTACTTATACACACTGATTCTTTGGGAATTAAAACTATGTTTTATCAAAGATATAAATATAAGTTTACTTATACATACGACTTTTGTGGAATTAAATCTACGATTTGACTACCAGTAAACACCTATTTACACGGTTTTATACAAGAACAAAACTACGTAATACTATTTTCAAGTATACAAATACCTATACATTTTCGGTCTTTGGGTTTTAAGACTACTACTCATTTATAAGAAAATATTGGATTTTCTGGTTTCAAACACTATCTTTCTACAAGGAAAAAGGATTATGGATTTTCTCATACAAAAATCTTATGAACTCACCAACGTAATGTTGACACTCTTTCAAACTACTTGTATTCTCAGGAAATTGATAGGGTAACTACAACCTTTGACGATGGGTCGCTATGGCGTCATACTATGTATTTTGATATCATATTGTAATTGTATTAAAAACATACAATCTTTTGAACTATTGTAACATTTACAATTATGTATATGATGGATGTGTTTGCTTTGATAACTATTGTACAAACGTTGTTGTGATGATGTTCATGAAGTCATCCACTCTCAGACGTTTCCGCCATCGTGGTTTGGGGGTGTGACAGATTGGTATCAGAGCATTGTTTATAGTGAACTAAGTATATAAATCCATTTAAGATATACAACTATAAATACAATGGGACTAAAACTCTCTAAAACAATCTGTACAAACTATACTTTAAAATACAATGATATTTTTATAAAGTATAAGTACAAGTACATACATACTAGAACAGTGTCATAACCAGAACAATACAAGAGTAATAAGATGAGTTGAACACTACGAGTAGGCCTATGTAGTTATGTAATCATACCTAGGACAGATAGAGCCTGATCAACTGTATTTGTCCAAGGTATGACTAACATGTACTTAGAAATAGTCGTAGTGAACAACAAGTCTAAAAACTTACCAATAACCATATACAAAGAAACTCTAAAACAAAATATAAAGCTAAAATACTACAGGAGTATTTTATAATACTATAGAACCATACATCTAGACACTTTATGTACCTCTTATACCCCTATCCTTACATAATAGACCTGACAATTCGATAATACCTGACCAATAACTATTATCGAAAACCTTCCATCATCCCTATCAACAGTTCCATTAAACTAATATTGGTAGAAATTCAATCTGAAAGCCGAAGGCGGGCTAAGTCACCTGCCAAGTCTTCTGGGTTCTCTTCACTTGTGATATTGAGAAAATCATGGTTAAAACCACTCATAGCAGAAACAGAAGGCAGAGATTGTTGCTGTGTATGGGTCCCTGATGAAGCTTCCTCCCTCTTCTGAACCTTTCTTTTCTTGTAAACAGCCTTAAAGGCAGCTTGCCTTAATCTCTTTGTGGTATCAGTTATCTTCGAACTGGAACCCTCGACTATTGCTCTTTTCTCGTTCTCTAGACCAAGTATTACCTCTGCTCTACTAGGATTTTTATCAAATTCCTGTTGCATAAATACTTTCAGTCATTACAATCTCATGGCATTAAAATTGTGAAGAAAGAAATACAATTCTTAACCTGAGTATGGTTAATAAGAGTTTGTAGACTCTTAATCTCTCGTCGAGGCCAACTTTTGATGCCTAACTTCCTACAGCGTTGCTTCAACTGTGTTGATCCAACGTTGAGTTCCCTTGCAGCTTCCAAAATGGGCTTATCAAAATGCATGGATATTGTTTCCTTACTCAACGCATGTCCAGAACCCATTTTTCTACGAATTTCAAAGGTTCTTGGAATCGAGGTTGAAACGTTTTTATTTTGGATCAATTGTGTATGATCCTGATCACTAACACTTTCATTGTTACCTATTATGGGTAATAGTTTTTGATTTCCAAAATCAACCATAAACCCATAATTCCCATTCTTGAAACTTTCTAAGTTACTTTGGATCAATTGAAAATGATCCTGATATTGAAAACCACCAACGGACTCAGAATTCGCTGAAGCAATCCCGGTAGTGTCATCGTGGATCGACTGTATTTGATCCTGATTTTGAATATCAGTTTGAAACCTCTGATTTGCTAGATCTACTCCACTATGCAGTATGGGCACGTTCATGCTTAGATTATCATCATCTACAAATGGATCTGTGTATAACGTATGTTAGACAATTAAGCAAAGTAAACATAAAGCTTAACAAAATGACTTAACCTGGAAGTATATATTGAGATTGCCCAACAACGATGTCTTGATTTAAAGGATGTGGATCTTCAGGAAGAATACTCATCAGAGGAAAAACTTCAAGATCATCTTGAGGTTGATCCAGCGGTAATATATCTAGAAAATCTATACCTCGCATAATTTAAAACAAAAATCAAAATGCTAGAAAAAGGAATAAGAAATAAAAGGAGTTTAGGATACTATAATTACCAAACCCCAGTGGAGGTATCTGATTAAACGATAGGGAGGTACCCTCTTCCATTAAGAAATTCAGCTCAGAGTCTGACAAATTATCCATAGGAGATCTGTTTTCCATACCTCAATATAGAAATATGAGATTATATAAGAATAAACTGATAGTAGGAAAGAATGAGACTGAAAAGATGTAGATATGGATGATACTACATACCCGTTTATATAGTATCTTACAGCTGGAACTGTAACACCCGACTTATTAACAAAAACACCCCAAAAATTTTTCATTTTTCAAACCAAATATCTTACAATAAAAACCATAATTAGGGGTATTAGTTAACAAATACGAGAACAAGTGTATCACGAAGTACAATACATAAATATTATACATTCTTCAAGCCGGGTATTACTTCAACGCTAAGTCCTCAGTCACGGACTTTGTCCTTTCCCTTTGCAGGATCACGCTCACCTGCAGGGACATATCAAATAAACGGTGAGCTATAAAGCCCAATGAGTAATCAAAACAACAATAACATGTATAAGAATAAAATTTTCTCTATACAAGGTCAAACATGTATTATTACACAATACAAGATCAAATGTGGCTCACGGGTTAGCCCGCTGTTGCCATGGCTCACGGGTTAGCCCGCTGTTGCCTAGACTCACGGGTAAGCCCGCTGTTGTCTATATAAATCTGGTTCATCACAATAAACTGCGGCTCACGGGTTAGCCCGCTGTTGCCTAGACTCACGGGTAAGCCCGCTGTTGTCTATATAACAGTTTACAAAGATATATTGACTCACAGTTCCGTTCTTGTCTATAATAGACTCACGGCTTATCTGGTCTTGTCATATCTCAAATCATGAAATTATATCATTTCTGTCCCTCGAATCATTTTCATCTGCAGCTGCTCATATAATATTTAACACAACAGATAACAGTGAGATTACTCACCTGAAATATTATTACAACTAACTTTTGCCGTTCCTTGCTTTCCGATATGATCCGTAGAATTTCGTCCCGCACCTATAATTCAATCATTTTCAACATGATTATAGGTTAATACCCATTGCAAGTAACTCTAATACACTAGAGTTCAACAAAACATTGTTATAAACAATGCCTAGTTCCTAAACTTCCCGTTTACTAACTTTATGTGAATTTTACTATTCACCGGGACATTCGGATCGGTCTACAGTGCCCCCGAGGGGTCGGAAACTCAATCTAAAAATTTTCCCAAACTTTTCAGACCATAATACACCTATGTTTCAAATTTGGGCTTAATCGGACAAGTAACGCAAAAGTTAGCGTTTTAAAGTTTCTGTCTGGCCACTGCCTTGGAGGCGCACTGCGCCAGGGTAAGGGCGCACTGCGCCTGGGCGCGCCCCGCCTGTCTCCTGGGCGCACCGCGCCTGACGCCTGGGCAGGCCCCCTGGCCAGTCGCGATTTTTACACTGTAGCTTGCAGATTTCGTCCCTTAAGTCCTTAATTTCGTTTTTAGTTGTTTGGGGTTTGTTCCTAGGCTAAAACCTTACATTTTAACAAGGTTTTTAACCCCCAAAACACCCTAAATCAATCACACAAAGAATTAGGGTTCTTATTTCTAACAACCCCAAATCTTCAATTTTACCATTTATAGCATCCTACTTCCATTGGATTGAGTTAGGTCTTTGTTATAAGGACTTAATGGAAGTATCTAACCAATTTGAACACACAAACACAACTGAATTTACAGTTTTTGAGTTTTACCCAACTCACCAAGAACAACAATCAAGAACTTGGAAATTTACCTCAATTTCTTCCAATTATACCCTTTTAAGTCAAGGATTACAATCCAAGCTTCAAACCTTCAAGAAAACCTTCCAAGCTTCTGCAGAATTTCAGCTCCTAGATGACTCCCGTGATTGCCAAAAATCTGCACAAGTCTTGCTTATATATTTCCAGAAATTGCACTTTGGTCCTTGAAGTTGCATTTTTCAAAGTTTTGCCACAAATAACACAATTTATGACAAATAATCAACTTTTATAACATTTTAAGTCCAAGACTTAAAATATTATTACATAACAAGTCCCTTTCTGTCCAAATGACCAAATTACCCTTTTGAGGTAAAATGACCATTTTGCCCTTTTATTATAATTATATAATAAATACAATTTTTGGCGTTACAAATTCTCCCCTCCTTTAAGAGATTTCGTCCCTGAAATCATACAAAAAGTTGAGGATATTTCTCCCTCATCTCACTTTCGGTCTCCCACGTCATGTCGGAACCTTTGTGATGACGCCAAAGGACTTTCACCATACTGATCTTCTTGTTTCTGAGCTGTCTTGTCTTGCGGTCTAACACTCGCTCAGGTTGTTCCGGGTATCTCAGCTTTTCATCAACCTCAATTTCAGCAAGAGGTACTTGTTGAGATTTATCAAACAACGTCTTCCTCAAATGGGACACATGGAATACATCATGTATACCATGAAGTTCATCAGGTAACTCCAATCTATACGCCACGGCTCCAACTCTTTGGGATATTCGGAAAGGTCTAATAAAGCGAGGACTCAACTTTCCCTTCTTCCCAAAACGAATCAAGCCTTTCCAAGGGGATACTTTGAGCATTACCATATCTCCCACTTGGAACTCTATCGGTTTCACCCGTCTGTCTGCGTACTGCTTCTGTCTATTCTGAGCTACCTTCAAATTTTCACGTATCAGTTTGATCTTTTCTTCAGTCTGGGCAACAATTTCGGGTCCAGCCAACGGCTTTTCCCCAACTTCAGTCCAGCAAGTCGGCGTACGACACGGTGCTCCATACAAGGCTTCATACGGGGCCATCTGAATGCTGGAGTGATAGCTGTTATTGTACGCGAATTCCACTAAAGGCAAATGGTCTTCCCAGCTTCCACCGAAGTCAATGACACAAGTTCTCAACATATCTTCCAAAGTTCGGATCGTTCTTTCACTTTGGCCATCAGTCTGTGGGTGATATGCGGTACTCATAAGTACTTTCGTACCCAGTTGCTCTTGAAGACTTTGCCAAAAATGGGAAGTAAATCTGCTGTCTCTGTCCGACACAATCGATGCTGGTACTCCATGCCGACAAAATACTTCATCAATGTAGATTTTCGCCAGTTGATCTACTCTGTACTTTTCCTTATATGGTATAAATTGTGCCGATTTGGTCAATCGATCCACAATCACCCATATAGAATCATAACCTCGCGGTGTCCGCGACAACTTTGTTACAAAATCCATGGTAATATGGTCCCATTTCTTCTCTGGAATCGGCAATGGCTGTATTTCCCCATATGGTTTCTGATGGTTTGACTTAACTTGCAAACAAGTCAAACATTTTTCTACATATCTTCCAATGTCCCTTTTCATTCCAGGCCACCAATATATCGGTTTTAACGTCCGATACATCTTGGTACTGCCCGGATGAACTGCATATCGGCTATAATGGCTATCTTCTAGAAGTAAATTCCGCGCTTCTCCTTGTTTTGGGACCCATATTCGGCCTCTGAAGGTCTTCAAATTCTGAGCATTTTCTTCCAGATGCTTCAAGTATCCTACCATTCTTTCACTTTTTACTTTCTCCGGCTTACACGCTTCCTCTTGTGCCAAACGAATCAATCCTGGTAACCGGCTCACTACACCCATACACGCGGATGTAACTTTCAGAGGAGCTTCTTTTCGGCTTAAAGCATCTGCCACCACATTTGCCTTACCAGGGTGGTACTGAATTTCACAGTCAAAGTCTTTCAACAGGTCCATCCATCTTTGCTGTCTCATGCTGAGCTCTTTTTGGTCAAAAAGATACTTCAGGCTCTTGTGATCCGTGTAAATGATAAATTTTACACCGTATAAATAATGCCTCCACAGCTTCAATGCTAAAATTACCACAGCTAATTCCAGATCATGGACTGGATATTTCTTCTCAGCATCTTTCAATTGGCGGGACGCATAAGCTATGACCCGACCTTTCTGCATCAGAACACAACCAAGACCAATTCTAGACGCATCGCTGTAGATCACATACTCTTCTCCGCTTTGAGGTAGTACCAACACTGGCGCTTCACATAAGGCTTGCTTCAGTTTCTGGAATGCTTCTTGTTGCTCTTTAGCCCAAGTAAATTTTTCACCCTTCTTAGTCAACTTAGTCAACGGGACAGCTATCGAGGAGAAATTCTCGACAAATCTTCTGTAATAGCCTGCCAAACCAAGAAAACTTCTTACTTCAGTGGGACTTCTAGGCGGTTCCCATTTCATCACGGCTTCAATCTTTGCTGGATCTACTTTCACCCCTTCAGCATTGATTACATGGCCAAGGAATTGGACTTCTCTTAACCAGAACTCACACTTGGAGAATTTAGCATACAGCTTTTCGCGGCGAAGCAACTCCAATACTTGTCGCAGATGTACTTCATGTTCGGCCTGGCTTCGCGAGTACACCAAGATGTCATCTATAAACACTATCACCGAGGTATCAAGGAACGGTCGGCACACTCGGTTCATAAGATCCATGAATACCGCAGGAGCATTGGTTAACCCGAAAGGCATCACCAAAAACTCGTAATGACCGTATCTCGTCCGGAATGCCGTCTTCGGAATGTCTGACTCCCTTATCTTCAACTGGTGGTATCCTGACCTCAGATCAATCTTGGAAAAGTAGGATGCGCCTTGTAGCTGGTCAAACAAGTCATCAATTCTGGGTAGCGGGTACTTGTTCTTCACTGTGATCTTGTTTAGTTCCCGATAGTCAATACACATCCGCATTGACCCATCTTTCTTCTTGACAAACAGAATAGGGGCTCCCCAAGGCGATGTACTCGGTCTGATAAAACCCCTGTCTAACAATTCTTCCAGCTGCTTCCGAAGTTCCACCATCTCTGAAGGTGCTAAACGGTATGGAGCTCGAGCAACAGGAGCAGCTCCCGGAATCAGTTCAATCGTGAACTCAACCTGTCGATCTGGTGGTAACCTTGGAAGTTCATCTGGAAACACATCTGGGAACTCATTCACCACATTCACATTTGCTACTCCCACTTTAATCGGTTGAGCCACCGACACATATGCTAGATAGGACATCCCTCCTTTACTGACACAGCTTCGGGCTTGAGCAAAGGAGATAACTGGCATTCGTAACCGAGGTCGTTCACCTTGAATTTTCATCCATTCCCCTTCCGGTGATAACACTGTAATACTTTTATTTCTGCAATCCACATTAGCATAATTCGTTGCTAACCAATCCATCCCCACTATGACTCCAAATTCGTTGGTAGTCATCGGCTTCAAATCTATAGGGAAAACGGTCCCGTAGATTTTAAGCTGACAACCTTCCATATGATCAGAAACCCAGACATATCGACCGTCTGCTATAGCTACTTCTAAACTTTCATCCATCGGGGTTAAACGTACATTCAGGCGAGGCAATAAAGATTCCGATACAAAACAGTGGGTGGCTCCCGGATCAAAAATAACATATACAGGTATGGTATTGAGAGTGAAAATACCTGTCACCACATCGGTCTTCTCACGGGCTTCTTCCACAGTCATCTGGAAAGCTCGTGAGGCCACTGGTCGTCCCCTGTTCTTCGGCTCTTCTTTCTTTCCCACTTGATCATCCCTGGGCCTTTCACTGTATATACACCAGATTTCAGTTGGGGACAATTTAGGCGAATATGATCTGTAGCCCCGCATTGGAAACACCTACGGTCCGCCCGACAGTCCCGTGTAGAATGACCCGTCTTTCCACAATTTCGGCAGCTAACTGACCCAGTATCACTGCGACAACTGCCCGTGTGCCTTTTTCTGCATTTTTCGCACCACCTTCCTTCATCTTTCTGGCCCTTCCCTTTTGAACCGGATTGTTGTGACTTTTTCTGAGGCGTCCAACCTTGGTCTTCCGCCTTTCGTTTCATTTCCATAACTTTCTTTTCATCTTCTTGCCGCTTCAATTCTGTTTCTCTTTCTGTGGCTCGATCCACCACTTGTCGGAAGGTAGTTAGTTTCAACGGTTGCACAATTTCTCTAATTCGGGTTGTCAGCCCCCGAACATACTTGTCAATCTTTCTCTTTTCAGTGTAGATATGGTGCTCCGCAAACCTAGCTTTCTCCAGAAAGCTAAGAGTATATTCCTGTACAGATCGGGAACCCTGTTCCAAATGCAGGAATTCATCTTCCAATTTCTGAATAGCTACCTCCGAGCAATATTCTTCATTGAACTTTGTCTTGAATTGTTCCCAAAGTATCGATTGGGACGAATCAAGATCCAGTGATCTGTAGTAGGTTTGCCACCAATGTAGTGCGCCACTTGTAAGTTGGTTCGTGGCAAATTCCACTTTATCTTCATCCGCACACTTGCTTACGCGGAACACCTTTTCCATATGCATGATCCATTCCATAGCTTTGACTGGATCATCTGTCCCCGAAAATTCCTTTGGTTTACAACCAAGGAAAGATTTATACGTACACCCGACTTTCCTTGCAGAGGCTTCCCCACCTTGTGTTTCCTTTACTGCCCGGGCTCGACTTTCTCCCTGGCTTTCATTTTCTGGCTGCCCATCATGAACACTTTTTGCAGCCTCCTCAGTAGGATCCGGATTTGCACTTGGGTTGGGATTGCCACTCGGGTGAGGGTTGTTCGATAATACAGGCATCATCTGCCTAACCACTTCTTCCACAATGGCTCGTATATCAGGTGGATTTTGTCCCACCGGTTCCCTTGCTGGTGCTCTTCGCCCAACAGAGCCTCGTGACCTAGCTGGTCCGCTTCTTGCAGTTCCACGTGACCTAGCTGGTCCGCTTCTTGCAGTTCCACGTGAATTCACACCAGTAGGATTGCTTCGTGTATTTCTCATACTTCAAGATTTCAACAAACCGTTAGATTACATATATAATAACAAACTTATATATAACTAACAGTCCATTATCTGTGTTTCTCTCAAGGTTTAAGTCCAGGGATCTAATCTAAGACACCTAGTTCACTTAAACCACGGCTCTGATACCAACTTGTAACACCCGACTTATTAACAAAAACACCCCAAAAATTTTTAATTTTTCAAACCAAATATCTTACAATAAAAACCATAATTAGGGGTATTAGTTAACAAATACGAGAACAAGTGTATCACGAAGTACAATACATAAATATTATACATTCTTCAAGCCGGGTATTACTTCAACGCTAAGTCCTCAGTCACGGACTTTGTCCTTTCCCTTTGCAGGATCACGCTCACCTGCAGGGACATATCAAATAAACGGTGAGCTATAAAGCCCAATGAGTAATCAAAACAACAATAACATGTATAAGAATAAAATTTTCTCTATACAAGGTCAAACATGTATTATTACACAATACAAGATCAAATGTGGCTCACGGGTTAGCCCGCTGTTGCCATGGCTCACGGGTTAGCCCGCTGTTGCCTAGACTCACGGGTAAGCCCGCTGTTGTCTATATAAATCTGGTTGATCATAATAAACTGCGGCTCACGGGTTAGCCCGCTGTTGCCTAGACTCACGGGTAAGCCCGCTGTTGTCTATATAACAGTTTACAAAGATATATTGACTCACAGTTCCGTTCTTGTCTATAATAGACTCACGGCTTATCTGGTCTTGTCATATCTCAAATCATGAAATTATATCATTTCTGTCCCTCGAATCATTTTCATCTGCAGCTGCTCATATAATATTTAACACAACAGATAACAGTGAGATTACTCACCTGAAATATTATTACAACTAACTTTTGCCGTTCCTTGCTTTCCGATATGATCCGTAGAATTTTGTCCCGCACCTATAATTCAATCATTTTCAACATGATTATAGGTTAATACACATTGCAAGTAACTCTAATACACTAGAGTTCAACAAAACATTGTTATAAACAATGCCTAGTTCCTAAACTTCCCGTTTACTAACTTTATGTGAATTTTACTATTCACCGGGACATTCGGATCGGTCTACAGTGCCCCCGAGGGGTCGGAAACTCAATCTAAAAATTTTCCCAAACTTTTCAGACCATAATACACCTATGTTTCAAATTTGGGCTTAATCGGACAAGTAACGCAAAAGTTAGCGTTTCAAAGTTTCTGTCTGGCCACTGCCTTGGAGGCGCACTGCGCCAGGGTAAGGGCGCACTGCGCCTGGGCGCGCCCCGCCTGTCTCCTGGGCGCACCGCGCCTGACGCCTGGGCAGGCCCCCTGGCCAGTCGCGATTTTTACACTGTAGCTTGCAGATTTCGTCCCTTAAGTCCTTAATTTCGTTTTTAGTTGTTTGGGGTTTGTTCCTAGGCTAAAACCTTACATTTTAACAAGGTTTTTAACCCCCAAAACACCCTAAATCAATCACACAAAGAATTAGGGTTCTTATTTCTAACAACCCCAAATCTTCAATTTTACCATTTATAGCATCCTACTTCCATTGGATTGAGTTAGGTCTTTGTTATAAGGACTTAATGGAAGTATCTAACCAATTTGAACACACAAACACAACTGAATTTACAGTTTTTGAGTTTTACCCAACTCACCAAGAACAACAATCAAGAACTTGGAAATTTACCTCAATTTCTTCCAATTATACCCTTTTAAGTCAAGGATTACAATCCAAGCTTCAAACCTTCAAGAAAACCTTCCAAGCTTCTGCAGAATTTCAGCTCCTAGATGACTCCTGTGATTGCCAAAAATCTACACAAGTCTTGCTTATATATTTCCAGAAATTGCACTTTGGTCCTTGAAGTTGCATTTTTCAAAGTTTTGCCACAAATAACACAATTTATGACAAATAATCAACTTTTATAACATTTTAAGTCCAAGACTTAAAATATTATTACATAACAAGTCCCTTTCTGTCCAAATGACCAAATTACCCTTTTGAGGTAAAATGACCATTTTGCCCTTTTATTATAATTATATAATAAATACAATTTTTGGCGTTACAAGAACTGAAAGGACAACCCACGTTCTTATTACCGAAATTCAAAATATCTACAGTAGGTGCAATCTTTTCACTACCCTAATTGATATCCTTTTCCAGCGGCTTGACTCCGATGAGGACGGGATAACGAAAAGACATTTTTTTAATATATATATATATATATATATATATATATATATATATATATATATATATATATATATATATATATATATATATATATATATATATATATATATATATATATATATATATCTTCTGATAACAGAAATAGTTTAAAGAATAGTTAATTCAATTATATAATAATCTAGTCATAAATAATGAATTAGAACCTACTCATCTAGCATCTGTAGAGATCGTGTTTCACATGTATCTTATATGTTTCCTTCCATCCTACGAGTATCAACTATAAAATGAAATCACATATCATATCTTAAACATCCTCAGGCATTTCCATAATACTTAACTCAAATGATTAAGAAATCAATAGCAAATACAAATCACAATTAGAGAATATCATATGCTATCAACCCGAAACCCCGAATTACGTGATTTTACCAAATCAACCGTTAGAACATCACGATATTTGCAACAAGTACTCAATACAACACATATTAACAATCTATTAAAAACACATAAGATGAATCAAAGCATACTTTCAGATTTGGACATCTAGGGTTTGAAACCCTAATACTCAAAATCACTAACCTTGTGAATTAAGAACTCGAGAATGCATTTCGGGTATTAAATCCGACCTTCCCAAACTTTTTTTACGCAAAACACCTGATCAAAATGACAAAATTTCACATCTTTTGCTCTAAAAATCGCCTAGGGGATTTTTGATTCGCTGCCCGAATAACCCCACTAAAGCAGATTAGCGACACTAACCTTTAAAATTGGCATCGTTAACTGTTAAAAAAATCCAACCCATACTACGAAACCCGACCCATGTAAGTCCTACAAGGCAAAAACAGTTTCAATACACGACCCGGGAGGACCCGTATAACTTCTCTTTGATATCTTTAAGGTTTAAACTCCTTCTAAATGAGTTTCTAATCCTCCTAAGTCATATAACAACCTAGTAACTCTTGTTAAACTCAAGTTTACTTACCAAAAATATTACAGTATTACACCCCAAAACCAAAGCAATTGAAAACTAGGAAGCGCCAAGCGAAGACCTGAATTTACCTAGGAACGTGAGGACTAGATCAAACAAAAATACCCACATCTCTTCCCAAACCTTGAGAATATATTCAAAGTACCAGATTTCGGGACGAAATTCCTTCTAACGGGTAGATAATGTGACAACTGTCAAATTAGTCAACGAAAGTCAACTTAAGTCAACCAAAGCGTACGTTAAAGTCAATATGTGAAATGTAAATTTCATAATCTCTACGTTGTATTATTTGATATTATAATATTACGTATGCTAATTTAAGTCAATTATACGAACAAACCATGCTGAGCTAGATGTTTTTAATTAAAAAAAATGACATAAATAGTAACCGGCATAAATAGTGAACGGTAAAAGTTTAAAACTCTTCGGAATATTACAAATTTTATATCAAAGCGTAGATATAAATACGACGGTTCCGAATATATATTTATATTTTTACCAAACGTTATATATAAAAAGTTATGATAGAAAAACGTTTAATTTAACTTGAAAGCCACATTTAGTTATTAAAATATTTATTAAAAAAAATGTCAAAAGTGTTGAAAAAAATTGATCTCCACCTAACGGTGGGTTTGAAAAAATTGGTTTTTTTTAAATATATTTATTATTATTATTATTATTATTATTATATAAAGTGGGTCCCACTTTATTATTTAATCAATTTTACATATTTTACCCTCAAAGAATTTGTATTTTCATTTCGAACACTACGTATTCAATACGTATTTTTAAATTTATCAATAATATTATGACGTTTTATTAAACGGAAAAATTACCGTCAAAACGGTATCGTCGATACGAACAATCTGACGTCAAAATTTAATATTATTGATATTAGTTCTATATTTAATATTTTCTTTTTCTTTAAAATGAAATTGTATTTACATTTAAACCCTATATTTTTATTAAACTTACAATTAAGACTTTTTCGTTAATTCGTTAAAGACTTTTAGTTAAAAAGTTGATATTATTAAACTACGATTTTCGTAGATTATATTTTTATAAACAAAAATCATTTATTTTATATAAAAACTATTAAATCTATTTAAAGAGTATTTTAAGGGTATGTTTTGTCATAAACAAATTTTAAAAGCTATAATTATCAAATATCCGTATCTTGAGGGCCGCTATACGAAAATAAACCTACTATAAATAGAGGCTCAAATCCTTTCATTTTCTCACAACTCATATCTCGATCTCTATATCACTAGATACTATTGTTAGAAGATTCTTCGATATATATTGATATATATACGAAGAATGAGCGTTAGAAGTAGATATTTCAGTTATAAATATAGTGAACTCGAGTTAGAAGCACGAAGAGTCGGACGATCTAACAACAATTGACGATAAGATCCTAGTCGACATTGAGGTGAGTTCATACCCCTTCTTTTTATCTTTATTCAAGTTTTTAAGGAGGAGAATACAAGTTATACTATAAAAATAGTTATTTATACTCATTTATAACAATAGTAAACGAAATGCGAATTTTGTAAACATCATTAAGCAATTCAATTATAATTCCAAAAATAATATTGAATGATCTACTTACGAGGGCGGTGTCTAGGCCGATCATTTGGGCTAGGTTGTTGGATTTCCGAAAGGCTTATACGCTGAAAGGGTCTTGCCTCCCCATTTGATCTTCTACCTGGCCGTTCTTTATTTGATAGTCATGAAATATTATATTGGAATTAATAAAGGGTATAACCAATTTATTACACAACTATTGTGGGGAATATATCTTAAAAGAAATTCTTTATAACCATCTAAATAAGTTATTTCACATATATTTGTAAATATATGCTTTTCACAACGAAATACTAAAAACAAACTATTATAAGAATAGTTTGTTGATACAAATGTTACTATGACGTTTTAAAGAAGACAAATAATTATATAAAATATATAATTATTATACATTACTATATTATCATGGGAAAAATGATAATGGACAAATACAAAGGTTTTTCATATACAAACTTTAACAAGTTGATTGATACATACATTTTTGTGAGACGGGTCTTCACAGTGCTTATTTAAGTACATATTATAAGTCCTGAAATTTATAACCAGAGTCTCGGTAAGAGAACGTGGTATTTGTGTATAGATCTATACGGGATTGACAACCCCGCACCTGAGCTGCTAGCTACAGCTAGACCGACGGGTCTGAGGTGACAAATGTCATAACAGTCCGACACCTGAAGAACGTCGAAACAGGCTTACATGGTCACAGTATGGTTATAGGGCGTCTCGCATGGGAAATCAACTTATTAAATTGTTTACGTGGAAATATACATTTTCAATGGCTTTATACTACAAACTATGCTATACATTTTAGTCCTTGGGTTTTAAGGACTTGGATACATTCATAAGAAAATATTGGATTTTCTTGGATTACAATACTACATTTTACAAGGAAAGAGATTCCTCATACAAGTTTTATGGTATTAAAACTACATTTTAATAAGTTACAAATATAAGTATGGTTTTACTTATACACACTGATTCTTTGGGAATTAAAACTATGTTTTATCAAAGATATAAATATAAGTACGGTTTACTTATACATACGACTTTTGTGGAATTAAATCTACGATTCGACTACCAGTAAACACCTATTTACATGGTTTTATACAATAACAAAACTACGTAATACTATTTTCAAGTATACAAATACCTACACATTTTCGGTCTTTGGGTTTTAAGACTACTACTCATTTATAAGAAAATATTGGATTTTCTGGTTTCAAACACTATCTTTCTACAAGGAAAAAGGATTATGGATTTTCTCATACAAAAATCTTATGAACTCACCAACGTAATGTTGACACTCTTTCAAACTACTTGTATTCTCAGGAAATTGATAGGGTAACTACAACCTTTGATGATGGGTCGATATGGCGTCATACTATGTATTTTTGATATCATATTATAATTGTATTCAAAACATACAATCTTTTGAACTATTGTAACATTTACAATTATGTATATCATGGATGTGTTTGCTTTGATCACTATTGTACAAACGTTGTTGTGATACTGTTCATGAAGTCATCCACCCTCAGACGTTTCCGCCATCGTGGATCACAGGCAATTGAATATACAGTACAAGTACAACAATAAACCAAAGGATAGTTGTATTTCATCTTGAAGTTTGAATACATGGTTCTTACAAATAATAATAGTAGAGTACATGAAATGCCTTAACAGATATAACAAAACTAAGTTGCCTGAAATCCGTGAAGATTTCCATCTTCTGAAAGTCTCATTGATTTCCTGAGAATACATGTAGTTTTGAGGGTCAACACATGGTTGGTGAGAGTTACAGGTTTTCTGCTAAACATAGCACTGATACTTTTAAAATAAATAAAGTATTCCTTTTGTAAGTATAACCATACTTGTAAATGAGTTTGTAAAGAGTTGCTGAAAATCGTAAGTAATACCATACTTATAAATGAACTGTATAGAGTTTTTGAAAACCATAAGTAATACCATACTTATAAATGATATGTACGTTTATGAGAAAACTATCAATGCTTATAGTTGAGTCCTATAACCGAGCTATTCGACTGAAATGTACCCCCTACAACGCTTCATGGACGTCGTAGTAATGAAAAAGATAAGTATCACCTACATCGATTTGCAAGTCGAAGTTGTAGCTAACAACCATAGGTGGGGGTGTCAACCCGTATAGATCTATACATATGTATCTCGCTCTGCTTGATTAACGGTTATAGTAGTGTGGGGTCTAGGTATTTCTACTTAGTTATGAATAGTGTCTCACTATCTAAGCCATTGATAAATGTAGGATAGACAAGTCTCATCCCAAAATGGTTTTTGTTATAAAAGCCAAGTATGTTGATAAGTATATACGTAATAGTGTACAATACTCGCTTATTGAAAACATTTTATATTGCTAAAATAACATTTATAAAACTTGATATGAAATTGGTAAATGTTTATATTGCACATGTATTCTCCCCCATAATATATAAAAACATAGACAAAGGGGCCGTAACACTCACTTTTGAAGCATGAATTCAGCTTAGATTCAAGAATAATCGCGTTCGAGAAACACCGCGAAATAACACCAACGAAGATTTAAGAGGCAAAGGGGCAAAGGGAGAGAGGAAGAAGCTAGATGCTTGGTGAATTGGTGAAAATAAATGAAGAAGATGCATCTTATTTATAGGGTTGAAAATCACTATTCGCCACTATTCACGTCACTATTCACAAGGTAAGCGCTTACATAATCATTACGCTATGCTTTCCGATTTTATAATTAGTATTATTTTTTAGACCGGAGAATTGTTGAGCCGAGTGCACTGATTCTAGAAACCTAAACAGATAATTTTTTCGAGTTGCAGAACATCGGGAAATCGCGTTTAAATATTGCGTTCATTTATCCGCAGTATCCGATTAGTTGACTTTTATAAATATTTTTACTAAAAATATTTTGAGTATGGAATCCAATAATAAACCATAGTCTGAGTCCAATAATGTTCTCGGAATTTCCATATGAGGTGCGCAAGTGCCTCAACAGATCGAAACGATTTATGTAGTTAAAGAAAATCAGTGTTACACTGGTTTGTTTTGGCTTGTTTTCTTATAACAGTCGTAACTTTTGCATATGAGCTCCGTTTTGAATGTTATTTATATTTCTGGAATCAGGGAAACATGTACTCTGAGGTTAGATTGCTTGTTTTGTTTCACAAATGGTTAATACTTATTTTCAATTTTTCAGACGTATTAACTAGGGTTTCAGTTTGTGCTTGAGATATGCCATTATAGGAAGTAAGATTTCATCTAGTATCTTATTTTAATCGCAATGACACTATATTTTCCAAAGTATGCATTGAAGCTCAAAAGGTTTGGTTATAAAGAGGTTTGCGGTGAATTAACTGTTTATAGTTCTAGGTATAAATTTCCGGGATGTCACATTACCTCCCCGTTAAAGGAATTTCGTCCCGAAATTATTTCATAACATAACACTTCTGCTCGATCGTGTAGAAGTCACATAGGTCGTGTTTCAGTTACTGTAGCATCCAGTAGCATCAAGTGGACTTACACGGGTCAGGTTTCGAAGCACGGGTCGGATTTTTAAAAGTTAACGATGCTAACTTTAAAGGTTAGTGTCGCTAACCTGCTTCAGTGGGGTTATTTGGATAGCTTTCCTCATTTACCCCATTTACGAACCAAAATCCTCCTAGGTTATTTTCATAGCAAAGGGTGCGAAATTTGGTCATTTTGATCAAGGATTTTGTGTAGTAAAAGTTTGTGGAGGTTGGATTTAACACCCGAAATGCGTTCTCTAGTTCTTAATTCACAAGGTTAGTTATTTTGAGTTTTAGGGTTTCAAACTCTAGATGTCCAAATCTGAAAGTATGCTTCAATTCATCTCATGTGTTGTTAGTGGATTGCTAATATATGTTGTATTGAGTCCTCGTTGCAAATATTGTGATGTTTTAACGATTGATTTGGTAAAACCGTGAAATTGGGGGTTTCAGTTTGATAGCATATGATATTCACTAATTGTGATTTGTATTAGTTATTTATTTCTTAATCATTTGAGTTAAGTATTCTGGAAATGCCTGAGGATGTTTAAGATATGATATGTGATTTCATTTTATAGTTGATACTCGTAGGATGGACGGAAGTACGTAAGATACAGGTGGACCACGAGATGCACCTATGCCAGGTGAGTAGTTCTAATTCATTATTTATGATTATATTATGATATAATTGAATTAACTGTAAATCTTAATTGATTAAGATAATCAATTTGTACGAGTTATACAAGGTTGAGAATTTCCTATCATAAACGACTACTTGGTGTGATTGAGAACTCTAAGTGACTGGGATAATTAAAGAGATTGAGATCAATGATGTTTTGTTTTAGTAGTCGTTGAGAAATGATGAAATGATTTACTAAGTCTTAATTATTTTCTCATTGAGCTTAGTTAGCTCATAAAAATGGTTATGTTGTATGTATTATGGGTGACAGGGGCAAGAAGATTGCAGAGGGATGAATGACTTAACTTGGGGCAAGACTTTTGGACTTTTTGTGAACTATGGCATGCTCTTTTGTATAGTTTTGTAAAAAAATGGTCTTTTGTAACCTAGTTTTGGGACATATTTGTATTAAGTAATCGTGTTTATGATAACTGCTTGTGCTTTTGTTTCTTAACTTTGATTACATTATTAAACACTTTTGGTTATTAGAGTAATTGTTGGTGTAATTTGGAGATAGGAAAATGGGAGTTACATGGAGGGATCCACATGTATCCCTTCCTTGCTGACTCCGTGTCCTAAGAAATCCACCTTTCACATCAAAATTCACATTTTTAAATAAGTACTGAAAATTCTTTGAACTATTTCCGCTATCAAGAGATATACATTTTTTTATTAAAAAAAAGTCTTTTCATTATCTTGTCCTTATCGGATTTAAGCAGCGAATGTTGAAAAAAATGGCACTTATGGTAATGGAAATGTCGCACCTACTATAGATGTTTTGAATTTCGGTAGCAATAATGGGGGTTGTCCTTTCAGTTCTAGCTGTAAGATATTATATAAACGGGAATGTATCATCATTTGTGTCACACCCCCAAACCACGATGGCGGAATCGTCTGAGGGTGGATGACTTCATGAACAGTATCATAACAACGTTTGTACAATAGTGATCAAAGCAAACACATCCATCATATACATAATTGTAAATGTTACAAGAGTTCAAAAGAGTGTACGTTTCAAATAAAATTACAATGTGATATCTAAATACATAGTATGACGCCATGGTGAACCATCGTCAAAAACTTGTAGTTACCTGATTCATCAAATTCCTGAGAATACAAGTAGTTTGAAAAAGTGTCAACATTACGTTGGTGAGTTCATAAGATTTTTGTATGAGAAAATCCATAGTCCTTTTTCCTTATGAAGAGATCGTGTTTGAAACCAGAAAATCCAATATTTTCTTATAAATAAGTTGTAGCCTTAAAAACGTAAAGACCGAAAATGTATAAGTATTCTATACTTGAAAATAGTATTCTTTTTGTATGAAACCAAGTGAATACATGTTTATTCGTAGATTAATTGTAGATCTAATTCCGTAAAACCTTTACGTAGGTAAAATCGTATTTTTATTTGTATATTGTAGTTTTAATTTCCATAAAACTCGTATGTATAAGTAAACTGTACTTGTATTTATATATTGATAAAATGTAGTTTAAATTTCTATAAAACTTGTATGTATAAGTAAACTTTACTTGTATCTATATCTTGATAAAATATAGTTTTAATTTCTATAAAACTTGTATGTATAAGTAAACTGTACTTGTATTTATATCTTGATAAAATGTAATTTTAATTTCTATAAAACTTGTATGTATAAGTAAAACCATGCTTTTATTTGTAACTTGTTAGAATGTAGTTTTAATATCATAAAACTCGTATGTATATGTAAATCGTACTTATATTCATATTTTAATGAAATGAAATTTTAATTTCCATAAACTAGTATGTAGAAGTAAAACCATACTTATATTTGTAACTCATTTGAATGTAGTTTTAATTCCATAAAACTTGTATGAAAAATCTATTTCCTTGTAAAATGTAGTATCGTAACCCAGAAAATCCGATATTTTCATATAAATGTGTTGTAGTCTTAAAAGGTCCAAAGACTAAAAATGTATACCATAAGTTGTATTATAGTATAAAACTATTTGAAGTGTATATTTATCCACGTAAACAATTTAATAAGTTGATTGTTTTCCCATGTGAGACGTCCTATAACCATACTGTGACCTTGTAGGCCTGCTGCGACGTTCTTCAGGCGTCGGAATGTTATGACATATGTCACCCCAGACCCGTCGGTCTAGCTGTAGCTAGCAGCTCAGGTGCGGGATTGTCAATCCCGTATAGATCTATACACAATTATCACATTCTCTTACTGAGACTCTGGTTATAAATGCAGGACTTATGTATCAAGCTTAAATAAGCACTTGTGAAGACCCGTCTCACAAAAGTGTATGTATATCAACTTATTTACGTAAAATTTGTATATGAAAAACCCTTGTATTTGCACAATATAGTAATGTATAATAATTATATATTTTGTATAATTATTTGTCTTGTTTAAAACGTCTTAGTAACCTTTGTATCCACAAACTATTCCTATAATAGTTTATTTTTAGTATTCTGTCGTAAAAAGCATATATGTACGAATATATGTGAAACAACTTATTTAGATGATTATAAATAACATCTTTTAAGATATTTTCCACAATAGTAGTGTAATAATTTGTTTTTACTCTTTATTAATTTCAATATAATACTTCATGACTATCAAATAAAGAACGGTCAGGTAGAAGATCAAATGGGGAGGCAGGACCCTTTCAGCGTATAAGCTTTTCGGAAATCCAACAACCTAGCTCTATTGATCGGCCTAGACACCGTTCTCGTAAGTAGATCAATCAATATTATATTTTTGGAATTATAATTGAATTGTTATAATAATAATGTTTTACCAAATTTGCATTTTGTTTACTATTGTTGCAAAAGTGTATAAATAGTCGTTTTTATAGTATAACTTGTATTCTTCCCCTAAAAACTTGAATAATGGTAAAAAGAAGGGGTATGAACTCACCTCAATATCGACTACCATCTTATCGTCGATTGTTGTTAGATCGCCCGACTCTTCCTTTTCCTAACTGGAACTCACTATATTTATAACTGAAATAACCACTTCTAACGCTCCTTCTTCGTATATATCTATATATATCGAAGAATATTCTAACAATACTTTCTAGTGATATACAGAGAAGAATCTGAGGTGTGAAGAAATGAGAGAAATGAAGCTTCTATTTATAGTAGATTTATTTTCGTATAGCGGCCCTCAAGATATATAGATTTGATAATTATAGCTTTTAGAATTTGTTTATGACAAAACAT